>JAROYE020000008.1:14452500-15110000 GCA_029619315.2 Dynastes maya
AACGTGTATATAAAAAAAACTTTGCATTAGATGATAAATATTTTATTTTTTATACAACTTGTAGGACTCCTTACTATAAAATCTTGTTAAAGAATAATGTCGGATTTTGTCATAAGCGGGTGCGGTAATTCTAGAGACAATTTCTGATATTCCTTACATAAGTATAGCAATCTTTAGAACAATATTGTTACATTTTTTCATAAAGAAGCGCAGTAAATGGTAAGAAAATTCATATCAAGTTTTACTTCTTGATAAGGTGATTTTTCGTGCAACCTATGTAACTAAAACTTGTACATTATTGTAGAAACCTTTCTAACCTATCATTGACTAAATTTGTACAATAATAATGTATTTAATAGAAATACAATCCGTTAACTACAATCGAGTAGTAGCGATTTACGTAAGTTGTAGCGTATATTGACAAATTGCAGTAAATTGTTTTACAATTGTTTGATTCTTTATAATATATTTCTTCCGTGGATACCAACAAATTCGTCAGCAGTAAATATATTATTCCCAATACAATTTACAGGTAGATATTTGAACAACGTAGCTTTTGGAAGATACTGAAGAATTTATTTCTATTACATCAAAGTGGTAACGGTACAAATTCACTTTGAACATTTAACATTAGTTTAACGCTATTATAAATCAAAATTTAGGCATTATATATACTTACTTAATCCTAAGCCTTTCTACGTTGTGGTTACTCTATCTTCCTCAGTAATGATGTTTACATCCCTGTCTTTTATGTCAATCATATACTCTCTTTTATCTTAGCTGTTTTAGGGTGCCATAGAATAATTTTTGGTTCTCTCTATAGTTTCTCGTCATCTTTTCCCCAAATTTTATCCACGATTCCTGTTTTGCCTTCTCAACTCCCCTCTTTTCCGCGTCTTTCTTTGTATTCTTCATAATCTTCTGACCTTTTTGTACTTATATACGTCTTCCAGCAATCTTTCTTCTCTTTAACTATTTGTTCTATCTCTGTGGTCCACCATTCTATTCTTTTTATATTTCTGTTTATTACTTTTGTGCTTCCACAGATCTCCTTTGCTGCATCTAACATGCAGTTTTTGAAGTTTTCTCAATTCCCTTCTGTTCCATGTTCTTCTGATTCCTCCATTTTTTTACTTAATCTCTTAGTATTTTTCTCAATACTTTGTATCTTTAAGTTTATGGGTTTTTATTTTATAGTTCACTTTCCGTCTTCTTTTTTCCTTTTCCTCTGTCTTCCGCTTCATTATATCCATTTTTAACAAATAATGGTCACTTCCTATTCCCGCTTCTCTTGTGACCTTTAAATTTTTTACCAGGCATAATATATACGAGATGAATTTATCAATTATTGTTCCGAATATAGAAAGTAACAAGTGAGACACTGAAAAAAACTATTTTTCAATCTCTTCGAAAATAGACCTTGCTTTATCCTCAATTACAACAAGCTTCATTAACAAAAAAGAAGTGAGAACGGAACAATAGATTATTGGGCCTGCGCATATGCGCCAGTGGTACTCGAAACTGGTACGAATAACACTAGAAAGCGAGCTACGTAATTCCATATAGCCTCACACAATTTCACCACCAAACAAAAGACGCAACCCCGTTTCAGCGAAATAGCAACACGTATACGTAGGTGAATTGCAACGTACGTACATTGTCTTGAATCCGCGCTATAAACATGGGTATAAATTAGCAGCCATATCCATGCTCATGGATCTCCGTTGTCCATGTCTGGCCAAGCAAAATCGCTACAGATTAACATATTTATTACATAACGACACAATCTAAATTGAAATCTAAAATTATAAGGGTATATAATTAAAGCGTAACTGGTAGTAAAAGCTTGAGGAACGTCATAAAAGTACGGCTATTACTACACAGATGATATAGCAAGCGAGAGGCATAAATAGTGTTGTGCAAAGGAGTCGATTAGTGTCCTCGTTTTATGGATGGATTTTACGAAATTAAAAGATGACAAAAAAAACATATGTAGAAGAGGAAACACAAGAAGTTTTTACAACTACGAGGCTTTTAGTACAGGGTGTTGCAGTGTTTTCAGCCAAATGTGTACATTTGGCTGAAACAGTTTTAAAATTCTTACGTTAGGATAATGTTTTACTTGAAGGAATAACATTTTTGTAACTATTTACAATTAATACGACAAAAAACCGGCAGTGGCACTAAGAGGGCACAAAGTACGATTTTGAGTTCTACGGGAATCTCTAAAACTAAAATTGCTCAAACGTTAAAGTGTTTACGTCGTGCTGTTCAGTTGGCCATAAATAGGTGCAAGGCTACTGGATATTATAAAAATAAACCAGGAATCAATGGTCTTAAAATAACAACAGCCAGAGAGGACTGTGTTTTAGAGGCTTTCTCTTCGGAATAGGAAAATAACTTCCCTACAGCTGTCTGCAGAAATTAGTGCAGACAGTAGTTCAGAACTGTTAGAAGACACTTAAATAGTGCAGGATTAAAAAGTTGTAAGGCAAGGAAAAACAGTTATTGTCCCAGAGCAATAGAAAAAATCGATTTGAATGGGCAAAAAGGCACCAACATTGGACAATGGAAGACTGGAGAAGGGTGTTGTGGTCCGTTAAAACGAATATACAGGTAATTATTAAAAAGATACTGTTTTCATACTGAATGTTGTGATCAGGATAATGCAAATCTACGTAGATAGCTTCTTGCTCAGCTTTTTGATACCCCTGGAAGTACCTTTTTACGTCGTAAAGTTAACGACGAATTTCATAAGGTTTGCGTCGTTCCTACTCTTAAGCAGCATTATATGACGATGCATGTTATCACAGGGGAAATATTCACATGTTACGACTGCATGAATAGCCAAATGCATACAGAAGTTCTAAATGCGGCATTAAGATCATCGTATACAGCTAGAAAAGGTAAAGATTGTGTACACAAAAACACTAGTGGAAGCCAAAATACAAGAAGTATGGAAAATATTCAACCGGCGTTTTGGGAAAAATTGCCTAAACGTTATTAAACCGCGTGCATTTTATAATGTAGTCAATATTGTAAATTAGAAGTTGGCTATAAGGGTATATATATGTACATGTCAAGTATTTAAAATGCTTTTTAGTTGTATTGAAGTGCTTTTGCTTAATTTCTGTGTGGCTGTTAAAGCTGGCTCCACTTTGATAAGTAGGTAAAATTTACGAAACCTTTTTGACTATTTTAATAGGCACTAGCAAGATTTACTTATAATTCTGTTACCGGCTTTTGTATTATTCGTTAATGTGGTATTCTGCTCAGCTCTATGACGAACTTTTGTTATACACAGAGAAAAATGCATTATTAAAATAAAGATAACATTGTTCTTTTTTTACAATATTTTCTAATACTATATGTAACGGCAACACTATCTTGTAATCAGTAGAGTTGGCCACGCGCGCCAACAGGCAGCTGCGTCGTATCTATACGGTTACATACAAGCGTCAGTGTAGCTTCGACCTTCCATTAGCGCGGTACGTGTTGTTTAGAAATGTTGCGTACGTTGCGCAAACGACCCGAGGCGGACCAAGTTATAGAATTTTTAGCCGAAATTCCTGACTTAACTTATGATGGCGCTAAAATTGAATGTGTAGTATATAATGTCCCGTTGATGAGTTGGTCCAAAAGGGACTGTCTACGGCACGGCACGGAGACTATGACAAATTTATATTTAATTTATGTGTTACTTTTATTGTATGTAATATATCGTTTGATGTAGTAGACAAGGAAGCGTTTGTCTTGTTTTGGAATAACTATTCGGAGTACAAATTACCAAGTCGGACATCGTTACGAAGGATAGTGCCATCTGTTCGTGAATATGCTGAAAAAAGAATTAAATCGGAGTTTAAAGAAAAAAAAATGTGGTTATGTGTGGACGAAACGACAGATCGTAAAAAACATTCGGTCGTTAATATAATGGCACGTAAAATGGAACCGCATCAATCGTCACCTTCAATTCTATTAGCTTCCAGACGAATACAACAATGTACTGCCGAAGTAATTGTAAAGTTAGTGTTAAATACATTGGAAAAGTATGAACTTTCAACAAACCAACTGTTGATGTTTATGAGTGATGGTGCCGCAAACATGGTTTCTGTAGGCCGGTCTCTTAAAAAGCGTTCTGTTAACTTGTTACACATTACGTGTAAAATTCATGCTCTCATCAATCTTGTGGCAGATGGTATCAGAAAGTGTTATCCTGAGGTAGACGCTTTAATAGCGTATACAAAAGCAGTGTTTGTCAAATCCCCGAAAAATCATAAATATTATGAGAATATTGAGAACGTGGTTTTACAATTCGATCCAAAGGAAGCTGCCGCTATCAAGAAAATCCAGTCGAAATTTCAAGATAGTCGGGTTAAAACGGATTTAAAAATTATTCACAACAATTACTTCCGACTAGCGGAGGCAATAGAAAAGCTACAAGATCCTTCGGTGTCGTTAGTGGAATCTGTGCAAATAGTGCAACATGTTCACGCACAGCTATGCGCGATAGAAGACGGAAAAAATGTTTGTGTTCTAGAAAAATATGAAAGTGTTTTAGAGAAAGATTCTGATTTTGGCACATTAAGACACATTTGTGAAGGTGCGTCAACAGAACCGTTAAGTTGTTTCAAAGAATATTTTAATTACGCAAATATAACGTCACTAGATGTAGAACGTTCGTTCTCTGCATATAAACACATTTCTTTGCTCGCGCCGCACTCGGTCTGTCGAAACAACTGTAGAAACATATCTAATGTTGCAGATATGTAACAGACATTATTCACTTTGCGATTTCACGGAGGATTCTTAAAATGGTAAGTGTTTGAGCACGCATTATTTTATTTTTATTTAACAACTACGCGAAAGTATTTACGACAGCAAACATCTACACACAATAGCTCTAGCGGAACCCGAGGCCTAATCGAAACAACGCCGCTGCCCGTTGGCGCGCGTGGCCAACTCTAGTAATCAGTACAAGAAAATTGTTGTTAAGTTTGTAAATTTAACATTAATATACCTTCTCTTTAATTCTTTTACAATATAGTACACTATAACATACACTGTATGGCTTGTTATTATAACAACGTTAACATCTTATAATTAACAGCTTTATGTTGTACGCCGTAGTGAATTGTATTGTTAAATGTATCAGATGGTATTTTTAAATTTAAAGGTGCGATGTGTAGGAAAACAAAACGCGTTACTTTATATGAACTTATTGTGTTGTAAGCATAAATAGTGTATGTTATTTATAAAATAAATAATAGGTATGTTCACATTGAAAAAGGCGGTATTTACATCTAACAATATTACTTGATTTAAAAAATAATGTATACTTTGATGTAGTGTGCTCTATTATGGACCTGTGCGATTACGAGGGAAAAGCCACGTAATTTTTTAATTTCACTGCAATAATATTGCATATAGTTTTCTCTACTATAGAATATCATGCTTAAAACAGAGACTCAGCTGTACTATGAAAAGTTCAATGGATTAAATATGACATTCTAGGGTGCATATGTACTGTCACTGTTGCACAATTAACGTAGACATATGTATTTCTCGCACCCGTAAAGCTCTAGTTATAGTTAGTAGCGGCTGGTGGCGACATAAATGGGATGTTAAGGACAACGCTTCGGTTTCCTCGTGTATTTTTTTATCAAGTACGATGTACACGATATGCAACGGGAATGTACGAAGGAAGTCTTGTCCTTAACCTCCCATTTACTTTGTCACCATCCGCGACTGATTATAGTTCCTAAGTTTAGCACTAAATGGGGATTATACTACCAACAGAAACAAATTAATCAAAGATGTGTGTTTTAATTAATAAAGTGTTAATGTTATGTTCTTAACAACACAAATTTTACAGCACATTTTTCTCTGTGTATGGGTATAATTTCTTTTTAGATCAATATTTAGAGAAACGCAAAATAGAATTGGATCGCGTGCTGTTTCCTTTTATAAATCATTCCAGCACCTCCTGCATTCAATTTTGTAATTTCATTACTCAATTGGTAAGCATTGTTTATTTATGAAATTACGAACTGTAGTACTATTTATTGATGAAACAACCGGAAAGCAGCAGCGTCCATTAAATAAGTAAAGCGCCCAGGAAGAATTACCGCGTATTAGCGAGCACTTCAGTTTTTCAAACCGGTCATTTAAAGTGGTTCAAATTAACCGCGGCCTCGCGTTCCTCCTTGATGCGTGTGCAGCCGCGTTTAGCGCTCACGCAAGACGCTCGTTATGCACGTGACACATCAAGGCGCTCGCCTTTTGTCGATTATAATATATCTTACTAACTACCACACATACGCTAGCTACTATATAAAGAATACAACACCTTGATGAACAAGATATCGTTCACTGTGCGATTTACAAACGCTTAGGGTTTTTAAGTGAATTACGTAAAGGCGGTGTTGTGTGTATAATAAGCGGTTATGTTAAATTGATTACGCAGGAAACTCGCAAAAGACAGATATAAGATGGAGTCCGAAATGTATCGATTAAACTTAAATTAATGCGAATGTGATGTGCCAACGCAAACTTACCACAATACTTAATTCACTTATGAGGCGTGGCAATTAAATAACCGGACTGGTGCTACAAAACAATTTATTGATCACCAATTACATTATAAAGTTTATCCCCTTCGATGTACTCTCCTTACCGATCCCTACAACGCTCCATACGAATTTTCCACTGTCGAAAGCAGTTCTGGAAATCCGTTTCTGTCAGCTTGTTGAGAACCTCCGTCGCTTTCGCTTTCACCGCTTCCACACTGTCAAATCTCTCCCTTTAAGCTCCGATTTTACTTTAAGAAATAAAAAAAAGTCACAGGGGACAGGTCGGGCGAGTACGGTGGGTGGTCCAACGCGGTGATGCCGGATTTCGCAAAGAACGCCTTCACAGACAAGGCAGAATGGGCTGGCGCATTGTCTTGGTGGAGCATCCAGGATTTGCTCTTCCGCAAATCGGGTCTTCGTCTTCTCACTCGTTCACGAAGGGTAGTTAGAACCTCGTGTTTCACAAGAAACTTGAGGTTAACTCGTCGCTCGATCTGAATACTCTGCATTTTTCTGACGCGACGCTAGCGTTAGGACTTGAACGGACGATTGCTACAGCGAGACTGAGCGACGTCCAACCGTGCCCATCGAGCTCAGGGTGGGGGAAACATCTACAAGCACAGACATATTCAAACCTGCCGTGGCGTGCTCGCTGTTTGCCGATAGTAGCACCAGTCCGGTTATTTAATTGCCACACCTCGTATTTCGATAGCTAAACTATAATCTTCAGTAGTTATTTCAAATTTACAATGATACCTTTTCACATAATATGGCAGAAATTGTCAAATTTATTTAAAACATGAACTTAAACCTGCTTCCTCAAAGTCATTACACCGTAAAAACCATCCTAAACCAAAATTTAAACAAAAAGATACAAGAACAGAAAAGATCTGGAGTATATCTGATTGAATGTAGAGATTGAGTATTGATTTGCGTGGGTCAAACCCAATGGTTTCTAGAAATTAGAACCAAAGAACATAAATTATGTATTAAAAATAAAGATGTTTTCGATTCAGTCTTACCAACTCAACTCAATCTAAACACCTTTGAATCAATTTACATGAAAAAATTAGAATACTAAGTAATGACGTTTATCCATTAAACAATATACCAGGGCGTATTGAAAACTAATGCCTCCATGACTATAACTTTATTAGTAACAGATATATTACTAGCAAATTGTAATTCGAAATGCATATCCTAATTGGCCATGATCAAACAATCGCTATCGCAAACAAAGGAATTAAGGAACGCTTACAGTTTCTCAATTTAGGTCAAATATCCTTTGTATCTACACGTATTTGTCTAAGTGCCTTGTGAATCTAGTTTCTAGAGCTTAAACTCAATGTCAATTATGTACTAAGAGTCAAGTTTGGTAGTTTCATAATACGTGTGGTTCGTGTATATAAAATATAAACATAGAATTTATATCGAAGCGTCACAATTTGAAGTTAGTTTTCTCTTTTCAAATTTTAATTCTTGTAAAACGTAAATAGTCGGTGTTAATTTGTATCTAAATTGCCGAAAGAGTGTCTAGGGACAATCCCAGACCTATAGACCGTACAATCAATTAAATAATTTTGAATTATTTTTCTCTCGTTCATAACATTGCAATACAATATACGAGGGCGTATTGAAAATGCCTTCATGGCTATAACTTTATTAGTAATAGATATATTGTTTACATATAAGTGTGAAATGATAGTATAAACTGTCCTCTACCCACTGATATAATCACTTCACCACATAATCGCCACTGACAGCAATACATTTACGCCAACGTACTACGAGTTGTGCGGAAAAAGTCTGAACTCTTCGCACGGCACCATTTCCGCACCTCCGTTATCACCTCTGCATTCGAAGAGAAACGCTTGCCCTTGAAATGTTCCTTAAGCTTCGGAAAGAAGAAAAAGTCACAAGGCGCAAGATTTGGGCTATAAAGTGGATGAGGTAAAATGTCATGAAACCCAAGCTAATCCAGTGCTATACGCGTTCTCTGACTTGTGCGAGGCCGAGCGTTGTCATGATGCAGAATTGGCACTTTGTCTGGACGAACCTTACGCAGCCGTCGCTTCAGATTTGTTAGGGTGTTCACAACATATCCTTCGGAGTTGACAGTACAGCCACGTTCCACAAATTCAATATGAACGATGCCATCGCAATCTCAGAAAACGGTAATCGTGACTTTCCCGACAGATGGAACTGCTTCGAATTTTTTCGGTTGTGGCGAACCCTTACGTCTGTACTCCAAGGACTGACGTTTCATTTCAGGGTTGTAATGATGTGCCCACGACTCGTCGCCGGTCATAATTCTGTGGAAAAAAGCATCATATCGGGTCAAGAGTTGTTCGCAAATTTGTTTTCGATTGGCTTTCATTTCATCGGTAAGCATTCGGGGCATCCAACATGTGCATATTCTCCTATACTTCAGCACATTGCAGATAATGTGACGTACTCTTTCTTGTGAAATACCCACCTTATTGGCAATGTCAGTTTGTTTACACCGTCGATTCTCACGAACCAGTTCATCCACGAGAGCCACCTGCTTTTCACCACACGCAGACACTGGTCGGCCACTGCGTGCGTGATCTTGGAGATCCGTTTTAGCAGGATTTTCGTCTTTCACAGTCTTTATCCACCTCCTAACAGTACTCACATCAACACACGCATCATGGTATACGGCACTCAACCTTCGATGGATGTCAACGGGCGCTACACCTTCCGCAGTAAGAAATTCGATGACAGCTCGTTGCTTTAACCGCACGTCCATGCCGGTCGCCATTTTTAGAACTGTCGTGTGCAAACACGATGTTGCTGAGAATCTCCACTAGGGTGACTTATGTACCAAGAGTTAAGGTAAATGGCAAACTACTTTTGACACTGTCTGGGCCAACATTATAAAAGTTATGGCCATGGAGGCATTAGTTATCAATACGCCCTCATATTACTAGATTTAATGAATTTATAGTACACATGAAAAAATGCCTAGTAACAAAACCAAAAATAAAGTTAATATAGCTCACGGTATTGGTGGGATCATTTCCGACAAGAACAATGCGAGCAGAGAAAGGAGAACGCTAACACACGGGCATGTTTCTGCCTACCCGGCGTTATCAGCGTGGCTACGAGCATTCACCTGTCTGCTGCAAGCACTGTGTCTACCTCTCGGCTTATGCTCCCAATGTCCACAACAGCCTAACCCCAAGAAACACAGTCATGCCGTCCTAGACCGTGGCGATATACACCGGCGTACAGATGCCTAGGTGGCGGGCATCTGTACTTCCGCCGGGAGCTCTCGAATCTTTTTTATTTTCAGCATAGATCATCAAAGATCCATAAGTTACCACACTCGCTTTCTTTTAATATTACAGGAATATATACACTGCGATTCCAAGGAATTATAGTAGAAACTTTTTAAATCATAATTTAGTACTGCTACAATGCTTAGAAACTGTTTGGACTAAGATAGTTTTGTGATATACACAGATAAATGGTTTCTTGCATCAAGAAAATAGATTATCTTGCAAAAATTAGTCTGTATTCAAGAAAATAATTTTCTTGAAATGTTATTTAGATTAAATATATGTTTTCTTAGAAAATCAAGAAAATCCAAGACAGAAAAATGTTTCTTCCAAGTAAATCATTTAGTTTTAAGTTAAGAAGATATTCATATTAAACGTAGGAATGAAGAAATGATCCAGATCTCACAAGTTCTAATGAGAAATTAGGCGACTAGTTCCGTGTTCAAAAAACACCAGGCTAGCTACAAGGATATCTAATAAAAGAAAAATTACAAAAATGGAAAGAAAACCTAAAGTTAATAATTAAAATTAGGGGCAAATGAATGAGCGAACGAAAAACTTGTTCTTATAGGCTGCAGTACAATTAAATTATTTCTTTAATAATGTAATTTTATAAGCATTACTTTAGTTTAATAATTAATGAGTTAATATTTAAGTTTATTTATCCCTTTTTTTATTATTATTTACTATATATTAAAAAAAGTATAGTTAAATTAGTATAAGTGGTAAATAGTAATAAAAAGAAAAAAATATATTACATTAACCGGTATCTTTTGAAAATGTTTATGAAACGTACCTTAAAGGTTATATCATTGTATGAGTAAGAACGGTATCTGTATTCTGGTTCCGTCGCTACTACCTAGGACGGCATGACTATAACTACTGGAACTAGGTGGCGCCAGGAAATATTTCAGTTGCTGTTTTTGAAGATTAGTGGCATAAGCTGAGAGATCTAAGAGCAATGCGGTTGGAAACAAAACGCGATAGTGCATTTTCTCTTTTCACGTTGATTTTCTTGTTCTCTCAGTTTATGTCACTAAACTGAGAGATGTAAGAACAATGTGGCCAAGAGCAAGAAGCTTTAATGCTTTCTCTCTTTTCATATTGCTTCTGCCGTTAGTGATTTTATCAATACCAGGAGCTATTTATTAGCATATTCAGTCGGTTATTGTTTCTAGGTACTTTTTTCATGTGTATTTCTACATTAAGTTCACTTTTGTTTGAATATCATTCTGTAGATAACCTCTCCTTTCAGCCTTTTTAAAATCACAAGCAGTGTGAATAATTTACTGCATTATGTACGGATATGTCGTACTGTTTTAAACAAGGTGAGCGCAATTAATGAAGATGTTGAAATAGATAAAAGACTGGCTAAAGGAAGGAGAGCGATGGGAGCGTTGATGAAAATGATAAAATCTAAATTAATAAGTAGAAGAGCAAAAATTAGAATATATAGAACAATAATCTGAGCTGGTAGTTCCGACAATAAAGGATATATTTGTCTGTATTACGTTGAGAAATTTGCGTATGTCATTTATTGCCGGAACTACCAACTTAAATCATCCGCGAAATTTAAAAGGTGCCTGCTCTAGCTATATTCCTTCGGATTTCTATTCTTGACAGGTCTAATACATTTTAAATCAGTTACGATACTACGAACCATCCATAGATATACTTCAGTTACAAAATTATTCTCCAAGCTGCTTGCCATTTTTTTCAAGTCCTCTTTACAAGTCCCCACAATGCAAATCCTCATTCTCTTGCTTTATTTTACGCTTCCGATGCTACGCGAAAAATACCATCATTTTCATTATTCATCGACAAATAAGCACTCAATCACTTTCAACTCTCCAAATTCAATTTAAAAAATCAATTCTCGACTATTTTATTGAACAAAAAGGCCGCGTACAAAGAGAAAAATCATTTATTATTGCCCATCCATAGCAGCTATCCAAATAAGCAGCGCGAAACAGACCAGCGCAATCGACTCTATTAGCATTTTAATTCTTGATCATTTATATTTGTATGAACCTTTCGGGCGTTCGAGCGTGAAGCGGCTTCAGTTACGGACCACTTGGCAAAATAATTAAAAAGGAAAACGAGGAGTTATTGCCGCTATCAGAGAAAGGCTTCCATTGTGGGGAAATTGGAAATTATGATGCTCAATAATTCTATTCTACCGACATCTCCTTTAGGTTTAGTTATACAATTGCAGTTTTTCGTTATTACGCCGGGAAAAGTTTTAAGGAAGTAATTTTAGAATTACTCCATTAAAGTGTGTAGTTTACAATTAATTTTTGACAGAAGCCTTTTACAAAAAAGAGGTAACGAATATAATACATTGGACAGCTTTAATTTTCTACGTACAGATCAACAATTTCAGATGTAGTATTGATCTTAAATATAGGAACTGTATGGGCGTGACTAACTATTTAATAATAAGAAAAGTATCAAATGCATAAATGCACCAACTTAACATTATAGTCTCAATTCAAAACAACTGAAAGAGTGTACCAAGAGAAGTGTATAGTAAATTATACTACAATTGTAGTGCATCCTATCAGAGTCAATACTATAGTGACAACTATCGAAGTAAGGAATTACCCTATTATTGCAGTTTTTTGAAATGGCTGCATGTACTCCATATTTATAGTAAAAATAGTACTTGCATACGGTAAACAGCTCTATAAAATTATAGTAAAAAAAATACTACCAAATTGTAGGTAAATTACCATACACTTATTTATAATTGTCGTTAAAAAGTATTATTAATTGCACTATCCTTGTTCAAAGCAGTATGACATACCTGCACATACTGCAGTAAATTATTCTCTTGCTCGTAACAGAATACTGTTCAAACAAAAGAGAACTACATGAATGTAAAACTACACATAAAAAAAGTGCTTAGATGCTAAAAATAGCTCACGGTATTGATGGAATCACTACCGACAAAATCAACGCGAAAAGAGAAAATGCACTATTTTGTTTGTAATCTTCAAATACAGCAACTGAAATATTTTCTGGCACCACCTAGTTCCAGTAGTTATAGTCATGCCGCCCTGGATAGAAGAAACCGGAATACAGATGGCCACTTTTGAGAAGAAGCCTAAAACCACTCCCAATGTCATTAAAAAGGAAACTGCCAAAAACATTCAACGTTAAGGTAATTTAGATTTGTTTGGATAGCATTTGGTTGAATGAGAAATTAACAAAGAATATTTTGTTTCTTTAGCTAAAACGCTGTCTTAACTCGAGAATTTTAAAACTGTTGATACAATCATATCTTTCTTATATTTCGAGAAAGACTGTTTAATATCTACGGAAGTAACACACGCATAATTAAAATAATCCATAGTGTTAATTAATGAATCTACAGATGCACCACCACACATTTGTCTTTATCTCGTATAATAGGATTTTTTTTTTAAACTGTCGAACATTGCTATAACGCCACCGTTTTTTGCGTCGTTTATACCGTGTATTAATGCATTAAATTCGTCCACGATTTGCACTGATTCTACTAACGACAACCCAGTATTTTGCAATTTTCCTATTGCGTCTAGTAATCGTTTATAATTGTGTTTCAACAGAAGTATCTAGAAATCCTTTCTGGCTCTCCTTAATAGTGGTAGCTTCATCAGGGTCGAATTGTAAAATCATAGATTTTACTTCTTGGAAATGTTCAGAATAATAAAAAGCTGCTTGAAACCATGTTCCCCAACGCGTAAGAATCGGCTGCAGTGGTTCACGAATACCGAGGCAAAGCCTGTGAAATGCTCGATTTTTCTCTGTATTTGCTATTAATGCATCCACCTCTGGGTAACATTCTCGAATAGTTTGTGCCACAAGATGTAAAGCGTGAACTTTACACGTAATATGTAAAAGTCCCTCACATTTTTCTTTAAGAGAACGACCTACACTACACATTGTCGTTGCTCCATCGCTCATAAACATCAACAGTTGACTAGTTGGCACTTGAAATTGTTGCAACGTATCGAGCATTACGCCCGTAATTGCTTCGCCAGTACACTTTTTAGTCTTTTGCTAGTTAATAAGATTGCAAAATTTCGGTTTAACAAGGTCTAGTACTTGTATTATAATATTCAAAACAGATTTTTTTTACAATCTGTCTTGTCAAGACATAGCCACAGCTGTTTATCTTTTAATTTTGCTTTGATCCTATTTTCGATATCTTCGGGTATACTTGGTAGCTCTTTCCGCAAAGCTGCCCGTGATGGTAAGTTCCACTCGGGATTGTATGCACGCCAAAACTGTCGAAACGGATCTTTATCGAGTAGCGAAGCGGTAGACCACAAACAATAAACATCAAAAGTAAATCCAACTTAAATTGGGTTTGAAGAGGCACGCTATTTTTCTAATTTTTGTGTTTTTTTGCCGCCTTTGTTCCAACGCATTAAATGTATTTTGTAAACTATACACAATACGTTAGTTCCATTATCATTAAAATCTGGAAATTCACTGATAAATTTAGTGACTTTATTAGCCAACCGTCGTTTATTTTCGTTGTGTGCGTTAGACATACTTACATACATATGTTTATCTCTATAATTACGACTAACGCTGCGAAGTTGGGTTCGTGAGAAACTGTTGCAATAAATCAATTTCATTCGCTGAGTAGCCCGTGCTGATTCTTTTGCATATATACGTCACGTCGTGGGCGCGGCAACTTCACTTCTAATCTGGCGCGAAGCTCACTGTGCCCGGCCTAACTATAATAAGCATTTTTCTTTGAAGTGGTTAATCTGCATCATCCAAGGAATCAATTCCCATAGCCCTATATCTATTAGTGTGTTATCCATCGTAAGAATTTGCGTATGAATCTATTACACTGTCCAAGAATGATGATTTTTTTTGCTCTCCGAAACAAAAATGGGTGTTTTTAAATATGTTGAGTATGCTGATTTCAGCTATAAAGTCCGTTTTTTGCATCACCTGACACTTTTTAGAGGCATATATTAAAAATTTTATATTTAAAGACGCAAACTGTGAGGTGCCAACATTTCTTATTATATGTTAGATTCAAAACTAATAGGGGAAAGTGATCCCTAACACAACAAAAAACAACATAAAAATGCAAAGGTTTATTAAAACATTGTAATGTTACGAAATTTACAAAAAATATACAAAACTGCAATATTGTTTTGCATGCTTTAAAATGTTTTTTTTTTATCTTTCGGGTATAAGTAGCTTCCGGAACATCTCTAAGCAGTTGCCAGCAGTAGTCGGCAAGCATATTCACTGTACTTTTCACTCGGTACCGTTTCCCCATTTCTAATATGTCCTGATGAAACGTTTCACCGTGTTCATCACTGACATCTCCTAAGTTCGCAGGGAAAAAGTCCAAATGGGAACGAAGAAAATGAATTTTAAGAGACATGTTACATCCCATCGATTTGTATGCGTCTAACAAGTCTTTTATTAAATCCATATAGTTTTCAGCCCGATAATTTCCTAAGAAATTCTCGCAGACCAATTTAAAGGTACTCCATGCTATTTTCTCCATCGGTGCCAAAGTTTCTTCAAAAGCAGCATCTCTAAATAAATTACAATACAATTACAATAGGTACATATATAATTATATATGTACACAATTTTATGAACAAATTAAAACATTGAAATGCAATGGAAATTTACCGGTATGATTTTTGCTAAATAAATAGCATACGTATCACGGTACTCAAGACAAGTAGGTGATAGTGCAAAACCTATATTATTTTCGTGTTTCCCTCATAAAAAAAGACAAAAATCACCGAATAACATATTGGAGAAAATGTCATTGTTGGACAGTGTTAACAGTAGAGTTTGTTAAAAAGGTGGTACCGGATGGCAGTAGCGTAGCGATAGCGGCGTGGGTAGGGGTAATTTTTAGAATATAGAAGTCCGCATATTTATTGCACAATATGCAATAGCGAATTGCTAAGTCGCGATAGGTTTGAATGTAGAAAACATTGTAAAAGTAAACGTCATGTATTGAATTTAAGAAACAGTATTCCATACTGGCAATTTTTATATGATTTTATTTTTATGTTAAGTGTGTGCAATATCCCACAACATTTAGTATCCAACGAACACTTTCGTCTTTTGTGGGCTAAGTACGTTCCCTCATAGAAGCTGCCAACATCTATGCAATTACGATACAATTTGCCACGTGTGCAAGGTACAGTAAAGGAATGTATAAAAGACGAGTTGAGAAATAAGATAATCTGCCTATGTGTGGATGAAACAACTGATGCTCAGAAACACAGCGTCATTCATGTTGTAGCGCGTCCTTTAAAACGTGATGGTCCACCAGCTTCATTGTTGTTATCCAGTAAAAAGATTCAGAAAACTAATGCAGAAACCGTTGTCAAGATAACAAATGATTCGTTGAGAGAATTTTGTATCACAGGAACCCAAGTCACAATGTTCGTTACTGACGGAGCCGCAACAATGCTGAGAGTTGGTAGGATGTTGAAAATATGCTTTCCGACTCTTCTTCACATAACATGCCTCATACATGCATGTCACCTCGTAGCAGAAACCATTCGAAAGAAGTATCCGATGGTGGATAAGTTAATAGCATCTACCAAAAAGGTATTCATCAAATCTCCCAAACGTGTATTCAAACAATTGTGTCCGAAATTACCACCACCACCTCAGCCAGCAATAACGCGATGGGGAACATGGCTCCAGGCAGTATCTTACTATCAGAAATATTTTTCACAAGTGAAAAATGTCATCTTGAAACTTGATTCAAATGATTCTGCAGCAGTTCGAGATAGTCAGCAACATTTTTCCAATTCGGACGTTCAACAACAAACAGATGAAATTTCCATGAACTATTCTGAAGTTGCACAAGCTATTGAACAATTAGAAAACAGTTACTTATCAGCACGAGACGCATTAAATTGCATAAACAATTTACAAGCCGCTCTAGAAAACTTGGCGAACACTATAGGAGTCGATGTTGCTTAAAAATTTGGTGCAATTCTAACGAAAAATCCCGATTTACAAAAGGTTCGGTCTATAACTGAAAATCCAGATGAAGAAAAGGAATATCTGACATTTGCAAATCTTACTTCATTGGATGTTGAACGATCATTTTCAAAGTATACGACAACGTATTCACAACACCGTCGACGGCTGAATGAATCGACAATGGAAGCGTTGCTGATGTTGCAATTCTACGCAGCTTACCAGGGCGGTTGCCAATTGCCACATTGGACATCAAGACGACAGGAAAAGGTAACAATATTATTTTTCACTAATATTGTATATTGCGTACCTACTTTTATGCGGTGCGCTACTGCCAGTACCACCTTTTTAACAAATTCTAGTTATCAGAACTGTAAGAGTCTGTTTGTAACTTTTTATTGAATCATTGGGGCTGCAAAGTTCCTCAATAAACATTTCAGATTCCAAGCAAATTTTAAATATCTACATTCACCAAGAACCGAAGTTTATTATATGTCTGTCGTGATACATATTTCAATTACTTTACTTTGCAATATTGGTACTAAAATGAAATTTTAATTACCGCCAGGCAATTTCTGAATATTAAATAACCGAAACGTACAGCGAACGGGGAGACAGAGAGGCTGAGAAGCAATAATATCGCTCGGATATCTTTTCAAAGCGCAAAGCAATTAGGGCGAAATCAAAAAATATAAAGCTCTTTCTTCAAGATTTACCTAGTTCGGCGGCAATAACTTATATTTTATTAAAGCGAAATCGCACAGTTGGCCGACGCAAACAGGAGGAGTAAATTTTTCATCTCACGCCTAGAACTGCCACCATCTCCGCGGCGCAGATATTTTTCAGTAAGCGTAATAAAGTTTATGTAAACTAGACTAATTCATCAAGAAAATTAAAGCCGTAGAGGGTAGGGAAATCTACATAAACGTGGTGTAATAAATGAGCAACGACTTGCTATTATCAAACGCAAACTTTCCTTTATTGGAGGAATTTTCTTTATCTATATAATTATTTCCATCGTCTAATCCAAAGATGGCGTTTCAAGATAGAAACTTAGAGAAGAGGATATGCTTATACGTATACGTAATCGTGACATGGAAAGTGGAAAAGGGGTTGAAATCTGTAGAAGATGAATTCCCTCGCTGTACGTACATAACTCTTATCGGCGAACTTTGTTAGTCGAACACGTAGCTGATCTGCATATAAATATAAGTGAAATATAAGTAGCTTGGCGAATTTTATACAGAAGTTACGTTGCATGAATTTCAATTAGGCGACATGGCATTTTGTACCTATTAGATAGCGTTCGTGACAGATATCTTTGTCTGAGATGCTTGATGGGAAAAAGCTTCTATCATTATTTAGATGCATAGAAATACTTACACCTTTTATTAACCAACTTAGATTATCGCTAAAAAACAAACATATGAACAAAACAGTAGTTGGGATGATCACCACAGTTGTTGGATGTACTCTACAAAATACGAAACGAATTCAATCATCAATGAAGCATCCAACCTTACCCTTGTACCTCCTCAATCTACTATCAAAGTAACGTCATTTGTAAAAATGTGAAAAGAAACTAATGAATATTAGTCGTTTATAAAATGACTTTTCAAAACTACCTCCAGTAAACAACCCTCTAAGAAA
Organism: Dynastes maya; assembly: GCA_029619315.2. Classification (NCBI taxonomy): domain Eukaryota; kingdom Metazoa; phylum Arthropoda; class Insecta; order Coleoptera; family Scarabaeidae; genus Dynastes; species Dynastes maya. Next base: position 14,470,997 of record JAROYE020000008.1, read on the forward strand.
CCTCCCCCAAACCATTTATTTTTAAATTGGTCCTATTCAATGGCCAGCTCGCTCGTCTGATTTTATCTCACTCTTCTTTTTGTGGGGATATTTGAAAGAAGTTGTACATTCTACTCCGCCTTCGAACTTAGACGATTTGATTGATTAATTTTATGAATTATTAATGTATTTTGTAACCATTTTTTTTGTTATTTATTATTGATATCATCATTTTAACTTAAACCCTACTTTTATTTAATTAGGCTACAATTTTTATCTACCACAACATATACCACTTCAATACAAATATTTTAGATGCTTATTTTTTGTATTTCCTTTCCCTTTTCTTTTTTTAAAGCTTCTTATATAGTTTTTTCTGCGATGCGATCTATTTTGTTGTTCTCGATGAAATGAGCAACAGTAATCACCCATCATGTTGATATTCGACCGTCCCTGGTACCGCTTCTCCATCACCTTTGTGTCCTGATGAAACCGTTCCCCCTGTTCTTCACTCACATCGCTCAAATTTTCAGGAAAAAAGTCAAGATGGTTGTGCAAGAAGTGGACTTTAAGGCTCATCAGACATCCCAGATGTTTGAACTTGTCAATCATATCAGCTACGATAAGCTCATAGTTTAGGTCTTTCACGTTGCCCAAAAACTTAGTCACAACCTGCTTAAATAATATCTAAGCCTCCCTTTCCTTTGTAGTCATCCTTGCTTCAAAGTTGGAATCGAACATCATTTTACGAATATGAGGCCCAGCTTCTGATAAATGTGGAAATCTTTCTCAAAAATATTTAAAACATTCATCATCTTTAGGCAAGGCTTTTACAAATTGTTTCATTAAGCCTAACTTTATGTGTAGAGGTGGTAGAAGAATCTACTAAAGGTTTATGCAATGTTCTTCTCGCCAGATGTTAAAGTCTTTCTTACGGGCCATTGTTTTGTGGACCAATGTCGATTCCGTGCTCTGCTGTGTCACTCACATATAGAACATGGAAATTTTGTAAATCCCTTTTGTTGACCAAGGATCATGCAAACAATTTTCAAATCCCCACATAGCATCCAATCGTGAGCCGGATAGTTAATTTTTTGTAAAATCATGTCAAGATTTTCGTAAGTTTCCATCATATGGATTGAATGAGCAACAGGTAGTGAAGCATAAGTATTTCCATTGTGTAAAAGAACAGCTTTTAAACTACTTTTTGATGAGTCTATAAAAAGCCTTCAATCTGCCTTCTTGTACTCAATGCCAAATTCGTTCATTAGACTACCAATATCATGGCAGTAAACCAAATCCCCTTCCTGCTTGAAAATCTGAGCAAACTGTTGATCTCTTGTTCTACATTGGTAAATAGATATTTCAGATGTTAATAAATATCTTTCTTCCACCCTAGAACCAAGCAATTCTGCTTTTTCCTTAGTCAAACCCAAATCTCTCACTAAATCATTTAACTCAGCTTGTGTAAACGACTGCGGTTTTAAATTTTCTGGAGAACATTGGAACTCATCATCACCCGGTCGACTTTCATCAGATTCGGGCTCACTGGACTGTAAAACGTCATCAATAGACTGGGGTGGCTCAGGGACAGGAAGTACCGGTCTATCTCTTACCGGCCGAATAGCTGAATTAAGGTTAGGGTAAACAATTACTTTCTTATTTTTTGAGTTATACCCAGAAACATCAACGCTGCAACAATAACAATCATTTGAATGATTTTTTGCTCTCCCATACTATGGATACTGCAAATCTAAAGGCTTTCTTTTCTTTTTTAGACCATTTCCTAAGATCCTCGACACAAATATAACATACCTTGTGAGGAGCCCAACACTTTTCTTGATCACCGATTTTTACACCAAAATATGCAAAGTACTGTAATTGGGGTATTAAATAATTTAATTAACTCCACCCAACGACGATTTTGGCGCATCGGAAAAGAAACTCCTCTTCTGTACAATTTCTCCATTTCGAGAATCTTGAAAATCAATGGAATATCCCTTACATCACACGTGGAAATCCCAACTGATTAAACCTCCTAGCAACAGCTACACTCCATTTACCCAAAACAAGCCCTATACAAACCCCTCCGGAATGAACAATCTTCAGTCAGTGTGCAGTAACAGCCCTGAAGATGTCCCATAAGAGTGTGTACGAAAGGTTGGCCAAAGCTACGACAACGACGCGGTTCTAACCCGAAAAGCAAGAGTACAGTATTTATTGTAATGTTTCTCTTCTCTAGAACGTCAGTGAGTTTTAGTATTGTTTAGTCATATAGTCCTGTCACTGCATATTCCATTATGCTACTATAAAATAAATAACATTATTTATTGGAAATTTAACATCAAATTATATTTGAAAAGTATTATCAAAATTTGCTGTGGACAAAACAATCGCCATTGCGATTAAAATAATGGAGTGAAGGGACGCCAATTAATTTGATAACATTTGGTCAAACTTTCATCGAGGGAACTCGTATTTTGACCATGTTCCCAGTTTTAAAGTGTGTAATATTCAAATCATAATAAAAATTTAAGATAGAAGTAAAGTTTGGAGTTTGAAAATTGGCAGTTCCCCGTGAATCCCATATAGACATAAAGTTTATATGACACCGTCTTAGAAATCTAGATTACTTTGCATTTTTTCCGTTTTAATTTTCGTAATTTCATTTACTGATATGAAAATTCGTTTAAAAATGCCGAAAAAGTGCGTAAGAACACTTCCGAATCCCAGTTGATCTAATTATTTGACTAATTTACAAAAATTCCAATAATTTGAACAATTTCTATGTTTTAAAACATTACAATATGTATATGTGCATTTCAAATTAAGTGACAATTACGTTTCATTTGTCATATGTAATTGTCCTCCAGACTTGATCGTTGTTGTTTGCGCCAAAACGATCAATCGCTATACCGACGCACTTCAATCTTTAATTATTGAAACCCCTTCTTCTTGGAATTACGTCGTCGCCCAGTCAATTTCTCCCGAAGGCCCCCTCTCCCTCCCGTTCGTGTCCCAATTTTCCTCTGATACACATACAATTCGCATGATTAGTTGCTCCTAATTTGAGTTAATACTGATAAATGGACGCTCTGTCAATTCTGATTAATTCCTCGATCGTCCCGACCAAATGAAAATTAATCATTCGGATCCATACAGTAGGAGGTCGAGACGGGTTGCATTGCGAAGGAAGGGTAGCGAGTTTTTATCGCTTATTTATGTTTAATGTTAGGGAAAACATTAATTCTGGGCCAGTGATCGCGACATCGTCGGAGGACGTTACGGAGCTCCGGGAACTGCGGGTGCGAGACCGTAGGAAAGTGGAAAGAGTCGATAGAGGGACGTGAATTGACTGGAAAGCCCGAAGGAATGGTATTTAGACTTAAATAAATTACTGTGTTCGGGTTGGCGAAATCTTTACAGTAATAGTTTGAAAACTACCAACTATAGTATCCACATTTTTTATTCTTTATTTATTAGATTCTTTGTAGACAAAATTAATTTGATCCTTTCATTCGATTACCAGCGGTTCTTCTAGTAATCTATGCGGACAGAAACAAATGATTACGAATTATGACAAAAATCAAATAGAAGACAAACAATTTAGAATTCCAAAAGTAGGTTTTGGAGTAGTGTTAGATATCCTTTAAAGTTTTTCAAAATTCAATTCTGGATCAACTTAATCGTTTGCAATTATAATCAGTTTATTTTCTTATATTATCCTCTATAGCAAAACGTATTTTCTGTTTCATTTAATATCAATTCCTAAGACAGAACAGCATTGTGTACTGGTAATTCTAATACGTTTAACATTTGGTATTTCATAAAAAAGATAATTTTACACACGAATTTTATTTGCTTTGTTCAATATTAATGTATGCAGAATACCCTGAATGAATTTCCTTAACTGACAATAGACAACGTTAACTCTCATGTCGACTATTGATCAATTTTCAAAATAAAAATAAGTAAAGAAACAACAAGAACACCACATCAGAAAGATGTTTTGTGTATTTGGTCCGTAGGCATCCGCGGTCGTCAATAATACTATACTCTTGGTTTCCGGGTTGGAACCGCGTCGTTGTTATAGCTTTGGCCGACGTTTCGTAACGCTCACCAATCAGTGTGCAGTTACAGCACTGAAGATGTTCCATAAGAATGTGGACGAAAAGTCGGCCAAAGCTACGACAACCACGCGGTTCCAACCCGGAAACCAAGAGTATTGTATGTTTTGTGTACGTTCATTAGGAAAGAATAACATTTTCGTTGCAACATCTGTTGCTGAATAACCAATACTAACTGGGTCTAATCCTAAGGCAGCAAACGCTTACGGTCTTATTCATAGTTCTTCCTCAAGGAATACTTTACCTCAAGCACTCCTTAATATAGAAATTTGTGTTTCATAGAAGATATTCCTCACTTAAGCCTATACCTAGACCTTGGAAAAATACTTGATAAGGTGTTTCAGAGCATGTTTGTTACTATCGGTTATAAAATATTACGTTTTTGGTTAATTTAGTTGTATTATTATGTATATTTGTTTAATTATTAAATTTGTTGTATAAATTGTGTGATATAGTAAACATTTAATATCGTCACCTTAACTGGAAATGGAAAATTTTAAAAAAGTTGCTTTTAACAAATGTTGATTATATCAAAATGGGTAGTCAATATTTTAAAAATAATATGTATTATATTTAGATAATTAAAAAAAAAATTATATCTTTACTGAATCAACAAATCTTATTAATTATCATTATCAAATGAACAAACATATTTAGTAATAACAAATTTATTCAAACCTTTTAAGAACTGCTTTTTCTCGATTGTTTCTTAAAAGTATAATATCCTGAACGGGAAGAGAAACACTTTCTGACCACTCAATAGCCAAATTGAACGAGCTGATAACTTCATCAATGTTAAATATTTGACCATTGTTCTCATCTACGTTTTCTTCAGCATGGTTCATAGGAGCATTCATAACTGAATTATTTCAGAGTTACTTGCAACATTGCCTCCTACTGTTGAGTTAACTAAAGTAGCAATAAGAATACTATCCTCCTCTGTGAAACGACTAATTGGTAAAGTGAAATTACCATCTTCATGTGAAGAATATATCTTAAAAGCATTGACAATTACCCTCTGTGGAAGTTCGTTCCAAGACTCCACTGCCATGTATGCGACATCTTTCAACGTAATGCTGTTTAACGCTATGTTTATATATTCATTCTGAGATGCAAATGTTGTTAACAAATGCTTGCGATACCGTATTTTAAGAGATTTAATGATGTGCTAATCCAGTGGTTGTAGGTAAGGGGTCATGTTCGGAGGCAAAAACAAAATTTTGACGTGTTCATTATCAATCGCTCTATGACACGTTGCATTGTCGACGATTAGTAAAGCCTTTACAGGTAAATTTTTTGACATTTGGTAAGATGTTACATCAGGCATAAATTGCTCCAAAAATCATTCTTCAAACAACTTTGTCTGCCACGCATTTTTGGAAGAGCGATAATGTAGTGGAACAGTGAAATTTTTAAAGCACCTTGGACGGGTTGCTTTCCCAGTCATCATTAAGGGTAATTTATGATTGCCAGTAGTATTAACACATGGCATTAAAGTGACTCTTTCCTTTCTGTTTTTTCGCCTAGGTGCGGTTACTTCATTTCGATGAACATTAGTTTTATTTGACAATCCTTTGTATACTCATCCTGTTTCGTCCTAGTTATAAATTTGGTCCATTGCGTATTGTAACGAACCGCTGTTCGACTCTGAATTTAAAAGAACAATTTTTAAAGACACTAGTGAAATTATTATTATTAATTTCAAATGCCATATTGCTTTTAAATTCTTTTGTAAATAATGTACATTTGCTTTTGATCATACTTGTACATTCCGCATATTTTTGTCGCCCGAAATATTGTTGTGCAATATTTTAACGTTATATTTGCATGTAACATGTTTACCTGCTTCTAGAATATGTTTTATCGACTGACGTCTGCATATAAGAACTTGAAACGTCATAGCCGGTTTCAATATAAATAGATGTTCGTGATTCCTGATCACGGACAGTCTAGACTCGATGAGATAGACCGATACAACGACCGACCGACAGAGAGATACCGCCGAGCTCCCGTTCGAAGACGGGTTTCTGAATGCCGTCCGAAAGTAGTAACTCGTTAGATGTTTTCATTACTGATAGAGGCTGTATGATGATCAGACAGGCATTAGTCTTGTCTAAATCATATGATTTCTGTGGGTGGTGATAGCATTTACAAAGCTATCAACTATAAGTTGATTGGACTCGTGTTGGTTATGTTGATAGAACTTACTATCGGGATCATCTTGATTACGTTCTAGCAATATATCAGCGCCAGTTATCACGACTTGATTTACCGTTTTATTTCCTCGAGTTGTCGAAAGAATTGTAATAGTTGAGTATCTGACCATGTGTTGATGATACTGTGGTAATTCTGTAGATATGGGGTCTTAGATTTGAAACTCGCTCTCCATCGAACCGAAAATTTACAAATCAAGCTAGGCATCTTACCATGATAGGTTACTCACGATCGAGTTTCACGAGGGATTGATGATATAACAATTGATTGTCGTACCTTAGGAGATTCATCGGAAATAATCTTATTTACCGCCCCGACCATTACCGAAACCGTCTAGTAGACTGTGATTAATTTTAAAATATCTGCAAACATTTTAACTTCAACAAAAGCATGAAATCTATCGACTTAGATTCTCATATGCAGACTTAAACTATGGCTATTATTTGTTAATTGAACTATAACTTAATTTTACCGTATACAAAGTTTAGGAATAAGTCTTCTTTTATTTTATTTTTTTGTCGAAGAATTTGTCGAAGAAAGGGACTTACTTCTTTTAATTAATAACCGAGAATTCCTGGGCATGATGTATTTCACTGAGCTCACCATCAGGTAGAACTTAAATATAAATTTGTTTAGATAACACCACAAGGCACCATTCCGCAGTTACCGTAAGTAATAGGCAAAATATCACGCATATTTTGAAGAGATCGTAAAAAACATTCTGTGGTTAATGTAATGGTACGCACAATGGAACCACATCGACCGTCACCCTCAATTTTACTTGCTTCCAGACGAATACAACAATGCACTGCCGAAGTAATTTCAATGTTGGTGTTAAATACATTGGAAAAGTTTGAACTTTCAACAAATCAACTGTTGATGTTTATAAGTGATGGTGCCGCAAACATGCTTGCTGTAGGTCGATCTCTTAAAAAATATTGTGCTAACTTGTTGCAAATATATAGTATCAGAAAATGTTATCCCGAGGTAGATGCTCTAATAGCACATACAAAAGCTGTGTTTGTAAAATCCCCAAAACGTATTCGGGAATTTCATAGACTATGCCCCGGTATTCCTGAACCACCACAACTTATTCTTACTCGTTGGGGAACATGGTTAGAGGCTGCATTTTATTATCTTAAATATTTTGAGAATATAAAGAACGTGATTTTAGAATTCGACCCAAAGGAAGCGGCGGCTGTCAAGGTAAGCCGCTTGAAATTTCAGGATAGTCAAGTTAAAACAGATTTGGAAATTATTCAGAACAATTACGTGGTACTAGCGGATGCGATAGAAAAACTACAAAATTCTTCGGTGTCGTTAGCGGAATTTTTGCAAATAGTGCAACATGTTCACGCACAGTTATGCGCGATAGAAGACGCAAGAAATGTTTGTGTTTTAGAAAGGTTTGAAAGTGTTTTAGATAAAGACTCTGATTTTGACACATTAAGACAAATTTGTGAAGGTGCGTGAACAGAACCGTTAAGTTATTTGAAAGATTATTTTACTTACGCAAATATAACGTCACTAGATGTAGAACGTTCGTTTTCGGCATACAAAAACACTTTTTCTTCGCGGCGCACTCACTTTGCCGAAACAACTTTGGAAACATATCTAATGTTACAAATATTAAATAGACATTATCCACTTTATGATTTCACGGAGGACTCTTAAAACAGTACGTGTTTGAGCACGTATCACATTTAATTTATTTTGTGTAAACTTTGATGCGTCCGCCACTGGCTTTCAGCGCAGTTGCGTTGCTCTAGTAATGATTTGGCCAACATGCGATCGTAGAAGCACATAATACAATGACGCAATTCTATTCCTGGGTTTTTTCTTACATTTTCACATGTTTTTATTAAATGTAATGTAGAAATACAAGAAAGATAATATAATTCACTTAACTTGTTTGGCTCTCCTATAATTGTTTGAATCGCTATAATACTGAATAGCACGTTTTAATTTTTGTCAGATAAATTTATATAACGTTTATTAACCTTCATAAACCCGTGGTCAGAAACTTACATTAAATACCAAGTGGGGTGCAAATATACCCCTATATTTTTTGCATAAATTTGTTCTTTTAATGTTTGTTATTAGAAAATAAACACATTTTGATTTCAAGAAACAATATATTTTTACATATGTTTGTTGTGAACATTGATAAACAAATAAACCCACCAGGAAATGAAGAGTATGGAACAAACAATGTTTTAAGCAAAAATAAACCTCATTCTAACTCGTTACAATAAATAGCAATTTATTATAACTTTTTTATACTAAATTAGAAATATATATATATGAAAGATAGCTCAGAGGAAATTAAGTAAAAAAAAATATTTTAGAAGGTATCCTAAAAAATTGATGTCTGGGGTGCAATTGCACCCCGCTCGGGTTTATGAAGGTTAAATATTATATATAGGTTATATATTATAACAGCATATTCTTTTATTCAAATATTAGGTATTAGACTACCTACCTCTTGTGGATTTTCGCGATATTTTAATGGAAATTACTCTTTAAAAATGGCGCACCTCTCTACAATAATTACGTGAATTTTCAATACAACGTTGTTGCAATTAACTTCAGAGGATATTTTTCTGTGTACTTTACGTACTTCCAAAGCAGGAATCTCTCAAATTATGCGAAGCATATGGAGCTCACGTCAAAGATTGTTTAAACATACTAAATGGGTCTTTCAGTGTATATTTATATGGTGTATAAAGTGTTATTTTCAAATTCAGTACCTACGTGAAGTTCACGAAACTATAAATACAAATGTATAAGATGTTTTATCTCGCTTTAATTTTCTAGCAAGACCAAATACATGAATCATTTATAATTCTATTTAAATAATATCAAATCTCTAATAGACCTAGTTTACTTAAGGCATATTTGCTTTGATCTTCCTACCTATAAAGACCGGATGCATACTGCATTGCGCTTGAAAGGTTTATTCAATAAACCGGTATAAAATTATTTATGATATGAATCGTTGAAGTATACACATACGAGTAATTGCCAGAATCGATTTGAAGTTTGTGTTACCCTTCCAGCACATATGTATGTAGTGGCAACCATCATATATTAAACGCATTTAGGTGTATACAAATAGTAAAATTAGTAGGAAGTAGAAATTGTAAACAGGTACACCAAATTTCCATAATTACGAAATTAGTTTATAAACTAAACCGCCCCATTTTAGCGTTTTCATATCGTCGGTCTAAATGCACTATAATTAAATTCGTCTGCAATTCTGTTTAAACAAAATTCAGCCGGTATTTGTGGCACGCAATCAGTAAATGGAATATCTATTAGAGGGGTAAATATATCTTTTAATGTTTTATGTAAATTCGGTACGCTAACTGCTAGTGATCGATGTTCAGCGTTTATAGAGTGCCTCACCTGCTACGCACACAAACGGTTGAGAGGTACAATTATATGCTATGCAAGTGCACGGCTTAAATATGCGCGTACTTTGAAATTACCACCAGGTTTAACATGATCAAATGTTAAACAAAGGCTCAGATTAATACGCTATCGATTTTAGAACATTCAAGTAATTTTGTGATAATGGAATCGACTTTGTTGTTGCATACATGAATAGCAAAAATGAGATAGATTTGAAATTTGGTTTCCTTGATTTTTGTCGTTCGATATTGAATATAATGCAGGAAAATGTTTAAGGTTTAAGTTCAAAATGATGTAAAATTTCAGCGCAGGCATACTTAGTGCAGTGTAAAGTAAGGTACACGCAAAGAAACGTTTACTTGTATCAAAGCAGTCCGCCTCAATCCAAGACAATTACTGTTTCAATTATCTGCAATACAGTAACTGCTTTAAGTCCAAAGAAATATTTTCTTAGCGTTTCTTTCTCCGCTTAAAAGAAGTATACAGTTGTAATGAAATAATTGTATTTCTCTGTTAAAGACATTTGTTAGCTTGATTCAAGCATTATCTACAACCTAAAAAACAAAAGAACGAGAGATGTGTATGATTTCGATGTTGGGGTGTTGAAGCAGGTAGCTATTGAAATATCTGTGCCTTTAATGTATGTAATAAACGCATGTATTAACCTAGGAATATTCCCTAAGGAGCTAAAGTTAGCTAAGATTATTCCTATCTATAAAGCTGGAGAAAAGAACAATAAGGAAAACTACAGACCCATCTCTTTACTGCCTGTAATATCGAAAGTGTTCGAATGCACCATGAGGGAAAGAATATTATCGTTTTTTGAAAAGAATGAACTCTTAACTGACGCACAGCATGGATACAGGCCAGGAAGGTCTACTATTACAGCAGCGATTAGCCTTGTGGAGAATATCTTAGCAGCCCGAGATGACAAAAAAAGAGCAGAATTAATACTGTATGATCTCAGTAAAGCTTTCGATACTGTTCCGCATGACATATTACTACAAAAATTATATTACTACGGTATCAGAGGTATTTTCTGGAATTTGATACAATCGTATCTACAGGAAAGGAAATATGTAGTGCTGTGGAACAATCATTGCTCTTCTGTGCGGCATATGTCCTGCGGCTTGCCACAAGGCTCGATTGTCGGTCCGGTTATGTTCATCATATACCTTAATGATCTGCCGGACAACATAGGAGAGAGTAAGATTGTTTTGTACGCCGACGACACTTCGCTTTTAGTAACGGGCAACGATGAAGAAATGAAGTATAGGAGAAAGTCAGCTACTTCATCGACAGAAAAATGGCTTAAGGCCAACAAATTTAAAATAAATGAAAACAAAACACAAACTCTTATCTTCTCTGGTGCTCGCACGGAGGAATCGGTGTGTTTTCTGGGTCTTCTCCTAGACCCGAAACTGGGTTGGAGCTACCATATTGGCAAGCTATGCAATAAATTAAGCTCTGCAATTTATACAATTAGAAGGATTAAGTCAGTCTCAACGTTTAACGCAGCTAAAGCAACCTATTACGCAAACTTCCATAGCATAGCTACATATGGGATCCTGGTCTGGGGCACGTCGACAGACGCTGATCATGTCTTTCTCCTTCAAAAACGCGCTATTAGAGTGCTGTTTGATCTACAACAGAGAGATAGTTGTCGTGATTCTTTTTTACGCGGGCGCATACTTACCATCGCAAGTGTATACATCCTAGCATGTGTGAGGTTCACACATAAGAACTTATCAAGTTTCAGTACACACTCAAATTTCCACAACTATCAAACTAGGGGCAAGGACGCTTTAGCGATTCCACTGCACAGACTTTCCGGTACGCAACAATCGCTTGACTACTGGGGTCCAAAATTGTATAACCATCTTCCAGAAAACATCAAGGGAATGAACTTAAAGAAGTTTACCGGCAGTGTAAAAGAACTCTTGCACAAAAATGTTTTTTACAATATCGCTGAATTCATGTCCTTTGCCTTTTAAAGAATACAGCGTTTATTTACAACTTTATTTACAATGTTATTTTATCTATATTTTTTATTTATGATTTTATCTATACAACTTGAATGTCTTGTTTGTCGTTAATGTTTTTTTTCTGTTTGTTGTTTATTTATCACAATTATTTTCTTTATGAAATGTTTTAATATAGGCATACGTACCTACTGTATAGACACACTTATAGACACTCACATACATTTATGTATATAATTATATTTTTTTGACAGACCATGTAAAATTGATGGCGCAATAAACTACTACTACTACTACTAAGAATATCTTGCAGAAAATTTGAAGAAAGCGATTCTTCGTATTAGTAAATGGCCATTATAACACAAAACATTTTCTTAAAGATAGTAAACAGTTTTCTTAATTCTAGAAAGCGTTTAGGTAATGTTCACAAATCAATTGTTTCATTTACTTAAAATAAAGCATTGTTTACTTAGAATTCTTGAGGTGCATATTATACCGATTGGAAAAATGTGAAATTAGCTATATGGCTATATGTACGGCGGGAGAGCGAAGAGGGGATTGAGTGGAATCCGATCAATTCGATGCGACTCCGCGCTAGTACGCTTCCAGTAATACTGGGGTGTAGACCTACTGTTTGCAAGAGCGCGCGTAATAAGTCATGGTCGCCCTACGAAACTAATAAAAAATTCTAATGACGAATATAAAAACAGATTCTGATGAAATAAAAGAAAAATAAATATTCTAGAAATTCTCTCTAAGATCGTCCGCACATCCTGCAGTCTACCTTGTAACTAACCGCATCAGTAACCGTCGTGAGCAGCCGCTAACCCCTCCGCTTGTGGTGAATCACCCATTCTCGCTTACCGTTGTCGCATCCACGCTTCGTATAGTTAGACATTTTCTTTTCTTATGTGTACATAAGCGCATTGCTTGTGGTTTTAAAAAGGCCAAAGTATAGCTTATCTACAGAATAATATTCAAATAAGAGTGAAGTTAATGTAGAAGTACACATGAAAAAAGTGCCTAAAAACAATAACCAAGATAGATAATGCTAATAAATAGCTCCTGGTATTGATGGTACCACTACCGGCAAAAGTAATATGATAAGGGAAAAAACATTAAAGCTTCTTGTTCTTGGCCACATTGTTCTTACATCTCTCAGTTTATGCCACTAATCTTCAAAAACAGCAACTGAAATATTTCCTGGCGCCACGTAGTGCCAGTAGTTATAGTCATGCCGTCCTAGAGAGTAGCGAATATAGAAACCGAAATATAGATGGCGTACTTACCCATGCAATGATATAATCTTTAACGTACGACGTTTCGTAAATATTTTCAAAAGATACCGGTTAATGTAATATTTTTTTTTCTTTTTATTACTATTTACCACGTGTACTCAACTATAGTTTTTTTTAAATATATAATAAATATATATTATAATAATTATAATTATAATAATAACTCATTAATTATTAAGAAAATCAATTTTCTTGATGCAAGAAATTATTTCTCCGCGTGCAAATTAAAAGATTTTATAATTAAAAACACGCACTACTCAATCTCTGACTGCCTGGTTCACGTTGTAATTATAAATCTATACAATTTATTTATGCATTGTTTTAACATGTTTGTTTATTGTTTTATATTTGCATTTTATGGGTTTTGTACTTTTATGTTTAAAGCCCGGGCTTATGGCACTATAAAATTATAGAAATAGGCAGCAAAAACCCAATAAAAAAGAGAAAGAAAGGCGCAAAAATAGGCATTTATTAGTTATTTATTATTTATTGCACTTATTACAGTTATTAATAATTAGGTTATTAGTAGAGTAACCAAAACTTGCGGACTCGCATAGGCGTCGGTATTACGGGTTAATATAAGAATACGAAAAATTCATAAATAAACTTACTTGCTAATTATTCAACAAATTAGAGGCATCAGAATATGAACTACTGTAAACTTGCATCATTGCATATGTTTCCACAGTTACTTCTTTAAACCTTGTGCGTCGACAAGAAAAAATATTCTTATACATAGAAAACGATCTCTCCACATCTAAGGAAGTTACATTTGCATGTAGAATCTGTTTTTCAAAATCACTTAAAAGTTCACTATTCTTACACTTATTATAAACGGCCTCTAAAGTATTAAAATCGGGATTTTTCCTTAAAACATCTGCCAACTTTTGACTAGCGCATAATCCTGGCGTATCATTTAATTACACTCTCCACTATGTCTAATGATTCCTGCAATGATAATTCAGTACATTGTGGTTTTCTGATGGCATCTAGTAATACTGTATAATTGGTAAATATTGTTGTTAAATCTTCTAAAAGTTGCGGAATTTGAAATTCTCTTTGACTTTCTCTAATTGCTTTGGATTCATTCCGATTAAATCGCATTATAACATAGAATTTGTTGAAAATGGATCAAATAGTAAGAAGCTGCTGTTAGCCAAGTACCCCATCGCGTTAAAATTGGTTCTGGAGGTTCTGGAATACCTGGACAAAATTTACGAAATTCTTTTAAACGTTTAGGAGATTTACGAAACACTGCTGTACTGCTGCAGTACTTCCAATCATCCGATCAACGTTTCCGTAATGTTGTCGAACAACTTCACCAACTAAATGCAAAGGATGCAGCACGCAGGTTATATGTAACACATGGGCTGAAAAGTCCTGGGCCTAACACATAGATGGCGCTAGTTTTATTGCATTCACCTGTTTTGCAGTTAGTACTAACCTTAAAAAGACAGCTGTTAAAATTTCATGATATTCTATTCATTAGTTTGTGAGTTATTGTGCTAAGAGTGACGCTACTTTTGTTATTTCCAAAACAATGGATCAAAAACAATTTCGTGTTTTAATTTTACACTGCTTCTTGATGGGAAAAAATACCGTTCAAGCGAAGCAATGGCTTGAAAAGTGTTATGGGGACTCCGCTCCATCAGAAACAACAATAAAACGTTGGTTTGCTGACTTCAAACGTGGTCGTAGAGACACCGATGATGCAGAACGCAGTGGACGTCCAAATGAGGCGGTAACACCAGAAAACATCAAAAAAATCCACAAAATCGTTTTGAATGATCGAAAAGTGAAGTTGCGTGAGTTAGCTGACATCGTAAAGATATCAAAAGAACGTGTTGGCTTTATATTGCATGAGCATTTGACTATGAGAAAGCTCTGTTCAAAATGGGTGCCGCGTTTGCTCACTGTTGACCAAAAACAAGAACGTGTTGATGCTTCTGAGCAGTGTTTGGCCATGTTTAAACGTAACAAACCGGAATTTTTGCGTCGATATGTGACAACGGATGAAACATGGATCCATCACTTCACTCCGGAATTAAAACGATCGTCATCTGGGTGGACAGCAACTGGTGAACCTCGTCCAAAGCGCCCGAAAGCACAACAATCGGCTGGAAAGGTTATGGCCCGGTATTTTGGGATGTGCGTGGTGTAATATTCATCGACTATCTTGAGAAGGGAAATACCATCAACAGTGAATATTATATAGCCTTACTGGAGCGTCTGAAGGCCGAAATTGCAAAGCAACGTCCGCATATGGCGAAGAAAAAAAATTTGTTTCATCAAGACAACGCACCGTGTCACAAGTCAATCAAAACAATGGCAAAACTACATGAATTGAACGTCGAATTGCTCCCACATCCACCGTATTCGCCAGATTTGGCTCCCAGCGACTACTGGCTGTTCGCAGACCTAAAAAAAATGCTCGCCGGTAAGAAATTTCGCTCGAATGAAGAGGTTATCGCTGAAACTGAGGCATATTTTGAGGCAAAAGATAAATCGTTTTACAAAAGTGGTATTGAAATGTTAGAGCGGCGCTGGAATGATTGCGTTGTTCTTGATGGAAATTACGTTGATGAATAAAGCTGATTTTGAACAAAAAAAAAACGTGTTTTCTTTGTCAGGCCCGGGACTTTTCAGCCCATGTGTTATTAAGTTAGGAAATATATGTTTTAAGAATCGCCCAACACTAAACATCGTTGCTGCACTATCTGTCATAATCATCACAACTTGATCTTGGGCAATTTTAAATTTTTTCAAAGCGTTCATTATCACTTTTTGAATATTTTCCACGGTACATTGTTGAACACGTTTGCAAGCTAACAAATATCGAGATGCTGTGTTCTCGCTAGATAAAACGCGAGCTATTACATTCACAATACTGTTTTTCTTTATATCGGTCGTCTCATCCACGGTAATCCATATTTTTTTGGAACACAAATCACGTTTACACACATTTTCTAGCATCTCTTTCATTCGCGGCAAATGATTCTGTAATTGTGTTTGTGAGGGTAATGGGTACTTTGGAACGTATTGTCGCCAAAACGTTTTAAAAGCTGCTTTTCTCACCAACGACAACGGAAGATTACAAGAGGTAAACATAATTAATAAATGTATGAGGAATAGTGTATAAGGTATTTCAGTTCTTGCATTTCTCATATGCTTAATACCATTGACATGCCTCTGGCAATCAGTTCTGTCCAATGCAGCCAAACGAACATTGCATATTAAGCAAAAAACTGCACTACCGTCATATTTTAAATGGGGAAAAAGTGACACATACTTATGTACATTAGTAGCAAATCTATTACGAGGCATTGTTTTCTTAGGTATGTAAATATTAGTTCTATATGAAACGATACACTAATTATGTACTTGGTATAATACTACAACACACAAAAAACACCAGCTATATTTTCAAAAGCGACACGTAAGTACATAACCTTGACTGTTCGACTAATCTCTGCAACAACTCAACCGGTACTAAAACGAAATCTCTCTCAGCGCGGTTTAACATGATTTATATTCAAGGTCGACACTACATGCCTGCTTTTCTACCGGTTTAGTTTATTTATGAATTTTTCGTATTCTTATATTAACCCGTAATACCGACGCCTATGCGAGTCCGCAAGTTTAGGTTACTCTAGTTATTAGTTATTATATTACATTATATTACAAGAAAGGGTTATTGATTTACCATTCGAAGTCGCGATGGAGCCTTTAGAAAAACTTGTTTATATTTGAAATCAAAAGATCGACGTCATGAAATAAAGTGTGCGTTTCTTCAGTGACTCTGTGGAATGCGTGAGCAATGCATGTGGCGTATATCATTTTGCAAAATATTATTTGAAGGACTTTAGTAGCAGCCTTCATATAAGGAGCAGCATCAGTAACGAACAGTAAAACTTTCGTGTTTTACTCCACCAGGCCACAGCAAGGTGGCACAAGCAAGCGTTTGTAAATAATTGAAACTTTCGATTTTCGTAATGGTTCCAAAGTTGCAATTATTACGTTGGCAACGTATCGGCCAAGTGCACCTGTTGTCTCGTCAATTGATATCCAAGTATTTTCCTCGTGTATTTCTTTCCTTATTCGGTTCATTATCTTTGTGTAAACTGTATCGATTCGCAAGCAATGCGCTCTTTAGTATATTTTTCGAGGAATGTATTAAGCGTTGAGTTTTCTGGTTTCCACTGTGGAATATCAGCATCTATAAATGCCTTACATAAATCAAAGAAAAATTGGGACTGCCATTGCGAAATTACACAGTAGACACATTTTCTTACCGTCGCGAACTGTCTTAGCGCCAGTTTTGTGGTTTGCTGTCACAAGATGTTGCGTTACAAAGTACTTTTTTTCATAATTCACTTCTGTATCACACACTTTGCAAAATAATACGGTACCATCAGTACTAACAATGTCTACCGAATTCGCGAATAAGTTTATTTAATTTTGTTTGAGTAGAAGCATGCTCTTTTGGCATATTTGCGTTGTTATGCGATGATATACAAACGACGACTGTACCATATTGAATAGAATTTATTGTATATAATGCTACTCAGAATTAGGAATTAGGAAGAATTGCCGGGAGTTATTATTTATTTAATATTTCTTAGAAAAACTAATGAACACAAGCAAAATGTTACTTAGAATTATAATTTACAGTTCTAAATAACATTGAATAGAATAACGGTAATTGTGGGATTATGTATTTAATATTTCTTAGAATTGTCTTTAGTCTAGAATACAAGCAGAATTACGTGAATAGGGGTTTATGGCCTTTAGCCTTGAATATAAGCAGAATTACGTGGAATAGGCATTTATGACATTTTATGGCATTTTGCCAAACGTCCGGGCTTCATTTATGTTTGTTTGCGATTAAATGTATTGTGTATTTGTTATCAGTACATCATACATTTCTTTCTATTTTATGACTAGTCTAATATCACTGTAGTATGTTTAACGAGTTATTCTCAGTTTCTTAATACAAGTGTAAAGATTTCAAGTGCGATTCTTAGGCTAAAGCATGTCCCGCTTCACAATAAAAGAAGACATGTTTTTAGAAATTTCTATTTTCGTTGTAGTTTCCGAAATGTCAGGTGAACGGTTTTCAAAAAGATCACATTGTATAAGTACACATGGAAATGTCTTCCTTAACTACTTTGCATTAGATGATTGCAACCTGAACCTTAATATGCATATCGTACAACAAATATTACTCCCCGATGTAACGTAACCACAAAATTGATCTACATAGCCATGCTTCTGTTACATATAGAGACCGTATTAATGCATTTCTAATCAGAATCGTAAATCATAGCCGCCATTGATGTTGCATGTTATTGTCATGTGTACGGCGACACATTAGCGCCATCTACACAGTTGTGCACTCTACGCGTACTACAACCTACATACAACGGCACACTTCGATATATATTTAACCTATTGTATTAGATGTTATTAATTATTCTCATGGAGGGGAGAGTATGAATCATTGTGATTAATGCCTTAAGTTCGTCGAAAGCGACATCTAGGATCAAGTTAACAAGTTCGGGATTTGATAGACGATACAGCTCTGGCGAGTGCTTTCAACGAAGTTTCTGGCGTTTCAAGCGCCGATTTTGATTTAATGATGTTGAAGGATGATCCGAAGAGGTTTTATATACAGTAATTGCATTGTTAAAGGAGTGCTTCAAATTTGCTGCGGAAGCAAACTTCTTTAATTTCACGCGGAAGTATTTTTTTGTCCGCCCTTTGTAACAAAAATATTCAAACCACGTACTATAATAAACTTAGTAGTGTAAAGTTGAAAATCAAGTAATTAGGCAAGAAAATCTTTGGAAAAGGTTTCCCTTTCAATACGGTTTCGTAATCTATTCATTTTATGTAATTAGGATTATCGTTCAGAACGGATTACATATTATAAAGGCATTAAACTAATATATCTACATTCGTAGTGGAACTTCTCTCATGTAAGTTTATCATACATGGAAAGATTAGGTTCTATAATAAGGAAATACGTACTA
Source organism: Dynastes maya (assembly GCA_029619315.2). Taxonomy (NCBI): domain Eukaryota; kingdom Metazoa; phylum Arthropoda; class Insecta; order Coleoptera; family Scarabaeidae; genus Dynastes; species Dynastes maya. The sequence continues at coordinate 14,490,043 of JAROYE020000008.1, forward strand.
ACGATAGAATGGCGTGTATATGATCCTTTCATTTAAGGCAACTATTCAATGTTACCGCTTAAGTAGAACCTTGCTTCGCTATTAAGTTAGCAGTTAATGTAATGTGACCATACAGTGATATTTCCACTGAAAAGAAGGATGGAATATTAAGAAAGTAGTGGACTAGTGTACACGCCGTAAATGACATAACATGAAGATATTTTGAATTTAATGAGGAAGCTCTTTACACCATGACACAGAAGTGTTTGGGATACATATTCAGAAAAGCATAGGTATTTTTGCGCAGTACAAGAAAGACAATAAAAAGAAATGCTCTGTAGCCTTTAAAACACACCAGCACAATAGAAACAAGGCTAAGAAGAGACGTTGTAACGTGTCAAATTCTACTTTGTATACATAATTGAATTTCTTACTGTCAAAGGTTGTTTTATGTTTACAATTAGATGTCGCTACGTTATCCTTTCTAATACGTTTCAAAATTTATATTTTCTATTACTGACATATTTAACGTTTGATTTATTTACTTTTAGTAATTTCAATTATAAAGGTTAGTTATTGAACAAGTTTCATCACCTCTTTCCTTCTCTTTATTTTTTTGTTTTGGTTCTTTTTTTCGTAACTAAATTTATCTAAGTTCATTGTAATAGAATGCACGATGTTCAATGATTAGTAACTAACACAGCTCTTTCTGGTGTCGATCGTGAACTAAGAAGGCACGTTTGCGAAAATCTACTGTGGCGGTTAGCTTCTACGCAAGTAGGATTTAAAAGATTTGCACAGTTACCATAAGTACCGTGAGTGGTTCTAATTCATTTTTTTTTAGTAACCAACACCGACATTGTCGGATATATTTAATTTTTCTTACGACGGCACGCCAGTGTTAGTAATCTTCGGCTAGCAAACCCTCCATCCAACCGAGGGTTTTTTTATCGGGTTATCGTTAAGCCCATTTGCTGAAATCCATTGAAGGGTACAGCTTTTGCTACGCGGGTGTCCTATTCAACCCGGGGACAGGATTAGCGCCGATTTACCGCCTTCGATCACGACAGCGCCCAGATAATTGGACTTGCCGTTTTTTTTTTGTTTCGGTTCACAACCATTTGTTTTCTTTTTAAATTTTGTCTAAATTCTAACTTGTTTATTTTTTTCCTTTTAACTTATTTTTCTTTAAGTAATTCTCATTAACGTATGGATGTACATACTCCAGAAATCTTTTATTACTACTATAATCCTAATTATAAATTTACTAAATTTTGATAATTTACGTTTTTCGAATATTTTCCAATTAATTTTTTTTTTTTTTGTTAACGAACATTTTACCGCAAGTAATTCTAGCAGATATTATTTTCTTTTTTTATTTGTATACTTTATGTGAGTAATTTTTACGAATTGCGTTTCTACATATGTATGATCGATGTTAAATCGAACGTTGTTGCCACCAACGTCGATTCCTAGTTAAATTTTGTTCATTAACAGTTTCGTACAAATATTTCGTTTTTATTAAATAATTTTCTCTTTTATTTACATTAAAGAAGTTGTAATAATAATATTATTTTCTCTACCCCCCCCCCCCCCCCATAATAATATTATTTTCTCTACCCTCCCCCCTCCCTCCTCACGCGTTCCTGTTTTTCGCGGGTAGTTCTCCGTAATTTAAATGGGTGGCGCATATTTTTTAGTTAGTCGTGAACTCACCCCTGTTCATGCTAGCGGGCGTAGCAGGAGAACTACGTTCAGGTTGTCTGCAAGTTCTTTGATTGTAGTTGTTCTTTTCCTCCTCCCCCTCTATATTATTTCTTTTGCGCTACAGTCTTTAGAAACAAGGCTATGAAGAGACGTACAAAACAAATTGGAAGAAGAAGTCAGGAATGTCTGCCAGAATTTGAAGTGAACAGAAAGACCAAAGAGGTAATAAAGAACGTTTACAAAACAGTCACGGGTGAAGTAAGAACCGGAAGAAACGGAAGAACCTCTAACAAGTTTGAAATAGAGAAAGGTTTAAAATAGGGAGATAGCCTGAGCCCACTTTTATTTATAATATACTTGGATCGAATATTATAAATATGTAAAAAGGAAAAACCCAAAATAAAAATAGGATACCAAAATCTCAGACCAGCACAGCTTCAGAGTCTAGTCTACGCAGACGACATATTATTCATGGCAAAAGGAAAGGAAAATATACAAAAAACGATAAACACATGAGAGGAATCAATAAGCAATGGCATAGAAGTAAAAAAATCAGTGGAAAAGAAGGCGAAGAAAATATAAAATGCGAAGATGACATAGGAACTTAAAGAAGTAAAAGAAATAGACTACTTGGGTACAAAGATTGGTAACAATGGAAAAACAAATGTAGAAACATTGAACAGAACAAATAAATCAACTCAAATTTGCTACCAAATGGATAGAACACTACTCGGAAAGAAAGAAATATCTTCAAAAACCAGAATATATAACGCAGTAGTAGTGTGAAACATGGCCCAGGACAAAAAACCACGAAAACAAAGAAACGGCAGCTGAAATGAAACATTTAAGAAGAATCGCAGGGAAAACAAGAAGAGACAGATACAGAAACGAAATCAGAGGTAACATCAATCAAAAGTCGATCAGTTAAATAATAGAAGAAAAACAACTGAAATGGATAACAAAAAAGGTAGTGGAAGCAAAGCGGCAAAGAAGCAAAGGAAGCAAAGAGAAAAGCGGGAAAGTCGAGAAAGAAGGCAGAATAATCGAAATAGCGCAAAAAAGAGGAAAAATAGTACAGGAACTAAACAGAAAAGCAACAGAATAGAGAAGGATGGAAAAAATAGCTCGACAATCCAAATCTGTTGACTCTGTAATAGCATAAGGCAAAAATAAAGATGAAGAAGAAAGTATTTGCAAAAATACTTCATTTTCTAAATGTGTTTTGTCACGAAAAGTTGAAATATTTCAACTACCCAGAGACAATATCTAAATAGGGACAATTTTCTGTTGTTAAGGAATTATAAGGCAAACTATAGAAACTGATATTGTTTATGCAAAGGTATAAGAAGTCACGGATTGGGCTTCTTCACAGGCGGCTGATTTCTTTAATGTCGGAATTAAAAAACTTGTTCAGCGGTATGACAAGTGTTTGAAAATGGAAATTATGCAGAAAAGTAGATGAAAGTGTGTAGAATATGGAAAAAAATATGTTTTAATGATATTTATAGTATTTTTCTTCTTATTAAAAAACGGATCTTATTCAAAAAATCGTTCTTCAAATTATCTTCTTGATGCATTTTTCTTAAAAATATTGCTTTATAATACACATGAAAAAATTCCTAGTAACAATAATCAAAAATTAATGCTAATATAGCTCATGGTGGTATTGGTGGAATATTTCCGGCAAAAAACAAAGCGAGGAAAGGGAAAGCGCCTGCCCACGGATATGTTTCTGCCCACCCGGCGTCATCAGCGTGGTTCCTTCCTCGCCGTTGTTTTTCACCTCTCGGGTGTATATCATTATTCTCCTCAAACAGCACCAAAACATATCTCCCGGCGCCCCCTAGCATCAAAAGATATATTTATGCCGTCTAGAGAACAGCGACAGAAACCCGGGATGTAGATACCTAGCGAGCAGCTCTTGGGCTGCCTAACGCAAGATAAATGATTCCTCAAGCTTACCATGATTAACTCTTAAAAGATGAAATTTAGATAAAGTTTTCTATATTTGCCGTTATCATATGGTAACGCTAGGTTTTTAAAGGTTAAAATACACATGAAAAAATGCCAAGTAACAAAAACCATAAGTTAATCACGCATTTTAATCAAGTTGTATTTATTGTTGGTTTTATGTAATTCCCTGTGTTTGAAAATTTCTTTAGATCGTTGATGATAAAACACTACCGACACACTTCAATAATAAACGAGTGCTCAAGTTTTATGTTCTTCCCTCGAATCCCAATAGATGATGATTGAAATGATTACGGTGTGCTCTTGGGTAATTCCAATACATTAACATTGCCTTCGCAGAAGCAATTTTACTGTGCAAAACTTTTTTCCAGCATATATTAAAGTTAGAGAGGCAACATATTATTTTATTAGCTTGAGTTGCCTTTGTTTTTGCCTTTCGGATATTTAATCATGTTAACGTCATTTCTCTACTAAGTTTTCTAAGAAAAACCAACAAAATACACAATACAAATAATTATTGTAAACGGGCGATATTACCATGTAACCTGATTTTTTTAATATATCACGGAAAGAAGTCCTTATGGTAGTTTTTTTATCGTGAATCATGCAGTTCACCTCCGTATAAAAACAAAATCAATACGAAAATCTTTCTATTGAAAATATCTGAATAATTTTCGGTCGTTTTTCCGCTAATTTCCGGCCGGAAATGTTTGTAGTTACATTACCGGGGCTTTCCCGATCACCCAACGAATCTCCGGTTTATTTTACTAGGACGAATACCGGGAAGATTGCAGGAGGACAGCGGGAGACGTAATAATTGAAAAAGTCATTTCCGGCGTTTCGCGGAAGTTGGGGCGCGGCGACGTAAGCGGGAGGCACGTGAGGAAAGTTACTGTCGACAAGAAAGTGGTCGGAAGTAGTTTTTAATGGATTACGCGACGGAATATGGAACAGAGACGAGATGCGCGGTATGAGTCTCCTCCCTCGTGGGGAATTTCAAATCAAAAAATCGCAAATTGACGTAGCACGTGCATTCGAGACAGGCTTCAGCTATTTCAAAACTTTTTTTTTGTATTTTTCCCCATATCTACACTACCGCTCATAAGTATTTGGGCACCTCAAATTTATTAATAATAATAATAATTAAACATTTGAATAGAAATATTAAAATATGTATTTGGTATTTAAGTATACACAAATATACAACTTTTAAAATTAAAATTATTTATCTGACCTAAATTTTAGATTCGTCTATGTAACCTCCTTTACTTTTAGTGATTGTGCCGCATAATCGGGGCATCCTTGCAATTAATTTTAACAATGTGTCCGGAGTTATTCGAGCCCATGCTGCCTGTAGTTTGTTCCACATGTCATCTGCTGAAGTTGGAGCAGTTTTTCCTCCTTCCTAATCGAGTTCTTCCCATAATAACTTGATGGGATTCAAGTCTGGGCTTTGGGGTGGCCATTTCATAATGTTAGTGTCCCTTCCTCTTCCAACTGTTCTAAACATTGCTTGCATAATTTTGAAGTGTGTTTTGGGTCATTATCTTGTTGGAGTACAAAATTCTGACCCAAAATTCTTACACCGGAGGGTATTGCATTTTCCTCTAAGGTGCGTTCGTATTGCTCTTTATGCCTAGCATTTTTACGACAGATCACCTGCGGATGTACCAGCAAAGCAACCCCAAATCATTACCGAACCACCGCCGTGTTTAGCGATAGAGACTGTCCATTGCTCTAGTACACGTTCACCTACAGATCTTCCTACAAACACTCGTCTTCGCGAACCGAAAATTTTGAATTTGGATTCGTCGGTCCAAAATACTTTGCTCCAATCTTCTACCGTCCAATTTCGATGTTCACGTGCCCATTGTAACTTCTTTTCCGTATTAATTTGGGCTTTCGCATCGCAATTCGCTCATGAAGCCTGGCTATTTGCAGACGGCGTCTAACCATGGACACGCTAATCGACTTCGGCAAGTACAGTATTGATTGCAATCTTGCAATCTTGAGCTGATGTTGTCGCCCTTGGTCTACCACTTCGTACTTTATTTAGAAAACTGCCACTTTCGCTGTATTTTTTGATGTTATAATCAACAGTGGATATATTTAAATGAAATTTTCTAGCAACTTGACGATTGCTTATGCCTAAGTGATGTTGTGCTATTACCAGAGCACGTGTTTCAGCACTAATTCCTTTCCTTTTCGGCATGTTTTAAAATTTTAAATGAAATTATAAACACTATTCGTTAGGAGATGTTATCGCTACTACTACATGGAACGATAACTGACCGTAATTTAAAAATATTGCTTCAAATGGCTTTATTATACTTCATGATTCATGGTAAAATTACCAACTGTTACATTTTTCCTGGAATTTCAAGAAATACGGTCTTTGCTGTCGCTAGTACCTGCACTTTTACCTCTTATACAGATAAAAGAAGTAAATAGACCGACACTGTTTAATGAATTGAAGTGAATCTTACTGATTATTAGCATACTATTCAATAATGCCGGAATGTATTTCTTAAATACATTCTTTGTATACAAAAATCTAAAATCCAAGAGTGCCCAAATACTTATGAGCGGTAGAATACATGTAATGAGGTCTTTCAACGAGGTGAGTGCGATTTATTCCGCAATACCTACGCTATTGTATGGTTTGCCAACTGTTTCATTTAATTTAAACATAATATACAGCCTGTTCAGCGAAGGATGGGACAGCGCAATATCTCGGGAACGAATGCAGATCTAAAAGTTGTTTTTAATTAAATGCGTCACCGTTAAATGGCGCTACCTAACTTAATCCTTTTCAATGGAATACTCTACTATTTATTCGATTTTTGGAATCTTCAACACATTTGTTTGAAACAATATAATATTTGTTTGTCCATGTTCAAACGTAGATTCTAGTTGGAGTAATCTGCATGTCACAACCAAATGGGTCTATCAGTGTAAGTGGAGTATCATTTACGGCATGAATTTTACATCTCTTTATATCTCACCACTCACCAAGTGTCTTTTTTTAACAAATATTTTTGTGCCAAATTTAAATATTGATTTACTTGCACATAAACGAGTTTACTAAAGCGATATCAGGATAAATTAATTTTTCAAGATTTTCTCCATAGCAAAATAAGCAGCAAATTTTTAATACACATGGGATCAATACAATAACGTAATTTTAGCGTAGTGCTCTTATTTTGCATGTGGATACGTTAATATCACGTTCCGTATACTACAAATATCTTGGATAGGTATTTCGTTAATAAAATTTTAATTCTAAATTCCCCGTTTACCAACAAAAACATCACCAACTTGCGCAGACGGATAGTTTTTTTCCGACAAGATCGACATGGAACGTTAGCCGCCGACCGAATACGTTTTTTTTCTGTTATTGCTCGACTCATCCGGGCTGCCGTAATGTCTTCTCCTGACATTTCAATCTCCTAGCTAATGTTCCGGACAAAATCGGATTGATAAATAAACAGATTAGGGCTCTGTACGGGCCCCGCAATCAGTTTTGCTCGGCTTTGGCGTACTTTTTGCCGGATTTAATTTAAAAATACATCCTCCGAGAGGCTAAGAATAACAACACGCAAATGTTGCAACACATAGTATATAAATTGGACCGCCACACGCTAAGTAAATACCGAAAAAAGAGAGATAAACATTGACAGAGGAGCGCATGTTTATATCAAATAAGTCCCGATGCCATTCATTTGTACATTGCTTTTATTTCTACATCCATTTTATTTTCAATTTGTATTGTTACTTACAACATTAACGCACAAACTGGTTTATTGTAATCTGGGAAAACAACCGCAAATGCTTACATGAATTCCACGTTTTTCTACTATCTTACCGTCAATTATGTTTGCATTGATGGATGGGTTGTGGAGAAATACTTGGTACACCCTTATACACACCTGAAACAAAAGAGAACAACGTTGGTCACTTAGTCAGCACGTACTGTATACCTATCAAATTATACGAAAACTAATAACGTTATTAATAACGCAGGATCACATAAATCCCAGACCAATTATCACTAAAGCGTGACAAACGGTTGCACCCGCAGAGGCGCCGTGAAAGGTGCTGTGTTTACTATATACATACAAGGAATCGAGTGGACGTTCGGTTATTATCGGTTGATCGGTGTGCGTGTACTATTTATGTTCGAGAAACTAGTGGAACCATCCGGGGCTTACCGCGCAAAAGTAGACACAGTATTAATAAAAAAATAATAGATTGTTACCTTCTATTGACGTATCGATGAACACTACGGTAATGTGCGACTGCCATGGTACGTCGCGTTGTACTGCAACGTAAGCAATTGTCGATTCGGTCAGGCCTCGACGACGGTCTGAAAACGTTCTCGTATACTTTGCAACTGATCGTTCAGCAATCTAATGAAGTAAGACTTGCGAAATTCAAATACTCCTGTATCCATTCTGCGCAGTCTTGAATTCCAGATATAGATCGAACCTTTTCTAGATGCGGATTTTTATTTAAAACTGTACGAAATTTTTGCGCGACATCTAGTCCTATAGGATCCGTCAAGCTTTCTAGAGCGGCTGCTAAATTGTTGATGTTATTTAACGAGTCTTGTATACATAAGTGAGTATTCTCTAACTGCGAAATAGTTTGTGTCACTACAGAATAGTTTGTCGAAATATCATCTATTTCTTTTTGAATGTCCGAATCGGAAAAAAGTTGCTGACTGCGCGAACCGTTTGAGAATTAGAAGAATTAGGTTTGAAAATGACATCTTTTACTTGAGAATAATATTTGCGATAGTAAGATACTGCCTCGATCCATGTTCCTCATCGCGTCAATACAGGCTGAGGTGGTAGCGGAATTTGCGGATACAATTGCTTGAATACGCGGATATGTTTGGGAGATTTCACAAACACTTTTTTGGTAGATGATGTTAAATCATTCATCCTAGGATACTTGCTTCGAATTGTTCCTGCTACGAGATGACATGCGTGTATGAGGCATGTTATGTGAAAAAGAGTCGGAAAGCATACTTTTAACATCCTACCAGCTTTCAGCATTGTTGCGGCTCCGTCAGAAACTAACATGGTGGCTTGGGTTCCTACGATACAAAATTCTCTTAACATATTTTTTATTATGTTTACAACGGTTTCGGCATCAGTTCCTTCAATCCTTTTACTGGCTAACAACAAGGAAGCTGCTGGATCATTACGTTTTAAAGGACGCGCCAGAATATGAATCACGCTGTGTTTGTGAGCATCAGTAGTTTCGTCCACAATGAGCCAGATTTTTTGATTTCTCAACTCGTCCTTTATACAGTCTTTTACTGTACTTTGCACATGTGGTAAATTGTACTGCAACTGTCTTTTTGTTGGTAGCTTCCATGATGGAACATATTTATCTCAAAAAAGACGAAAGTTTTCATTATCTATTAGGTGTTGTGGGATATTGCACACACTTAACATAAAAATGAAATCATAAAAATTGCCAGTACGGAATATTGTTTCTTAAATTCAATACATGAAGTTTACTTTTAATATGGCTTCTACATTCAATTGTCGTGCGACCTAGCAACCCTATACCGCAAAATTTGCAACGAATGTGCGAACCTGTAAATTCCAAACCAGGGAAACGTCAAATATATTTCTTCACATGCGATGCAAGAGGTACACCAGGCTTACGTCCCCCTTCGTACAGGCGTCTCTGCGGGTGCAACCGTTTGTCACGCTTTGGTTATTAATCAAAAGCGTTGTTGAAAATCTTATGAGCCATATTTAGGTATATATAACTGCGTGTAATGTAGTAAATTTAATCAAACAATTAACTTTGTCGTGCAATCCATGTACGAACATAACTACGAAAAATACTACGGAGTAATATGCCCTTAATTAGGTTCAAATAGGAGATAAATTACCAGGTATTTCATTCATTTACGTACGAGGTATGCGCCATAAATCCTCGGTCTGCAGGCTTATACAGGTTCGAGCGTGTTCAAACACCGTTGCGGCATAGTTGCACATGTGCGAGACCTACACTATACGATTATATATTTCGACTCCAAGAGTAGTAGCTTTTAGTAGCCAGCCAGACAACGCGACTAGTGCATGAAAATGTTTCAGCTAACGAAAACTGAATACTGGGCGGTCATTATAGTATTAAACATGACCAGCGTGGTAAAAGGGTTTTTATTGGCGGATAGAAGGATATGACTGGCGAGCCGAAGGCGAGCCAGTCACTTTCTGGAGCCAGTAAAACCCGTTACCTTGCGTGTATTGTTGAATATTGTCGCGAATAAACGCTTTGCTTTCACTTTTAGAAAAGACGCTAACTGGACTTCCGCTGCTTTGCGTTCATCGTCTATGTTTTCTGTATTGTAATCATTTTTCGATCGGTGACCGGTGTCGTCGAGCTGACTGAGAGTCTGGACAATTGCTGTGTAAGATTGTGATCTCTCGGTCAATTCGAAGACATCGAACTTTGATACTGCCGATTAAGCACCGGAAGGATAGTTAGTAGAAGGGGTTGGATAGGTGATAAATATAGGTGAATTGGTAAGGATAGGGGATTGGGGGCAGAGTCTCTGAAAAGAGCTCTGGAGTAACTTCTTGTTTTTTTGTAAATAAAGAGTGAAAAGTGGGGTGCCTGTTTTCTTTTGGAATATACGTACCTCTCCAGTTCCTCTTTCTAACAGGTAGGTGAATTTCTGTGCGTAGTATTGATGCGAGTATCTACCCCGAGCTACCCCTATCACGGTGGTCCGTGACAATATTTTATTTGTTCCTCACTTGTAAATAACTATTTTCTAATTTTTTTTTTAAGTCAGGTTTTTATTTGTCATTTCTAAATTTAACTTTGGCTGTCATTTCAAATTATAATAGTAAAAAATATATGATCACAGGTGTAAAATTTTACTGACTAACCAGCAAAATTTTTACGGGATTTAAGAGACATTTTCAAGGTAAATACAGTGACTTGATAAATTGATATTTACCAATGAGGAACAAATAACATTTTTAACGACGTTTATGGTGATTTATCTTCTTGATATTCCACTGTAAAAAAGTGGGCAAAATGTCTCCGTTTGAGGCAAGAATGTCTTGAAGATGATGAGCCAATTTAACTGATAACGCCTCGAAACATTTCAATTATTGAAGACATTGTAGAAATGGTAGGAAAATCGTCGTTTGAAAGTGAAGGAATTAGAAGTGATGTCTGACATATCTGAGACAAGTATTCGCACTGCTCTCCAACGTGAACGTCAGGTCGAATGTGCGCGCTCGTTTTTAAACACGTGTGGAGACGACCCGAAACCGATTTTGGAGTGCTTTGTCACAGGGGATGAAACAATGGGTCTGCATTATGATCCTCTATCCAAAAAAGAATGATAGCGAGTTGCAAGCAGCTGCAATACAACATTTTGAGGGAAAAACTTAAGATTATTTTTACAAGAGTATAGAATTATTAATTGATCGTTGTAACGATCAATAAAAAAATAAAACAATAAATGAAGTTTTCAAAATTAAATTTAATATTCTGCCTTTATTAACAAAAAAAGGTACCATTGATATCTCCAATTTTTTATAGCAGAATAATATAGGTAACTTAGAATTCCAAATTCACATGTGTGAGGTGCAGTACGAACATGCATTGTTGGATCTTGTCCTCTAACTGGAAAGGATTACATATTACACATTTTAGTATTTACAAAAAAAGAATAAAACGACAAGAATGGAATCGTTTCCAACATTTGCATATTCACTTTAAACAAATTACATAATCTAGATTCTTTGGACTGGAAGGTATTTGGAGTAAGTCCAAAGCGGAAATGAAAGAATCTGTAGGATAATATATCGAAGAATGTCACCATTTTGCAATATATATTTATTTTTAGCAACAGTCTTTGCAGAATTGAGCTTTATTTATATGGCAGTAGGGTATATAGAAAATTGAATCTACTGGCTTAGAAGATTGCTGAATGCTTCATTATTAAAATTAAACCTAGTATTTTTGACTTTGGAGTTCTAGTTTTGCAAGTTTATTACTAGAGTAACCAAAACTTGCGGACTCGCACAGGCGTCGGTATCACGGGTTAATATAAGAATACGAAAAATTCATAAATATACTTACTTGCTAATTATGTGAACTACTGTAAACTAGCATCATTGCATATGTTTCCACAGTTACTTCTTTAAACCTTGTGCGTCGACAAGAAAAAATATTCTTATACATAGAAAACGATCTCTCCACATCTAAGGAAGTTACATTTGCATGTAGAAACTGTTTTTCAAAATCGCTTAAAAGTTCACTATTCTTACACTTATTATAAACGGCCTCTAAAGTATTAAAATCGGGATTTTTCCTTAAAACATCTACCAACTTTTGACTAGCGCATAATCCTGGCGTATCATTTAATGTGTGTAATTTATTTTTTACACTCTCCAATATGTCTAATGATTCCTGCAATGACAATTTAGTACATTGTAGTTTTCTGATGGCATCTACTAATACTGTATAATTGGTACATATTGTTGTTAAATCTTCTAAAAGTTGAGGAATTTGAAATTCTCTTTGACTTTCTCTAATTGCTTTGGATTCATTCCGATTAAATCGCATTATAACTGATTGAATTTGTTGAAAATGGATCAAATAGTAAGAAGCTGCTGTTAGCCAAGTACCCCATCGCGTTAAAATTGGTTCTGGAGGTTCTGGAATACCTGGACAAAATTTACGAAATTCTTTTAAACGTTTAGGAGATTTACGAAACACTGCTTTAGTACTTCCAATCATCCGATCAACGTTTCCGTAATGTTGTCGAACAACTTCACCAACTAAATGCAAAGCATGCAGCACAGGTTATATGTATTAAGTTAGGAAATATATGTTTTAAGGATCGCCCAACACTTAACATCGTTGCTGCACTATCTGTCACAATCATCACAACTGGATCTTGGGCAATTTTAATTTTTTTCAAAGCGTTCATTATCACTTTTTGAATATTTTCCGCGGTACATTGTTGAACATGTTTGCAAGCTAACAAATATCGAGATGCTGTGTTCTCGCTAGATAAAACGCGAGCTATTACATTCACAATACTGTTTTTCTTTATATCGGTCGTCTCAACCACGGTAATCCATATTTTTTTGGACACAAAATCACGTTTTCACACATTTTCTAGCATCTCTTTCATTCGCGGCAAATGATTCTGTAATTGTGTTTGTGAGGGTAATGGGTACTTTGGAACGTATTGTCGCCAAAACGTTTTAAAAGCTGTTTTTCTCACTAACGACAACGGAAGATTACAAGAGGTAAACATAATTAATAAATGTATGAGGAATAGTGTATAAGGTGTTTCAGTTCTTGCATTTCTCATATGCTTAATATCATTGACATGCCTCTGGCAATCAGTTCTGTCCAATGCAGCCGAACGAACATTGCATATTAAGCAAAAAACTTATGTACATTAGTGGCAAATCTATTACGAGGCATTGTTTTCTTAGGTATGTAAATATTAGTTCTATATGAAACGATACACTAATTATGTACAAAAAACACCAGCTATATTTTCAAAAGCGACACGTAAGTACATAACCTTGACCGTTCGACTAATCTCTACAACAGCTCAACCGGTACTAAAACGAAATCTCCCTCAGCGCGGTTTAACATGATTTATATTCAAGGTCGACACTACATGCCTGCTTCTCTACCGGTTTAGTTTATTTATGAATTTTTCGTATTCTTATATTAACCTGTAATACCGACGCCTATGCGAGTCCGCAAGTTTAGGTTACTCTATTTATTACTAATGTTACTTACATTTTGAGCCACTACACGATAAAAAGTATATTTTTAGTTACAAAACGTATAGCAATGTCTTTATTTTGCAATGAAGAACTTACGTACTATCAAATGTTTGTGTGAAATAGTGCCAATTGCTTTCAACAAATCTTTAAGGTACGGTCTATCTTCCGCGTTTAGTCGCGGCGAGTAAACGTTTTGAGAAATCGCGTCTATTGAGCTTATACAATATGCGTGTTTGTGGTCTATCTTACGCGTCAAATTTCAAGTCGCAGGAAGACGACGCGTCTTTTAATCGAATCGCTTTGAAGGCAACTTAAACGCGCGCGTTTAGTCGCGATAATGAATTTGGTCTATTATATTCAGAGAAGAGAATAGCCACAAAATTTTAAGAAATTTGCAAAATGTATGTAAGGAAACACAATATACTATGCTGTACTAAACTAATCTAAATAAACCTAAAACTAAAACTATTAAAAAAAGGAGAACAAAGTCATTATGATTTTAATGCGTAGGTACATACAGGTGTATCTAAACATATAGCTGTGTTATATGTTAAATATTATGTAGCTAACATTTGGTTAAGTTTTGTCGAATAAAGTTATTACTCTATATCTGTTCTAGTAACATGTTTGGCTTGCCAATTAATACTTCCAAATCTACTATTAAAATAGTTTTTGACTTCATTTCTGTTTTGAAACGCTGCTGCTGGAGAGTTACCACCTGTATAACGTAAACTTATAAGATTTTCTGTGGGTATGTGAATATTCAAATCATCTTCTTGGGTACTAGCATGTGAACCTCTTCTCATATTATGTAAACAGCACGCAACCAAAACGATGTCATTTACGAGAGATGGAGAAGTTGCAATGGGTGTATATAATATTCGAAAAGTTTGACATAGGATTTCAAAAGCATTTTCGGAAGTTCTTCGTGCTCGGCTTAGACGATAGTTAAATATTCGCTTGTCTGTGTCTATTCTGATTTGAATCACGGGGATAAGGTCTTAGCACATTTTTTGTTAGTTTAAATGCTTTGTCGCCTACTATCACATAAGGTAGCATAACACTGGTGCCAGGTAAAATGTTTTCTTTAGGCATAAATTCGTTACTATGTATAAGTTGATAGATTGAGGACCTTTGAAATATTCCACTGTCACCTTCCTTTCCATAAGCACCAATATCAACCCATGTGAATTTGTACCGTGCATCAACAACGGCTAACAAAATAATGGAAAAATATGATTTGTAGTTGAAATACAAACTATACGAATATGCTTCCCATCAATCGCTCCACAGCAATTTGGAAAATGCCATGTTTCATAAAATTCCGTAGCTGCTTGCTTCAAATGTTTTGGGGTGGGTTTAGGTAAGTAAATTGGAAGTATTTTATCCCGCATCGCAGCTAAAACTTCTCGTACTTTCTTACTAATGTGATTATGAGATATTCTGTAATTAAAAGCCATCGATCGGAATGATTCCCCGGTAGCAAGAAATCTAGATGGAAAAGTTAGGAATTTTACATATTTATTTGTATATACATTTAAAATAGAAAAAATGTATATTGATAACTCAATGTTTAAGAGCAAGCAATTCAGAGGCCGAAATAGGATGTTTTACAAACGTGGAGGGCGCTTTTTTATATCATCGGATATATACGAAAGCACATCCAAAAACCGATTCTTGGTAAGTCTAAAGTATTCTTTAAATTTAGTGTCATCGTCCATTAAGTGCCTTTCTATCAGAGTTGTGAAACATCCTTCTGTCTACAAAAATCTTCTTTCTCTTGCCTCTACAATTGCACAGTATCGTTACTAAAGATTCCTCTTCTTCTTCTTCTTCTTCTTCAATCATTAAAGTAACGGCAGCTAACACAGTTTTTCTCATAACTTTGTATTGTATTAAAAATTAAATAAATATTGTAACATTCAATACTACATAATTATCAGAAGACAACTGCTTTCAGAAACATTAACTAATAAGAGTCGTGTTCACTAATCGCCTGTAAAATAGACCACGCCAAAGCGACTACTCGACGCGTTTTCTCGAAACGTTTACTCGCCGCGACTAAACGCGGAAGATAGACCGTACCTTTACAGTTGCTTGAATACTCTTGGCAGTAACATGCCGGTGCTCTTCAATCATATTTCGTACAAGCCCAATATTCTTTTCTGTAACTGCCGCTTTTGGTTTAGGAGCTCGAAAGTTGTCATTTAAGGAAAGTCGACCACGTTGAAATTCATTGTACTACCGCTTCACGATAGCTAAGGAGCATGACTTGTCACCAAACACTCGATTGATTCCCTCACCCTTCTTTACACCCTTCTTTACGGGTTAACCCTTCAACTCACCGTATCTTGCACACAGGACACCAACTCCAAGGTTATTCTACCTAATTGAGTAACTTTAATAAATCGTAATTGGTAGGGTTAAGCCACATCTGAAATTGTAAAATTCACAGTTCTTTATTCATTTCCATGATTCTTGGGGAAAGGATTACTTTAAAATTATACTATATATTTTAAAAACCTTCAAGTATATTTGTAACTATGTTAAAATCTCAAGCAAAGAGAACAGCCTTCGTACATAATCCATCGGAATTTCACAAAGCAGAGTCGCTTTGTCGTCTGATATCTTCATAAATTCATGATACCGTCTCCAATTCTGTAAAAATTCTTGATTTTATTGAAACTGTATTAATATCATGAAACTGGGGCGTATCCTATCCTTATCTCATACTTTTTGTTCTTCTCGTTCCGTAACAAAATTCCCTATCACAGAATTCACGATTACAACAAGGCAAATACCACTTCCTCCTAAAATTTACAGTCTCTAGAATGTCCTCCGCTTTAAAACTACATAAATTAGATCCGAAGTACAGTTCAAATAGGCAATACGCACGCCGTTCACGTAACCTCAAAAACATTATATCGGTCTTTTCGTCGGAATCATGAGTTATGTATGGCCAAAAGTTATTCTGAAATATATATCCTGCACGTACACTGCTAAATGTAATAAATTTTCGCGTTGAATGGGCCACGGTTAGCGCGGTGAAAAAGAGCAAAGAAGAGAAAGAAGAAAGAACTCGCGGCGTAGCACCTTCCCGGTCCCGCTTCTGAAAGGAAAAGTTTTCCTCCTCCGATGGAATCTTCGCGCAGAAGTTTTCAACATGGGAATCGATTAGAATCTCTCTGTATACAGTTACACACTCTAGTTAGCCCTTCTGGCGGCGGTCGGGTACCCTGCGAAAAACCCGAAAGGAGGGCGTGCGCCCCCTCTCGAAGAAAGTTCACGATCGTCTTATAATTAAGGCAGCTTTTTAACGACTCTCCCTCGCTTAAAAGGGAGGAGACACGGGAACTGATTGCATTCAAATGGAGTGGATGGAATCCAATAAGGCTTTTCTTCAACGAAGGGAAAATAATCAATAACAATCGGCATTCTCTTCGCGGAAAATTGAATTTAGCCGAATTAAGATGATTTCTTTCTTGCGAAAGTGAATTCCTTCAAGAATAATGCCGAGTTTTTAAGATACACAAATGATGTTTTTGTAAATACGCTAAGTTACTTTCTTCTCAATATTGCTTAACTTTCAATTACACCTTTATTACTCGTATACTCCATTAACTATACTAGATAAGGAAATGAAAGGAAATGTGGTGGAATACGAACGAGTGGAGATTAGGAATCGGAAGATGACGATGGACGTTTTAAACCGATATATGTATATATATTGTAGTTGGACATCCTACATGAAGAGCGTGTGTTTACACGTTATTACACTCATTTCAATCAATTTTATATTAAAATTCATAAAATATTAGAGTTTAACCGAGCATTTGCGGAATTCGAATTATTTTGGGTTAGTATTCGAATTCTGGCATTTTGATCACTTATATTATTAATTTTTTATTAAAAAAAAGACCCCATTAACGTTATCTTACAGGGGATAATCAAAGTTCCGGGTTATTTTAAGTAATTTTTTTGAAACATAATTTATAAAAAATGATACAAACACATACGGAACACACTACATTTGGAATCCAAGCAACAAAATCCTTTACGTCATTTGCAGCACCAAAATCGATCATCAGAACATTTTTAAAGTGCACACAAAATTGAAAGTATCAAGTTGTTAGATTGGCAGCACCCAGACAACGGATAAACAAGAAATTAGAAACGAAAATTCTGGCAGTAAACAAACATATTTTCGACTGATCATTTTGAAATTGTATTTAAAAACTAAAATGTTGCTGAAATTATAAACTCTGAAATATTGAAAAAACTGTTAAAGTGAAACAGTTTCAAGAAATAATCAAGAGAATTTAATCAAAGAAGACGACCAGAGGGGTTTATTATAAGAGATATTAAACATTCACTGCTGAAAAAGAGGAAACTAGGATCCATCAGAAGAGGAACACAACCACACACACACACAGTACACCCACAACAATAACTGTAAGTAATTCTTAAAAAATTTATTATTGTAAGTGAAAAAGTTAAAAATAATAAACGGAACAGACTATCACCAAGTTAATACTTTTAATCATTTTTTTAAAACATCTCAATATATATAGTGTGTTCATTTGAAAACTTCCCCTGCATCCGAAACTAATAAAATTATTTAAAAATGCAAAAACAGGTTAATTTTTGTTTCGAGGGGGAACCATTTTGATTAATACGTTATGATACTAAACTTACCCTCTTAAGCTCCCCCACCCCCAACCTAAAAATCTTAAATGAGATGATACCATTTGTGACAGATCGTTGGAAAGGTATGTTCATTACGAATTCAGTAGTATATCTTACTTTGATATTTGGTCAAGTTCTGAGGATTATAACAGAAAAAATATCATGCTAAGCAAAAATTGTAAAATATAAACTTTTATTTAAAAAAATATTCAATTTAGTTAATTAAATGTGCAAATTGTGCATAATTCTGTTGAAGACAATAATATAGCCTATTTTGAAATTCTCTTCTGACCCGTTCAAATCTTTCTGGCGATACACGCCTGCATTCTTCATTAATTCCTAAGTTCGCCAATATTCTGCGGTTGTGTTTGGTTCACAACAGTTTTCAGAAAAAATCAAATGGGGTCAAATCTGGAGAGCGGGCAGGCCTTTCAATTGATCTTCGCCGCCCTATCCAATGTTTGGGAAAATTATTATCCAACCAATTTCTAACCGGTGCGCCATCTTGTTGGAAGAAAAGATTTTTCATTAATTAGTAAAATCCGCATTTAATCTTGCTGGTTTTTCAAACATTGTATTAAGGGATTAATTGTATTTTGTAATAGTTGGAGGTATAGTTCGCCGGTAAGATTTTGATCAATGAAAACAGGACCGATTACTTTATTTCCAAGTACCCCAGCCCAGACGTTAATTTTTCCTGGTTTTTGCGTGTGAACTTTTTTCAATAAATGAGAATTTTCATTGTCCCAGTATTTACAGTTATGGCGGTTTACAAAACCACTTAAATAGAATGTTGATTCATCACTGAAACAAATATCGAATAATCTTATCTCATTATTAATTTTCTCTGTCATTGTTTCACAAAACTCCATTTGTTCCATTTGGTATTTAAGTATACACAAATATACAACTTTAGCAATTAAAATGATTTATTTGACCTAAATTTTAGATTCGTCTATGTGACTTCCTTTATTTTTAATGATTGCGTCGCATAATCGGGGCACTCTTGCAATTAATTCTAATAATGTTTCCGGAGTTATTAGGGGCCATGCTGCCTGTAGTTTGTTCCACAGGTCATCTGCTGAAGTTGGATCAGTTTTTCTTACTTCCCGATTGAGTTCTTTACATAATAACTTGATGGGGTTCAAGTCCGGGCTTTGGGATGGCCATTTCATGATTGTTAGTGTCCCTTCCTCTTCCAACTGTTTGAAATATTGCTTGCATAATTTTAAAGTGTGTTTTGGGTCATTGTCTTGTTGGAATATAAAATTTTGACCCAAAATTCTTACACCAGAGGGTATTGTATTTTCCTCATTATGTCTTGAATTTTTACGAGATCACCTGCGGATGTACCGGCAAAACAACAAGAAATCATTACCGAACCGCCGCCGTATTTGACGGTAGAGACTGTGCACCCACAGATCTTCTTACAAACATTCGTCTTCGCGAACCGAAAATCTCGAATTTGGATTCGTCGGTCCAGAATACCTTGCCCCAATCTTCTACCGTCCAATTTTGATGTTCACGTGCCCATTGTAACCTCTTTTTCTTATTAATTTGGCAAAGCAAGGGCTTCCGCATCGCAATTCGTCCGTGAAAGCTGGCTGTTTGCAGACGGCGTTTAACCGTGGACTCGCGAGTACGGTATTGATTTCTGCGGCGATTTCTGGAGCTGTTTTTCTTCTATTTCGCTTGCTGGACACCAAGATTGCAATATCTTGAGCTGATGTTGTCACCCTTGGTCTACCACCTCGTGAAAACTACCACATATCCTGTATTTTTTATGTTATAATCAACAGTAGATCGATTTAAATGTAATTTTCTAACAATATGACGATTGCCTATGCCTAAGTTATGTTGTGCTACTATCAGAGCACTCGTGTTTCAACACTAATTTCTTTCCTTTTCGACATGTTTTAAAATTTTAAACGAAATTATAAACACTATTCGCTAAGAGATGTTGTCGCTACTAACATGGAACGATAACTGACCGTAATTTCAAAATATTACTTGAAATTCCTTTATTATAGCTTCATGATTCACAGTAAAATAACCAATTATTAAATTTTTGCTGGAATTTCAAGAAATATGCTCTTTGTTGTGCGCTTTTAGGACGGTATTACCTCTCATACACATAAAAGAAGTAAATAGACCGATATTGTTTAGTGAATTCAAGTGAATCTTACTGATTATTAGCATACTATTCAACAATGCTGGAATGTATTTCCTAAATAGATCCTTTGTATACAAAAATCTGAAATCCAAGGGTGCCCAAATAGTTGAGCGGTAGTGTACGTGTAAAAGTTTTTTTACCGTTACACGCAAGTCTGTATACATTTTTTATTAATATTAAACTAGAGCAACGCAAACTGCGCTGAAAGCCAGTGGCTGACGCATAAAAGTTTACACGAAATAAACACGGCCAGGACAATTCGGTATAAGCGTCAGTATAACTGCGACTCGAAAGCCGATCTGTTGTGTATGCATCTACGCAAACGTAGAACTACGATATAGTATACGACATACTATATCGTAGTTCTACGTTTGTTTTGAAAATGTTTCCTACGTCGCGAAAACGACCAAAGTTGGACACAATAAGAGAATTTATTGCAGAAATGCCTGATTTAAAGTGTGATGGCGCTAAAATTCAATGTATAGTGTGTAAAATAGATTTAATGTGTTAGTCGAAAAGTGATTGTCTACGGCACGTAAATAATGCAGGGCATGTTTCAAAAAAAAATTCCACACGAGATTATGACAAATTTAAATTTAATTTATGTGTTTATTGCATGTAATTTACCATTTTATTTACTAAAGAAGAAAGCATACGTCTCGTTTTGGAATGAATATTCGGACTTTAAGTTACCAAGTGAGAGAACATTACAGAGTTGTGCCGTCTGCTCGTGAGCATGTCGAGAAAAGAATTAAATCGGAGTTGCAAGATAAAAAACTGTGGTTATGTGTGGACGAAACAACAGATCGTAAAAATCATTCTGTGGTTAATGTAGTGGTACGCACAATGGAACCACATCGACCGTCACCCTCAATTTTACTAGCTTCCAGACGAATACAACAATGCACTGCCGAAGTAATTTCAATGTTGGTGTTAAATACATTGGAAAAGTTTGAACTTTCAACAAATCAACTGTTGATGTTTATGAGTGATGGTGCCGCAAACATGCTTGCTGTAGGTCGATCTCTTAAAAAACATTGTGCTAACTTGTTGCATATTACATGTAAAATTCATACTCTCAGTCTCGTAGCAGATAGTATCAGAAAATGTTATCCCGAGGTAGACGCTCTAATAGCACATACAAAAGCTGTGTTTGTAAAATTCCCAAAACGTATTCGGGAGTTTCATAGACTATGCCCCGGTATTCCTGAACCACCACAACCTATTCTTACTCGTTGGGGAACATGGCTAGAGGCTGCATTTTATTATCCTAAATATTTTGAGAATATAAAGAACGTGATTTTAGAATTTGACCCAAAGAAAGCTGCGGCTGTCAAGGTAAGCCGCTTGAAATTTCAGGATAGTCAAGTTAAAACAGATTTGGAAATTATTCAGAACAATTACGTGGGACTAGCGGATGTGATAGAGAAACTACAAAATTCTTCGGTGTCGTTAGTGGAATCTTTGCAAATAGTGTAACATGTTCACGCACAGCTATGCGCGATAGAAGATGCAAGAAATGTTTGTGTTTTAGAAAGGTTTGAAAGTGTTTTAGATAAAGACTCTGATTTTGGCACATTAAGAGAAATTTGTGAAGGTGCGTCAACAGAACCGTTAAGTTATTTGAAAGATTATTTTACTTACGCAAATATAACGTCACTAGATGTAGAACGTTCGTTTTCGGCATACAAAAGCACTTTTTCTTCACGCCGCGCTCACTTTGCCGAAACAACTTTGGAAACATATCTAATATTACAAATATTAAAGAGGCATTATCCACTTTGTGACTTCACGGAGGACTCTTAAAACGGTAAGTGTTTGAGCACGTATCACATTTAATTTATTTTGTGTAAACTTTTATGCGTCCGCCACTGGCTTTCAGCGCAGTTGCGTTGCTCTACATTAAACCCATTTTTATTCAATATCAAAAAACGTTTTAATGTTTAATATATTTTTTTATTTATGTTAAATATCCTCTATTTAATAAAAAATATATTAGACTGTAATATAATATATTTAATTTTACAGTATATTTCATACTGTGCGGTTTACAGATAGTATTGATTAAATTTTAACGGTGTATTAATTAGAATATTAGGACTACTCCATTAAATTTACGGAGTCGTAAAACCATTGCATGGCATCGTATAACCTCCACTTTAACGTAATGATCATCCGGCGTATTGCACATTTTATATTCGCGGGGTATAAACACGAAATAATACCTAAAACCATTCGAACCGGCAATAACACTACCATCCAATTCCGTCTGATCGTTCCGTAATGTCTCCTGATAGCTTCGGAAGTTTTCTTTGCCGGCATTCCGCGCAGTAAATAAAACTGTGTTTTCGGATTGTTCTTCCGAAACGAATATGTATGCAAAACTTCCGGGGAATCGTAGGTGAATTACCCGGACTTCGAACGTCGTTCGGAAAGGACGTTTCGCAGTTGATAAAACAGACAGAGAGAGGATTCCCTAGGCAAATTGGATTCGAACGGCTTTCGTCGGCGTTAGCGGAAGCGTCAAGGAATCGCGATGTTCGCGTGTTCCTATCCCATCGGAAGGATCGGATAGGGCGGATTTAATCCTTTCCCCCTTTTTCCGATCACAGCGACTATTGTTCCTGTAACTATAGGAAACGGTAGCGCGATTTGAATCGTATTATCTCCTTTACATACAGTTAATTCGGAATGGCTAGATTCTATTCTTATTTAAATGAGTCGTTTAAACTTTATGTAGAATGAAATAGATGTTCACTTCGCTCCAGAAGATGTATTTTACCGCAATTTTTATAGATACTCGAAGTTTATACGCGGTCAGATACTTCTTATGATTACTAAATCTTTTTTATGATACCGTCTGCTTCTATGTATCTTCCATGTAAAAAGGGAGGACCAATTTCTTATGTTTTGATGTATGTAAAGCTTGTTTATTGGCTCGCTTACTTAGTTGCTCTCTAAATTAAACACAGTACGTAGGCATAAAAAAATTAATTTATTTGATCTAATTGATCTAACGCGACTCTGTGTGAGGTGTACATATTTAAAGGTGGTTGAAAGAAAAGTCCACTGTTTCACAATAACTTGCTATTGCACAAAAACGTGCTATTTTACATATAAAAAAGTGCAAGTGCATAAATATTGTAAGTACTAATGACATAATCCGGTCTCCTTAATTCTGTGCATACAGGATGGCGCAATAGTACTAGATTCTTCGATAGAATCTTTACTATTAGTACAGTGTGACAAACGGTTGCACCTGCAGAAGCGTTGTGAAAGGAGCTGTGTTTACTATGTACATACAAGGAATCGAGTGGACGTTCGGTTATTACCGGTTGATCGTGTGCGTGTACTATTTATAATGTTCGAGAAACTAATGGAACCGTCCGAGCCGTACCGCGCAAAAGTAGGCACAGTATTAATAAAAAAATAATAAATTGTTACCTTTTATTGACGTACCGATGACCACTGCGGTAATGTACGACTGCCATGGTACGCCGCGTAGTACTGCAACATAAGTAATGCTTCCATTGTCGATTCGATCACGCTTCGACGACGGTCTGAAAACGTTCTCGTATACTTTGGAAATGATCGTTCAGCATCTAATGAAGTAAGATTTGCGAAATTCTAATACTCCTCTCCTGTGCAGTCTTGAATTCCAGATATAGATCGAACCTTTTCTAAATCCGGATTTCACATCTAGTCCTATAGGATCCGTCAAGCTTTCTAGAGCGGCTGCTAAATTGTTGATGTTATTTAACGAGTATAGATAAGTGAGTATTTTCTAACCGTTTGTGTCACTACAGAATAATTAATGGAAATGTCATCTATTTCTTTTTGAACGACCGAATCGGAAAAAAGTTGCTGACTCTCACGAACCGCTTGAGAATTAGAAGAATTAAGTTTGAAAATAACATCTATCACTTGGGAATAATATTTGCGATAGTAAGATACCGCATCGATCCATGTTCCCCATCGCGTCAATACAGGCTGAGGTGGTAGCGGAATTTGCGGATACTATTGCTTGAATACCCACATAGGTTTGGGAGATTTCACAAACTTTCTTGGTAGATGATATTAAATCATTCACCCTAGGATACTTGCTTCGAATTGTTTCTGCTACGAGATGGCATGCGTGTATGAGGCATGTTATGTGGAGAAGAGTCGGAAAGCATACTTTTAACATTCTACCAGCTTTCAGCATTGTTGCGGCTCCGTCAGAAACTAACAAGGTGATTTGGGCTCCTACGATACAAAATTCTCACAACATATTTTTTATTATGTCTACAACGGTTTCGGCATCAGTTCGTTCAATCCTTTTACTAGCTAACAACAAGGAAGCTGCTGGACCATTACGTTTTAAAGGACGCGCCACAATATGAAACACGCTGTGAGATTTTTTGATTTCTCAACTCGCCTTTTATACAGTCTTTTACTCTACTTTGCACATGTGGTAAATTGTTCCGCAATTGTCTTTTTGTTGGTAGCTTCCATGATGGAACATATTTATTCCAAAAAAAGACGAAAGTTTTCGTTATCTATTAAGTGTTGTGGGATGTTGCACGTGCTCAACATGAAAATAAAGTCATATAAAAATTGCCAGTACGGAATATTTCTTCTTAAATTCAATACATGACGTTTACTTTTAATATGACTTCTACATTCAAATGTCGTGCGACCTAGCAACCCTATACCGCAAAATTTGCAACGAATGTGCGAACCTGTAAATTCCAAACCAGAGAAACGCCAAATATATTTCTTCACATACGAAGCAAGAGGTACACCGGGCTTACGTCCCATGTTTTCGAAAACACACAATGAGAATCCGATAAATAACCGAACGACCGAACTGCCCAACTCCTCAATGTCTACCGCATTACTGAACTCTGCATCAACATACGTACATGCACCCCCCGTACAGGCGTCTCTGCGAATGCAACCGTTTGTTACGCTTTAACTATTAGTAGTACGAAAAAACATCACATACAAAAATCATAGATATACATTAGTAGTACACGCTAAAATTATTTTGATATATACAGGATGAAGTAAAAAAAAGTTACATACCAAACTTTTGTATTTTTAAATAGAACACCCTGTATACCAGTACATATTTCGTTTATACTCGAGAATCTGAGGTCACTCTCTATAGAATTACCTATCAATTATTTTCGAAATATTTACGAGAAATAAGAAATATTTGGCATTTTGTTTTGCACATTGGGTATTGAGTAGCCTACGTCGCTAGGGATATTTCTACTTAGAACAAGACAACTTCTAGATCATAAGCCATATCTGACAACGCAGTGAAGATTTCATTCTTCGAGTGAGGTTTTCGTCGTTATTTTAAATAGAACGCCCTATATATTTTTTAATTTTTGAATTTGCTGATAATATTTTACGTTAATTATGTAAAGCTTTCCCTATATCTAAAGTTTGTCGTTTTTGAGATATTTTGCATCTTTCATTTATTGTCCCGATTCGGTGTAATTAGTTATCAAAAATTTTGGAGGAAATTTACACAAAAAAAGAAAGCAATAATTTAAGCTTTAGTTTTTGAAAAACTTAAAATGTAACGTGTTTGCGTTCGCCAATTATAGGACTAAAACCTCTTTATTTCTCGTACAGAAAAAATCCATTCAATTCGATATCCGCGTATGTTCCCCTCAGAAACAAATACGTGGAAAAACGGAAGTTTTAATAAACACATAAAAAGAGCGCGCACACACGCGAATACCCGCTTGAAACTTTCAAACAAGGGCACTTAATCTAAGCCCGAGTCGTTAAGGCGAATCAAATGAATAAAATTATCGTAGAAAGCGCAGGAAAACCGGTAGTACACACGGTCCAGAATACGAGTATCGAAGGCAGTATATTTTTTACTTCCCGTATTGCTTGCCGGGGTCGCGCAATTAATTTCATTATATAAAAAAAGGAGCCAACCCAAAAAGTTAAACGAGCGTGTTCCGAATAACGGATATTTATGGTCGCAATTTATTTTCAAAGTCCCTTTAAGTCCCACTTTACAAGCGAAAAAGGGTGAAAGCGAGAAAGGGGACGACAGAGAGATGTATACTGATTACGAAGGAGGTAACTGAGGGTTTTGAGGGACAGCTTGCGTCGCAGATGTCTCCTTGTAGCTTTATTGCTAGGGTTGGGAGGCGATACGATTCGGTTCTAGATGGATACTGACAGGAGTTTATCAATATTTCACGTTATGAAGAGCGATAGATCGGTATTATGATGGATATGGGCTTATATCATGTGCACCGTCACCACTTGTAAAATGTATAAGCTTGTATCGTAAAGGAAAAGCTCGAGAGCGGAAAATGTAAGAAAAACATGTTACGTGCCTTATTTAATTTCCGTATATTTCGTGTTGGATTATTAAGAAGTAAGAACTTGAAAATAAGAAATGACTGGTTGAATTTAAAGCACTTGTAGATGCGGTTATCGTAGCTAGGTATCATTACTATCTTGTCTTGATGCTTCCATACACCAGAAACATTTTGGGACAGTAAACCCATGTATTTTTAAAATAAGAACAATTTATACTAAGAATTACAACAAGTTTATTTACGAGCCCTAACAACTATATATTGCGACAAAATAAAATACATATATAATTCAGGTATTTGACAGTTTATTTTTTCTAATACATTTTTTTTTAATTTAATACTACGTAATCAATTAATTAACAAAAATTGTGGTCAATCAGCAATGCAAAAAACAAAAATACCTATACTATCATCTCTAATTAACAATAAAAATGTTTATTTTGTGTGGCAAATAAATATTGGGAATAACATTGCCCTGATATTTTTTATGACCGCTCAAATTCGGCTGGGCATTGAATTGGGTCTGCACTTGGACTTGGACTTGCAGCAAATCCATTCCAAATTTGTTCTATTTTGACTCTAACTTCTCGCAATGTCGGAACGTGGATTGTTCCTCAATGTTTGTTTGGTTTTCTTGTCACACTGCTTCAATGCATGCAGAGAAACGTTTACTTCTATCAAGGCTGTCCGCCTTAATTCAAGATAGTTACTGTTTCAATTATCCGCAATACAATAACTGTTTTAAATCAAAAGAAATCAAAAATAATTGTATTTCTTTGTTTAAGACATTTGTTAACTTGATTCAAGAAAATCTTGCAGAAAATTTGAAGAAAGCGATTCTTACTACAAGTAAATGGCCATTATAACACAAAACAATGTTTTCTTAAGAATAGTAAATAGTTTTCTTAATTCCAGAAAGCGTTTAGGTATTGTTCATAAATCAACAGTTTCATTTTCTTAAAATAAAGCATTTTTACTTAGAATTCTTAATTGCGCTTACCTTGTTTAAAACAGTACGAAATATCCGTACATAATGTAGTAAATTATTCACATTGCTTTTCAAACAAAAGGGAACTTAATGTAGAAGTACGCATGAAAAAAGTGTAAAAACAATAACCAAGATAATGCTAATAAATAGTTCCTGGTATTGATGGAATCACAACCGGCAAAAACAATATGATAAGAGAAAAGCATTAAGCTTCTTGCCCCTGACCACATTACTCTTACATCTCTCAGTTTATGCCACTAATCCTCAAAAACAGCAACTGAAATATTGCCTGACGTCACCTAGTGCCAGTAGTTACAGTCAAGCCGCCCTAGATAGTAGCGACGGAACCAGAATACAGATACCATACTTACTCATACAATGGTATAACCTTTAACGTACAACGTTTCATAAACATTTACAAAAGATGCCGGTTAATATAATAAATTTTTTTCTTTTTTTTTACTACTTACTACGTGTACTAATTTAACCATAGTTTTTTTTAATATATAATAAATAATAATAATGAAAAAGGGATAAACAAACTTATTCTGATTCAATTCAGACACTTACAAGCCGCTACTGGACATTTCCAACTCCAAGTCACCACTTCATGCAAAACTACAAACTCTATCCTATAGCGATAGTGTCGGAGCCACTAATCAGTACTAAATTTTTTCATCCTTCGCTTATCAGCTGTGTTTTCATGTCGTTGGTATCTGGTTTCGTCGACAATGTTTTTTTTTCTTTTTTCCGTTCTTTTTTTTCTATTACGAGTTTGTCTCGCTACGGTAATTTCCGATTACTGTTTGCTTTTCCACGTTGTTCTGCGCCACCTGCGCTTCGGTATTTTTTAATTACCGTACCTCGCATTCGCAAACACACAAACAAAATCAATACTACCATCGTCGCCACCGCTTTTATAGCAGCCGCCTGTGATTTTACGTTTTATAAAAACGGTCGCGAAATATTTCACGCAAAAGTGCGTCGAAACAAGAAACGTGCAGGTTTTACATAGCAGCTTGAATAGTTTGTGCCTCTGTTACTTTGTTACTAAAGCGTGAAAAAAAAACATGCGAAATATTCGGATCCTATTACATAATAGTAAAATAATTCCGCAAATGTAAAAATTTCAGTTAGCACTCTATTGATTTCTTCAAAGACAAGCCAAAGCAATGAGAAAACCCTCAATGGATTGTTCAATTTTTAACACTACTAGTGTGGATTCCCTTAAACAAATTGTACTTACTTTAATGTTGAATAGTGCGTGTCTCAAATAACACAAAAGCATCGGCACACTCCTCACCACACAAAATATTAATTAATTAATTCGGAACAGCCGTTTCGAGGGCTCCTAGGCATCCACATTATTAACCGAATTACCGAATAAATCTGAGCGAGAAATACAAAACTACTCTAATACAACTCTAATTCTACCGTGTTTGTTTACCCCTACCCTCGGGAAAAGATATATACCGCGTTAGTAACTTCCGTAGTAAAGTGAACCGCTGAAATATATGGACAGTGTTGCAACGTTTGCCCGCTATGAAAGTATAAGGTGGAGGAGTCGGGCGAAGCGAATCTATCAGTAAGAATCCAATCGCCGCACATACGAGCATTTGGCTTCAAAGAACCGGTCAAAAGTCAGAAATACAAACTTGATATAATGACACCCGAATAGCATTTTTTGTACACGCAAGTAACCATACTATCATAAAACGATTTCACAATGTACCCCCTGACTCTCTCAACCGCAGTGAAACCTGTCGCTGTTCATTACGCACGTCTTTGTTATTGATACGCTCTATTTACATTTAAGTGCCAGTTGGTGTTTTATGTCACTTAAACTTTATTTTAAAAAGTTCTTGTCCCTAATTTGAGCATAGTATCTACTTGATTTTCTTTTATGTATTGTATTTTGTTACCCTGGCAATAAAACATTCGAAAAATATAGATTTTTTCACGTTTTTTCTATAAATAGATGTTTTTGTTCGGGTGTCAGGGATGATCGGGCAGGAATTCTCTTGACATAGTAAACTATAGGGCTTGTGTATATTAGTCAAGCAAACACAAAATTGTAATTTTCGTTGTTCCCTTGCAGATTTGACCGTGAATATTGTACATATGTCTAGGACATCATTATACATGTTCTTCAAAGAATGTACGGAAAGAAAACTAGATGACAAAATGTCATTTATTGAAGATAAACTCAGAGAATTAACAAAAAGTCCCCAAAGCGAGTTACGAACTTTAAGCCAAGATTTAAGGTATTTCAAATCAGACTTGAAAAAAAAATGAGCATTATCGAATTATACCGAAGAAAGATTCATAAAAGCAACCGGAGGTGGGCTCAACATTTCAATAGCAATACATACTTGGACACCGAATATAAAACCTGGACGGCCACGTAAGGACTTCCGAGAATTATCCGATCGTAATAAGCGGCGGAAAACAAAGGATCTTCGGGAGCAGGTACCAGACGACGAACTAACTTATGCAGCTAATGGGAGTCAACGAACGTCAACAAATGTCGGCGCATCGGAATTTATCAAAGGATTCATTGCTTCGCTGACAAGAGCCAAAAAGTCCAGAAAAGTCATTGTTAAGGCTCAACAAACGAAAAATGTGAAGAAACGCTCATCCACAGAAACATTATCCATCTTTGTTGAAGGTGACTTCACTGGAAAACAGTAGAAGTTATTACATAACACGAACAAGAGTGTTTTTCCTTGTTACACCCTTCTCAAAGAAGCAAAGAAAGACTGTTATTCTAGAGATGATTCAATGCGAGTTAAGGAAACCTGTGCCGAAATTCGTCTTCAAGACTGACTTGACCATACAGTTCACAGACTTTGTTTATACCTTGATGAAGTTCTGGAAAATTGCATTGAGGCAGAATTGAGAAATATGGAACTCATCACGAAATGGAGTTGTGATGAATCCCAGCAAAAATTCTCGGATTCTTCACGCAATGATTGTTCCTTGGTTCCGTTGAGGTCGCAGGCGTGTATTGAGGAAAAGAACATTTTGTGGCAAAATCGCACGCCATAATCCACACGATTCTGTCGGCCACCTCGTATACGATTACTTCATGAAACTGTCGACATTACGAAGGAAGAAATTAAGTATGTGGAAGACCAAGTGAAGCACTTATCGAAGACCGAAATATTCACATCAAAGGCAGTGACCAAAGTTAGCCATATATTACTACTTACAATGCTTAATGCAATTCGGCAACAAGCACGGCCTCCACGATGAGATGCTACATTTATGGGAAAACATCTAAAGGTTTTAATGATTTCGAAAAGACTAGTGTGGAGGGTCCTCAGGCGTTACGATTTGGCTTGTCAATACTTCACGCTAGAATCCGTTTATTCGAAAGCCTTATACACCTTGCATACAAGGTGTATAAGGCCCCCATTGAAAAGGTGGTAAGGGAACTCAAGAAAGGATAAAAAAGAATATAGAGAGAAGACTGGGTTAACTATAGATATGCCAAAACCAGGTTTTGGAAACTCCAACTCAGGCAACACTTCAAAAAGATTCTTCATTGATCCGGAACTAGCTGCAGAGATTGCAGGCATCCAGGTAGACTTCATTAAAAGGGTTAAAATAATTTTAGAAGCTATATCATCGGGCCACAAAATTAACGTAAATAAATTTGTGGAGTATACAAAAGCAACAGCAAAAATCTACGTAGAACTTTATGGCTGGCATCCAATGACGCCAACTCTGCATAATAATCCTAATACATGCAGCGACTATGATAAAACATGCCATTCTACCTATTGGCCAATTATCTGAAGAGGCTGCAGAGGCCCGCAACAAAAATTTCCGCTCATATAGGCAAGATTTCGCACGAAAATTTAGTCGGATACAATGCAGCAGGGATTCCTTCCTCAGTTGCAAACGCCAACTGAAAAGAGCCTACCCTTCTCCGCTGAAACTTTAGACCTAGACTAGAGGCAGAAGAACCGTATGACTAAAGGCGTTAAAGATCTGACTAAATTTTATTTAATTTATAATTATTTGAAAACCAAATGCTCTTATAACAGCTTAAAAATTCTGATTTCTATATTATTTCTGCTTGTTTTTTCATAAAACACTGTCCTTTTACTATTTTATATATTTTTATTCATCTCCGCTAAAAAAAAAACTGGATAAATAATTTTGACTGGTTTTTGAACTCAAATGCTCAAATGTGCGCCGTCAGGAGAGAATCGCGCTAGACTTTAGCCATGCATTATACCCGTAGTTTATTTCTTTAATTGATCATCCTTGCCTCTCATCTTTTCTCTTTGGTTATTTTTGATCTGCTTTGTTTTTGTTTCGAAATTGTACCGTAGAATAGTTTTCTTTTTAATTATGTCCTTATAAACTAAGAAATCGTTAAATGGTACTACGGTGGAGGCAGTACTGCAAATGACTGCTTATTTGAATTTTTACTATAATAATATGCTCGACTGAATTTTTACACATACAAATACAATTCATTTTACCATAGAATTCCATTAATTAGATTTCGAAAACATGTAAGTATTTGTTATGCGATTATTATCATTGAATATTTAATATATTGGATATTTGGAAATGAAAAATTTGTAGTCGAGTTAGTTTATAATGAGAGGTTCTATTTACTTTTAGAATCCGTCATTTTCCTTTTAAATTAAGGACGTTTTCTTTGCTTGATATACGACAGTAGTATTTATTTTGAAATAATCAACGATTGGAGTCCACCAATAGGACAAAAATCAAATAAAATGTGTTACTTATTTCCTAAAATCTGCGCCGAGCCGTTACCTCGACTACGTATGCTAAGCGACTGAGTTGCGAGTGTCCGCGCTTGTCTAAGGGCACTGAGGAGCGGAGGGAACGTTCCTAGCACAAGCGCCAACATTATTCACTATATGTATGGGATTCGCGCCTATAAATAAATCCTTACCTACCCTAGTATGTATTTACAAGTAGCTACTTTTTGCCGCTTAACACTAAAAATATGCGAGGTATATATGAAACGAAAAAGTCCCTCATAAAATAGAGCAAGACAACGATACGTTCTCTCCAGTCAAATATATTTTTCTTCCGTCTATACATTTTTAAATCTAAACCATGCAAGATGTACAGGACACAACGAGTCTTTTGTCAATGTAACACGTTATTTAAAACATATGGTCGTTATACCCCGGTAAATCAAAAAGACAAGCGTAATAAAGAGGTGGGTGGTCTCAGTTTAAAAGGTTGCGTTCTTTTTTTATATAGTCTTAAATGCGTCTAGTTCACGAGGCGAGGTTACGTTCATAATTAATTCCAGATTTTCTTGTTTAATATTATGCCCGGTTTCGTTTATGTGTTGCGCTACACTTGACGCTTTTGTTTTGCCGTATCTGTAGCACCTGATACATTCATTGAATCTAGTACCTATCGCTCGTTTTGTTTTAACAATATAAGCTGTATCACTGTCATTACATGCAATTTGATAAATTCCCGACCTTCCTTTCATGTCAGGTTTATCTTTCGGTTTGCCAAGGAGGTTTTTGAGTGTATTATGCGAACTAAAACATACGTTCATATATTGTTATCTGAAAACTTTACTAATACCTTTCTTGTTGCGGGTTTCTATCGGGTCATGGAATTTCTTGCATAATGCCTATGTTGAACTTTATTAAAAATGCGGTCGACATCTATAGAAGAGTAACTAACCATTGCAAATAGCTACATTTTTTATGAATGGAAGCTCTTGAGTGTACCTACTTTTATCCAAAGAGAATTTCACCAGTCTATTAATTAAGAAACTAATCGCGGCCATTTTGTGTTGTCCACAGTGGTTAGAATCGGTCTTAATGTATCTATTACTGTTTGTTTCCTTTCTATAGACGTCTATTTCCAGCTTTTGTTGTTTGTAATTACTAAACTATCCAGGAACGGGAGTTGATAGTTCACTTCTTCTTCTATTGTAAATTTAATAGTTTCGAATTTTGAATTAAGAGTCGCGCGAGAAAATCAGGAATAGTACTTTTCTTAGTATCAAAAACTGCGAAAATGTCGTCTACATACCTAAGCCAGATTCTAGGAAAATATGCGGTATCCTTTTTCAAACACGTTCCAAATTAACTCATGAACAAGTTTGCCCCCTATCTGAAACCGATTTTGGTTCATGTCAACCAAAGTTAGTCTTCTGTATTCCGCAATTTTGACATCATCAATTTTATAAAGTTTTAAGAATTCAACTAAATATTCTATGGTTTCTGAAATTGGTACGCTTGGGAAGAGTGAATAAACATCAAATGATACAAAAATTTCCCCAGCTTCTAATTCAATATTATTATTAAATTTTTGTATTCGTTTACTAGCCATTTGGACAATTTGTACATAGTTTCAGGTGTATACTATTGGTCTCGTGGATTTTCCTGATTTGTGAATTTTTGGTAGACGATACATTTTTGGAACTGTCGCGTTTAGGATTGACAGTTTTAACTTAAAGTTCGCGTTGATAAGGTTTGGGCCAATTTTTCAGAACACTTTTTGTTTCTCTAATCATGGATGGTAACGGACTTGTTTTTAATTCTTTATAGAGTCCTGATGATAGCAAATTATTGACGCGATTGAAATAATCCGGCATGTCCAAAATGACTATTCTGTTCCCTTTACCTACCTTCAAACAAAAACAATTTTTATTTTTGAGGCTTTTCTCAAACTTTTTTCATTCTTCAAGTTTTTCGAAATCGTAATTTTGCTCGCGTTTCTTACATAATCTTTCGTTGTGGCATCTAGGTTCTTAATGGACGTTTCTATTGACGCAATGAGGTCTTCCGTTGGGATTTTTGAGTCGCGAGTACAATGTTTTAGTCGCTTGTTGAACGGTGCGATTTCAGTTTTATTGAAGGTCTCTGTGTCCTATAAAGTTAATCATTTCCAATTATGTCCTACTAGTAAAACGTTTACATGAGTTAAGCAACACTTAAAATATGCTCCGAACTTATTAACCTACCTAAGGCAATTCAACTCTTCATACCACTGAATTCAATTTGAACAATTTTACAAATGTACATCTACCGGGTATAATACAAAGAAATAAATGCGTCCGAATGTAACTTGAGCCTGCTACACCCGCACAACTCACAGCAAATAAACGCTACTAAAAAATTACTTTGGAATATTATGGAAGATGAAATTCAAAGAACCCTTTTATATGGAAGACGTCACCATATTTCAACATATTTCATATAAACTATTCTAATCATTTTTAGCTCTAAACGGTTTATCGCAAAAAGCATGATAAATTTATACGTAAACTGAAGTATTGTAAAAAGCGTTATTCCGGAAAATAGCGTTGGATCTTTTATTTTTGCCCCGAAGTGGACAGTAATACAACGTTATTACCAGGCGAATGAATAGTAGGGCCCTGATCCGTTTATTTCGAATCGATTTGATAACAATGAATCAGTCTTTATTCTACGGCAACGTAAATTCATCTCCTTTTCATTGGTTTAGCCGAATAAAGAAGAATTTATGATATTTCTGGGTTTTATTGTCATGTAATTTAAGGTAAAATATTGAAGCGTGCCGCATATTATTGTTAAAGGAAAAAAGTACGTATTAGCAATTGTTCTGATTAAGCTTGTATAATCCTACCGATAAATACGTGCATGGCATGTGTTAAGAAAGAATTATATAAAAGTGAAACGGTCGAAAAAGAAACAGTTGTTTCGCATTTAGTAAATTTATTTCTGAACATAATCTCTTTATAGCACTATGCACTTAGTTCAGCGATGTTTCCACTTTTTTAAGCCATCAAAATGATAGGATTTGTAGAACTCGCCTTTGTTTCGGCAGTGACCGCTTTTCGCCAAGCCATTTTATCAAGTTTGGATATTTAAAGTGATGAAAAGTATTTAAGCAAGAAGAAAAAGGAAATAAAACGATCAAAGCATGACGTAGCACATGACACTTCACGCCACGTTGGCCATGTGGAGCGCAACTGACTTGCTTATTATCCTTGCTTGGAAATAATACAGTTACGCAGCCTTTTTGACATATATGGATGTGTGGTAGTACAACGTTTGGTGCTTAAGTGAAAGATTGTTTCTTCAGAATGAAGTGAAGAAAATATTTGTTGAACATTAATTGCTAAGAAAAGGTTATTTTTAGAATTGTCTACCATCCTTACCATTTATGCCTGGCACAAAATCAAACCAACGAAAAATAGTTCATCATTAATTAAAAGCAATATTTTTAAATCGATCAGGACGGTAAATAATATTAATAGATTTATCCGAAATTAAAACCACAAGCGGCACGAAAGCGATCAACGGAAATGACACAATAACCCGTATCGAATGTTTAATGCGAGACGGTTTTATGCGTTTTTCGAACCTAACAAAGGCTTTAAACAACGCGAAAATAGAGAATATTTTCTCATCAGCTGAAGCTGTAACAACATACGCTCGCCCGTACTAAAAATAACATCCGCTAGAGCAATTGACTATAAAAGTAAATTAAATTACTCCATAGACGATTTCGTGAGCGGTTAAGTTTTCAAAGGGGGACGCGAGAGGGCGGCAAAGACGGTTTAGGGGTCGCTCGGAGAGAACAACAGTCCTTTTGTATGGTAATTTTGCGTAATTGTATTCATCTCGGGTCCTGATTCACTTGTTTACGACCTTGTCCTCCCCCCTCGTTGCTATAAGCGTGTACGAAAAGGGGTAAAAGGTTGAGAGACGCGTTGCGTTACATAATTGGCACACCCGGCAATATTTCCATGCCAATCAACAATTTTTTCGCCATAAAGAGGATCGTAAACGAATTTACGAGTCCATATTTCGCTGTCATTTAGGAATATCGTTCGGTACATCGCTTTTCTTTCGTATCTATCGGAATTATGTCTCCTATACTCGGATAACCTAATTCTCCCTCTATAGCGATGGGCAGAAACTCAATGTATTAATATGTCGGCCGGAATGTTGCTTTGCGCAACTGTCACAGGCAGTATTTTTTTATCTAAAGGAGAGAGTGTCACCAAAAAGAAGGATTATTCGAACTAATGAGTGATTGAATTGGAGTTATTAGTAATTGCTAAATAGCATGTTTATCCTTGTATTTATAGAGTATGTATTTCGAATGAGAAGTCGGTCCTTTTTTTTTCTATCAGGTGTGATGAATTAATTACGAAGCAAAACCTCCAATAAATATTATACATACCCGATCGAGTTGTTTATTTCCACATGGTAGGTATATTCTAGTAATTGGCAGAGAATTTAAATATAATTAATATATCCTGAATAACCAGAAATAAGATTTTTTTTAGCAAAATGTGGGACCGAATCATATGCGTAGAGCATAGTAAATTCGAAAAATAAATCGAATATCATTCTTCTTTCTCCATTCATCCATAGTTACTTACATTAAAAAAAAATTAAAAAAAAATGGAAATATCTTTCAATAAAAGTTTTAGTAAAGTAAAAATATACACGGTGTTTACTATGAAACATTATTTCAAATACCCTGTATAACGCGATGCCATTTCATCATGGGGGTTAGGTATCACATGCCCTACACTAGCCATCAACCACAGTTTCTAGCTTTTGATTAACGTTGTCATGAAATATAAGGAATTTTGTAAACACCTGCAAAATAGATATTATTTGTAAATATTTCCAGAACTACACCCCTGGACAGAATTACGCACCAATAGATTACATTACAAAAAGAAATGATTTTATTAAATAGATTAATGGAAACTAAATGAAAAGCAACAAATCGCATTATTTAAGAGTTTAGAAGTATATTACAGGAAAAATGGCAGATAGGATTTAATTTCAATAAAAGTTTAAATTTGAATGTAAACGCGATTTTTTCTTTAATTTTAAATATCATGCTTAACAGAGAAATAATTAAGGTTTCCAAGATTCATATATTCCCACTTGTTGTTCCCAGAGAGAATCTGCAGACTATTGAATTTCTGCAATGTTACTAATACAAAACCAATACATCTCGATAATTATTCGCATAATAGTGTGACGCATTTCCAACTGCTTTGAAAAGAAGAACATCCGCTTGATAATACACACGTATAAACTGTAGTTCCTTATACTGTTCACAATAACAGTAGTCAGTGGAAGGTCAAAAACGAGGGTGCACTATGATCAGAAAGAATGAATGTCATGCTTTGGCTGCCACACATTTCCATATCTTACAATTTATATGGAAAACCATAGAATCATTACAAAATTTTATGATTGAGAAAGAATCGTGTTAGTTAATTGCTTAAATTTATAATAAACGGTCCTAAATAAAATCTACAACTTAAAATAACCATTTTCATAATCAAAGTACAGTTCCTTTGTTAATCTATGTTGTACATTAAACGGCTTTCGAACATTGTGCCAGTGTGATAGTTTTTACAATTACCCATTAGTCAATTGGACTGGTTCTATTTTGCGAAGTTTAAGCGTCGATTCAAGAACCATTTTCTGAAAGCTAATAGAAGTAATATTTCTTGGTTACGCGAAAGTATATATCACGGAACTATACCAGCGTTAAATTAATCGGTAGACAATAAAACCTAGTTAAGAGTATTCGATTTACTTTGCTACTTCACGAAATTAGAAAATGTTGCGGAAATCGAATTTATTTTAACTATAAAACAAGAGTAGAAGAAAAGCTTATTGGATTCTTGGATAGAATTACCTTGAATGCAAAGTCTGAGGTGAGTTGCAACTTCGTAAGCAAAAGAAGTTGATTATTTATACAAAATAATATGAATAATGGCGTAGTGTTGAAATAAATAAAGCTTCATAAGTAAAGTTCGTTAAAAAGGTGGTACCGGATGGCAGTAGCGTAGCAGTAGGGGCGTAGGTAGGGGTAATTTTCAACTCGTAGTCGATCTCGACAGTACCGTGAGAGAGTTCAAAACGACAGTACGTTGCATGCTGCACGCCAAATAAGTACGCGGAGATGGGACGCCCAAAGGGTGTAACGTACCCTTCGAATGTGAATAAATATCTCAGGCATTTGCCTGGATTAGAATATAGAAGTCCGCATATTTATTGCACAATATGCAATAGCGGTTTTGCTAAGTCGCGATAGGTTTGAATGTAGAAAACATTGTAAAAGTAAACGTCATGTATTGAATTTAAGAAACAGTATTCCATACTGGCAATTTTTATATGATTTTATTTTTATGTTAAGTATGTGCAACATCCCACAACATCTACTATCTAATGAACACTTTCGTCTTTTGTGGGCTAAGTACGTTCCCTCATGGAAGCTGCCAACATCTATGCAATTACGATACAATTTGCCACGTGTGCAAGGTACAGTAAAGGAATGTATAAATTACGAATTGAGAAATAACTGATGCTCAGAAACACAGCGTCATTCATGTTGTAGCGCGTCCCTTAAAACGTGATGGTGCACCAGCTTCATTGTTGTTATCCAGTAAAAGGATTCAAAAAACTAATGCAGAAGCCGTTGTCAAGATAATAAAAGATTCGCTGAGAGAATTTTGTATCACAGGAACCCAAGTCACAATGTTCGTTACTGACGGAGCCGCAACAATGCTGAGAGTTGGCAGGATGTTGAAAATATGCTTTCCGACTCTTCTTCACATAACATGCCTCATACACGCATGTCACCTCGTAGCAGAAATCATTCGAAAGAAGTATCCGATGGTGGATAAGTTAATAGCATCTACCAAAAAAGTGTTCATCAAATCCCCCAAACACATCCGTGTATTCAAACAATTGTGTCCGAAATTACCACCACCACCTCAGCTTGTAATAACGCGATGGGGAACATGGCTACAGGCAGTATCTTACTATCAGAAATATTTTCACAAGTGAAAAATGTCATCTTGAAACTTGATTCAAATGATTCTGCAGCAGTTCGAGATAGTCAGCTACTTTTTTCCAATTCGGACGTTTAACAACAAATAGATGAAATTTCCATGAACTATTCTGAAGTTGCACAAGCTATTGAGCAATTGGAAAACAGTCACTTATCTGCATGAGACGCATTAAATTGCATAAACAATTTACAAGCCGCTCTAGAAAACGTGACGAACACATGTTGCTGAAAAATTTGGTGCAATTTTAACGAAAAATCTGGTGCAATTTTAACGAAAAATCCCGATTTACAAAAGGTTCGGTCTATGACTGTAAATCAAGAGTGCCCAGATGAGGAAAAGGAATATCTGACATTTGCAAATCTTACTTCACTGGATGTTCGAAGTATACGACAACGTATTCACAACACCGTCGATGGCTGAATGAATCGAAGCGGAAGCGTTGCTGATGCTGCAATTCTAGGCAGCTTACCAGGGCGGTTGCCAATTGCCACATTGGATATCAAGACGACAGGAAAAGGTAACAATATTATTTTTCACTAATATTGTATATTACGTACCTACTTTTTAACAAACTCTATTCATAAGTTTTATCTACTTTCATGATCTTTAACTGTTCAAATATAGGACGGCACGAGGCCGTAGACGGTGCTCCAACCTTGCATCTAACATTTTTTTTTGATAAACAATACACAGTTATTTTTGACTTTTTTTTAACTCCAAGAAATAATTGCGTATCGCAACCTAGACTCTAGAAAAGAGAAATAAAACTGACATAAGGTATTGATGCCCGCAGTGCAGCGTAAATTTGTCATACCATAGTAAGCAGAGCACAGATTTTTCAATTATCGAACAGTGTTCGAATTTCAGCTAAAAGTTAACCTATAAGCTTAAAAACCTGTCTAACATAGCAACTGTTTATCATGTTAGAGCTTGCTTGAAAATGTATCAAGTTGGTTTTACCGCCATTAAGGATTAAGCCGTTGTTGTCGCACCATGCTTGAAAAGAGAATATAAATATAATTTTATTTGGTTGTTACTAGCCAATTAAATCAAACAACTTTTACTGAAAAAAGTTATATATGTTTATTATTTTTTATATATATTTTATAATTACGGAATTATTTTACTTTAAAAAAAATTGTTTTTGGCAAACACCAAAATATCGGCACATTAAGCACACCACACAAGTTACTTGATTAATTCGGAACAATTGTTTCGGGAATTCTCATCCCAGGTTCTTGCCTGTAGCAGAAAAACTAAACATGTGTTCGTTTTACTCTAATGAATCTGTCAAAGATGAGTGGCTAAGCGGTCCTTTTTCTCTGTTTTACAAATTTGCATTCTTTTTTATATAAATGGTTTCGTAAGCGTCTCATTCTCGCGGTGAATTAATTTTCAATTAATTTGAGGCTTTCTAATTTAATATTATGCCCAGTTTCGTTTATGTGTTACGCTACACTTGACGTTTCAATCCTTCTATTACGGTAATGAGCTATATGTTCATTGAATCTGGTGCCCAATTTATCACCACCGCATGAAGTTTTATAAATTCCCACCTTTCCGGTTTATCTTTCGGATTGTCTAGAAGGTTTCTGAATGTATTCAGCGAACTGAAACACACGTTCATGTCTTGTACCCTAAAAACTACTACCTTTCGATATTCTACTATTTTTTAGTAATTTCTGAACTATTCAGAATTTCAAATTTTCGTCAACGGTATTTCAGTTACCATTTAAAATTTCACAACTTTGCCAATTTAAATAAATCTCTATATGTGATAATAAGAAAGATACGAATAAGAAATTCTTCGTCAGCTAATTCTCAATATCTGCGTTTGTAAGCCACGGAACCGCTTGTATTATATTAATTTAATTACCTGAACATGGCCAGCCATTTCCCGCATAGCGAAAAATTAAGCGCGCTCATTTCCCACCCGCTAAAAATTGCACCATTTCTCTTGCTTTCTTCCCCTTACATGTCTCTAATATTTTCCTTAATATCTGGCGTTCTCCATTTTTGCCCGTCGCGTCATTATCTTCTCGCACTTTTCACACGATGGCGGAGGCCCTACGTTTCATCGTTGCCCCATCTCTGACCGAAGAATGGGGGACATTAATATCCACCTAGCACAGAGAAAGAACCGGCGCGGCAGGAAAATGTTTACAATTTCCCACGCGAGGTGGACCATAAATTTCCGTTTACCGTAGAAAATTTCCGGACGAAAAATAACATCATTTCAATCCATCATATTTCCGGTAGGATTTCCAGTTCGCTTCGTGTCTAGTAATTAATCGAGCAATTAGAATATTTCTCGTATCGAAGGTGGATTAGGCCAGCATTTTTAGTAGGAAGAGAGGAATTAGGCGCATGATAGGTTGGATTTCATTAGTCACGTATTTAGGAGGGACATTTTTGACGATATTAGGGCTTAGTGATAGTAGGCTTTTGCGTGAAATATTTTTGGATTAGGCGGAGTTCGCTACGGTATCAGGATGGTTAATGATACTAGAGAATCGTGGAGGGTAATGACTTGCAATTACCTAATGACAAAGTAGCGGATTAAGAAAATGTGTTCGGCATTGTGTGATCTTGAGAATAAATTAGGCGTTATTCGGCATTTCGAACTATCTTCAGATTAGGGCGTTT
The DNA here is from genome assembly GCA_029619315.2 of Dynastes maya. NCBI lineage: Eukaryota > Metazoa > Arthropoda > Insecta > Coleoptera > Scarabaeidae > Dynastes > Dynastes maya. The sequence goes on from JAROYE020000008.1 coordinate 14,532,173, forward strand.
TGTTAGTGGAAATATTTGTCAGTGTGCTAGGTGGTTAAGCCGTGTAATCAAAGAAAGTTGAGCAAATCATATATTGCTATATATACCGAAATACAAGACATGAATGATTATTTCGTCAGGAAAAAACCATTTGTATAATTTCATCATTTTCCAATGAGCAAAATAATACAACGAGAATCATTGATTTACCTTTATCGTTATAAAAAAGAATTAATCAGAATTTTATGGTATAAATCAGAAGAGATGATATCAGAATCCCTTTCTTGGAACCTTCATTTCTTAATTTACTGTTTGTATTTTCAATGCTGCACTGGTTTTAGTAAAAATACGGCAATTTGCTTTTCGCGACGAAATTGAAGTAACTCGTACACGAATTACTAAATTTACTTCTGTTTATTTGTTCTAGCATTTTAATCGAATGTGCATATTTAGAACAACTCCTTTGTGTTTTATTTTCCAACAAAGTCACAACGATTTCTTGAGATAGAAGTATTTTGGAGTTCAATACTCTTGGTTTCCGGGTTGGAACCGCGTCGGTGTCACAGCTTCTGTCGACGTTTCGTTCACACTCTTATGGGACCTCTTTAGCACTGTTAGCGACACAGTGACTGTGCACCAAAGAAGGCGAAAATGATTCCATCAGCTGGGAAAGTTTCGGCGACGATTTTTTGGGATTCGCAAGGCATAATCTTAATTGATTATTTGGAGAAAGGAAGGACAATCACGAGACGGTATTATGCTGATTTATTGGATCGATTCGACGCTGAACTAAAAAGAAAAAGGTCCCACCTACCGAAGAAAAAGATTCTTTACTATCATGAAAACGCCTCGGCCCACTCATCAGCAATTGCGGCAGCAAAACTGGTTCAGTTACGATACGAATTGGTGCCCCATTAACCATATTCGCCAGATTTGGTCCCCTGTGACTTCTTTCTTTTTCCAAACTTGAAAAAATGGCTTGGCGGAAAGCTGTTCACGTCGAATGTGGAGGTCATTGCCAAAACAGATGCCTATTTTGCAGAGTTTGACAAATCCTATTATTTGAATGGCTTAAAAAAGTTGGAACATCGCTGGACTACGTGCATAGAGCTATGTCGAGAAATGAATTTACTAAATGTCATCCTCATATTAAGTTTGAATGGTACTTCACCAGAACATACACTACCGCTCATAAGTATTTGGGCACCTCAAATTTCAGGGTAAATCATTAAATATTTAAATTGAAATATTAAAATATGTATTTGGTACTTAAGTATACACAAACATACAACTTTAACAATTAAAATTATTTATTTGACCTAAATTTTAGATTCGCCTATGTGACATCCTTTACTTTTAATGATTGCGTCGCATAGTCGGGGAGCATTCTTGCAGTTAATTTTGACAATGTTTCCGGAATTATTCGAGCCCATGTTGCCTGTAGTTTGTTCCACATGTCATCTGCTGACGCTGCAGTTGAATCGAGTAATTCGATTTGATTCAAATGCGGGCTCTGTGGTGGCTATTTCATGATTGTTAGTGCCCCTTTCTCGTCCAACTGTTCTAAATATTGCTTGCATAATTTTGAAGTGTGTTTTTGGTCATTGTCTTGTTGGAAGACAATATTCTGACCAAAAATTCTTACACCAGAGGGTGCATTTTTCACTAAGATGCGTTTGCATTGCTCTTTTCTCATTATGCTTTGAATTTTTACGAGATCATCTGCGGATGTACCAGCAAAACAGCCCCAAATCATAACGAACCACCGCCGTGTTTGACGGTAGAGACTGTGCATTGCTCTAGTGCACGTTCACCTACAGATCTTCTTACAAATACTCGTCTTCGCTAACCGAAAATCTCGAATTTGGATTTGTCGGTTCACAATACCTTGCTTCAATCTTCTACCGTCCAATTTCGATGTTTACGTGTCTATTGTTTTTCTTGTTAATTTGGCGCATTGCAATTCGTCCGTGAAGGCCGGCTTTTTGCAGATGACGATTTCTGGAGCTGTTTTTCTTCTATTTCGTTTACAGGACACCACGATTGCAATATCTTGAGCTGATGTTGTCGCTTGATCAACCAGTTCTTACTTTATTTAGAAAACTGCCACTTTCACTGTATTTTTTGATGTTATAATCAACAGTAGGTGGATTTAAATGTAATTTTCTAGCAACTTGAGGATTGGTTATGCCTAAGTTATGTTGTGCTACTATCAGAGCGCGCGTTTCAACACTAATTTCTTTCCTTTTCGGCATGTTTTAAAATTTTAAACGAAATTATAAACACTATTCATTAAATGATGTTGTCGCTACTAAGATGGAATGATAATTGACCGTAAGTTAAAAATATTACTTCAAATGGCTTCATTATTCGTGGTGAAAATACCAACTGTTAAATTTTCCTGGGATTTCAAGAAATACGTTCTTTTTTGTCGCCACTACCTGAGCTTTTATGACGGTATTACCTCTCATACCGATAAAAGAAGTAAATAGGCCGATATTATTTAACGAATTTAAGTGAATATTGCTAATTATTAGCATACTATTCAATAACGCTGTATTTTCTAAATACATTCCTTGTATACAAAGATCTAAAATCCAAGGGTGCTCAAATACTTATGAGGGGTAGTGTAAATATTGGCAAGGGTTACTACCACAGTTAAAGGTTAATTATCGCGATACTCTTATGGATGCTTGTAGGATACTAAGTACTAGAAGAACAACACGTACTTCATTTAAAAGACGGGAAATTGTCTTTTTCTCATTGGTTTTTCGTTCTTTCCTAACCTCCCTTGCGTTTCGATTAGGATGCGTCCTCGCAATGATGTCGGCGCTTCGGGGTAATGATACGTATGTACATTACATTCACATTAAAGTCGGCAAGACGTCGCTTTTTGTTAGCTTCGCTTCGTTCCGTTCCTATATTGCTTCCTTCATCGGGTATACACCCGGTTAAGTGAAGTGAGTATATAGGAAACGCGTTCGTCGGCACATAGATGTCGCCGGTTTTTGTACAATCGAACCATAAAGTTATGACGTAGCCTCGTCAAAGGGAGATCTCCCGAAGATTCCCGAGGTTGTACCCTGTAGGGAGACAAGTGCGACGAGTGCGGCCCTAACGTTCTTGTAAGACGAATGCGTACGGCGAAAAATGTGAATGTTAGGTCGAGCAAGTGAGAGCATAGGAGAGGGCCTTGTCGCAGGTCAAAACCTACTAGAAGGGATCAGTATAGAGAAAGAAAGCGATAGCCCTCACGGCCTTTGATTTATGGGCTGCAATAAAATTATAATAAGACACTTATACAGTGAACTCTATCTACGAAACTGGAAGGGACCCGACTGTGCTGCGAATATCTCTTTGTTGAGGCACATTTTGCAGAGAGACCGATAATAAATGGGGTGGTGGTCTTTGTCATACACGTGTCTATTTATTGTCGAAATAGTTAGAGCGTAGCTTATTTTAATAATTTGTGAATTTTTCTGTCTATTTGGATTTATTGGAAAACTACATCGTGTGATAAAAGGGTTTTTAAAAACATTCTGTTAATTTATTAATTGTGAGTTTAAAGCGTTTAAAACTTCATAAACTTCGAGTACAGTATTCACAAACTTTTTGTTTCTGTGTGCTGTGTTTTTCTACTAAGTAAACGTAGCCAATTTCTTCTTTTGGGCAAGGAATTCAAAAAATATTAGACTTAGCCTAACCTAATTTTTTATGTACTTTCTGCAATTATAGTAATAATTCCTTTGTATTTATATTTTTCATAAAATATTAAAGTATGTATATACATTTATTTTTAGTTTTCCCTTTAAACGTCCTGAAATCCTAGAATGTTGGATAAAAGCCATACGCCGAGAAAATTGAAAACCCTCAAAAACCAGGATCTACTAAAAACGTTCTTAAGCCTGATGCCATTCCAATTTTTTTTCCTTTCCTAAACATTTCCAAAAGAAACCTAGAAGAAAAATAAAAGTAAAAGATTGGTGCATTTTCTTCTATCTAGATTTTAAAAAATTAGTGCTACGCGAGCTGGATTATTGCATGCCTTAAACATTGCTTTTAAAATTATAAATTTCTCCGAAAAACACTTTCAGCTCCTTATTGAGAATGAAAACATTTTAAATAATATTTTAATAATAACCTCATAACGTTTAGTAATAACCTCAAAAGGAAGCTTTCCAACTCGGCTATCAAATATTTCTCAAGTAAAAAAAATAGATGTTTACCCTACAACCCAATTACGGAAGAATTTTGTCAGAGGTGTCTCACGAGGTACAATTAATTCGAAAAATCACAAAGCTTTTTACAAAATGCAGAATGCATCATTGATCAAAATTATGTAATATACAATTTTAAGGAAAGTCAGCCAGCGTCAAACAGGAAATGATCAAATTAATTTTGTTCAAAAATTGTCGATGTGCAAATTATTATTTTAAATTTCATAAATATTGTATTTTTGTTTTATCTTGTCTGTTAATTTTTTAGATTTATTTTATTAGCTTAGGTATGTATTAGTTATGGTCTAATTCTTACAGTTAAGTTATTATTTTAAGTTTACATATTTTCTAGTACTAGAGTATTCTTCACAAACTTTTCGTCGTCTTATGCAAGTAAATTAAAGTTTATTTTACATTTAGATATTTTAAGAAAAAGATGTTATATATTGACAAAAAAAAGTTAAACTATCATTAACAATCGAGTATTAATTTGAAAAATACAAATAAATCCTTAGATTTTGCCATATTATTAATGAGTGAGAAAGAGACAACTACACATTTTATTCTACGTCTCTTTCTATTGATAAATGTATTTTACTGAATAAAAAAAATAATAATTTTCGGCTGCATGTTGCAATGAATTTCGTGATGATCTAGTGATGTCTTAATAGAAAATAGGTGCATGCCAGATGACTGCTGGTGAGGTGCATGGTGGAGAATTACGAAAGCAAATTATAAATTATGTAATATTTATATAGACAAACAAAGGTACGAAAAAAAGGAAATATAAAAAGAAAACGCTAGCTTTGGGGCACTTTATTTACATTTGTAGATTAAATTGAATAAGTATGTGTTGCGAAGTGCATTTCCGCGACACCCTAGCTCATTCCTTTCTTATATAAGAAATTTTTAGGCATAGGTAGCACCTATGTCGCGTTAGGTTTTTATAAATACGGGACCTTTCGCCAGTAGCCCTATTCTACCCGTCAAAAGGCGAGTTTGGGTATTCGTTCGGAGTAACCCTAAAACTAACTATTTACTCCAGATACCCTACTCGCGCTCTTTCGTGTCCTACAGTTGCTTTACCCCTTATATCCTCCACGTGCTCTGTACTCTTGATCCGCTCCGGACGAATACCCGAACTAAGGTAAAATTTAGAAAAACATATTTTTTAGAAATCTGACAAAGACAGTAAGCTACCACTTTTTATTTTCTTCTTCCCTATGACACCACAACATCAACTACAGTACAAGACACGCGATAAAATAACGAACTTCCATTACTAATCACACCACACTCAATCTGTTCACAACATCTTCCATAAAAAAAAGAACAGCAGTCTCCTTTTTCTTTTATCTCATAATCCTTCTAATTTTGTGGTTCCCTTTAACAGCAGCAATCGTTCTTTTAAAATGTTTATCATGTTTAATCTCTCTCGCATCTTGCTATCCATATTACTTGGCCTATACTGATATTTATTTATGCGACACTACACAAAAAAACCTTAACACTACATATATACATTGACAAACGATACATTACACTTACAATAAATATTTTGCACTTTACTTGTTCAATCCCCACTTCCGGATTTCAGTATTTTGTGTAATACCCATTGCTATTGATGCAATCCTGCATTCTTTGCTGCATTGAATTTACAACATTTTCGCAAAAATTTTGCCCTCTGAACTGTTCCCATACGTCCATAACATGTCGTGTCAACTGTGCCGGATTCCTTTCCCTTACGCCGTAACCCTCTACATCTTCTCAGCTTCTTACCGCTGCGGCCCACATGTTCTCTATTGGGTTCAAGTCTGGGGATTTTGCTGGCCACTCCAAAAGATTCACTTCATTATGTTCTTCAAACCAGTTCCTTACAATTGCGGCGCGGTGTATTGGGGAATTGTCCTGAACAAACGTTATAGTTTCCATCTCTTCTTCCGGATAAATTGCCCTCACACTTGGAATCAATACAGTCTCCAACACATTTAAATAAGCCTCCGCCGTAAAACGGGGAGGAGACACTCGGATTAACTCCCCCGGGCCAGCATGTGAGATCCATCCCCAGAATCCAGCTGTTATTCTGCCACTTTGAGCGTTGGGTCGCACATTTTCCCTATTGTACCGGGGTGTTATTTCGCCTCCAGAGAACCACAGGTGCATCTTGGGAGGATGAAAAAGTTTTTTCATCAGAGAAAATGACGCTCCTCCAGTCTCTTATTCATATTTTGATTACAAAATTGTAACCTGGCAGCGGCATGTCCTTCGGTCAGTAAGGGTTTCTTGGCCGGCTTCCTACTATGGAATCCACCTTCATGAAGCCTGTTTCTTATTGTTTGCGGAGAACAATACACTTGCAATTGATTTCGAATGTTTATGGCGTTTGTGAACGGGGTTTCACGAACTATTCCCCTAATTTGGTCATCTTGCTCCCGGGTGGTAACGCGTGGTCGTCCAGAACGCGGTAAACTCCTTAAAGGCCCACCCCCATTTTCTCGAGCACGACGAAGCCAACGTTGAACTTGTCTTTCCTTATTAAAAAGAAATTGTTTCACGTTTGAATAAATTATTTCAAATTTTTAAAATAAATGTTAATTTAATAATGCCAAAAGAAGAGATACTATTAAAATTACTTACTGACAAATCCACTCTTTCAGCAATTTCACTCGCTGAGCAGCCAGATTCTGATAGCCCAATAATATATCCCCTTTTCTCTAAAGAGGACTCCCGTTGGTCTTGAAGCCTTCCCATTTTAAATGTTAATTATACCTACTGTACTTATATACTACTACTAATTACTAGCACTACCTATTAAAGTAGAAACTAAAATATAAATTACAACTAAAAACCTGTTGTGTTAGAAGTTAATTAAAAGATAGAAAAAACCAACAGAAACTAAACCAACTCAGTTTTTTTTTTCGGAGATTGTCGCTCATAGAACTGTACACCAAAAATAATCTGTTATTCGAGATGCAACTTTCTTAGGATATAAATATGAACATCTGGCAGGGGTTCTTGAATGGTCCCATCCATATCCTTGTCTTTACGTTAGCGCCTAGCTTCTCACAGAGTCACAATCCTTCGTTACAGGGTATAACCTCGGGAATCTTCTTCATCCCATTCTTATACATTGTTCGACCTATTATCTATCCCTTAATGTAAACATACGTACTGTTTTCTTGACACTACTTTCGCGCCCTCTCCTACACGCGCGTAAGTATGTGTGCTTTCACTTGCTCGCCCCAGACTCACATTTTTCGCCGTTCGCATTCGTCTTACAAGAACGTTAGGTCGGCAAAAGCCTCCCTACAGGGTACAACCTCGGGAATCTTCGGGAGATCTCCCTTTGACGAGGCTACGTCATAACTTTATGGTTCGATTGTACATACATTAGATCCGCTCTCTCGCTTGCATATCCTTACTCAGTGGCAGATGTTCCCAGCTAATATTGCCGGGTTATTATTCCGAAGTACGAGTGCTTTATGAGATATATTGATGGTACAGGAATGACGTCGGTTGCAGGTACATATATTTGGTTGTTCCGGGAGTAGCTATACATATAACGTTAGTTCATTTTTTATCTAGAATTGCCAAGCTTCCCTTCTGTGTAGATTTTTCTAAAATACTTGTTCTGTTTATTATTAATAAGTTGTAAAATTAGACAAATAAAATCACAACCGCTAAATTCCAAGGATACACAATAGAAAATAAACCGTCGATATCTTGCTCCTTGTCGACAGTGAATTGCATTTGTGATATCACTGAAAGTGAAGCAAATTTTAAATAAAAGATCCCATATATTTTAACGCTCTTGGAAAGGTAATAAAAAAATTATATAATGATAAAAGATGAGGGGTGCAATTTAAAAGAATTAGTTTGAAGGTTTCTTAGAGGATGGTTTACTGGGGGTAATTTAAAAAGGTGTATTTTTTAGGATTCTGTAAACCATTTTCGACGACACTTTGCTCGATCTTACACCTCTACAAATAAGGAAGATATCGCTTGCAACGTTGGACACCCGGTATATTGGCCTTCATCGACAAGTATTGAAATTCTGGTAGTTATTAGGGTCTCACAGGCATAATTATAATAATAGTTTAATTTGCATGGTACAATATTTGGAGAGTAAATACAACACTAATTATTTGGTATTAATTACGCAATTTACTACCATAATATTGTCATTTCTATATGCAACATACGTAGGCGCCATAAATTCTCGGCCTGATATAGAAAAAATAAACTTGGTAAAATATAAAAATTTTTATTTTTCAATATAATCTCCCCTAACTTCGATACATTTATTACAACGATCAATTAATAATTCCATACTCTTGTAAAAATAATCTAAAGTTTTGCCCTCAAAATGTAGTACAGCTTTCTGGGACCAGGTTCATCGGGTCGCCACCATTCTATCGATTGCTTTTTGGATAGAGGATCATAATACATAACCATTGTCTCATCTCCAGTGTCAATGGACTCCAAAATCGGTTTTGCGTCGTCTCCACGCATGTTTAAAAACGAGCGCGCACATTCGACCCGGCGTTCACGTTGGAGGCCACGGCAAATACTTGGTTCAGAAATGTTAGAATTCACTGCTAATTCCTTCCCTTTCAAACGGCGATCTGCTAATACTATTTCTTCAATAATTGAAATGTCTTGAGGCGTTATCAGTTCAATAGGCCGATTGGGGTGCTCATCATCTTCAAGGGATTCTTGTATCGAACGGAAACATTTTGCCCACTTTTTTACAGTGGAATATGAAGGAGATAAATCATAAACGCCATCTAAACATTGTTTAATGTGATTAGGCGTATCCCCTTCTTTTATTAACAATTTAATGACCGCGTGGTACTCAATTTTTGTTACCTGAGACATTTTCATGCGCTAGTCAAGTTGTCTCTTTGGCTACTAAAAAGTAGGGGAGACTGGGGTTAGTTGTTACAGGGGCTGGTTGTTACATTTAGTACGAACATCAAAGTCAATGCAACGCCACCGCGACTCTTATCCGTTCATTGTGCTGTGTCAGACTAACCACTGTAGTTCTACTTCGATGTACAGCATATTTCTTCGATAAATTCAGTTTATGTGTTTTGTGACCATACTAGTAATTATTTGTGCACTAACAATTTGTTTTATTATCACTGCTGTGTGAGATATTTTCGCTATATCGTCAGAAGATACACTTACATATAAGTAGTGTTCGTGTTCCTTATTTATTCTGATTAAAATTTAGGTTAAGTTGATATGAGTTCATTTGTATAAAATATGCGGTCGGGGTTGGTTGTTACACCGTCAACGAGGCCGGTTGTTGCACTGTAACAACCAACCTAGAATTTAGTTTTACACGAATGATTTAAATTAAATATTGGTTTATTGAAAGTATTTGACAATAGATATATTTTTCAATAGGCAATAATGTGAGAAACTTCAAAAGGAAAAGAGAAGATCTCTTAGGACGGTAAGAATATGGTATAAACTTTATGACTTTGCGGAGATACTGCAAGAAAATAAAAAATAAGGGTAAATATTGTTTGCTTTTCTATATAAAACGTGCAATGCTAACAAATGGACCGGGTAACAAAAGAAGTATTTGTTCACAAGGTCTAATGAACCGGATCCTATGGCTGGCTACAAGAGGAATCGGCAAATTCTATCTTATACGATGGAAGTTGAATTAGAAAGTTATTTAGCGGAGTGTTTCAAAATGTATTTTTTGTCTGTAAACTAAAGAACTTCGAAGATTAGACTTTGAATTTGCTATTAAAAACAACATTTCAATTCGTCAAGCTTGGCATGAAAATTCAATGGCTTCAGCCGACTGGTTATCTGGATTTTTTAAGCGTCATCCAAGGCTATCCCTACGAACTCATTTAATCGGGAAAATGTGAAGTTTTTTAACCTTCTGAGGAAGTCATGGACGGTACAAGTTTCAATGCCAAGATATGTACAACATAGATTAAACTGGAATTATTACGGTTCAAAAACCGGACAGGATAATAGCCAATAAAGGCGTAAAACAAGTCGGGTTTGTGACCTCTGCTGAAAGAGGTGCTTTAGTCACGATAGCTGCAGCTGTAAGTGCTAGTGGAAATACGGTTCCCCCAATATTTGTATTCCTTAGAAAAAAATATAAAAGCTATTTTGTTGCGAACGACCCACTTGGATGTATTGGAACTGCAAATAAATCGGGTTAGATGATACAAGAGGACTTCGTCATATTTCTTAAACATTTTATAAAGCATACGAAATGTACGCAACAACGACTCGTGTTGTTAATTTTGGACAATCACGACCCGCACCTTTCAGTTACGGGAATAGGCCTTTGCAGTGATAATGGTGTTGTAATTTTATCTCTATCTCCACACTACTACCTTCACACAAACTCCAGCTTTTGGATCAGTCTATCTATGGTCCACTCAAAAAGTATGTAAACAGTTTGTGTGATTCTTGGTTAAGAAACAATCCGGGATGACATGGTTTTTCCCGGATCTATGACATTCCCGGTATTGTGCGTGATGCTTTGCCATTAGCAGCAACTCCAAAAAACGTTCAGACCGGGTTTCGAGCTGCAAGAATATATCCCTTGAACAGGCATGTGCAATGATGATGAGTTCTTTATAAGTTCTGTGACAGATCGTCCTAATCCTCCAAGAAACTGATAGCACGAATCCAGTAAATGTACCAAATTATCATAGTCGTCCTAAAAATGAAGAAACTGTTAATGAGACTCCAGTAAACGTTGACGGAACCCTTATGGATACCTCAAAAACTCCATGTAGTTCACCTGAGCCTGGCTGTTCACGTACGACTGTAATATACTATATTACAGTCCCTCGACCATTTCCAAAAGCTGAAACACGCAAACCGAATACTAAAGGTCGCAAACGTCGCAAAACTGCTATCCTAACCGACACTCCCAACAAAGAATAACTTGAGCTGGAACAAGAAACGCGAAATGCTAAGCTGAAGAAACCAATGGTAAAACGCAGCGTTGTTAAAAGAAATCTTACAGTAAACAGAAAAGGGAAGCAAATAAAAAAATTTAGAAAACATGTTGCACTTGTAGATGAACGAAGTGATGACGATGCATTTTGTTTAGTTTGTTCTGAAGCTTATTCAAAATCCAAGTCAGGCGAAGAGTGGGTCAAATGCAGCAAATGCCATAGGTGGCCTCATAACCTCTGTGTAAATGCCGATTTGTATTTTGCATGTGAAAACTGTGACTCAGATGACGATGTTTGAACATGTAACAATCAACCGCAGAGGTGTAATAACCAACCCCGCTAAAGGGTCATTTGTTACAATTGACATTACCTGTTAGAACCTGTTGGAACACGCCTGAACCTTCCCTTAGCCTATCAGGTCGAGAATTTATAGCGCCTACCTCGTAAATTTAGGTAATATAACATCTCGGCAATATAGACCCTGAAGTTCGCAAAATCATTTCTAATTTCGTCCTCGTGTTTTCCTGATTTTCAGTTACCTTATACATTGGTAACAGGTTATATTTAACTTTCAGGTTTATGGTTCTGATGGTGCTCGGTATTATAGTTTTATGTATACCATGTTTTTGTTTTCAGGTTCATTCTAGTGAGGTCGTCCTTTATTAACAGTATCATTATCTCCTTCCTCTGTTACATGTTTAAGTAAGCAAGATTCTCTTGTTATTCTGGTTTTTATGATATGCTAACACTAGTCAAATTGTATTAAACATTTCTGCCACTGTATTTTTTTCCTGACATTTCGGGACTGAGCCCATTAGCTACCGAAAACTGTTTCGTTTAATTTCACATACATACATATGAAAAGGTACATAGCAAAACGCAGTTTTTGAGTTGTGTGTTCTACATAAAATATATTTAAAAAAATGCTACAATGTTCTGTAAGATGGGAGATACTAGTGTAGAAGTTTTCAAAAATATTTCGCGCAGGATATTGGTCGCGGCCAAACTTTCACCTGGTTGAATAAAACCACCTGGAAACTGTGTGATCTATGTTCTAAGTTCTATGTTCCATATTAGGGTGTATTAAGACGTACTGTGTTGGTATTTCAGCATTGTATTGCTGCCAACGATTTTCCCACTCTGAATGTAGCTCTTTCTTCAATATCTCTCAAAAAAAAAAACATTGGTATCGGTGAACTATCCCTTCGTAACTGCGTATTTGGCTAACGTATCAGCCATTTCATTAGGCGAAATGTTTGAATGTCCTTCAACTCAGTAGAAAAGTTATTCATAACCATTTTGTCCCAACTTGATGAACTTGGTTCTTATGTACAAAACACTGGAATACATTTGATGATACTTCCTGCTGAGGATGGCTGACAAAACGATTTTCGAATCAGATATAATAATAATTCTAGAACTTCTACTACCCTGCACAATTTTTGTATTATTGTTTCTAATTCGCATTTTTTCTGAAAACATTTTAATCTCAAGCTTATATGCTGTGGTATTGTCGTAGTAGAAGGACCATATACTGGGTGATGAGCGGCGACGTCTTGTCGCTATTAGAGCGACTGCTCTGGGCAGCGTCCTAATCTATACCAAGACAGTGGGTTGGTTGACGGCCCAGAAGGCTCCCCGACACAGAGAGAATGCATAATGGGCCTAAATGCTGTGGGATCTATTTCACCTTCTCGTCTTCCATATCGTAATTGATCGGAACTTGCTACAGGTCTAGTCAGTTATAGATAATTATCCAAATGGGCTAGCTCAGTTTTTAACATTTGTATTTGTTTTAGAGCAGGAGACAATTTCATGAATAAAATACTGAGAACTGTAGTTACAATAAAATACATTTATTATTATTGTATTATTGTTCATTTTTCATTAATTATACTTTGGCGGTATAGCCACTAGTCGATCTGCTACCCTCACAGATAATTGATGCAATGTTGGTTGTTCACTTCTGTAGAGGTCGATATAGCCATTAATTTCGACATTTCCAGTGATTAAAGTATCTTTAATGAGATACTCTCATCCATACCTGTACTCACGATCATCGTATATATACGACTTTTCAATTTCAATTGCCATCTTCCACTTAGGCATGCTGAGGAGCTGTGATACAGCGAAACGCGCGTCCATAGATAGTGGTTGATGGCAGCTAGTTCATTTTTCATTGATACATTTATTGTTAAAGCATGAAAAAATAATTAACAAACATGGATAATACAAATAATTTAGAATTTAGCTTATAGTTCAAGGTTATTACCAATATATATATATTTTGATTATTGATGGTGCGATCTATAGGAAAGGTAAAAACAAGGATGTAATAAAACAACGTAGATATAATTTTATTAAATTGTTGCTGAAGTCGAGATTTGAACTCGCATGCATTCTTCACGACAGCGGCGACAGCCACCGAATGCAAATCGGTCGCCTCGCTGGATGGTAAAAGAGCTCCTCGAGAACCATTCAGAGTTTTCAGCGAGAGGTAAGAAAGGATCGTACGAGTATATGCTTTTAAGTTCAAAATATTTAACAAGTTTGAAATTTATCCAATAGTAAATATAAATTGTTAAAAATATATGCAAAAGCTATCAAATATTAATATAAATATCAATAAAGATGTAAATTATTCTGCGGTAGTAGCGTTTGGCGTAACTTTGGGATTCTTAACTAAATACAAAATCAACTACTCGGTCGAGCCTGCATTAAAATTATACGGGGTGTAATTAAGGATCATGCACAACTAGAAATGTCATCAAATAGCCATACGAAGCGGCTTAAACTGAAAACGAATGATCCGACTTATAGTCCGAGGTGTTATACCAATAAATAGCTTAGGACTAACTCACATTAACACATGGGCTGTTGACACGGTGCGGGTGTGAATCATTTGATGCGTTCTGACGGGTGGACGTACTTTCGATGGCGGTAGGTTCGGGACTAATGCGGGCTACCGGTATTCGAAATGAAGACCTATATTATATTCGTACAACAGTACGTATTCTAGACGATTTGTTCAAACGTGGACGAATCTCAAACCAAAAAGATCGATAGAAAATCTGCCTTGCGTGCTATTTATCACTCAGAAGTGTTATGCCACCCGGCAAATGTTTAGTACGTCAAGGCGGCAGGTCTCTGGGCAATTCTGCCCGTCTACGGAAGCTCTTAACAACTAACAAGGGTCCAGCTACTAGCGGAATGACCGTCTGGAAGCGAAAACGTAGTTTCTTATAAAGATTCTTCCTGTAGACCAATGAAATGTGAGAATGAATGCATTCAATAATTGATAATTAATGAGATTAACTGCGAATAAAATTTAATTTAAATATGACAATATCGTAGAGCAAGATATTATGAAACTGAGTATCATTTGTAAATTCAAATTAACTGCTACAATATGGGAGATTAGACTATTACGAACGTATTTAGCCGGGCATAATTTGAAAATACCAGTATTATGTATTTTATTTGGAAATAGACATTGAGATGAAGTACATTTTATACCTAAATACGATGATCCATGGGCATGGCGAATACGTGTCAACCGAAAACGATCAGGATATGGAAATCCGTTAGAATTGCTGAACGCTAAAATAATGCGGTTTTAGGCATTTTCGATGGGATCGCATATTAAAGTGTAACAAACTCTACAGTCGATGGCACAAATAACTATGAAGAGGTGGAAAAGATAAACAAACAAAAATTTATGTTAATCTCGTAATACGCTAAACGGTTGTATTTGAAAATTAAAGCGATAGCGAGTTCAACTCGCTATCCGTTGTTTTGGAAGATGCATGCATGTAATTTACAACAAACAAAAACAATCTACTCGCCGCTAAACGTGCATCGCATGAAATACCAAAATAAACTAATCAGTAAGTTGAAAGTTAATTCCACGCCCAGTTTATTAGCAGAAACTACTGTAATTGCAGCGATTAATGTTGCATGTACGCGTCTCTAAGAGATTCCATTGCTTTAAGTCGGACTTTACCAGCACCAACAGCATAGTATAGTACCGCGTCTTCCATATTTCTTTTTCTGCTGGCTTAGCGCCAAAGATGCAGAAAGAGGAGGTCGCGACTGGAGTGTGCGGTTGCGATAATCACTATATGGCGTTACCGTTGGTTGCATCCGGCCCCCTAACGGCTCGGAACGAATGTATGAATTCAGTTTGCCGCGCCGGGGTAAAAACTTGTCGACTGCCGCGGGCCAAAGTAAAAAAAAACCACTGCGCGCACAAATAAATTCAGCCGAGAATAACTCCGTAAGATGTGATTTAATTTTCAGAAGTTGTTTTCTTTCGGTATGTGTATGTGTGTCGAGTTGTGCTTATTTTTCTTTTTATTTTTTTTTTGTTTCGGGTCCGCTGTTGGACGCCTGTTGTAAATAAGAAACGGGAAAAGAAACAAACATGTTTCTCGATGAACGTGAGTGCAGTATGGAGGTTACGCTCCATAAATAAACCTAGCCAAAATGTCGAAAATAATATTTACGAACAAACGACAAGTGAGGGAACTATGAAGTCAAATATTATCCACATAACGGTGTAATGTTTTAATAACCAACAATTTTTTTTCGTAATGTGTGGTGGAACGAAACTTTCTACGAGGGACGTTCAGTAATTGACGAGACAAATAGCTGTGAAAAAAAATAAATTTATTCAATGACAATGACGTTGTCTTCGAACTTGGTGCCGCGTACAAACGTTTTGAGCGGGCCGAACGGATGAAAATCCGACGGTGCGAGGTCGGAGCTGTAAGGAGGATGTGGCAACACCTCCCAACCCAAATTTTCGATCGTCTCTCGCGTTTTCTGGGCAGTATGGGGGCGGGCGTTATCGTACAGTAGAATCACACCTTTTGAGAGAGCACCCTGGCGTTTTCTTCTTATTGCAGGTTTCACTTTATGTTGAAGCAAGTTACAATAGTATTCACTGTTCACAGTACGTTGTCCTTCTAAATAGTCACAAAAAATTGTGCCTTGAGACCCAGATGACCGTTATCACTTTACCGGCAGACGCGAGAGTTTTCTTAGCGGGCGCAGGTTACAACACGGTCTAGAACGTCACTACCTCTCATTAAAAGCCGTCGTTTGAGTTCAGAACAAATGCGAACACGGGTGTCTTTATGGACTTGAGCGACCTGTCTTGAAACCCACATCGAACACGTTTTGCGATAATTCCAGCTTGTCATGAATGATTGAATACACAGTTCCAACACTAACATTACACAAATCAGCTATTGTCACGATTTGTATACGCATGTCATCGAGAATAAGGCCATCTATGCGATTTTGACACTTCAACCGGTCGTCCGGAGCGGTTAATATCGGTGACACTTGTTCTGCTTGATTTAAACTGTTCAATCCACTTATACACGTTTCTGCGGTTTAAACACTTTTCACCATACTGTTTCAACATTCTTGAGTAAATTTCGGCCGACTTCACACCTTTGGATAACAAAACGTTGTTCTTCCATCGTACACGTTTCGAGAGGAGTCGATATTTTGAAATGAACAGGTGTTTGCGTTTATTTCTCTCAAGCAGCTGACTTAATTTGTCTCCAGGGTGGCTAACTTGGCCACAGAAAGTTTCATCTAATAATATTCCGTAGTTTTCCCGCTAATGCAGTTTGTCTCGTTAATTACTGAACGTCCCTCGTATTTTTTTAAATGCGGCCGTTCTTCCGCAACATCTGCCTTCAGCTTGTCAAGTACTGATGCGTAGTATGCCCACGTTATTGTTTTTTCATTTTCAAAATAGTCTTCGCCTTTTTCGGAACCGATTCACTCATCGACTGGGTCTTGGCTTCAGGAGTGTACTGGTGTATCCAAGTTTCATTTACAGTTATTAATCGACGTTAAAACTCCGACTTAGTTCTCTTAAACGGCTCCAACAAAGCTTTAGAAATGTTAATTCGAATGCATTTTTGATCCCCAGTGAGCAAGCGTGGCACTGAACGCGCGGTTGGCTTTTTCATGCCCAAATCTTCAATCAGTGCACGTTCTTTCGAGATGCCCACAGTCTCTGCTATCTCTCTAACCATAATTCAACGGTCGTCCAGCACTATTTAGTGATCTTTGCCTATGTTATCGGTAGTGGTTACAGTTTTTGGCCGTCCCGCGTGTTCATCGTCAAGCAAGCTGGTACGACCATATTTAAATTCAGCTGCCTAAAATTTAACTGTGGCAAATGATAGTACAGAGTCCCCGTAAATAGCGTCCATCTCGGTTTTAATTTGCATAGGCGTATTGCCTTTTAAATGCAATAATTTAATAGTTTAATAATATTGGGAAAGGTGAATGAATGGTCCTGTACTCACAAAGATATGGGCAACAATATGGGCATGTGCCCGAAACCGGTCGCAAGTTAGTTTTTTCTTATTAAAGAATTTTTGTGAGTACAGGACCATTCATTCACCTTTCCCGATATGATTTACTCACAAAAAGCCACTATTGAACATCTTTAATTTAGTTTTCTTTAAGTCAGTAGAAGCAAATTACTAATGATCAAACTTCAGCTTTCTTTTTAAACACCGAATAAGTATTTGGATGAATGTGGAATGGAAACTTATATAAGCATTTCTTCGCTTTTAAGCTCCATTAATTTCTTAAACGTTGATATAAAAAAAATAATCGCAGCCGATACCTTTTCAACGACTTTCAGCCAACCCGAAATCTACCAAAACGCTGCAGAAAATTTTCCGAAAGGAATACGAAAACTTTTTCCTCGACGAAGCACACAAATCGTCACTCAACCGTATCTGAAATATTTCGCCGTAATATGTACGCAAGAGAAAAATCACGGTACAGTCGCGGTGAAAACCTGCCGGAGAAAAAAGGCCCGAACGTTGCGCTACTTTTGGAAGTCGATCCTCAAGGGAATCCGATCGCAAACTTCGTAGAAACTTAATCCATTTACCTTTCGTCGTCATCGCGAATATGAAAACAAATCACAGAGGAGTTTGACACATTTAGGAGAAGCATTGAAAAGGAGCGGCCTAGGTTTTCCTCGACGGAGGATTGAAAAAGGAAAGGCCATTTAGGAATTACCTGGAAATGCGCTAGTTTTAGGAAATATATAAGGAAAGTTCCGTGTCAATTGTATGGGGCGAGAATGAACTGCCTAGGAATGATTTAGTGTTCCTCACAGGTGTTAAAACGTTACATAGATTTGATGCTCTTAAATTACTTAAGTGATGTTATGAAGAGCTTCCAGTAGTGATGTAATAGTGTCCTTACTTCGCTAATCGAGTTGACTCAACTGAAACTCGTGTTTAATTCGATCGAGTAGACTCGTTGAATTACTGTCTACCGGACGGGCTATTTATGAATCAATTGGTAATCGGCGAGTCGCGAGTCGCCTTCGTTACACAGAAGAGACATTCGCAAATACTATTCGTACCTTCTTAACACCAACATTACTTTTCCGTCATACCCTTGATGGCTCATATACAGAGTTTGTCTTCAGTAAGGAGTGCATTCACGAACTAATTTTCTCAAAGCCTCTCATGCGCAATTTTTTGGACTGAGGTCTTTGAAATGCCTACGGGTGTCTTAATCTCGCGATATGTCACATGTCGAACTTCCCTGCTCAGTCGGCGCAGAGCAGTGATGTTTTTTTGAGTGACTGCTGTCTTTGGTAGTCGTTGAGACTGGTGTGTTTACGTTGGAATTCAACCTGCGAGAAATTGTCGACTGATGTGGTGTTTCATTGCTAAAAACAGAAACCAACTCGACGAGGCATCGTTGTTGAGATAATGCTTTGGCTACATCACTAAGGTAAGATAATCGTGCCGTCCCAGCATAGCCGTAACAGCTGGAGCAGCCAACGGAACTCGGCGCGCGCCTGTCTGATGCGATGCGTAAACATCTGCCGAGTGGCAAAGTAGTTCAAATTCGTACACATTCATCATCACTAGCGCGGCGTATGCGCGTGAATTAAATCAGGCGAGCGGAATACTAGTTATTCAAGAAATTTTTTAAATAAAAATGTCCAGTGTGCGCAAGGCTAAACAACGACCCTTTGCTGATAAAGTAAAAAACTTTATCTGTGAGTTTCCAGATTTGTTGTACGACGGTGCTAAAATAGTTTGTAAAGTGTGCGAGAAAACTTTGATGTACTGGCAAAAGAACGACTGTAGGAAACATGTAAATAGTGTAAAACACAGAAATAGAAGAAACGGCGCGTCAAATAGAAATTACTTTATTTTCGATTTACTTGTCATGACGATAACATGTAATTTGTCACTCAACATACTGGATAAGAAATCTTTTAAGAACTTTTGGAACAAATACAAACCGGAGTTGAAGTTTTCAACTACGGCAACAGCACGTAAGCATGTTTTATTTGTACGCAAAGAGGTGGAAAATAAAATCATATCTACATTAAAAAATCAGTTGCTTTATTTGTGTGTTGACGAGACAACAGATTGTAAAAAAAATTCTATTATACATGTTATAGTTCGTGTACTGGATCAACATAAACCGACATTTCCACTGTTACTAGCTAGCAAAAGATTACAAGGGTGTGCTAGTGCAGCAATTATGACTGTGATATTTACTACGTTAAAAAACTTTCAAGTCACAACACGTCAAGTGTTGATGTTTATGAGC
Source organism: Dynastes maya (assembly GCA_029619315.2). Taxonomy (NCBI): domain Eukaryota; kingdom Metazoa; phylum Arthropoda; class Insecta; order Coleoptera; family Scarabaeidae; genus Dynastes; species Dynastes maya. Next base: position 14,551,941 of record JAROYE020000008.1, read on the forward strand.
GATGGTGCGGCGACAATGCGTGCGGTAGGCCGTTTTCTTCTTGAACACGGTTGCGACTGTTTACATGTAACTTGTAAAGTGCATGCTTTACATCTTGTGGCACAAACTATTAGATAATGTTATCCCGAGATAGATGCATTAATATCAAGTACAAAAAAGTGTTTCTCAAATCTCCAAAACGTCTTCGAACATTTCGCGCACAGTGTTCCGGTATTCGTGAATCACCACAGCCGATTCTTACACGTTGAGGAACCTGGTTGCAGGCAACTTTTTATTATGCTGAACATTTCAAAAAAGTAAAAGCTGTTATTCTGCAATTCAATTCTGCCGAAGGCGCAGCTATTAAGGAGAGCCTGTCAAAATTTCAAGATACTTCTGTTGAAACAGATTTACAAAGTATTCATAGCTACTGTAAATGTTTACATGACGCACTGGAACAATTACAAAATAGAGCGTTGTCGTTAGCTAAGTCACTGCAAATAGTGCTACACACTATAGATGACGCAAAAAATATTCGCGTTTTAAAAAAGTTGGAGAGTGTGTTAGAGAAAGGTTCCAATTTTATCACATTACAACAAATTTGTAATGGTACTTCGACTAATCCATTAATTGAGTTCAAAGATTATTTTAATCATACATGTATTACATCGGTAGATGTCGAACGATCTTTCTCCAAATATAAACACATTTTTTCACCACTGCGAACACGGTTCCACGAGACAACTATTGAAACATATCTAATGCTATCAATTTTTTACGATTCTTATCCACTGGCTTATAATACTGATGATGACGCTTCTACTTCTCATGTTCAGAAATTCCAATGCAATCCGCCAGCCTACTTGATTTCGCTGCATAAGGGGGTGAGCGTTTCACAGCCTTACAGATATTATAATTCTTGATTAGTTTTATTATTATTCGCTTTATTACTTCTTTTACGATTTTATAAATATTGAAGAAACCGCACGCCTATGGCGCGACGAACGACTATCTTACTCTATAAATCACTTGTCGTATATTGATGAAAGTTCGGAGTTAAGTTACATAAACATTGAAAGTGATTTTAGGCGGCTATATGCAAAACTAAAAAGACAGCCCTCGTAATGTTCAAGTAAAGTGGTAAATAATTCTACTACTATCCCAATGATGGGCGCATTATCTAGAAGGCTTATACAGTTGTTGTAAAGCGAATGCGTACAGCAATAAATAGCAGGCATGAGCTGGGATGATTCGATGTCTCGGTATTGAGAGAACGTCACCCACCCTCTTTCAGCGATTGGAATTTACAAGTAATTGTGTCGTCGCGCCCTCAGTTACATGCGCATAAATATGTATGCGCTTACTTGCTCTAATACCGCCCATTTCTAACTCGGGGTAACGCCCACATTTTTGCTGTACGCATTCGCTTTACGAGATCTGTATTACTAAATGTACATGAAATGCGAGTAAATTTTCTACCTTGCGAATATATCCACTTTATCCCACTCTATGAAATTAAATTCTATCACATTAATACCTTCCACGCTATTAATCTTAATATGCTTTGCACCGAATAGAATCAGATACACCTACACATACTATATATGCGAGAATTCGCGACTCTATTTCTTCCAAGGCGCATCAGCTATATTAACTTCTTATTTAAAGCGATTGCGACTTAAAAGGAATATGAATGCATTTCACATGTTTCAAAGCCACATTCCAAACCTTACGTAGAGAAACTAGTAGTTCGTATATGAAAGCCAATGCCTGATGTGTATTTTCATGCAAATGAAGACGGCACATAATTACTAATAACTGCTAGATTAGTAGTAGCTCCTTGGAAAACGTTCTTCGTAATATTTCGTGACGTAGATACCAGATATCAGATAGGGAGATGCATGCCCATGCATTTCAAATATACTCAAATGCGAAGAACACGAATTTCGCATGTAGATGAAGGTTTAATTGAATTTTTGCCGCTTACAGCGTTCGTTAATTGGATTAATTTAGACGAAAATATATGAAATTTTACGTGCGCTAAAATTGTGTTTGATGAGATATTATCTCGGAAAATATCGCAGTGCTTTAGTCGATTTTAAATTGATTTTGAGAATTGCCTATTTCGGTTGTAATTTGCAAACACACTAGAGTAATAATAGCATGCAATTAATAGATACATCACTCTTATGAGATACATATATTCCAAACTGTCATCAAGAAGAACATCTGCACCTGGGCGAGGTGAAGACATCCCAATGGAGAAAAGTGATCCTTGATTGAAGATACTCAAGGAGAGCTTGGTGTTTCGCTTAGGAAGCTAAATTTCTAAACATTTCTTCAATTCCACACAGAGAAAAAAAAGTTCTAGTATTAAACAAATACATATCTTTGAAATTATTTTTTAATTCAACAAAGGTTTATTTGAGTGAAAGCACATTTTTTAAGAACAACAAATTGAATTTGTTAGAATGTACAAACGTTTTTATTTGACATAAATTTGTTGAGTCGAACAAATATACGTTAGAATCGTGTGCTTCGCGTGTCGTCGGCAATTTCCGTTGCGTGAACGCAGGTCAATCGCAATCGAAGTCCTAGTTTAGGTTATGTGAGATGGTGGTTCGTAAGCGGTAAGGAGTAAATGGGAAAAATAATAGGTAAGTAGGATATATTTTTACCATTGGATAACTAATGTTAGAATTTCTGTATAAAAACAAAATAAAACTGTTGCCACAGATTGGTGAATATTAAAATTCCTGTTTGTATTAGGGATTAGCGAAAATTACAAAAATCTCGCCGATATTGTATTGTATTGTGACTTTATTGTAAATTATAATTTACATTGTCATACCTATGTTATTTAAACCTCTAAGGTAATTAAACCAGTGGTGTGGAATATATATAAAATAGGTGCATAATGCCACGCTTAACGCCTATCTCGAAAATATGGCGCGAAAAGGAAGGATGATAAACATTTCGGAAAAATGAATATGGTGGGTACTTTTATATATTCGAAACGGTAGTGATTATGGAGATTTCCCTTTGCCCTAGCCCAGCTGAAGATGACGTGGGGGTTGATAAGCGCCGCCCTATTTAAGTAATATGAAGGGACTATCCTGTGGTTTAGCGACGCCAAAATAGGGAAATACGTCGCAGGATATCGAATAATGAAAGTTAGGTTATTTTGAGTATAAACATAACGGATTACTTTAACGGCCACGCAAATAGTGTTACAAATATAATTTGACATTAATTTTCGGACACACTGTATATCGAGACACTACTACTAAACAATATGTACAAGAAAATACACTACAACGTTGAACAAAATTAAATATATTGAAAATAAAATCAAATGTTGACATATATTTAGAAAAGACGTGTAAGCCTGTATGAAATATATTTGAACAAATAACTATACAAATCGTAGTGACTGTAGTTGCGAAACAAAAATGAATCGACAAGTATATTCAAAATACGAAAAATAATAACCGGTAAATAAGCAAAACAAAGGGGATGATGTAATAGCTTCTTTTCTAGAAATACGCGGGAATGACGGTTATACAAAATTGAACGTTACATGAAATTGAACTTTATATACTACGTCCCTAAGGATCCATTCTGTAGCGATATGACCAAATAAATTAACAAAAGTGAATAAACTATTGCAAAAACAGATAAATAAAATTAGGAAGCGCTACAGGATGGATTATATTCGTGCACGAAAATGTTACAGTCTAAAAATTATTTCTTTTTTTTGCAGTAAGAGATCAAAGCCCATCAGCCACATTACCATCACAATGTATGAAATTGTAAAAACTTCACTCATTAAATTGTAATCCGACAGTCAACGAGAAACTTAATAAGAACTTTGTAAATTTCAATGTTGAGACCTTGGTAGTAGTATTATAGAAGTGGGTAAGGCTACTTTATGTGCTACTAAATACTCAAACAACTTCCGTCTTTGGTGCTCATAGACACGACATGCTAAAATAAGGTGGTTTAAATCACCCACCTCATATCACATGTGCAAGCTGGAGAATTCAAAATCTTTAATTTGTGTAAATGTGAAGAGAAGCAACCATCTCCGAATAAAAATTATTTCTTTAAATTAAAAAACTATATCTTTGTCGCCGTTTAAAATTACAATTTGGTTGATTGCTGACACTTGTGATAATATTAATTATGCAGCAGGCCTTGATAGTAGTTCAAACATTTATAAATACCATACACTGAGAGAAATGATTGGTTGAGCCAACCAAAAATTGGTTGAGCCAACCAAAAATTGGTTGAATCAACCAATTGGTTTGTTAAATGTACTCAACACTCCATATGGTTTAAAACAACAGTTAGTGTGTTCTGTTATGTTGCAAGGTGATTGGAATGATTCGCTAAAGTGTTGAATGAACATATTTTTAGTTGAATGAACACATAAATGTGCAACACTTGTGGTTTGTTGGATGAACCAATTCCTTTCTCTCAGTGTATGATTATCAAAAAAACGTAATAATATGACGAATGAGTTTCCTGTGAAAGCTTTCTAATTGACTTTTTAGGTGGATGATCTCGTCTCTTCACATCCGTAATAGTTTCAGCAGTTTCATTTTTGAGTCCATCACTACTGGGTTTGCGACTTACTGAAACAGTTTCACGAAATTTAGCAACGCAGTCATGATAACCATCAAAATGATTGACAATTTATTGGATAAACTTTGATGTTTAAAATTAGCATAGAAACTTAAGTTTCTTCAAAAATGCGCTGAAGTTAGTAGCCAGTAAAGGACTTTTGTATTCTTTTTCCTCACTAGTGATGATCTATGTTAATTTTTTCAATGAATATCGTTCGCATCTTAAGAGGAAGGCTAGTACCAAACAGAAAAAGTTAATTATTCTCAAAAAGAAAAAGAATCTCATTTCATTTCCTTAGTAGTACGATAATAATCTCCTACGTTTATGATTGCAATTAACCACGTTCCATTTAATCAACTTTCTCGTCTCCATAGAGACTGCGATCTTTTTTAATTCCCTTTCCCATCTACCATCTGAAGGAAACGTAGTTCCAGCACCATTACCGGCGTCGGCTCGCTGACTATACTCGATTGTTCTTTCTTTAATCGTACTGAACGACTGAAATTTGTTATTAAAATCTGGCGATTTTCAAGAAGCGAGGAACAATTGAATCAGGGATACAATTGAAGCCACTTAATGAAAACAAATAACTCGAACGTGCGCCGCTAGAGCGAGCAGCGAGCTCGTCCGTCTCGTACTTCTTTTGTACGCCCCTTCGAAGCATATTAAAGTGTGATAAAAGCAATTTGGTAAAGGAAGTTTTCTATTCTACAATCCGGAATATTTAATATTCGACGCAGTTGGTGCTGAATTAGTTGAAAGGTATGTGAAAAAGGAAGCATAGTTGTAATATGAAAATTGGAAAAAAGCAGCTAATAATTCAAAAGACAGCAAGCTCAACTTTTAAAATAGCTTGGCCTCTTACTTTCTAACATCGAAATGCATAAAGTTCAATCTAACACCTGCCTTAACGAAAATATTTTTGATGTGGTATCTATCGCCATAGAAAATTCTATCGCACATCTTATTGTTTTTTTCCCCCGGCATGAAAATGTGAGCATAGCTTTTACTATCATTGCTTACACCAACAACCACATATGTATATAGAAGCCTGTAGATACTGTTTTGTAAAGCGAATGGGGATCGAGAATTAAAGATTGCATGGACGGTTGATGGCAGCGCGAAATTAACAATGGGGCTCTTTTTTCAATTACACTAAAACGGCAGCCAGGATTCTTTCCAGCGTATCCCCTTAATTGAATTAAATACCGGGGCACTGCCGAGATGAAAATAAATTGCTTTCGGTAAGTTGTATGCGCGGTTGGCTAAATTATACGGCGGAGAGTAGAAAGGTAAGCCTTGTGCAGATTTGTTAACCGCATTTGCAAACGCCTACGCGATGTATTCTGAACAAATATTATATTTTAGCGATGTTTCGGTGCCGTTTCCAGTTAAAAATCAATAATCGGGCGACCACATCCAAAGGAGAAATTTTACAATGTTTTTCTATTATAAGTACCGCTGGCCACGAGCGGTACCGCGCATCGGCGTAGAATCAGTTCGGACCGAGAGGAACGGTAGTTTTACTTCGTCTGCGGAGCAGTACGGACATTTTCGCTGCCGGTCATTTGCGCAATTGTTTATCTGTCCTAGAAAAATTATGATTTCGTCAGCGAAACGACCGCGGTCGGACAAACTTCGAAAATTTATTGCAGAAATTCCAGACTTATATATGGAGGTGCTAAAATTAAATGTGTATCTGTAAAATCCCGTTAATGTGTTGGTCCAGACAACATTGTCTACGACACGTAAATAGTGTAAAAGCATGTCTCAAAAAGAAATTGCGCACGAGACAATGAAAAATTTATATTAATTTATGCGTTAGTTTATCGCATGTAATATACCGTTTAATTTACTAGACAAGGAACCATTTATCTGCTTTTGGAATAACTATTCGGAGTGCAAATTACCAAGTCGAACATCGTTACGAAGAATTGTGCCATCTGCGCGCGAACATATTGAACAAAAAATAAAATCGGAGTTGAAAGATCAAAAATTGTGGTTATGTGTCGACGAAACAACAGATCGGAAGAAACATTCTGTTCTTAGTGTAATGGCACGCAAATTGGAACCTCATCAATCGGCACCTTCAATTCTATTAGTCTCCAAACGAATACAACGGTGTACTGCCGAAGTAATTTCAAAGTTAGTGTTAAATACATTGGACAAGTTTGAACTTTCAACAAACCAACTTTGATGTTAGTGAGTGATGGTGCTGCAAACATGCTTTCTGTAGGCCGGTCTCTTAAAAAGCATTCTGCTAATTTGTTACACATTACGTGTAAAATTCATGCTCTCAATCTTGTGGCGAATAGTATCAGAAAATGTTATCCTGAGGTAGACGCTTTAATAGCGCATACCAAAGCAGTATTTGTCAAATCACCGAAACGTATTCGCGAATTTCACAGACTGTGCCCCGTATACCAGAGCCACCAGAACCTATTCTAACTCGTTGGGGAACATGGTTGCAGGCCACGTTTTATTATCATAAATATTTTGACAATATTAAGAACGTGGTTTTACAGTTCGATACAAAGGAAGCTGCCGCTATCCAGAAAAGCCAGTCGAAATTTCAAGATAGTCAGGTTAAAATGGATTTAAAAATCATTCACGACAATTACTTCGGGCCAGCAGGTGCAATAGAAAAATTACAAAATCCTGCGGTGCCGTTAGAAGAATCTCTACAAATAGTACAACATGTTCACGCACAGCTATGCGCGATTGAAGACGCAAAAAATGTTTCTGTTCTAGAAAAATTTGAAAGTGTTTTTGAGAAAAATTCTGATTTTGGCACATTAAGACACATTTGTGAAGGTGCGTCAACAGAATCGTTAAGTTATTTGAAAGATTATTTTACTTACGCAAATATTACGTCACTAGATGTAGAACGTTCGTTCTCTGCATGTAAACGCATTTTTTCCTCATGCCGTACTAGTTTTGCCGAAACAACAGTTGAAACATATCTAATGTTGCAGATATTTAACAGACATTATTCACTTTGTGATTTCACGGAGGACTCTTAATATGGCAAGTGTTTGAGTCATGTGTTATTTAATTTTTATTTAAAAGATGAGCGAAATTATTTGCGGCAGCAAACATCTCTATTAGCAGAATAACTCTAGTGGAACGCGAGGCCTGGTCGACTCTACGCTACTGCGCGGTACCGCTCGTGGCCAGCTTTAATTATAAGTTATCCCTCTTATGAACGAAGTGTTCGGAATAGCCTTCCACCTTACAAATATATTTAAAGGTAAAAGCAAAATAATGAAAAGGAATAAAAAGGTTCACATTTTACTCTATGGGGAGATTATGAAGATGTACTAGAAAAGTTTATCTAAGAGGATAACCCATCATGAAATATATATTCTCATCAGCTTCGAGTACGTCATTTCAAAGGATATTACGATTCAGAAATGTATTGGCGCAATATACAGGATGTCCCACGAAATGATTGTCACAGCTTAAGGATGTGTTGCTCAAGCAATTTCAGGTCAAAAATGCCTAATAAACATATGCCCAAAACTCTATCGTAACTGAGCAAGGTTGATTTGAAATCTGAATAAATATCAGGTAAAATCTCGTTGACAATCAGTTCTCTGCTAACAGCCTCAGGATGAGTACGAATATTCTCTGCGGCAAAAAAGAAAATTCAAACGCTTATAGCTCAGTTACGATTGAGTTTTGGGCATATGTTCATTAGGCATTTTTGACTTCAAATTGCTCGAGCAACACTTCCTTAAGCTGTGGCAATGATGTCATGGGGCACTTGGTATTTTATTTTTAGAAATCCCTCGAGTTTTCGAGTTGGACGTTCAATTCGAGTTAGCGAGTTAAAATAATCGATTTGTTTCTATAAAACTATAAAAAGCTAGCACCTTCCTTTACTAAAATTGATTTTCGCGAACACTTTTTTCTGTGTACAAAAAAATTCTTGCATATCGTAAATTTTTTCATACCGCGCTTAATTGAGAAGATATTAGGTTAGAAAATATCGAAACCCGTCGAAGAGAAGTGAAAAGATATTGGCATTTTCATTACATGTTAACTTTTCATCGGAGCCCCCCCCCCCCAATAACCGTGAACGTGACGACGATCGCAGTAATGTCAGAATTGCGTGCGAACACGAAAGCCCAAAATATTTATACCGTAATTCGAATAAAACGCGGTACATATGGCGGCTGGATACGGCACTTTGGACGGGAACGTGGCGGAAATATTAGATGGGGTAAAAAATTCAGTTCACGCACGTCACCGCCGAGTACATTTTAGAACTGTTAGCAGTGAGCCGTAAAAGGAGTACAGATACGAAAAAGGTTATGCGAATGCCATTATCGGCGTGTTCGGCTTCCTTTAGGGCTAACCCTTTCCGTGTTGTTTGAATGTAAGGTGGTGCTTTAATTGCAGCAACCGAGAATGTTTTCCAATTAAATTTGAACGTATAGAGGAAGCCTCTTAATGCTCTGGTCATTATAACGAGATTGTGTAATATCCTAACAGGCTCCCAAGCTAATACCGAAGATATAGTTACAGAAACAACGCAGCTGGGTAATGAATCGTGAGATGATTGTTTTGTTTGGAATTTTTTGGAGAAAAGAATATTACACTGAGAAACAATTTATAACACAATTTCTGTTGAGTTTGGTTTTTGAGCTGTTTTATAGTAATTACTGGTTTCAAAACTGTAGTTAGTTTTCTTCTACCACGTCAAGTTTTATCTCTACACCTTATGAGAATGTGACCACTCTCCGCGAAATCGAGCATGGATCATAGGAAGCACTATTGCTCTCCTATTGGCTGACACAAACCTTCTCCGATGGGCGCCGGGTGAATGACGCATAGGAGAACAGCGAGGGTTCATACTTGTCTGGACTTGTTCAGTTACGCTTGAGATACTGTAGTGAGACGTTATGTGTCGCTCTGAAACGGTGCAGCCCATTCCGACGTGGAGTCTGAGTTCTTGTTTATATACAAGGTTAGCAGTGTTTAGTGTTTATTTATATATGAACTGAAACTTTTCCTTATGTCTACCCCTGCTAGTTCACGTCGTAAGTGCTTAAACAGCCCCGATTCGTTTTGTTACATATGTGGCAGTTTGAGCATTCCCAGTCAAAGGACAAACATCAGTACATTTGTCAGGCAAGTTTATTTTGCCTATTTTAAAGTGAAAATTGGTAATCAAGACAAATCATGGGCCCCTCACAAAGTGTGTAAGCAGTGTGTTGAGGGGTTTTCGGATGTGGACCAAAGGAACACGTGATAAACTTCCATTTGGTATACCTATGATTTTGGCGAGAGCCCAGAGATCATTCAAGTAATTGTTACTTTTGTATAGTGAAAACGTCAGGATATAACAAGAAAAACAAATGTAAAATAGACTATCCTAGTTTACCATCATCTATACGCCTAGTGCCTCATTCAGCCGAAATCTCAGTGCCAGTTTTCAATGAATTACCCTCTTTGGAAATACGGAAATACGAGTCTGGTGAAGATCAAAGTGACCCCAACGATGAAGATCTTGAAATTAAAGATGATTCCGTTCGTAATGGATTTGACGAGCATGAGTTGAATGATTTGGTATGAGATTTGGGACTATCCAAAAAAGCTTCAGAGGTCTTAGCATCAAGACTACACGAGCAAAACTTGCTTGAAAAGGGAGCTAAAGTATCCTATTTTCGATTAAGAGAAAATGCGCTTCTACAATACTTTCGAAGTAATGATGGATTTGTGTATTGCCATAACGTACATGGTTTAATGGAAGAGTTGGGAATTTCAGCCTATAACACAACCGAATGGCGACTGTTTATCGATAGCTCAAAGCGGAGCATGAAGTGTGTTCTCCTCCACAATGGAAATTTATTGGGTTCAATCCCGCTAGGCCATTCAGTTCGTTTGAGTGAAGAATATGATGACATAAAGAGAGTCATTGATTTGTTGCAATACCACATGCACCAATGGATCATTTGTGTTGACCTTAAAATGGTTAGCTTCCTTCTTGGCCGGCAACGCGGATATACCAGTACCCTGCTTTTGTGTATGTGGGACAGCAGAGCTCGTGAGAAGCATTGGGTGCAGTCGAATTGGCTGCCACGATCTGACCTGAAACCTGGTGATCCAAACATTGTACATCAGCCACTTGTCGACAGAAAGAACATTATATTTCCACCTCTGCATATAAAATTGGGTCTCATGAAGCAATTCGTTAAAGCTTTGCCAATTGAAGGAGACTGTTTCAAGTATGTCATTTCGGCATTTTCTAGCCTAGTCACTTGAAAAGATAAAGGCCGGTATTTTTGACAGTCCGCAGATGCGGCAGCTTGTTAAAGATGAACACTTCATCGGAACAATGTCAGAAATTGAAAAGAATGTTTAGTTGGCATTCAAAAACATTGTTAAAGACTATCTTGGAAATACACGAGCACAGAATTACGCCAAAATTGTCCAGCAACTCTTGGAGAGCTTCAAACTGCTAGGTTGCAACATGGGTACCAAATTGCATTTTTTACATAGCCATCTTGCTAACTTCCCGGAAAATCCTGGTGCAATGAGTGATGAGCAGGGTGAGCGATTTCACTAGGATTTGAAGGTCATGGAGGCACGGTATCAAGGTAGATAGGATGTACGTATGATGGCTGACTATTGGAGCATCAAGCGAGAATGTCCACAGATTAAACATTCCAGAAAAAGCTATAAGCGGAAATTTTTGCCTTAATATGTAATTGCCGTTCGATAAAAAACTATTTGTATGAACACAATCTAACTTGCAGCAACTATTATAGCCTTTGTATGAATAAAATTATTCTTTATAAACAATATATTTGATAAGTTTTTACTTTATTTTTCTTTATATGCACAATTTGTATGACTTTTGAGGGTATCCTGTAGCTTAAAAAGTTGACGTGATTGACAAAAACTGCGGCTATTTTTGGATCCAGAGGCCAAAACAAATTACAGATTTAAGACAACGAAATTGCTGTTCCCCAGTGTTATCAAAGCAGTGTATAGAAGGAAACAAATGAAAGAAAAAACACCTTAATGGCTAACGTCCTAAAATCAATTTTACGATAGAAACAGAAAACTTATGGTTTTCTCCCAGATCTTACATTAACAAAAGCAAATCATTTTCAAGCAGATATTATAATTCTTCTGATTTATTTGTTATGCAGCAACAACTAATTTCTGTTTCAGCTGTTTTCTCCAGAATATTTGGATTTTTAGCTCTGGCAATGAGGTTTATATTATCTACAAAGCTTGTAAGCAGTAGCTTCTAACAATAAGATATTAAAATCTGTAATTTCCTTGAAATTTCCGACGTAATTAAATACTTGAAAAAACCACGAGGGACAATGTGTGTCGAAATATACAACTAGGTATTAAAAAGCGAACGTTCCTGGCATCAAGCTCTTCGTGGTGTAGTAGTTAGCATGCCCGTTTGGCAAGCGGGATGTGCCAGGTTCGATTCCTTACCGGGACGAGATTTTTTCAAGTATTTAATTACGTTGAAGCTAAAATATATGAAATAAGATAATATTATTCAAAAAGTGACGAAGAAGGCTGGCCCACCAGAATGCTTTTTTGAGTTATGTCTCTATTATTTGCTATAATTGTCTTGTAAAAGAAGCTTTCCCAATGCTTTGAAATAATTTTTATTGACTCCGATAGCTGTTAAATTCAATTATCCTTTTCTACGTTGCTGGTTTGAATCTCGTGAAAATATTCATTGAAGGGGGTCCAAGTTGTCGGGGACGATTACAAAAGATTTTAGATTAGAATCCAAATTCCAAGAATGTGCAGTTTGCCAAGATACTTATCAAAAATTATTTTAACATTCGATTAATAATTTTCTTGGGAATAAAGAGAAATCATCATGGCTTTTTGATACATCAAAATTCTAGAGCTTTTCGAATTTAATTTTAAATTTGGCACTTTTCTGATTTACTTCAACGAATAGATGTAAAGTAGTGTTATTAGCAAGTAAACCTATTTATAAAAAATTTAAGGAAAGCTAATAATGATGCTTTTTCCCTTTATTTTAGATCTTCAAGGATTTGATTCTGCTGTCATTTTTATATAAAAAAATGCATTTGCTTCAATTGAGTTTAAAATTCGTTTTTAACCATTTTCCTTTTCCATTTCCACTCTTAGGTTTGAAAGGAGTTCGCTACAGGTATAAACATGTTAGAAAATATCTGCAATATATCTCTTATCAAGGTAAAACCATTTATATCACTTACATGCGTAGAATAAACGCTCGAAAGCTTTTAAGGTAAACCCATAGCCGATATGTTAGCCGGTGTAGAGTACGATAAATACGTATATCGCATACATACAACACAACATCGCACTAAAAACCGCCTTCTCAGAACACGGAGAACACGGTGTGCGATGTGAGTGGTTGTTTCGTGTGCCTGCAACAAAGCCTTTACCGTCTCACTAGCGACACGTTTACACACACACCTAGTGGTAACATACGGGCGACATCATTACTAACCTGAGGCTCCTTTATCAGCGACCTGTGGTAGAAGTCGTTGGCCTGCAGGGAACGCTTGTGGACGTGCTTGTGTTCGAATAAGTAGTAACCCTTCAAGCTGCCAACCTGTAACAACGACAAGATATTCGTGATTAGAGGGAAATGTGACTCTATCGAGAGTGGAGGGTTTTACAAAGAACAAATGCGTCATGTGTGTGGAATGACCTAAATCGGTATTTTAAAATGTTTCAATTCGCTGTGATTTTTGCATTACTTAGATACGATTCAGTAGAATTTCGTTTCAGCCATAAATTTTCCCATATTTTATTTTTATTTCTGATTTGGACCCAAGTAGGTACTTGAAAAAAATATTAATGAAATGGACAACAGAGTCATTTTCAAACGTATGTTTGAAAGTAATTAAAACATCTTTCTGAAATTTTGGTGGACAACTTTAAGGATACGGATCTATTTTTCAAAAGTAGTTTCAATTTCATGGCACATCAGAAACGGATATCAACTTTTTTATTTCAAATAGAACATACTTAATACTATGAATGCTTTGTAGAACCCTCTTAAATGATATAACTTATTACTAGAGTAACCTAAACTTGCGGACTCGCATAGGCGTCGGTATTACGGGTTAATATAAGAATACGAAAAATTCATAAATAAACTAAACCGGTAGAGAAGCAGGCATGTAGTGTCGACCTTGAATATAAATCATGTTAAACCGCGCTGAAAGAGATTTCGTTTTAGTACCGGTTGAGCTGTTGCAGAGATTAGTCGAACGGTCAAGGTTATGTACTTACGTGTCGCTTTTGAAAATATAGTTGGTGTTTTTTGTGTGTTGTAGTATTATACCAAGTACATAATTAGTGTATCGTTTCATATAGAACTAATATTTACATACCTAAGAAAACAATGCCTCGTAATAGATTTCCTACTAATGTACATAAGTATGTGTCACTTTTTCCCCATTTAAAATATGACGGTAGTTCAGTTTTTTGCTTAATATGCAATGTTCGCTTGGCTGCATTGGACAGAACTGATTGCCAGAGGCATGTCAATGGTATTAAGCATATGAGAAATGCAAGAACTGAAATACCTTATACATTATTCCTTATACATTTATTAATTATGTTTACCTCTTGTAATCTTCCGTTGTCGTTGGTGAGAAAAGCAGCTTTTAAAACGTTTTGGCGACAATACGTTCCAAAGTACCCATTACCCTCACAAACACAATTACAGAATCATTTGCCGCGAATGAAAGAGATGCTAGAAAATGTGTGAAAACGTGATTTGTGTTCCAAAAAAATATGGATTACCGTGGATAAGAGGACCGATATAAAGAAAAACAGTATAGTGAATGTAATAGCTCGCGTTTTATCTAGCGAGAACACAACAATGTACCGCGGAAAATATTCAAAAAGTGATAATGAACGCTTTGAAAAAATTTAAAATTGCCCAAGATCAAGTTGTGATGATTGTCACAGATAGTGCAGCAACGATGTTAAGTGTTGGGCGACCCTTAAAACATATATTTCCTAACTTAATACATATAACCTGCGTGCTGCATGCTTTGCATTTAGTTGGTGAAGTTGTTCGACAACATTACGGAAACGTTGATCGGATGATTGGAAGTATTAAAGCAGTGTTTCGTAAATCTCCTAAACGTTTAAAAGAATTTCGTAAATTTTGTCCAGGTATTCCAGAACCTCCTGAACCAATTTTAACGCGATGGGGTACTTGGCTAACAGCAGCTTCTTAGTATTTGATCGATTTTCAACAAATTCAATCAGTTATAATGCGATTTAATCGGAATGAATCCAAAGCAATTAGAGAAAGTCAAAGAGAATTTCAAATTCCTCAACTTTTAGAAGATTTAACAACAATATGTACCAATTATACAGTATTACTAGATGCCATCAGAAAACTACAATGTACTGAATTGTCATTGCAGGAATCATTAGACATAGTGGAGAGTGTAAAAAATAAATTACACACATTAAATGATACGCCAGGATTATGCGCTAGTCAAAAGTTGGCAGATGTTTTAAGGAAAAATCCCGATTTTAATACTTTAGAGGCCGTTTATAATAAGTGTAAGAATAGTGAACTTTTAAGTGATTTTGAAAAACAGTTTCTACATGCAAATGTAACTTCCTTAGATGTGGAGAGATCGTTTTCTATGTATAAGAATATTTTTTCTTGTCGACGCACAAGGTTTAAAGAAGTAACTGTGGAAACATATGCAATGATGCAAGTTTACAGTAGTTCACATCCTGATGCCTCTAATTTGTTGAATAATTAGCAAGTAAGTTTATTTATGAGTTTTTCGTATTCTTATATTAACCTGTAATACCGACGCCTATGCGAGTCCACAAGTTTTGGTTACTCCACTTATTACTTATATTATAGTTTTAGGCTGTACCAACCATGAAAAATAAATTTTACTGAAAATTTTGACAGATGCGAACTTCATTTTAAATATCAATATCTCATTTTCGGCATCAACTACGCTGATCAGTTTTGGGATTCTTATGAATTACATAAATGCACGCGGAGAAGCGTTTACTTGTGTCAAAGCTGTACGCCTTAATTCAAGCCAATTAAAACGTCAATTATCCGCAATACAGTAACTGTTTTAAATTAAAAGAAATATTTTCTTAACGATTCTTTTTCCGCTGAAGAGAAGTATATACTTGTAACAAAATGATTGTACTTCTTTCTTTAAGACATTTGTTAACTCGATTCAAGAAAATCTTGAAGAAAGCGATTCTTAGTATAAGTAACTAGTCGTTATAACACAAAACAATGTTTTCTTAAGGATTGTAAATAGTTTTCTTAATTCGAGAAAGCGTTTAGGTACCGTTCATAAATCAATAGTTTCATTTTCTTAAACTAAAGCGTTTATTTACTTAGATTTCTTGATATGCGTATTATTAATACCCACATTATTAATTGCACGTACCTTGTTCAAAACAGTACGACATATCCGTACATAATGCGATAAATTATTCACATTGCTTGTTCAAACAAAAGTGCACTTAATGTAGAAGTACACATGTAGAAAAGTGCCTAGAAACAATAACTACGACAATGCAAATAATATAATAGCTCCTGGTATTGATGGAACCGGCAAAAACAATATGAGAAGAAGAAAGCATTAAAGCTTCTTGCTCCTGCTCGCATTGGTCTTATATCTCTCAGTTTATGCCACTAATCTTCAAAAACAACAACCGAAACATTTCTTGGCGCCACCTAGTGCCAGTAGTTACAATCATGCCGTCCTAGACAGCAGCGATGGAACCAGAATACAGATACCATACTTACCCATACAATGATATAACCTTTAACGCACAACGTTTCATAAACATTTTCAAAAGATACCGGTTAATGTAATCTTTTTTTTTCTTTTTATTACTATTTACCACGTGTACTAATTTCACTATAGTTTTTTGTTAATATATAATAAATGATAATAATAAAGTGGTAAATAAACTTTAATATTAACTCATTAATTATTAAATTACATAAAAATAATCCCTATTTCATTATATTATTAAAGAAATAACTGAATTATACTGTAACCTTTAAAAAAGACTTTTTCATTAGCTCATTCACTTGCTCCTAATTTTAGTTATTAACTTTAGGTTTTCTTTTTCCATTACTGTAATTTTTCTTTTATTGGATATCCTTGTAGCTGGCTTGATGTGTTTTTTGAACACGAAACTGGTCGCCTCATTTCTCAATAGAACTTTGTGAGATCTGGACCATTTTTTCATTCCTACCTTTAATATAAATACTTTCTTAACTTAAAACTAAATGATTTACTTAGAAGAAACACTTTTCTGCCTTAGATTTCCTTGTTTCTCTAATCCTAAGAAAATATTTATATAATCCAAACAAAATTTCAAGAAAATTGTTTTCTTATACGAGGGTGACTCTGTTTCTAATGAGATACGTTGAAATGGATGTCTATTTAGATAAAACGATATTAGGACAAGTAAGCTTGTAGGTCTAGTGACTCAGTCGTGCAATGTCATTAAATGACAATCAAGTGCGTAGAAAGAAGAAAATTGTTTAGTTCGTAAACGCGATGGAATTGAGTAGAGAGAATTTTCGTGCATTAATCTACTACGATTTTAAATGCGGTTTAGACGAAAAGCAGTGTATGGAGCCCCTAACTTTAGCATTTGGCGAAGAAAAGCCTTCGAGGGCAACCATTTATCGGTGGTTTGCCGAATTTAAACGGAGTTTCTTGATTGATGAACAACATGACACAAAACCAAAAACAGCTGTCACTGCAGAAAATGTTGCTCGATGACATTAGGGATTGGATCCGCAGCAGTTTCAAAAATTTTGCATGCGGAATTGCGGATGAAGAAAGTTGTCTGTCGTTGGGTGCCACGCCACTTAACGGAATTCCAGAAGTCAGTACATGTTCTGACTTCTGGAATTTCGAGAGTCAGCAGGAAAACTCCCAACATGTTGGAAAATGGCGGTCATCGGATTATTTCCAAAATTGTGACAGGTGATGAGACCTATATACCATTTTATGACATTCCAACTCGCCAGGAATCCCGTGTGTGGATCCATGAAGATGATCCAACACCGACAACACCAAAACGCAACGCTACATGAAAAAAGTTATGTACGCTGTTTTCTTCAGAAGCACCGGTTTGGTCAAAGCCATTAAGTTAGAACAACAGCGCACAGTCACTGCAAACTGTCGATTATTTGAGGGAAAAAAATATCCGCGTGATTGAACATCCGCCTTATTCACCGGATTTGGCGATGTGTGACTTCTGGTTATTCTTTAATTTAAAAAAACATCTTGGGGGCCGCAAATTTTCTTCAGAAAATGAGATTGATGCCGTAATTCATGAGTATTTTGGCAGTATTCCGAAAAATGAGTGGCGAGCAACTCTTGATTTGTGGAAAACACGATTAAATAAATGTATTGAGGTCAAGGTGG
The DNA here is from genome assembly GCA_029619315.2 of Dynastes maya. NCBI lineage: Eukaryota > Metazoa > Arthropoda > Insecta > Coleoptera > Scarabaeidae > Dynastes > Dynastes maya. Next base: position 14,569,997 of record JAROYE020000008.1, read on the forward strand.
ACTACTTTGAACATTTATAATAAAATATTGTTAAACTTGTACTTAGTTTTTTTATATCTCACTGGAAACAGTCACCCTCGTATTGCACATTTTTATATTGAAATAAAAGTATTTTCTGAATAAATTGATTTTTGTAAGAAAATCTATTTTCTAAATGCAAGAAACCATTTCTCTGCGTGTGGCTGTTAATAAAGTTGAGTTAAAGAAGTACAATAATTATTCAGTGTATACAGTGCGAACCTAAGGTGTCTCCCACCCCATGCTAACTTTTGAACCACAAAAGCTAGCGTTTTTAGAAAAAATCGGTCGATTTCTATTTTTTGTGAATTAATTTCTTCCGTTATCGACAGTTCAATTGTATTTCCGGTGTTACCGGAAGTGACCTCAACTTTTTTATTTTAAACAGAACACCGTGAATATTTTTACGTTTCTGGAAAGGTAATCGAAAGGCGAATTCAACGATACCACATATGTTATACTTTCAATCAATATGACGATATGCAGCAATAAAGATTTTGGTAATCTGTTTTTGCTGTTACGCAAAGTTGGTTGGGAAAGAGCGCCAAATTCTTTCTTGTGACGCCAGACTGATCTAAAGAGCTCGTTGCTAAGTGAAGTAATTATAACAATTGCCAAAATGTTAAATATCACTTCCAAAAGGGTCAAATATACAGGCTGGTCTATTTAAAATAAGAAAGTTGACGTCACTTCCGGTGACACCGGAAACGCAATTGAACTGCCGATAACGGCAAAAGTTAGTCCACAAAGAATAGAAGTCGACCTATTTTGTCTAAAAACGCTAGCTTCTGTCATTCTAAAGTTAGCATGAGGGGGAACACTTTAGGACCGCACTGTATATACTTTCACGTAGGCACTTTAAATTAACTTCCGACTTTCTTTACTCTACTTTAAGCCAAGGAATGTTATTTTCCCCTTTGATAGCAATAGCCCCAAGTCTCTAGTAAATACCGTGCAACAGCCAAAATAATAATTTGATAAATATTTAATTTTAGAATTAAAAATTCTACCAGAAGCTCATCCTAGTTCAATTTGTAACTTTTTGAGAACTCAAGAACCAGCCTTTTTGGGGATAATTTCCTGTGATCAATTAAATTATAGATTATACAATTTCCCGTTAAATTTTCCAATCCTCTTGCAAGAGGTTCTAATTATTTATTTTATTAATGAAGAATATACTAGAATGAGAACAATACTTTTTCTAAAACGTTGTATAAACTCTCGGTTGTGATATGCGCAGTTTAAGGTGGTTTCATAACTTAAAGGAGTAATTTTAAGCTTATTAAGAATTGCAAAACTGAAGAGTTTAGTCAAGATTATATTAAAAGTATGCAATATTTGCTTAAATTGTCAAAAAGTTGAAAACAAACATGTTGATTGCGGATAAGTACCAACACGACTAACAGAAATATATTCAAAAGTGTACGGACATTTCATATTTGTGATTTATAGTACGCGATTTAGATCTTAAACTGGTTTTGTATTATAAGGATTAAGTTTTTGCCATGTATAGCGTGTTTTATCGCAGTATGTGGAGGGTATATACATATATTATCGTCGCATGCTAATTCTAAAAAGCAAAATGTTAAGTAGTAAATTAAAGCTTAGCGTACAAGAGATTTAAATAAAAAACACAAGTACACGTTGGAAATTTATCGTTTGCGGCGCTAGCGCATTATTGATTACGAAAACAAATTGTAAATAATTACCCCCAGGCAAGGACCGATTAATCAAACCTACCTTTTTTGCACTTCCGAGTAGTACAATTGATACTCCAAACAAAAAGTTGAAGTTGGTTTTGGTCAACTTGACACTATAGTGTAAGTGAAATTATGACAGAAATAATAAGTTACGTAGCAGTCGATACACGCTCATGTGACCGTAGCGGTAATTAATCAACATAATATGATTAAATAATTATGTAAATGGGTCGCAAATGATAATAATATAAGCGTAATAGATCCCCTAGTACACGAACACCCGAACGCAGTGGTTTAAGCGAGTCCTCCTGGGATTAATTTTATAGATTAATAGACAATGTTATCCTAAAATTTCATCATAGTGACATGTTTCGTAAAACTAGGCATAATAATGGAGAGTGTTTGGTTTAATACCAACAGAAAAAACTGTGTAGTTAAAAATAAGTGTTTATAAAACGAAATTTACAAATTAGTTTAATGGCTACTGTAGCGGTTGTATTTTTTTTTAATGCGGGAATATTAATACCAAAGAGTATACATAAAGGGTTTTCCATTAGAAGCGCTCGATTTTTGTAACGCAATAAAACAAATTGTGAGAATGATAGTGATCTATTTTTGTTTTTATTATAAAGTACATGTGTTAACATTATGTTTTAAAAATTATATCAGGTAAATGTCCGCCACGGCTTTGCCCGGTTTGTTGAATCCTGGATACCTAATTTGTGATGACGTTATCCCATAAAAGTGGCTCACTTTCAGCAATTACGCGCCTAATGTTGGCCTTTAAGGCAGCAACCGTTCGCGGTTTGTTAGCATAGACTTTGGATTTTAGAAAGCCCCAGAGAAAAAAATCCAGTGACGTTAGGTCGCAGGATCTGGGCGGCCAATTAACGTCACCATTTCGCGATATAATGAAACCTTCAAATTTCTCATGCAATAGTGTCACTGTATCACGTGCCGTATGGCACGTAGCACCGTCTTGCTGAAACCAAATGTTTGTTAGATCGATTCCATCCACTGAAGGCCAAAAAAAATCTCTTATCATAGCCCTGTATCGCTCACTGTTGACAGTAAGTGCCACTTCTTCTTCGTTTTCGAAAAAATACGGACCGATTATTCCGCCGGACCACAGTGCACACCATACCGTAACTTTTTCGGAATGTAGTGGGACCTCATGAATCTCCCGTGGGTTTTCGTCAGCGCCCAATTAGCGAATGTACGCCGCTGCTTATGATCGTTGGGCTTTAGTTCTTGGGTTAATTGCACTTTATAAGGGTGAAGCCCTAAGTCCTTATGCAGGATTCACCAAGTTGTCGTCGAAGACAGGCCAAGTTCTTGAGCTCGACGCGGAATGGACAGTTGCGGATTCTCATGCACACTTTCCCGGACTGCAGCAATATTTTCAAGGGATCTTGCGTTTCGCTGACGTACAGGCACTTTCCGATCTGCCACAGACCCATTAAACGGCGAACTGTGGATTCTGAAGGACGATCGTTGACAGCATAAATTGCACGGAGTGCACGAAACGTTTGACGAATAGAACATTGGTTTTGATAATAATTTTTTACCATTTCGACGCGTTGCTCGGTCGTGTAACGCTCCATAATGAAATGCAGAGATTAACTGAATACAGCTACCAAAGATATCACCTGTGTGATTATCGACTTCGTCATGCGCCGTTGCCAAACATCGAGCGTTACTATTGGAAAACCCTTTATATGGAGAGCCCACGAGATAGGAAAAAGTGTCAATAAGATCTTACGGCCAAAATTGGCCGTAAAATGCTGCGATATGGCGACTGCAGGCAAAACTACATAGGTAGTAAATTACGATTTCGTTGTTATGTTATGTTATAAACGGCTTTCCCTAAGCAAAAAAAGATTGGATATGGCCTCGACTCAATAGTTTCTTGTTTCAAAATTAATTTTTTAGATTTTTATGATAATGAAGTGCTAAAAATTCATAGGAAGATGTATGGTAATAATAATTATGTATGTCATTAATTTAAACTAATTATAAGGCTCCAAATTATTGAAATATTATATTCTTAAAAAAATTAAAACGGTGACAATTGAATTGTTGAAAAATTTTTTTGCTTTTACAAAGATATCACCATACATCATTTGTTGGTGTCTCATCATTTTCGTTGAAGTGAAGGTGCTTGCTATCTTTACAGTCCTGATTTTTCATATACAGTACCGTTCATGGAAGTTCGGGCAAGCTGACAAATTGTATTAACTGTTTAGGAAAAAAATTTAAAATTATATAATATACATTTCTGTGAGGAGTTAGTAAAACTAACCTTTTCTGGAAGCCTTTTACCAATTTCCAGGTAGTATTTGTCTATTATAAGAACGTTATCATAAAATATATAATTATGTTGGAAATCCCCAATAATTACAGTGACAATAAAGCTTTATAACAATTCCTAGGAGGGTTAGCTGATTCACTCGTGTTACCTGGAAATATTCGTACAGCTTTTATAAAGTATTACATTTGTAAACGCAGTAGTTCTGAAGAGATTGTTATTGTGAAAGTATCTGTGGTTGTGCAAGTAAAAAATAAAATAATTTCGGTTTGACTGCTTAAAATGCCCCGTGGAAAGCCTCTAGCTGTTTCAAAACGATCTGCTATTATTACCTTGCATCAGAAAGGGTACGCAGAAAGACGGATTGCGGATAAATTAAAAATAAAAAAATCTACAGTACATGATACTATAGTTCGATTTAAGACAACCGGTGACGTGCAAGATCGTAATCGGCCAGGGCGGTCAAGAAAAACGACTCCTGCGGAAGATTTACGAATAAAAATAATTAGTAAGCGCAATAGAAGACTAACAGCATCAGAAATTGCTGCAGAATTCAATAATGAGCGAGATTCCAAAGTTTCTGTGAGTACTGTGAAACGTCGGTTGAAAGAGGCTGGGTTGCATGGGCGAGTGGCTTGTGGAAAAAACCGTTACTCCGAAGAGGAAATAGGCTGAAACGACTGAAATGGGCACAAGCTCATAGAGATTGGACAGTGGACGATTTTAAAAACGTTTTGTGGACTGACGAATCCAAGTTTGAGGTTTTTGGAAATAGACGGAGAGTTTTCGTACGCAGATCAACAGGGGAAAGAATGTTACGGGAGTGTATAGTTCCTACGGTGAAGCATGGAGGCGGATCTGTAATGGTTTGGGGTTGTTTTTCCTTAATCGGAACAGGGGACTTGCTCAAAATTGAGGACGAAAAAAGAATATCGGAAAATCCTGGAGAAAAATGCCATACCGTCAGGAGTCCGATTAATTGGCCGTGGAGTTGAATTTATGCAAGACGATAACCCCAAACATAAATCTAAATTGTGCACAGATTACCTGCAGCAAGAAGAAAATGGAAGAACCCTAAATATTATGGAATGGCCGCCACATCCCCCGATCTGAACCCGATGGAGTTGTTATGGGAAGAATTAGACCGATCTGTTAGGAAAAAGTGTCCAAAATCGAAGGAACATTTGTGGACCATTCTCCAGGAGCTATGGACAAGCTTGCCCAATGAAACATTAGCAAAATTAGTGAATCGGATGCCGAGAATAGTGGCAGCAGTCCTAAAGGCAAAAGGTGGATTTTTCGATGAAAATCGGATTTAAATTATTTGTATTACATTAACTTTTTCTTTTTAATAAATTTGTGTTTGAAAAAATGTAAAATCGTGTAAGTAAGTGTTAAATGCATGGCCATTTAATATTTCTCTTATTTTCTTTGACTTCCGTACATTTTTTTGCTTGCCCGAACTTCCATGAACGGTAGTGTACTTCCAAATAATACGATTTGATTTAGTAGTAATTGTTTGACTATTTACTTCTTAGCAGTTAATGCATGATGAATATTATAAAGGAAGAAGACTGGAATTGTTTCAAATTTTTCAGCGTATCACTTTTTTTTACGATACGATTTCATTACTTTTCGCTTCGATGCATTGGGCTTTCCCATATTGTTCGAGTATTTCTAATCAAAAACCCCAAAATAAATTAAATAGTATACACCAACTATATGGTTTATGCAAAAAAACCAAAAACTTAAAACTACAAGAACTATTACGAAAAAACTAAAACTAACTGTTAAAACTGTAACTATAAAATACAAGTAACAACTAATTGAACTAATTATAAGTAGATACTTTAAAAAACGCTCTAGAACCCAACTAATACTATGTATTCAATGAATGTAAAAAGTTGCAATGTAGCAGATAGACATCGGCGAGAGAACAGCGAGGAGATTACAGTAACCTTGTCACTCTAGCCGTCACCTTCGAGATGGTTTATTGCTTACTCTATCCCACTTCTATTTTATACATACGTCATAAAATTTCAATTTTTCGAAAATGTATTAATTACCTGCGCCAAGAGATCTTAATTATTTTTCAATATATTTGAATGAAATAAAATATATTGAATTCTGTATCTTGAAGTTAACGATCGGATCGGTTAAATTTCTCATATCTTTCCAATTACAGCAATAATTAAATTAAAACGCTTTTTCTCTTACATTTGAAAGGACTTGAAGTTTTTAAATTAATGTTTTAGGCTTGATTTTAATAATTTTGTAAAAATAGCCGGTCCAATCGTAGATAAAGGTTCAAAGAATGTATTTTGAAAAAAAAAATTAAATCGTTCGGTTCATTTATCGCCTAGGCTGGCGCAGGTTTACATGTAATTCCCTATACCACAACCTGGTAGAGAATGCCCTTAAGTCGAAAACACTTGCAATGCTTCCCGATTTTTCAGACAAACCTATTTCATCTATAAACTTTGGCCACCTCCGTCCTATAGTTAGTTCCTTCAATGTCCATTGCATGTCCTCCTGGCGAAATTTAAATTCAACCTATTGACATTTTACATTTTTATATCTTCCGTGTTTTATTGGCGCGGTAGACATACTTTCGGTTTGTTGTCCTTCGGCATTACAACGGCCGTATTTCCTTCGCCAAGGACGTGAATCCCTTAATAAAATTCAGTGAGTCGACCTCTTGACCCGCCACCGGAGAGAAACTTGTATATTTTACGAGACGCCCGCAAGAAAACGTTTGAACTTCGCCTCCGTGTTGTACTTGTACTCATAAATATTCCACGTATGTTCGAAATAGCGGACCAACAACGAAGCGTTCCTCTAGCTTCATTGTTCGAGAATTCGCTGTTTGATTTTCGGCTCGTTTTGTTAATATTTTAGAAACGTGCCCTTCTTAAAACGTTGAAGCGGCGTACGGTGTGCGAAGAAATGTTTTTTTGCATCATTTACTAACTCAATTGGAGATTGTAGAAGTTTTAAAGCGGAATGCTCCGACGAAGTTGTAAACAACTTGAGCGAGTGGAAAATACGTGCGAAATCTTTTCTTTTAATTACAATGTTACCTGAAGAATTCTTTCCTCGGAGATTGTTGAATTTCCCATTTTTGCGAAAAGTCATTTAGATACAATGTATATATTTTGTTCGTTACTTATTTTGATAATAGTCTATTGAATCTATAATGTATTTCCCATCTTTACTAATTTATAGAGAGATAATTTTTTTAAAATTTAAACAGAGTATGGTGGATAATAAGAGCTTTTATTCCTAAAAAATTCTCATGCGAGGCGAGGCGCATTACTGGATTTGGATGAGATTTGCGAGAGATACTTCAAGAAGCGTAATGAGTTTGGAAAATGGGCACAGTATTCGAACTTCGAAAAAAACCATAATTTTATTTGTGATTTTTATATAAAGGATTTGAAAAGCTTTTGCTTCAGATTATCCCACTTAATTAAGCCAACTCTACTTAGCTAATGTAAATGTACTTCCAATTGTTTATAGCAACCAATAGACTTATAGCGGCAGTATTTTTAAATGAAAATTAATTGGACTACATTCTTTCTACTTCCTCTAAATGTAATCAACGGAACAAGGTAATTAGTTAATTCAACGAAGCTAGAAATCATTTCTAGAAAAATGCAATGCCCTGTTTTAATATGCAGAAGTCTTGTTTATTAAGTAACTTTATGATATCCCAGTAACAAGTACAAGGAATAAAGGTATTCTTTGACAAAATTAGTGGGTTGTATGTTATTTTTGCGTGATTGCATTGCAAGACCAAAGGCGGTGCTTCTATCGCAGAGCTCTCCTTAAAGAGACAAACAAGCATAATAATTCATTTTCCCAATCACGAAATAAATGGGAACAGAGTACCAAGCATTAGCACATGGCAATTCAATATGAAAGCTGCACCAAAGTAAACTAGGAAAGATAGAATATGCTGTCTTCTAATTTTCTACATTATTCAGTAGGAATAAGGGGACTCAGAAGTTCAATACGGTAACTTGATATGTTAATCGATCTTCGGCAGCTATCTGATCCTCTACAAGCAAACCAAACAACATTTTTCTTTTCCATTGACGATGAAACACACATCCTGCATTCGTGGATTTGGGAGAGCATTAATCGAATGACTCGCAAAATTCTGATTGCTCAAACCTGAAATGTATTTAATTGTTTGGAATGCTTTGGTATTCTTAAATAGCATTCGGTAATTGCGCAATTAACCAGAATAGCAGAACGGCGGCTAGATACGTTGTTTGGAACTAAGCTATCTACGCTAAACGGATCCTAAAACTTCCTGATTACATTCCACGGTATTGCCGGCTGCATAATGAGCGTACATGGTCATATAACTTTGTATGTATCTGAAGTATTCATCACTCAACTAAATACTTGCACAATATGGTGAATTTTCTACAGGAGATCTGTAAAATACAAACAGGCAAGTTATCAATGAGATATGAAAAAATATTGGAGTTCGTGTGAGATTTCAAAGAAATATATCAGTAGAGTTGGCCACGCGCGCCAACGGGCAGCGGCGTTGTTTCGATTAGGCCTCGGGTTCCACTAGAGCTATTGTGTGTAGATGTTTGCTGACATAAATACTTTCGCGTAGTTGCTAAATAAAATTAAAATAATGCGTGCTCAAACACTTACCATTTTAAGAGTCTTCCGTGAAATCGCAAAGTGAATAATGTCTGTCACATATCTGCAACATTAGATATGTTTCAACAGTTGTTTCGACAGACCGAGTGCGGCGCGAGGAAAAAATGAGTTTATATGCGGAGAACGAACATTCTACATCTAGTGACGTTATATTTGCGTAATTAAAATATTCTTTGAAACAACTTAACGGTTCTGTTGACGCACCTTCACAAATGTGTCTTAATATGCCAAAATCAGAATCTTTCTCTAAAACACTTTCTAGAACACAAACATTTTTTGCGGCTTCTATCGCGCATAGCTGTGCGTGAACATGTTGCACTATTTGCACAGATTCCACTAACGACACCGCCGCTAGTCCGAAGTAATGGTTGTGAACAATTTTTAAATCCGTTTTAACCCGACTATCTTCAAATTTCGACTGGCTTTTCTTGATAGCGGCAGCTTCCTTTGGATCGAATTGTAAAACCACATTCTTAATATTCTCATAATATTTATGGTAATAAAACGCGGAATTTAACCAAGTTCCCCAACGTGTAAGAATAGGTTCTGGTGGCTCAGGTATACGGGGGCACAGTCTGTGAAATTCTCGAATACGTTTCGGGGATTTGACAAACACTGCTTTTGTATGCGCTATTGAAGCATCTACCTCAGGATAACATTTTCTGATACCATCTGCCACAAGATTGAGAGCATGAATTTTACACGTAATGTGTAACAAGTTAACAGAATGCTTTTAAGAGACCGGCCTACAGAAACCATGTTTGCGGCACCATCACTCATAAACATCAACATTTGGTTTGTTGAAAGTTCAAACTTTTCCAATGTATTTAACACTAACTTTACAATTACTTCGGCAGTACGTTGTTGTATTCGCCTGGAAGCTAATTGAATTGAAGGTGACGATTGACGCGGTTCCATTTTACGTGCCATTATATTAACGGCCGAATGTTTTTACGATCTGTCGTTTCGTCCACACATAACCGATTTGGTAATTTGTATTCCGAATAATTATTCCAAAACAAGACAAACGCTTCCTTTTCTAGTAAAGTAAACGGTATATTACATACAATAAAAGTAACACATAAATTAAATATAAATTTGTCATAATCTCGTGTGCAAGTTTTTTTTGAAGCATGCCGTTCACTGTTTACGTGCCGTAGACAGTCCCTTTTGGACTAACTCATCAACGGGACATTACATACTACACATTCAATTTTAGCGCCATCATACGTTAAGTCAGGAATTTCGGCTAAAAATTCTCTAACTTGGTCCGCCTTGGGTCGTTTACGCGACGTACGCAACATTTCTAAACAGCACGTACCGCGCTAATGGAAGGTCGAAGCTACACTGAGGCTTGTATGTAACCGTATAGATACGGCGCAGCTGCCTCTTGGCGCGCGTGGCCAACTCTACTGAGTAGACCACAATCCCTACCAACGACCACGTGCGTATTCCCATCTATTTATGCGTACACTCGGAGCAGCAAATTTTCGTATTTCGTATCTTGGCGGTGGGCAGAAATCGCATCCCTGATTATAACACATAAGTATAAGTCTGATATTTTAGTTTTTCTGTTTAGTTTAATTTTATTTTTTTACAAACAACTATACAAAGTAGATGTTTACATGTACGCATTAACGATTTAAAATATTGAAATGCCATTACCTTCCACAAAGCATGCTGACGAGATGTAAACATTGAAACGCGCGTCCATGTATGGGGGATAGGTGATGGCTCTTACGTTACTATACAAATATTGTATCTACATATAAACATTTTAAATGTGTTTCTAAGTTCTACATTTTTTGTATGATTTATTATTTTAAACATTTAATCGGGTATTAAGCTGACACCCCCTGTATCTATGCCCTCGTTTTTAGGTGAAATAAATTTTGTGGCGCACTTGTCCTACGCCCTTAATTGAAAGTAATAATATATATAATATAATAATTCTATTTGACTACATGAAAGCATTGTTTCGTACAGATAAAGGGCGTTTGTATCAAGTTATATGAAATTAATAAACAAGGTACGTGGGTGAATTAAAACCATGAAAATTTTGCCATATAACACAGCTTGCTAAATCAATTTCATTACCTTTATAGGATATAATGAATATATATTTGGGTTGTCCAGAGTTTGAAACACGCGCAACAAATATTATATATCCAATACATCGGTAACATAACTTTTTGATAAAATATTCCGGCATAAAATTAAATATAGATAACCGCCGGCCTGATATATGACGTTTTATATAATGCACTTTACTATCTAGCAACAAAAATATAGTTTACTGTAGCTATAGAAATAACATTTAATCAATATGAGAGTCAAAAAACGTTTAATCTCTGGTAGTATCTGTATCATATTGACGATATTCACGAATGCATAACACATAATTGCGCATGTACTATTAATAAGCGCATTTCAACCTGGGGGTTTTATTAAAACGTGCTCATACATTCAAATTGACGTACGCATTCGCTTTGTGTTTACACAAAATTAATTATACACGTAATTGCAGATTCCTACAATGTAAGCAAATACGCGAAATTTCAATTGAAATAAATTTTACACTATCCAGCGCTATAGTTGATGGGTACGGTTCCAACAAGATGGCGCACCACCTCATTTCAGACATCATGTGCGACAAATATTTGGACGATATTTTTTCACAAAGATAGATAGGGAGGAGGGGAGGATTTAGTGGCCAGCTAGGTTCTCTGACGTAACTTCACTTGATTTCAAACAACACAAAGTATGATTAATTATTTCGGAACAGCCGTTTCGAAGACTCGTGGGTCTTCATCTTCAGCCGTGTGACCGATTGATGTGAGAAAATATTTTAAATCTAACAAACCTGCTCTATGCCTACTCTTCAAGAAAAAAAAATATATACAGGTACCTACTTTTGCCGCTTAAGACTAAACCATGCGATAATAAGGAGAAATAGGCGAAAAGGTCTGTCACCACGAAGCTCAAGACCTGTGGCTTTCCCACCCTAATAAAATAAGAAAAAAAAATAGAGTGAGACAACGGTAAGGTCCTATTCATCCGTCGAATTTGTGTTCTTTCCGCCTATACCCCTTAAAACTAAATACTAAACACCTGCGGAATATACGGAAAGATAGACCCTTGTTATAGTAGGATGTACCATAAAACCCAAATGATCGCCTTACCGTAATAAACCGAAAAGACAAGAGTAATGTAAAGGTCCGTTCTCTTTATTGATTAAGTTTTTGTTCCTTTCGATGCAAATAGTTTCGCAAGCGTTTAGTTCTTAATCAATGTCAGGTTTTCTAATTTAATATTATGCCCGGTTTCGTTTATATGTTATACTACAGTTGACGCTTCTATCTTCCCGTACCTATAGCACCTGATGTGTTCATTGAATCTAGCACCTATCGCTCGTTTCCTTTGACCAATATAGGCTGTATCACAATCACCACATGCAATTTTATAAATTCCCGACCTTTCTCTCATGTCCGGTTTATCTTTTGGATTGCCAAGGAGGTTTTTGAGTGTATTTCATGAATTGAAACATACGTTCGTGCCTTGTCCCCTAACAACTATATTAATACCTTTCGGTATTTTGTGGAAGTTTCACAAATCTCTTATCGCGGATTTCTGCTGGGATTCAGGTCATGGAATTTCATACATAACTATAGAAGAGACTTCTATAGAAGAGTAATCGTTGTAAATAGCTACATTTTTTATGAATATAAGCTCTTTATTGTACCTACTTTTACTCAAAGGGAATTTAACAAATCTATTAACTAAGAGACTAATCGCGTTGTGCATAGGACCACTTAAAAATATTATGATTTTGGGGTAACATTTAAAAATACAGTTGCTTATGTTGGCAATATTATCATTTAATTATATATAACGTATATTTACTAATATTTGCTTGTTCCTCCTCTTACCCAATCTTACCCCAAAATCATAATGTTTTTAAGTGGTCCTAATTCGATGACCTGGGTCTGTATCTATTAGTATTTATTTCCTTTCTATAGATGTCAATTTCCATTTTTTTATTATTTCTAATTACTAAACTATCCAGGAACGGGAATTGATTGTTTACTTCTTCTTCTACTGCGAATTTAATAGTTTCGAATTTTGAATTTAGTGTCGCGAGGAAATCCGGAATGGTACTTTTTTTAGTATCAAAGACCACGAAAATATCGTCTACACACCTAAGCCTAATTGTTGTTCTTTTTCAAACTAGTTTCATATTTACTCATGTACCAGTTGGCTATGAAAGGGGACAGTGGATTTACCATCGTCGTACCCTCTAGTTCAGTGGTCGCCAACTTTTTCAATGTATTGAGCTACTTTGATAATTTTGGAATAAACAGTGAGCTACCTAGTCGTAAGCGACGTAAGCCAACCTAAATGAAATAATGCAGTTATATTCGACATACATGTATTTATTTTACTAATACATACTACATAACTAAATCCATACCTACCAATCGTAGGTGTTGCAGCCACAATGGCATGTCACATACGATTTAATAAAAGTGAATAAAAATAACAAAAAAGTGACGCACTATTTTAAACAAAAACATGTGCAGATAAAAAATGCATATTCAATGAGAAGGCTGACCCTCAGACTCATCGATAATTTTTTTAATGTTTGCAGTATAGTTTGATACAGCCATTCGAATACAATTATCCAAATGTTCATTTGTAAGTCGATTGCGGTATTTGTTCTTAATTAACTTCATATTGGAGAAAGAAGATTCACACAAATAGGTTGAACTAAATAACGCTTTCACTTTCAAGGTAACACGACATAGAACTGAATATTTGTCTTTGCTTACTAAAGGCCAAATACATTTTGTATTTGAGACTAACGATTCTAAAGTTAAATCATTTTGAAGCTCAATCACTTCCATTTCTGTTGCAGCGATGTCTTCGCCAAAGTTCTGCATAACACAAGTTGCAAACTGTTGGATATCAATTTCCATGAAGGGTGAAATAACAAATTGCGCCACTAAATCAATTTCCTTGAAATCCTTAAAACGATTTTTGAAGTCATCCTTCAAGTTAGAAACTATTTCTATATGATATTTACTGTCATAGGGTTCCAATGGATTTACAGATATCTTTTCTGAAAGAATAGGAAAATGCTTGGTATCGCGGTTGATGAGGTTTTGTTCCCAAAACTCAAGCTTTTTGATAAATGCTTGTATATCAGAAATCATTTCCACTAGTTCTTTGTCTCTTCCCTGAAGCTGCAAATTAAGTTCATCTAATTTTTCTGTAATGTCCACAAGAAAACCAAAATCTCTAAGCCAGATTGAATTTTCCAGTTCCGGAATCGGTTCATCGCGTTGTTTGAAAAATTGAACCATGACAGATAGGACATCATTAAAACGTTTCAGCACTCGTCCTCTACTTAACCATCGGACTTCAGAGTGAAGAAGTATCTCCCCGTGTTGACAGTCAATTTCATCGGCCAAGGTTTTGAATAATCTTCTTTGTAATGTTGGAGCTCTAATTTGGTTCACAATTTTTACCACCAATTTCATAACGTTGTTTAGTTTTAAAAAATTTCCACATAATGCTTGCTGATGGATAATGCAGTGGTAACAGAGAAATTGCGGAAAACTTTCATCTTTACGACATAACGCCACCAGACCCTTATCACAACCCACCATAGCTGGAGCGCCATCGGTTATCTAGCCTACCATTTTCGATATTGGAATTTTCTCAGAAGAAATAATATTTTTGAAATGGGAAAACAACTCCAGCCCAGTAGTATGTCCTTTCAGTGGAATGAACTTCAAAAGATCTTCTTTAATCGTAAAATCACTAAAAACCATCCTGACGAATACGGTTATCTGGGAGGTGTCAACCACATCTGTTGATTCATCCAGTTGCAGTGAAAAATAAACACTTCTTAACTGTAAAAAAATATCATAGCTCATTACTTCTAGTCGTCTCATCACTGTATTAGCAGAAAGTTGCATAGATTTTATAGCAGACACTATCTCGTCTTTATTTCTAAAGTTGGCAACTAACAAATTTGCAGCTTCTAAAAACGCGTGTTTTATCATTTCCCCGTCTTCATAAGGTTTCTTCTTTTGTGCAATTATTTGAGACACACGGTATGATGCTTCAGTTGCAGCCTTATTTTTGTCGACTGTTTTTAAAAATTAGTGGACTGTTTGTCCAATTAATGGTTTTTAATTCTTCAGTTTTCCTTTCATGGGCAGAATGTAGTGGGAATGATTTTTCAAAATTCGAATGTACCGTTTTATGATGCCTCTCAATATTTCCTTTTTTAGCACCGGAGACAGAAGTATTAAATGGTATGTCTTTACCTTCTTACTATTACTATTATTTTCTTCTTACTATTGCTTGCCATAATATTTTTAATTGCAGGCCAACTGTAACCCAACCGCTGGGCGTTGATTATGCCGTTCAGTTTTCAACTGAGCGCAATGTCGCCGCGCGTTGCGTATATATCTCCTTCAAAGTAACCCAGATCGTTCTCAAACACTAGCACGCTGATCGGTTCTAGACGATTTAAGGTGGTGACGTCGGCGGCAGATCGCTCACCGCAGTGTTGCCGCGGCTTGCGTTTATTACGAGAATTCGCGAAGTTTACGGAAGCTCCTATGATTTTTACACCTTTGTATTTTTAAAATATGTTGTGAGCTACCAGAATTGCCTTCGCGAGCTACCGGTAGCTCCCGATCGACGGGTGGCGAACACTGCTCTAGCTGTTCATAATACTTGCCCTCAATTTGAAAACGATTTTGGTTCATGCGGAGGCGTCTACCGTTCCGTATATTCCGCAGGTGTTTAGTCTTTAGTTTTATGGGGTACAGGCGGAAAGAACACAAGTTTGACGGATGAATAGGACCTTACCGTTGTGACACTCTATCTTTATTTTTTAATTTTATTAGGGTGGGAAAGCCACAGCTCTTGAGCTTCGCGGTGACAGAGCTTTTCGCCTATTTTTCCTTACTATCGCATGGTTTAGTCTTCAGTGGCAAAAGTAGGTACCTGCACATATTTTTCTTGAAGAGTAGGGAAAGACTGTGTCACACGGCTGAAGATGGAGACCCACGAGTCTTCGAAACGACTGTCCCGAAATAATTAATCATTTGTGTGATGCGGAGTGTGCTGATACTTAGTGTTGTTTGCCATACTGCGCCATAGTTCTTGCTATCATTATCCACTTGATTTCTCCTCGTGGGGACATTTGAAAAATAAAGTTTAGGTTAGGAGACCAGACAACATTGGAGATTTAAAGCAACGAATAAGAAATGATGCTGCAAACATTTCTACAGAGATTTTAATAGATCTCTTATCAAAACAACCGAAACGTCATATAAAAATGTCGACTGCATCATTAGATAGAAGATCGAAAGTGACCTTCAGAATGTGTTTTTAGTTTTTGAAAGAAGTCAGCCTGTATAAATATATGGATGATAGGAGAGAATAAAATAAAATAAAAAGTAATTCTCAAACCCTGCGAATTGGCTGTTTTCTTCGAAACGAATGAGCCCTACTCGACTCGATTAAACTTGGCACAAGTCCGACTCCAATCGAAATTAGAGATCACTCGAATTTTGGAGTTGGATGTTCAATTCGATTTAGTGAGTTAAAATACTTGACTCGTCACATCATTAGCCACAGGGCGAAATTCAGTAACTTTGACATCTTGAAATGAGTAAATAAATAAAAGTGGCTGTTAGTTTTCTATAACACGTTCATAAAATTTGAACCATCATTTAGTGATATTTTATCCTTTTATACAGGATGAACATATTCGCTTGCAAAAAAATATACCTTTCGGTTGGTCTATTACGAAATTCGTCAATGCCTCGTCGCAGACAATGTTAGGCCCTTCAGGCGCATAACTACCGACGCGACAATTTTAATTAAAGGTTTTTTGCACAAAACATAAAAAGTTCGTTATGAAATCCGAAATGTGGTTGTTACTGTTGTGTAATATTATATCGCACTAGATGGAAACAGTGAATCAGCGGCGCTGTAGATATGTCGTTAGTGATTTTCGTTTTGATGGTTAGCATCGATTGAAATTAAAATGCATCACATAAAAAATACCATTATTGAAAAATGCCAGCCGTTCTCTATTCAAAAAATTTAATTTCTCGTTTTACTCCACTTTTTTTTTGTTCAGTGCGACAAAGCGTAGTAGTATTAATTTCACAAGAGCCAAGCAATATTACTTTATTTACGAACGGGTCGCAAATAAAATTTTGTGAGGTTTTTTCGAGTGGCTGTAAAAAAATTAATCATCTGCACGAAGGAATACATTTGTATGTTACGCAAGTAGCTATAAATATCGGGTCAGTGCAAAAGTTCGTTCCCGAGTCGTATAGATGGAGCTGGTGAAGTATCATGGCAACTCTGTTGTTGTTTATGTATACATATTATATATCGTTGGAAAGATAACAGTCATAGCTGTCATTTGAGCATTAGAAGTGTTTGGTTTGGTTGAATTTAAATCGTGAAAAAGATCATTGAACATGGACAGGGAGAAGTTGCATTTTCGACATGTGATGCTTTACGAGTTTCGGAAAGGAATAACCGTTGGCGCTGCGGCAAAAAACATTCAAGTGGTTTACTTGGACCGTGTACCAGCCCTTCGAACGGTAAAGAAGTGGTTTGCTAAATTTCGCCGTGGTGATTTTACCTTCAAAGACGAACCGCGTTCTGGGCGTCTTTCCGACATTGGTAACGGTGTTCTGCGCAACAATGCACGCATTTCAACGGAAGAGGTTGCTGAGGCCCTGAACATTGATCGATCAACCGCGTTTCGGCGTTTAAAGAAGATGGGACTCACTCTGAAGCTCGACACTTGGGTACCGCATACGTTGTCCGAAAAAAAAAACAAGTTGGGCCGCATCTCCGCGGCCGTTTCTTTGCTAGGACTAGAAAAAGAGGATTTTTTGGACCGTTTAGTGACTGGCGACGAAAAATGGATCCTGTATACCAACGTCAAACGCAGGCGTACTTGGAAAGAAGCAAATGAAATAACAGATGCAGTCGCCAAAGCCGGGTTGCATCCAAAGAAGGTCTTGCTGTCCGTTTTGTGGGATTGTGAAGGTGTTATATTTTTTGAGTTGCTTCCTGTTGGCCAAACGATTCATTCAAAGAAGTACTGCCGACAACTAACCAAATTGGACGCACGAATCAAAGAAAAACGCCCGATCTTGGTTAATCCTAAGGCGTAATCTTCCACCATGACAACGCCCGACCACACACTTCGAAAATGGCTCTGGACAAATTGGGATAGTTGAAATGGGAAATATTATTGCATCCACCATATTCTCCGGATATTGCACCCTCCGATTATCAATGGCAAGAATGTTGATTGTGTGGAGGCTGTCAAAAATCACATCACCACCTTTTTTGACGCTAAACCACGCGATTTTTTCAAATGTGGTACCCGTAAATAGGTTGGGCGTTGGAAAATGATTGTCGAGAACGGTGTTGAATACATAATTGATTAATAAAGGTGTTTTTTTACAGTAACAACTGCTTGACCTATATTTACAAATCGGGCACGAACTTTTGCACTAACCCAATACTATGGCAGGTTAGGTATAATTAAAGGCAATGCGTCGTAATTTACCTTCATACTAATCATAGAACAGTCCACACTTTTCAGATGTTCCTATGCAACCATTAGCAGATTAAAACATGCTCGTGATCAAAATCTCGCCAATTTGTATAAATTTCAGATGGTAGAGTCATCGGAGCGTCACAATGGAAGCGGTGATCTGAATTATCTGATCCTAAGATGCTGTACGCAGACGTAGAGAAACCTTTAGGTACTTGCACCAAGACTGTCCGCCTTAATTCAGGACAATTACTGTTTCAATTATCCGTAATAGAAGAACTGTTTTAAATCAAAAGAATGTATATATATATATATATATATATATATATACATTATTCTAAGCGCAGTTAATAATGTGCATAACGCTTTGTGGAATAAAGCAAGGGCCATTTACTTATACTAAGAATCGCTTTCTTCAAATTTTCGGCAAGATTTTCTTGAATCAAGTTAACAAATATCTTAAACAAAGAATGCACATTATCAACTGCGCTTAGAATAATGTTCAAAGAAAAGTGGACTTAATGTAGAAGTATACATGCAGAAAGTGCCTGGAAATAATAACCAAGATAATGCCAATATAAAATAGTAAAATAGAAAACAATAACCAATACAACGCTAATAAATAGCTCCGGTATTGATGGAATCACTACCTGCAAAAGCAATATGAGAGGAGAAAAGCATTAAAGCTCCTAGCTCCTGGCCACATTACTCTTACATCTCTTAGTTTATGCCGCTAATCTTCAAAAACTGCAACTGAAATATTTTCTGGCGCCACCTAGTAGTTATAGTCCTAGATAGTAGCGACGGAGTGGAATACAGATACCACACTTACCCATACAAAGCGTTGCACTAAAAAAAACTCAGTATCGGGTCTGCCAAATTATTCTATTTTCATTTCGGTTTTTGTAGAAGGAATAAGATATTCATAAAAGCCATAAAAATACTTGGGCTCATATAAAACTCAATGGTGAAAACCGCATCTTAATACTTCATGCCGCTCGGAAAACATAAGCTTGCAAAATCAGTCAAAATATAATGAGACACCCTATTATACGCAGAGAAATGGTCTCTTGCATCAAGAAAATAGATTTTTTTGCAAAAATCAGCCTCTATTCAAGAAAATATTTTTATTTCAAAACTATAAAAATGTATAATATAAGAAAATAATTTTCTTGAAATTATATTTGGATTAAATAAATATTTTCTTAGGGTTAGAAAATCAAGAAAATCCAAGACAGAAAAATGTTTCTTCCAAGTAAATCAGTTAGTTTTAAGTTAAGAAAATATTCATATTAAAGGTAGGAACGAGAAAATGGTCCAGAACTTACAAAGTTCGATTGAGAATAACAGAAAGAATAACACTCCTATTAACTCCTGGTATCTCTCTAAGAGCAATACTTTGATTTAGAGGTGATACAGGTTGTAATTTACCATATTAGTTGAGTGTTTGTCTTTGATTTAATGCGGAATCTATCAACTTACTGAAAATGTTCGCCAAGTGGTTCTTTGTTTCTATTTTTACACTCGCAAGTATAATTTAAATAAATGTAGATGTGAACGTTGTTTACCAAACCATATACATTTACTACAACATGGGAATATTTCTTCAATATTCTAGCAGTGCAGACTAAAGTAAAGATTAAAAAAATAAGAACAACCATTAAGCTTATTTATTATTTTCTTTATTTTTTTATTTTTTCCATTTCTGACTTCGTCACCAATATGAGGTTGGCAGATTATGTGGATTATTGAACACCTTCACTCTTTTCAAAGGTGCTTATCTGCTTATATCTATGTATACGTAGATATTGATCATGTAGTGCAATTGGTCTTATCAAACCAGGGCAACAGTACATTAGAGAAAATGTTTTTGTTAATATTCAGAAGGTTTTTCAAATATGATGGGTTTCAGGATGCTAATCAAGATAGTCTAGGTTTTTGTTAATTATGGCGTCGTACCCTACTATTAACATGTAATACAATGGCTTAACGACGGAAAGTAGCACCAGATTTCGGAGAAAATACCTCTCTCACGAGAACGAGGCGTTGTTTGTCCCCTATCCCATTTTCAGATAATCGGTGACACTTTTCAGAAGTTGCCGAGGGTAATTTTACACCGCACGTATAGGGTTGCCGAAAATAATCGCCGCGCGTATATCAAATAATGTAATCTCCATAGTGTATTCATTTTTTAGTGGGGCGCAAGAAATACAGCGCCGATGAATAGTCCACCCTTCACGGCTTATGAGCTTTTTGGATATTATTACCTAACTGCCCTGGTTTTTAGCCGGTTCGCACTCTTTCTCCTAACTTCCCCTTTCTCTCTTGCATATTGCTTGACGCATTCGAACATGTGCGACCTCGCTTCTTCCATTTTCCCGCGGAACTGAACGGGCTGCGGTTAATTTAAACGGTAATGGTTACATATTTATTTGAAATGAAACGAATTGCGCAATACTAAAAACCTAATTCAGTTCAGCAAAGTTGTGCTATAAATTCACGGTTTTCATTTGATTGTTTCCATCCCGGGGCTTAAATAGAAGCGGTAGAACGTGTTACACGAAGCTGATCTAGAATTTTTAATACACAGAGAAAAAAAAGTTCTTGACTCGTCTTTTATACAGTCTTTTACTGTACTTTGCACATGTTTTAAATTGTACCGCAATTGTCTTTTTGTTGGTAACTTCCATGATGGAACATATTTATCCCAAAAAAGACGAAAGTTTTCATTATTTACTGTGGGATGTTGCACGTGCTCAACATTAAAATAAAGTCATACAAAAATTGCCAGTACGGAATATTGTTTCTCAAATTCAATACGTGACGTTTACTTTTAATGTGACTTCTACATTCAAATGTCGTGCGACCTAGCAACCCCATACTGCAAAATTTGCAACGAATGTGCGAACCTGTAAATCAAACGGAAACACCAAAATATTTCCAGCGAGCAAGGTACCAGGTTCCCATGTTCGAAAACACAAATGAGAATGATAAAAACCCGAACTCCTCAATGTCCACTGCATTACTGAACTCTGCATCCACATACGTACATACACCCCCCGTTAAGGCGTCTCTGCGGGTGCAACCGTTTGTCACGCTTTAGTAATATGAATATGTTTGATTCAACAATACAGTTATTTCTTTTAAACCACTTCGTCAGTTTGAAATAAATATATTTTTCACCTTTTAATGGTGAACACATTTTAATGGTGAACCAAAATGCGAACGTTCAAAAATCTAAATTTATTATTTGCATAAAATTTTTGTTTTAAAATATACATATAATTCTATTTCTACACATTTGAAGCTTCCTTGTTTTATAATTATATTGTTGCTTGCCTTTCATATTATTGTTTAGATACTTTCCATATACATACATAGTAGATACATGGTTACAAACATATCTACATTTAGTATTTCGTCCTAGAGTTCACTTTTTATTCCCCCGACGACGCCAGCAGTATTGTTGAATGTAAATTAATTTTAGAAAATAACAACTTACTAAACGAATTACAATTTATAAATAACCATATTATGTTTGTAAAAAACATAATAATACGATATTTTGAGAAGAGTAACATTAGTGGAAACTCGAAATATCTTAAATGATACAATAAATCAATTAAAAGTTATTCCTCGTTACTATTGCAATTCTAAATACCAATGTACTCACAAAATACGGTACGTTTATACCATATTTGAAATTTGCTCCGCTAACTGGTTGCGATGTTGAAAGAACATTTCCTGCATTTAATAAAATAAAATACTGACATCAAGAAGAATCAGATTTGCAGTTGAAAATTTGGATCAGTCGCTTCTAGTAAAGATTTATTTAACCCTTACTTCTATAAATTAAAAATGTTGATAATATTTTACGTAGATCATTAATGTTTGCAAAGCATAATACCGTGTAATCATAGATGGTAGCCTTTATTTAAAGATGTTTTTAATTAATATTGTAAATAAATACCCGCAGATTCTAAAACCAGAATGATAAAACCTTGCATCGCACATTTATGAAAGTGAAAGAAATAACGTACATATCTCATTCATCTTCGCCAGCTGCGTGTGAGTCATCCCGTACGTTTTGCCGAGGCTTAACCATTAACTTCCTCCATTACATTAAGATGATACCAATGCCTTCCTAAAGATCTACGTGGTCGCAAACAAAAACGGGGAACTTTAAAGGTTAACGCATACTACAGACTAAACTATCGGCCGATAGTTATTCTGGTTGGGTTGCATCCACGCATACCAGCCAAACTAAACCGTTTAGTTGGCTGTTGGTGGCCGACCAGCGGCCAGTCTGTGTGAGTTGTGTCCACTGAAATGTTACCGAAAGTTATTGTTATTATTATACGAAAAAGAAGAATTATGAAGAAGAGAAACCGTGAATATTGGATGCATCCCATTTATAGTGATAGATTGGTGCAAGGAAAGTTTTACACGCTGCATCCTAAACTACTGGAGTACCCCAAAAAGTTCTTCATTCATTATAGAATGAGCATAACCAGTTTCAATGAACTTGTTACATGAATTGTACCATTAATAATGAAGGAAGATTCAAATTTAAGACGTGCTATACCTGTTGAAAAGAGGTTGAGTGTGACGTTAAGATAGGTAATAAAAACACAATTTTTTTGTAATACAATTTTTTTTTATTACAACTAATATAATTCATTAATAATTCTAAATTAATATTTTTTCTTTACAAATGTAAAAAATCCGATTTATCTGTAAAATTTGAATAGTATGACTGCACTCTATCAGTATCATTGGAACATCCTACAGTGTTGGAAACGTAGACTGGCGACGCCTTGCTATCCTTATATCCTTAAAAATGTTTAGAATATTAATTTTAGCATCTAGCTTCTCTTCTGCGGTAAGATACTGCAGTGAGGGAACAATAGATAAGGTGAAGTTTGTATCTTCGTCTTGTGACCCACGCAATGCTTTTAATAGTTCCTCGTCTAAATCTTTTGCCTTTGCATTCGATTTATGAAACAGTTCACTAAAACCCTTACCACAACACTTAATTCGTACTGGACGCACGTTTCGATAGCCAAGCTATCATCATCAGCAGCAAGACTGACAGTCTTGCTGCTTGGCTGCTTGGCTATCGAAACGTGCGTCCAGTACGAATTAAGTGTTGTGGTAAGGGTTTTAGTGAACTGTTTCAGTGTTTCAGTGCCACAGTTTTAGAGTATCCGTTCATTCGATTTATAATAAAAAAAAATAAAGGAGCCAGTATAAAATTTGTTATGACTCTCATCAAAATCTTTTTCTTCATCATCATCGTCTGCCCGAGTTAGGTTTCCTTCCGTTGGCCGATATTCAAGAAGTAAGAATAATAATTTATCAAAGTAGATGTATCTACGTCTCTTGGTAGCGGCTTGGCCTGACTTTGTATTCTTTTGTGTATTTAATTCCCTACGAAAGCAGCTCCGCAAATTTCCTCATTTCTTCTATGTTTCGTGACCTGAAATTATACAAATAATTAAGATTATACACTACTTACAATTAATTTTTTTTTACAGATATCTGGCCGCCGGTACTAGTTTCAATGCGCTATCTTTCGAATATCTTATTGGAGCGAGTACAGTACGAGGTATTACTAAAACTACTTGTCAGGAAATGTGGAATATACTTCAACCATTGTATATGGCAGAGAAGCAGGAAGATGACGGGATTCAAATCGCGGATGAATTTTACCATCGCACAAATTTTTCTAACGCTATTGGGGCGATTGGTGGTAAACATATTCGTATGGTGAAGCCGGAACATTCCGAATCATTATATTTTAATTATAAAAAGTACTTCTCTTGTGTTTTAATGGCTTGGGCAGACGCAAATTACAAATTTGTATATGTGGATATTGGATCTTAAAGAAGCACTAGTGATTCAGAAATATTTCGAACATCTGAAATGGGCAAACGGCTTTTTGCAAACCAGCTAAATATACCACTTGTAAGGAAATTGCCCAATGATGGAAACGGAAATGTCATACCATTTGTTGTTGTAGGTGAGGAAATAATACATTACGCCTATATTCAACAAAATTTAAACTACACTAAACGAATTTATAACTTTAGACATACTAGGGCTCGGTGTATGGTCGAATGCACTTTCGGTAATCTAGCCAATAAGTGGCGTATTTTTCATCGTCCGATCGATGTAAAAATTGATTTTTGTGTTCATATTATTAAAGCTTGCTGTGTACTCCATAATTATGTGTGATGGAGTACAATTCACAGATACACTCTATGATTGATAACGATAATACACGTAGTCGAGGAAGAAGTAATATGACTGATGTGCGGCAATACTTCCCCTCTTATTTTATTTCTCCGCAAGGTTCTGTTTCATTTCAATATGACAAAGTGTAAATGTATTTTTGTATACAGTCTTACAGATTTCCTTCAAGTTTCTTCCAGATTACTCACATTTCCCAGGAACCTACAAAGTGAATCTGGTTAGATTAGGTTAAGTCTCGATGTCGAAGTTCTAACCTGATTTTAACAATATTAATGACATCAAAGTTAGGTATAGTGCGCCGATAACTTTAAACAGACTGTAGTTTGTCCAAATTGTTACAGTACATATATTATATGTTAAAAGGTATGCACTTTTATATAGATAACAATAAAAACAATAATTATTATTCAAGTATACGTAATTTTGTAATTGTATACGTACGAAGTTATTTCGATGAAGATGACATAACCACAAAATAACTTGTGTGTTGTGTGTACAGACACATAAAGATTAAAGTGATACTTGCACTACTTTTCATTGCAAAGAATATTACAAAACTTACTACCTCGGTAATCTCGTAGGAATTCCGAGAATCACGAACAAGTGACAGGGATAACTCTATGGTTAGGTGCTAGGTGTTCTGACTAAAAGGATAAAACATAGAACATCAGGTACCACAACGGACTTACGCAATCACTTGCCTTTGCTGAAATACCTGTTATACCAAAAAAGGACGAAATATACTAACAATTAATTACAAAATATGAAAGCGGAAAGATCAAAGCATTGTTCAATGTGTAGTGAATTGAATCGCATTTTATTTAAACTGCTAACATTGGTGCTACTGGTTTTGAAAACGATATCGGCGAGATTTTTGTAATTTTTGTTAATCCCTAATACAAACAGGAATTCTAATATCCACCAATCTGTGGCAACTGTTTTATTATTTTTTTATACAGAAATTTTAACGTTAGTTATCCAATAGAAAAAATATATAAATCCATTATCCTACTTACCTACTATTTTCTTAATTTACCTTTCCCCGCTTACGAACCATCATCTCACATAACCTAAACTAGAACTGCGATTACGATTGCCCTGTTCACACAACGGAAATTGCCGACGACGTGCGAAGCGCACGATTCTAACATATATTTGTTTGACTCAACAAAATTATGCCAAATAAAAACATTTGCACATTCAAACAAATTCAATCTGTTGCTCGTAAAAAATGTGCTTTCACTCAAATAAACCTTTGTTGAATTAAATAAATAATTTTAAAGATATATATTTGTTTGATTCAAGAAGTTCAAGAGTCTTTTTTCTCTGTGTATATAAACTTTTGTTTCGTTTAATTCTATTGCCTATTTAGATATTGTATAAAGACATTCTTTACAATGAATTTTACCAATTGACACTGGAAAATTCTGTATTACGCGCTATACGGCTGTGCTAGATAAAAACTAGCAATTGAGCTTTGATGAAATGTTTAATAAATTCACAACTGAAATATTATCTACAAATACAAACAAAATATAAACCTAAAAGCACAAGAGAAGAAATAAATTAGCCCGCCAGTATTTGATAAATGTAGCTTTAGTTTGCTTATATATTAACCAAATTGGAGATCGTTTACATTACGATTTGGAAATCATGTTTACTTTTAATTTCATTATCTCCAGTATTGCTAAAGTTTGCGTAAAATCAGTGTTTCCTTATACATTTAAATTGTCTAAATAACGAATATTTACATTTATATATGACGAAAGGACTTCAGAGGATGGAAAAATACGTAGTCAATTGAAACCGACAGATATTAATTATTTGAGACTGAAAGTATAATTTTGTTTGCTAAAAGTGTTACAAGGCTTCCTTCTTTTTTCTTCAATACAAATAACAAACAAGAAAGCCTTAATTACATGCGTATCCAAGTGTATTATTAATGATTAATTTGACTGTACAATGGCTAAAACGCATTTATCAATGCAATGGATGCTTCCATAAACATATCTATGTCACAGAACAACATGCTTCAGCTAGATAATAGGTCTCATTAACATGTAATGTAGGTATGACAGATATGCGTGCATCACAAGCAGTCTGTATATATGTCGTTAACATTGGAGACACTGCATTAAATAAGTTAGTGCCTATCCTGTATTACATATGTAATGCAGTGTTTGGTAATTGGATTAGGCTTATCAGGATATTTGCATTTTTTCGAACCTACAAGATACTGGTAGTGTTAAGTGTATTGTTGATAAAAATATTGTTGAAAATGTTTTCTTTATTGAAATATTGATCCAATGCATAGATATATGCGGATACGAGTTTATATCGATTGTAGGCAATTCCAAAGTCCGCTAAATTTTGTTTATGCTTGTAGGCTACAAATATCACAATGTTATGGTTGGCGGATACACCAGCGTTCCAATAGTATTTTAGACTATGATATGGAAACTCAATAATAACTATTTTAAAAATGACAGAGCTAATTTAATTCACTTTAGAAAGTTTTCCGAGAACATAAAAGAAGATAAAACAATGAAAGATAAATAATATAATAGGAAGAGAAATCTAGTAAAAGAGGACAAAAAAAAAACTTGGAAAGAATTTGGGGAAAAGATAGCAGAAACATATAATGTGGATAATCGGAAAATATTGGACAAGAATAAAATGATTAAGAGGAACCAAAGGGAAAGAAGTAAAGGCAATAGAAGACAAGAATAATCAAATACAAATAGGAACAAAAGAAGTACTAGAAATATAGGGAGAACACTGTGAAGATAAATTTAACTCAATAAATACAAAAGAAAGCATAAGCAGAGAAGGGCTAGACCAACTACAAGAAATAACAGACGAAGAAGTGAAAGAAGCCGTACACAAGATCAAGATAGGAAAAGCAAGTGGAGAAGATGGTTTGTTACCGGAAATAATCAAATGGCTAGGACAAGAAGGAAAGAAATGGATGTTGAGAGTAGCATGGAAGCAACAGAAAATACCAAGCGAATGGGAAAACAATCTAATAATACCGATGTATGAGAAAGGAGAGCAGACCCAATGGGGAAATTACAGAGCCATATATTTAGCACAAAGAAGTTACAAATTATACACAAGAATACTAGAAAAACCACTAAGAGACAAAAAATTAAAGAAAGAACAGGCAGCCTTCGGGCCAGAAAGACTACTAATGACAACATACTAGGGTACGTAAGGATACATTTATAGGCGCGAGTCCCATACATATAGCGAATAATGTTGTCGCTTGTGCTAGAGCGTCCTCGATTGGCTTCGCGTGCTCCCCACCTTATACTTTCATAGCGGGCAAACGTTGCAACACTGTCCATATATTTTAGCGGTTCACTTTACTACGGAATTTACTAACGCGGTATATATATTGTAATGTTCGATATTTACAACAACAACAACAACATCGGCTGTCAATCTCAGAACGGATAGGATATTCAGGTTAGCCACCCGTTCGTGATGAAATATTCCTCTTGCGGGTAAAAATTTAATTTTTCAAGTTACCATTTCCACCCAGCCAACTGGCCTTGGGGCGTCCAGACAACGACTATCATAGGGTAACACGGACAAATCCACTTTTCTGTTTATTTTTCTAATCTTGTAAATCGTCAAAATTAATGTAAAAGTCATCTAAAACAAACAACAGGATAAATTGAAAGGTATTTCAAACATCATTTCATAAATTAAATCTTTGTCCGAATGTTATTAAGTAAATCGTTAGTGTATTTCGTCATATCTATGTTGTTAGTCAGAATTTAAGTCATAGATTTCCATAAATAACTTCATTTCATCGAAATGCATTATAAAAGTTTATATTTGGGTTTATTTTATCAAAATTTGCTGTGGAATGAAACAATCGCCATCTTTCGCGATTACAAATAAAAGAACGACGCCAAAATTTTGATCAATCTCGATTCAGCTTTCGTCGAATCAATTTGTGTTTACTTCATTACGATACCAATTTAAAGTGTTCGATAGTAAACTTAAAGTATTTATTTAAAGAAGAAAGGGTTGAAGGTGAGAGCAGGCAGATTCCTGTAGAAGTTATTATAAACAGAGCGTTTATATGACATCAGCTTCATTCGAATTCAAGGTTAGTTATATGTTTAATTCTAACATTCGTTAATTTCGATTTATTAATTTGAAAATTCACTAGAAAATTGCCCACAGAGTACTCAGGAATACTCCCGATCCCACAAAGAATTTAAAAATTTAGACTAATTTAGAAAATTTCAAGTTTTTTCCAAAAATCCCTTGAGAAAAATATTCCAGTATATAATAAAGAGTTTTATAGAACGAGAAATGGAAGAAGAAGAACAAATATTCCTGGTATCCATTGATCTGAAAGCAACGTTTGACACAGCGGATAGAAGACAAATATGGAAGGGTTTAGTAGGAAATGGAAGTACCTAAAGCTTTAATAAGTGCAATCAGATGCACATATGGAAAAGTAAGAGGGAAAATACAAATTGTTGGGCAAAGGGCTGAACAATTTAAAGTGAAAAAAGGAATAAAATAAGGGGACAGTTCAAGCCCACTATTATTTGTACTAATTATGGATCAAATAATTAAACGAATTAAAGCACAAACCGAACATGTCAACACAATAATCGGATATAGAGACCTAGAACCAATGAGTGAGTAGCCTGCTATATGCAGATGAGTGGTCCTAACAGCAAACTCCAAAAACAAAATATAAACTGAGTATCTGGACAAAAGAAATAAGAAACTTGAAGTTGACACAAGTAAAACTGAAGTAATGATTATAAATGAAAACCAAGACAATCATACTAATAAAGAGATTATGTGTAGAGACAAGACATTGGAACGGGTAACAAAATATCATTCTTTGAAGGGCATAGTAGCAGAGGATGGAAAAATAGCTAAAGAAATAAACAGACAGAACAAATCAACGAGAGTATATTACTCACTACTTAAGACAATACTAGGGTATGCACATGGATACAAAAATAAAAATATATAATGCAATAACAGTCCCTTTTCATGATGAGTGAACTGAATGAGGTGCTGATCCACATATTGGAGCTAGAAATAGTTGAATAACAATCCCAATAATAACCTATGCGTGTGAAAATTGGACACTACGGACGAAAGATGAAGCAAAGATAAATGCGATGGAGAGGAAACACCTTCCAAGAATAGCGTGGCAAACAAAACGGGATAGAATTAAGAATGAAGATATCGGATAATAAGAAAAATAAAAAGGAAACAATTAAATTGGTACGGATATACAGCAAGGATGGGGACTGCTAGGATTACAAAAAAAAATAAAAGAGACAGGATATCCAAACAAGAAACGAAAAGGAAGACTAAGAAGGAAATGGATAGAAAAGATAAGGTAAATGGGGGAAAAAGTGAAGAAATGAAAAGAATGACAAAAAATGGAAGAGAGTGGAAAAATGGGTGCAAGAGGAACCGGAATCCTCATCCGACAGCTGAAAAGCTACAAGGAATCGAGAAGAAGAAGAGTGACAGTTCTATACCATAGACAACCTAAACAACTGGCAAGGCATTGTACGTTCGTATTCGGAGTGGTATTTACAGCAACACATTTACCACATATTGCACGCGTGCAAGAGGTTGATGTGTGTTATCGATATTATAGTTACGATATTACAACAATAATCTCCTATGTCCTCCTCCGCTTCCAGTGTCCATATGTACGATAATAAACAAGGCGAGGTGTAATATTGTCCAGCCTCTCTCTTTAGTCTGCCTAACTCTGTCACTCATCCAATCTGCTGGCAACGGCGCTCGGTGATACAGTCGCATGCTTGATCGTGTGGGGTATAAGTAAACAGTGGATCATCGAATAGCGCAATACGCCTCGGCTTGATAATTAATGAACTACAACGGTATAACTACTAAGTCATCTGTATGGCCGGTACATTTGACAACAGTTTGACAGTAGAATTAGAACAAAGGGGATTACTTGATTACTACATGTTTATTGATATGGAATTTTCATTTTAACATGACGAACAGAAGTTTATAGTATTTCGTCGCATCACTCACTGCATTTTAACCAAAAAACTTATCTGCATAGCTTCATATTTAATTTACTAAAGAAAGATAGAAAGATATTGCAATTTACAAATCATTTGCATTATAGTAAAATCTTTAATTTGTACTACATCTGTTCGCGCAAAATTGTACTTCTTCTTCCCGTATCGTATTTTTGCCGACAGCTATTAATACTATTATTGGCGTCTGCATTTAATAATTTAAAGCATCGTCAATTCTAACGACGCTGCGCCGAAGTGCTGGCCATCGTAACGAAGCCGCAGAACGCAATCTCCGCGGTGTAAAACCGGCTCTGAATCGGGCTGGATAGCAATTGAAACCTCTCTTCTACGAAGCGAACCAAAGGCGTATGGCACCGGGCGCTGTTCTGACCATGGATTTACTGGTTCGCTAGGAAACTTGATGGGATGGCAAATGTTCGTAAAGTACGAGTTTAGCGCTTACATTGCCAATTTCGAGCCCACAGAAGTGATTATTCTGGCTGAATATAGAGTTGGATTAACAATAAACGACTTCTGGTTGGATGGGACTTTCAACGTTGATACATGATATTTCGATGACGGAATATTATACTACAAGGGGATTTATTGCTTCCGTGCTGGTCTGAGAGATATTAGTTGTTGCGAGTGGATAAATAATCGACGTTTAGCGTTTAACGTCCTTTTGATTAAGTATATCTATAAACGGATTTTATACTCAATATATATACAAGGCTATACATTCCTGTCGGAATTGCAGCCACTCCTTTTAAAAGAAGTTCTGGAAACTCATTTATGATGGTGAGTCATTCCATTTCCTTCAGTATCATTCTTATAGGTTGTTGTGTGAATCGGTCGCTTTCACTATTTTCTTCCATTCTTTTCTGTTCTTTATTTTATTCTTCCACTCCCAAGGTCCTCCATAACTTGGTCCCCCATCTATTCTTGGGTCTGCCTCTCTGTCTACCTCCTGTGCGTTTCCATTTCGTGATAGTTTTGATTGTTGCGCCATATTGCCTTCTGTTTACGTGCCCGAACCATCTTATTCTTGCTGCTTTCATCATTTTGATTATTGTTTGTCCCTTCAACATTTCTTCAATTTCTTTATTATATAATCTTCTGTATTCCTCTTCGTTTATTTTTACGGGGCCAGATATTTTTGTAATAATTTTTCTTTCCCAGATTTTGAACCCTTCCTCTTCATTCTTTGTTAGACACATCGTCTCTGCTGCATATGTAACCGCGGGTCGTATTGCGGATTTGTATATCTTCAGTTTTAAGTTTTTACTTATATTTCCATTTTTCATAGATACTTTGTATCTGTTAAACGCTTGATGTCCAGCTTGTATTTTTTGTTCTACTTCTGCTTTTTTGTGGTTTGTTCTGTTTATCATGCTTCCTTTATACTTAGTACATATGAAAAAACGTAGAGTTACTTTTAAAACATTTTCAACTTCCTTTTGGGACTTATACCTTTCTCTGGAGGAAGCAACTTGTATCTTTGAAGGGATTAGAATCATCCAACTCTCTACTTTTCTTTCAAAAGTAAACGTGTTGCGTTGTGCCGTATGGATGCGCGAAGTGTGCGTTGCACACAGGCGGCCAATGTAAAAGGCGGTATCGGTGACAAGTAATCAACAAGGAAAACGAGCCGTTAGGCGGCACGAACTGAGTAAGCAGAAATCAAAACAATCTGAAGGATATAAATTATTGACTGTTTAGTCTTTATATTATTCAATTTCTTCGCCAGTTGGTCATTATCATTAGAAATAAACGAACTCGAGCTTAGAGAGTAGAGTTATATCGTGAATAATATCTGACACGTAGAAGAACTTCGCCCTTGAACTGTATCTGCATTTTAAAATAAACAAACTAATCGATGTTACATATACACCCCAGCCCCAAGTTTTAGTCACTATTATTTCGACTTTTGTACGAGTAATATATTCAATAAATATCTTGTTTCTTCTTGTTTGAGTTTTCAAAAACCTCAAGTTACGATTAATTGTAGTCTGTGTGGTTTTTTTAAAGTAAAATAATTTTAACAGATTGTATGTAACCATTGTAAGTAAATAACTGTTATATTTTTAAAAAAATATAGAAGTTTTTTCGCATTTTCTATATTTCTATATTTACAAATAATTTCTAGGATCGACGTAATGTTGTTTGAAGTATCTTTTTGTTGTATGTACTTAGCACATGTCCTGTAATATAAAGTGAAATTTCTTTTTCAAATTAAATTGTAAAGTGAATCACCAGTTACTGGTTTTTATAACATAATACCTACGCCTATAATAACTATTCCCCAAGTATAAAAGTAGGGGTGGCGGCAAAATATTTTCGCACACAGGCGGCCAAATTGTTTGCAACGGCACTGTTAATTGCTATAAAGTTCGGTAAAGTAAAGAAATGACAACAATTAACAAAACACGTCAAAATGAGAGAAAATAATACCAAGAACGAAGAAGGAACGTATGACAAATGCAGGATATAATAACAATAAACAACAAGGATAATTTACGCTTTTGGTATTGAGATTTGACAGTTTGGCAATTGCTATGATTATTTTGCTCAGCAACGAGCTCTTCAGATCAGTCTGGCGTCACAAGCTTGACGCTCTTTCCTAGCTAACTGTGCGTAACAACAAGGACAGATTACTAAAATCTGTATTGCTGCATATCGTCATATTTCTTAAGTTAAAGTATAACATATGTTATATTGTTGGATTCGCCTTTCGATTACCTTTTCAAAATTGTAAAAGTATACAGGATGTTATATTTAAAATAAGAAAGTTGACGTCACTTCCGGTGACACCGGAAATGCAATTGAACTGCCGATGACCGCAAAAAATAGAAATCGACCCATTTTTTCTGAAAACGCTAGCTTCTGTCGTTCAAAAATTAGCATGGGGGGAAGACTTTAGGACCTCACTGTATAAAGAAATCCATGTGTATGTAGGGAATATCAGCGCTTCGGGTATGCGACTAATCCTGTCAAATCTGATTAGTTCCATAATAGTCGGACATGCTCCCTTAATACTCTAAGGCTCGATTGCTTTCATCCTCTCAGCCGGGCAATTCGGCTAATCAAATAATCGTTTCCTTTACGTTTCCGTATAAAGACAAAGACAAGCAAACACCATCTCCCTTTAACCGACTGCACGTCATTGCTAGTTCGTTACACATAACACGAAGACATCCTAGAGGACGATACCCCGTACAGCGGAGGAGTAGACTGGCTCTCCGTTAATTGGTTCAAGTTCCAGACGGTATGGATCCTAGTGCACTGGAATTAGAATCAGTGCTGTTTTCCTATTAACTTCGCTAAACGTATTATGGAATTTTGTATGGAGTGTGTATCTTACATTAAAACTGAGAACGGCGGGTTAACTTCGGAGGAGTTGAAATTGTTATTTAGTAAACAACTAACAGCTGATCCAATACATTTGAATTATGCATAAGATTTGCTGTCATAACAATTTGTAAGTTTGTAATTGTTATAGTAAGCAGAACTATTAGTAGTAAGTTTCTCTACAACTTTATATATTAGCTAGGTAATTACCTTTGTTAATACTAGTTCTATTGCTGGGTTTAAATTGGTAAAATGGTAGTGTTTTCCTTCGTTTTTACCATTATTGTTATAATAGTAGGTATCTGCAAAAACGTTATCTACTGTTTCTAAATTTTTCCATAATTTACCCTGTTTTGTTCCACTATCTTTCAAGAAACGTAAACATCTACAGGGTATTAAAAATTAGTTCGAAAAAATAAAAATTTACCCTTTTTTTAACTTTTACAAAAATTCTACATTTTCTTTTGTTTATGTTCTGAGTATTAGAAACAGACGTATCAAATATTAAACGAAATGATAGTTCTTTTATATATTCAGATAAATCTGTATCTCCAGAAATCAGAAGTTGTATATACAGTGTGTCTACTTATGTTGGAACCACACGGAATTTTGCATAACAGTAAAGTACCTATATTTTAGACAATATCGGAATTTGTTATAAAGTTGACTAGAATTAAAAATTATGTTCTAGTATGCAATCACATCCATCTACCCTGAAAAATCAATACCTTGTATGTATTTGATATTTCTTACATCAGATTCTTCATGTAAATTGGTATTTTTAATACTGCTCAGTTTAAAAATTTTACAAATGATGTAAGCTAATTTTGTAAATACAACGTTGGGAATTTAGCCTTTAGAAAAAAACTAACCTTATGCAGAGATTATTCACGAATTCGCAAGCATTCAGTTATACGGTAAATACGCATGCAAACGTAGTAACTACAAACAGCACCGCCACGCCGGGGAGTCTCTGTATTGATTAATGTCCGGCATGATTGCCGTCTGCAGCGGTGACGGGTAGCCGAACAGCAGAATGCTTAATATAAGGATTAATCGGAAACACGGAATGCGGTTAGAGTCTAATCGCAGTTGCCAGGAACATGTAAATCAGTTTTAGACCGGGTATAATGCAGGTATGTACATGGCGTCGGCAGCGTGGCTCCGGCAAATGCAAAACAGAGGCCGCCCCGCTCGCTTACTCGCTAACTATCCTAACTACCTGCCTTATTGTACCTATGTGTACCTCTTTATTGGCGACAAATTACGCGAAATTAAGCGAACAGATGTGTAATCGGAATTGTAAGCGGGAAGGAAACTGCGAGAGCGATCCAACTGTGAAATTGATTAGGGGTACAATGCTTCTGCAGCTAACGTGTTATTTAGGCATTAGAATAAGGTACGAGGTAAACTACTCTCCCAATTTCAAAGTTACATAGCTAAAGACAGTTAAATCAGGAGTTCCTCTTAATGTCTAGCTTAATTAGAAAATTATATCACTTGATTTGCTTGCACTGTAATGTAGAAAATGTTTTTCTACTTTTCTACACTCAATCGTTAAAATTATTTGAAATGTGCTAAATCGTTAGTAGTAACCCTTAACGATGTGTCCAATCATTCAGCTTCCGTGTTTACAAGATTATAATTAACAGGATTTGCTCTAAAACTTACATAGAAAGACACTTCAATAATGAAAGATACAAAACCAAGGAAAGCTTTTAGGTGAAGTTCTGACCGTCTTCCCTTGGAACCTGTAAACTAGCATATCTGTCAACGTATTTTATAAAAGCAAGATATACATTTTTGCAAAAAATAAGATGATATCTTACTAAAAGAAACCATTGCCAAAAATAAAAACTGTTGTATGACAGGAGCTCATCAGACTTTTTGCTCATTCTGTGAGTGAGCAAAAAGTCTGGAAATGGCTTATTATCTCAAGAATAAATAAGCGAAAAACCTTGAAATTTGGTGTATAACTAGAGGAATTCAAGTTGCATTTATTGTAATTTTCCTGTACTTGTTTTTTAGGTACCAAGGCCAACTTGACTTTTCTTTAAATGGGAAGGAGAGTCAGTTTTATGACCTTTGAAGAGATTTTTTTTCCGAATTCGGTAATGTAACATATGCTATCGAAAATCATTAGATTACAACAAATCAAATCATCAAACAAGTGAAAAGTAATTGGTTTCAACTTGTCAAAGTTCGCATAATTGTCGCAAAATGCTTTGCTTAAGTGAAACTGAAAGAATTAAAATTTTGATGATTGCAGGGCATGGAGATAAAGGACGCAGTTGTATTGAAATGGCAAAAGCTTTCAACGAAATTCATTCCAATGAAGAACCAATATTAAAGTCGGTGGTACAAAGACCAAATTCAGGAAGACTAGAAAGGGATACAAATGATGAAAATTCTAGAGATATTTGTGAAACTTTAGTATTCTCTGCACTAAATGAAATACGTGGATTCAATCCAACATAAGACAGTACATCTATTTGCATTTCTTCTGTTCTAACTGGTGTTACATGACCAGAATGTTTTAAATTTGATGAAAACGAGCCCGTTCGCATTTTAGCTTCAACACGAGAAAACGCCATATGTGATGTTACCACTCTGTTAGGGAATCGCTTTCCATAAAGTGTTGTTGCTTCACGAGAACATTTGTGGCACTCTTCAAAAATTAACAACATATCGACACATTCATTTGGAGAAAAATTAGAAGGCATTTTAAAGACTTTATTACAACACTATTTCACTACGTATTTAACTGTACGTACGTAAACTGTTTTTTGCAAATCGAAATAAATATCTGAATCTTTTTTATTCGAGCAACCTATACTTACAGTTATTCAAGCCCATGCTGCCTGTACATAGTTTGTTCCACATGTCATCTGCTGAAGTTGGAGCAGTTTTTCTTACTTCCCGACCGAGTTCTTCCCATAATACCTCGATAGGATTCGTCATTTCATGATTGTTAGTATCATGTCTTCCTCTTTCAACTGTTCTAAATATTACTTGCATAATTTTGAAGTGGGTTTTGGATCATTGTCTCGTTGGAATAGAAAATTCTGACCTAAAATTCTTACACCAGAGGGTATCGCTTTCCACTAAGATGCGTTTGTATTGCTTTTTTCTCATTATGCCTTGAATTTTTACGAGATCACCTGCGGATGTACCAGCAAAACTACCCCAAACCATTACCGAACCGCCGTGTTTGACGGTAGAAACTGTGCATTGCTCTAGCGCAAGTTCACTTACAGATCTTCTTACAAACACTCGTCTTCGCGAACCGAAAATCTCGAATTTGGATTCGTTGGTCCATAATACCTTGTTCCAATCTTCTACCGTCCAATTTTGATGTGCACGTGCCCAACTTCTTTTACTTACTAATTTGGCGAAGTAAGGGCTTTCGCATCGCAATTCGTCCGTGAAGGCCGGCTTTTTGCAGACGGCGTTTAGTCATGGACACGCTAATCGGCTTCGGAAGTATAGTATTGCTTTCTGCGGTAATTTCTGGAGCTGTTTTTCTTCTATTTCGCTTGCTGGACACCACGATTGCAATATCTTGAGCTGATGTTGTCGCCCTTGGTCTACCACTTCTTACTTTATTTAGAAAACTGCCACTTTCACTGTATTTTTTTGTTACAATCAACAGTAGATGGATTTAAATGTAATTTTCTAGCAATATGACGATTGCTTATGCGTAAGTTATGTTGTGC
Source organism: Dynastes maya (assembly GCA_029619315.2). NCBI lineage: Eukaryota > Metazoa > Arthropoda > Insecta > Coleoptera > Scarabaeidae > Dynastes > Dynastes maya. Next base: position 14,607,694 of record JAROYE020000008.1, read on the forward strand.
TACTATCAGAGCACGCGTTTCAACATTAATTTCTTTCCTTTTCGGCATGTTTTAAAATTTCAGACGAAATTATAAACACTATTCGTTAAAAGATCTTGTCGCTACTAACATGATTCATGATTCATAGTAAAATTACCAACTGTTACATTTTTCCTGGAATTTGAAGAAATACGTTCTTTGTTGTCCCTATTACCAGCGTTTTTATGACGGTTACCTCTCATACAGATAAAAGAAGTAAATAGCCCGATATTATTTAATGAATTTAAGTGAATCTTACTGATTATTAGCATACTATTCAAAAATTCTGGAATATATTTCCTAAATACATTCCTTGTATACAAAAATCTAAAATCCAAGGGTGTCAAAATACTTATGAGCGGCCTATACGGAAACGCTTAGAGATGAAAGCAACTGTTCTGCTAACTATTTAGTATTCTAACTCGGAACAACGGTACACGCCTATTAGTAAAAATGAGAAATTAGCGCCGAATCCCGGAGATTATTTATTATCACCTCATTGAAATTCGGGCTGCGTCATCTATTATTTCTTCTACACAGCAGCGTTCGTACTGCTATTCAGGCTCGGCGCCGTGCATGAATTTAACCACCTAACAGCGGCGGAATTTCGGGGAGTTAACCGAATTTCGCACCTAATCCTGGTTTCCAAACTGCAGACGCCGCGGTAGCGGCAACAATATAACGTATTAATTCGCGTCGGTACGCCACCTAACACGGGCTTAAATTATGTACAAATTTTGCGGGATGCCCCCGAATACATTAACGGAACCGAATACGTATAATGCATACACGTACATGAACATACACTTACAGGCGAATAGACAGGAACACACAGGCACGCACCCATTGGTTCCTGGGATATGTTACTACGTATTAGGTATAAATGAGAGGAACTACAATAAACTATTAGTGTTGCTATGGAAACATTTTTCGTAATTTAACATCACATTGACAGGACTTGATTGATTGCATGCAGACTGGAAGAGCGAAGACGCATTTACCAGACAAGCTGGTAATTGTTATATCGTTCACAGCGTGATATTTTGTACAATGACAAGTTCGCTAACACTACTAGATGTTACAAATGGATTCCATTTCGCAAGCTTTACAATTTGTCACTTTGCTAATTAATCTCATTTGCGATTGCTTTAGCTGAATAGCTTGCATCGAGAGAAATGTATAGTAAATTATATCACAATTGTAGCGTATCCTACCAGAATCGACGGTTACTATAGTGACAACTATCGAAGTAAGTAGAAAATAACCTATTATTGTAGCTTTTTGAAGTGGATGCATGTACTCCATATTTAAAGTAAAAATAGTACACCAAAATTGTAAAGAAATCTATAAAATTATAGTAAAAAAAGAACTACCAAATTGTAGGTAAATTACCATACACTTATAGTAACATTGTCGTTAAAAAGTATTACTACAAAATGTACTAGTTACCACATGCATTATTAATTGCACTATCCTTGTTCAAAACTGCACGACATATACTGTAGTAAATTATTCTCTTGCTTGTAACAGAATACTGTTCAAACAAAAGAGAACTTAATGTAGAAGTGCTTAGAAACAATAATCAGGATAATGCAAATAATAAACAGCTCACGGTATTGACGGAATCACTAGCGGCAAAAATAACGTGAAAAAAGAAGAAGCACTATCGCATTTTGTTCCTATCCGCATCTTATATCTTTTAGCTTATGCCACTAATCTTCAAATACAGCAACTGAAATATTTCCTGGCGCCACCCAGTTCCAGCAGTTATAGTCATGCCGTCCTATTGGGTATGTCGGAAAGTTCTGTCGTATTTTTTAAACAAAACAAATTTAGAATATATTTATTAAATAATTAATCTACAATGTACTCGGTTAAGGCCGTTCGTACGCCATCTTTTGTATGAAAAGTCTTTCCATTCAAAAAATTTTGTACTGATCGAAAAAAGTAAAAATCTGAGGGTGCCACGTCAGGAGAATATGGAGGATGTGACAAAACTTCCCAGCCAAGATCTGCCAATTTTCTTTGAGACATCAAAGAAGCATGGGGTCGAGCATAATCATGCTGAAACACAATACCTTTTCTACTGGCCGCTTTTCTTTGATTGCCACATCTAAATTTGACAACTGTTCACAATATTTTTTTGAATTGATAGTCTGCCGCGGTTGTAAAAGTTCATAATGAATAGGCCCACCATAAGCACAACATTCCCTTTTTTTTAATGAATATCGGGTTTGGCTAATGTTGGTGGTGATTGTTCGGACTGTACATATGCTCTTTTTTTTACAGGATTGCTGTACGTAATCCACTTTTCATCGTCCGTAATTAAACGGTCCAAAAATGGCTCCTGTTCAAAACAGTGTCTCAAATGAACCTTATCAACAGGCCCGAAATGAAAATACGACAGAACTTTCCGACATACCCAATAGATAGTAGAAACCGGAATAACGTACAACGTTTCATAAACATTTTCAAAAGATACCGGTTAATGTAATATATTTTTTTCCTTTTTATTATTTACCACATCTACTAATTCAACTACAGTTTTTTTTTAAATATACAATAAATAATAATACAAAAAAGGGATAAATAAACTTAAATATTAACTCATTAATTATTAAATTTCATAAAAATAATCCCTATTTAATTACAGTATTACTGAAATAATGAAATAATACAGTAACATATAAAAAAAAACCTTTTCATTAGTTAATGCACTTGCTCCTACTTTTAATTTTTATCTTGAAAGTTTTTCTCAGGGTTAGAAAATAAAGAAAATCCAAGACAGAAAAATGTTTCTTCCAAGTAAATCATTTAGTTTATTTATATGAAGGTAGGAATGAAAGAAATGGTCCAGATCTCACAAAGTTCTATTGAGAAATTAGGCGAAAGGTTTCGTGTTTAAAAACCACATCAGGCCAGCTACAAGGATATCCAATAAAATAAAAATTACAATATTGAAAAAAAACCTAAAGTTAATAATTAAAAGTAGGAGCAAGTGAATGAACTATTGAAAGTTTTTTTTTAATGTTGCAGTATAACTAAATTATTTCTTTAATAACCTAATTAAATATGGATTATTTTTATGTAGTTTGATAATTATAGTTAAATTAGTACAAGTGGTAAATAGTAATAGAGAGAAAAAAAAATATATTAACCGGTATCTTTGGAAAATGTTTATGAAATGTTGTACGTAAAAAGTTATAATCATTGTATGGGTAAGCATTATTATTATTATTATTATTGGCCTCGACTGGAAATCATTAGCCGCATACATAATTTCCTAGCCACCCGAAAGGACACCAGGACAAACAGAACACACACTTCACACCTGGGGCCGATCAGGTGACTAACATGTCAAACACAAAGACAGGTAGGCCACGGAAAAAGGGAAAACCCACTAGGTCGTCTATTAGTTTACTAATTTCATTTATCTGCACTTTGCATCCTAGAAAGAGATGGTTGATGTTTCCACACTCCTTCCGACAAAACATACAAGTGTCGTTCTCAGACAAATTAATTCTGTGCAGATGGGCCGGAAACCTCCCATGATTAAATGCAATCCTTAGAATTTGAGCAAGCATTCTCTTTTTGACATGGATTTTTTATACCATCGCTGTCCAATGGGTAAGCATGGTATCTATATTAATGTGTCTGTTGCCACGCTCTAGGACGGCATGACTAACGTCACTAGGCGTTAGGTGACACTAGGAAATATTTCAGCGAATCCATCAATACCATGAGCTGATACATTATCTTGATTATTGTTTCTAGGCACTTTTTTCATGTGTGATTCTGTATTAAGTTCACGTTTGTTTAAACATTATACTGTTACAAGCATGATAATAATTTACTGCATTATGTATGGATATGTCGTACTGTTTTAAACAAGGTAAGTGCAATTAATAATGTGGATACAAAATAACATTATTTCATTACAAGTACATACTTCTAAACGGATTTAAAAAGCTCCAAGAAAATATTTCTTTTGATATAAAACAATTGTTGTATTGAGGATAATTGAAACAGTAATTGTCTTGAGGTGAGGCGGACAGCCTTTATACAAGTAAACGTTTCGCTGCCTGTAGCGCTAATGTTTGTTCAACAATAATATTGTAGTGTATGTAACCACAATAAGTAACTACAAATATTTTGTTTTTTCCACTACAATATGTCACTCATTGTCATATTGCGTGTTGGTAAAATCTACTAAAACTTGAACAAAAAAAAAAAAGTTTATGCTACATTTATTGTAGTAAGATCTACGTACACGTTGGCCCAGGTCTCACCGAGGTGCGAAATATGTTGTACGTAGCACGATCTGGCATCTTTGCATTTATCCCCGCCGGTCAGCTCCGCCGCGCGCAACCGCCGTAACACTGAGAGGTCTATCTGACGCTCTTTGTTTGTCTGTGCGCTCGTAAGGTTCTAACAAGAGATCGTGGATTTCGAATACAGTATGTTAGTTTTACAATCGCAGAGAAGATACAAATCATTAAATGGTATTTTGCCAAAAATTCCTACCAAAGCACGGCCGATCTATTTGCCGTAGAGTACGTGGTCGAGAATTGCCGTAAATGCCACAAATAGACGAACAGCCTCAAATCCCTCTAATGCATCCCGACCGGGAGGAGAGAGGTAAGGGTTTGTTCGTTAGTTGAAATGGGTGAACCTTGCTCTAGCCGTCAAATTGCAGACGAAATCGTTGTTAGTAAAAGTACTGTGAAACGTATTTTGAAACGCAACAAATACAAAAGTTAAAAAGTTCAAAATTGCCAGCAGATTTTTCCCCTTAATAAAGTAACATTGTTAGAATTTCAATTTATTTTGTATAGTTATCGAATTTATTTTTCTTTAGTTTAGTTTTATAAGAATCGTTGTTTATTTTCCTACTTAGAATTACTTTCTGGTTCTCCGACATCGCATAGCAGCAACAAAATGAATATAAGAAACTGTACCTTCTAATATAATCTGAGAATACAGGAAAATTACGCGTAATTCTGTATTAACAGATTTTGTTAGAAGGCGTTGAATTATAATATTACGTGATTGAGCGGACATGCGTGTTTATAATATGCGTGAGTACCGCTGCTCGCTTTATGATATATTGCGACCGGATGGGATCTATCAGTGAGACTCGAATGCGCTGTTGCCATTCATAAAAGCAATCCCCTGTTCGTATCTGGACCAACATGTATATGTTTGTTGCGAGAACCATAAATATGGAGTGGATATTGCCACAACACGTTAACTATATGTCTTATCATTACATTTCTCTCAGTGTAACACATCCTGTCTACACGCAGAGAAACGTTTATTTTGTATCAAGACTGTCCGTCTCAATTCAAGACAATTACTGTTTCAAATCAAAAGAAATATTTTCTTCACATTTCTTCTCCGCTTAAGAGAAGTATACATATACTTGTAATGAAATAATTGTATTTCTTTGTTTAAGACATTTGTTAACTTGATTCGAGAAAATCTTGCAGAAAATTTGAAGAAAGCGATTCTTAGTATAAGTAAATCGCGGTTATAACACAAAACAACACTTTCTTAAGGATAGTAAATAGTTTTCTTAATTCCAGAAAGCGTTTAGGTATTGTCCGTAGATCAATAATTTCATTTTCTTAAAATAAAGCATTTATTCAGTTAGAATTCTAAAAATGCATATTATTAATTGCACTTACCTTATTCAAAATAGTACGACATATCCGTACATAATGCAGTAAATTATTCTCATTGCTTGTGATTTTAAAAAGGCTAAGGTAGAGATTATCTACAGAATAATGTTCAAACAAAAGTGAACTTAATGTAGAAGTACACAGGCAAAAAGTGCCTAGAAACAATAACCAAGATAACGCTAGTAAATGAACTCATGGTTATTCATGGAACAACTCCCGGCAAAAACATGTGAGAAGGAAAAAGCACTAACGCTTTTTGCTCCTGCCCACATTATTGCACATCTCTTAGTTCATGCCACTAATCTTCAAAAACAGCACTGAAATGTTTCCTGGCGCCATCTACTCCCAAGGAATATAATCATGCCGTCCTAGCTAGTAGTGATAGAAACCGGAGTACAGCTGCCGTACTTATCCATACAGTGATACATATAAACATTTTCAGAAGATATCTGTTAATGTAATATTTTTCTTTTTCTTTTTATTATTTACTATGTGTACCAATTTAACTATAGCTTTTTCTAATAGATAATAAATAATAAAAAAAGGGATAAATAGAGTTTATTTGTCCTAAATATTAACTCATTAATTACTAACTACATCAAAATAATCCCTATTTAATTACATTATTAAAGAAATAATTTAATTATACTATAACATAAAAAAAATCATTAGTTCATTTACTTGCCCCTAATTTTAATTATTAACTTTATGTTTTTTTTCCATTATTGTATTTTTTTTTATAGGATATACTTGTGTTGGATATGCCTCATGATTAGAACCCGGTAACTGAAGAGCAATCGCAGCGGCGGTGTGACTGTGTTTAGGTGGGCGGGAAGGGCTGGTCGATTATGATACGACACGACAAATCATCATCACTCAGTTCAGTTTAGCATTGGATAGCGGATAAGGCGTGTTGATTTTATTGATATAAACGTAGTTATTAATTGTAGTTATTATTTAGTGTAGTGCGTTTTGATTTTATTGATACTGACGTAGTTATTAATTGTAGTTTTTAGTGAACATGTCGAAGGCTAAAAAACGACCCTTTCAAGATATAGTAAATAAGTTTATTTCTGACTTTCCCGATTTGTTTTACAACGGGAGTAAGATAGTTTGCAAAGTTTGCAAAATACATTTGATGTCAAATAAGAAGTGGAACTGTACAAGACACGTAAATTCTGCACAGCATAGAAAACGAAAATTGGGCATGCCACCGAGAAGTGCATTTTTTTATGTAATTCTTATGTTGATAAACTGTAATTTACCATTAGGCTTACTCAACAAACAACCGTTTAAGGACTTATTTAGGGACAAATACAATCCCGAGTTGCGATTGCCAACGGAGAAAACGGCACGTAAGCATGTTGCATTTGTACGTGATGACGTGGAAAAGAAAATGAAACGCATATTGAAAAAACAGTTTCTTTGGTTATGTGTTGACGAGACAACAGACTGTAAAAAAAAATCAATTGTAAATATTATGGTACGCATACTAGCTATGAGCGATGGCGCAGCGATAATGCGTTCTCTTCTTGAACATGGTTGCAAGTGCTTACATGTTACGTGTAAAGTGCATGCTTTACAGCATTCGACAATGCTCTCCCAAGGTAGATGCATTAATAGCAAGCACAAAAAAAGTATTTTTGAAATCTCCCAAACGTCTACGATCATTTCACACAGAGTGTCCTGGTATTCATCAACCACCGGAGCTAATTCTCATGTTGGGGAACATGGTTGCAGGCAGCTTTTTACTATACTGAACATTTCAAAATAGTAAAAGCTGTTGTTGCACAATTCAATCCTGCCGAAGCTGCAGCTATTAAGGAGAGCCAGTGAGACCCTTTCCATAGTAACTAAGTCCCTTTCTATCGTATTACTGCAAATTACACGCACAATTAATATAATTTAATTTTTTCTACATCAAAGAAGCCATCCTTTTTGATTCCAGTTGAATAAAAATTTTGTTTTAGTCAAGTATGTTTCTAAATTTTGTATTACTGTGAAATTTTAAGGAACAAACAAACCGAAATTTGTACTAAAAAGTTTTAACAGGCACTTTTTGCGTGAAGTATATCTCGAAATATTCTCATTAGTCCAGAGAAGTAGAATAGTGTAGCCATGATCTTATATTAAATGACATAATTTTACGAGACGGTCGGATTTCCTCTGCCGACACCATAAAAACCATATTTTTCCTTGATTTCGTGTGTAACCCTGGTCAGCAAATATGCCGCGTACCCTCGGGACTACACTAGTCCCTTCCTTGTTCCACATACGCTCGCTTACAACGTCACATGTTCCTACAGATTCCTCAAAATAACCGGCGTACGATATATTGGTATACGTCCGTGCCCTAGATTCAGACCTAAATATGCAACTGTCTATCGGCATCACATTTCGAAATGGAATCGAACCGGATTTCGTTGCGCTCCCGTCCTACGACCTCTTTACGAATGTGAGTAGGCGAAACAAAAAGAGATCTCAAAAATGTCGACACCGAAGTTATGGAAAACGATTTGTACAAAGGAACGGGACCGTTTCCAGAGATTCGATAAAATTTCCCTTCTGTTTTCGTCCGCGTATGGGAAAACATGCTAAGTGCAGGTTTTCCCTTTATTTTACCGCCTTTCTTAGGACAACGGATAAAAAATATCGATATATCAATTATTCATGAGAACGACTGCAATTTTTTCGTATCTGTCAATGTTCATATTCTATTTGATCACGTAGCTGAATAATAAACGTAAGAAAGATAGCTAGTAGGGTTAAAAGTTTGCAAGAATATAAGAAGAACAAGTTTTCGTTCCTAGTTAATCTATTAGAATATAAACAGATCAACAGAGTAAAAAAAAGGTATTTTATCTGAGTGGGGTTCATTCAGATAAAATACCTATTTGGCAATAAATACACGCAGGAAAACGTTTACTTGTATCAAAGCTGTCCGCCTTAATTCAAGACAATTACTGTTTCAATTATCCGCAATACAATAAAATTTTTAAATCAAAAAAAATATTTTCTTAGCGTCTTTTTCTTCGCGTAAGAAAAGTATACACTTGTAATGATATAATTGTATTTCTTTGTTTAAGATATTTGTTAACTTGATTCAAGAAATCTTGCAGAAAATTTGAAGAATGCGATTCTTAGTATAAATAAATGGTCATTATAACACAAAACAATATTTTTTTAAGGATAGTAAATAGTTTCTTAATTCCAGAAAGCGTTCAGATATTGTTCATAAATCAATAGTTTCATTTTCTTAAAATAAAGCATTTTTTACTTAGTATTCTTGAAATGCATATTATTTATGTGCATATTATTAATTACGCTTACTTTGTTTAACAGTAGAACCGCAGAGAATTTTTCATACCTCGAACCGCCGCCCCGGTCAAATTGACCGGTGATTAAAATTCAATTTTGTTTCGACTGTTTTTAATAATTAACATAATTTGTTTGCATAAAAGTGTATATTTCTTACTTCTAACTTAACTTTGGTATTTTAAATATCGTTACAATTTTTGCAATAAGTTACTTTAAATCCACATTTTCCACATATGTATGTATGTTCTTGTTACAGTTCTTACACTTATCGTAAGTCTTATTTTCACATTTCTTTTCTTGACATGTACGTCTTTTGCGAGGTTGCTTATCTGCCTTTGATCCAGCGTGTAAGTTCTTGTTGCATTTTTAATTCGATGTTCCCTACTGAGGGTCCTCTTCATTGTTATTGGATTGTTCCAAGAGCTCTTCTGCCAATTGCAGAATGAAGTCGCGACGTTTTATTAGCTTAACTAACGAATAAGTTTATTTTTGTTTTTTCAAACAAAAGTAAACTTAATGAAGAAGTACACATGAAAAAAAAGCCTAGAAGCAATAACCAAGACAGATAATGCTAATAAACAGCTCCCGCTATTGATGGAATCACTACCGGCAAGAACAATATTAGAAGGATAAAAGCATTAATGCCTTGTACTCTTGGCCATACTGCTCTTATATCTCTCAGTTTGTGCCACTAATCTTCAGAAACAACAACTGAAATATGTATTTTCTGGCGCCACGTAGTGCCGGTAGTTATAGTCATGCCGTCCTAGAGACAGTACACATATGTATATCTATACTCTTTGCTAGAGAGTAGCAAATATAGAAACCGAAATGTAGGTGGCATACTTACCCATGCAATGATATAATCATTAGCGTACGACGTTTCATAAACATTTTCAAAAGATACCGGCTAATGTAATATTTTTTTCTGTTTATTACCATTTACTACTAATGAAAAGTCTGAAATGGGTGCTAAGGAAGAGACATAGAATTTTGTGTTTGTTGGAAGGATGACTAAGTTTTATATACAGAATTTACCTTTAACGTGAACCAACACAACGAAACAATCAGGAATAAAACCAAAACACCATTAAACTGCAGAAAATGCTATGGAAGAAGTGATAATTTTGAAAAGATTTATCTGCTTCATTGTATTAGGTTTTAGTAAACTTAACAAACGAAGTCTAAATTTCGCAAGTTACAAACATCATCCTGGAAAATTTACTTTGTTTATTGATTTAATCTTATTTGCATACAAGGCAACTAACGTTGGAGCTATGGTACGCTTCTGCTTAATCCCAGGAGAGGATCTATTTTAAAGCAGCCACGATCTTTCGCGACAGACGCAAGCCCTACACATTCCTTTAAACTTAAAACGTAATGTAGTAGGTAGTAGTTAGTTTGGAGAGAAAGACGACGAAATAATTTCCTTTTTCCCAACAGATAGTTTTTAATTAACACACTTAGTTAAGCTAGCGTAGACATCGTCGCGAGTACAGCGACACCTGCCGACGTTCTTTCATATAATGAGGCGCACATACGCATGAGCACGTTTCAATTTTACTAAAGGATAGAGGAGGAGGTAAGTATTTAATTAAGCTTCCCACCGGATAAAAAGGAGACTCCGCTAATGCCTCTTCTGCTGGCAACGGAGCTTAACTTTGTCACTTCCGTTTCGCGGACTTCACTTCGTCTGTCTGACTATGGCGTCGTCTCTGTCAATCTTCTTCGAGAACCCGGCGGAAAAGAAGGAGAAACTGTGTTTCGGTTTTTCAAGCGTCGGGTAGATCCTCAAGGGGTAATTTTATTGCCAATTAGACTGCGACAGTAAGTATTTATTACTTGGGTACCATGCGACGCCTGCCAAAACTTAAATAGCTACTTTTTTAACGTCGATTTACTTCTAGCTGGATCTTCATTCGTCGCTTTTCTTCTCTTTCTATACGTAGGAAAAATCAAGACATTATATACGACCAAGACGTAAGTTCAGCAATGGATTTAAAAAACGCGAAGCAGTTTTTAATGTTCAAGTGCTGCAAATAGCGCATTGTCATGCTATGAAACCGTTCATTTATTTATTTCCTTTGCAAAGTAAGTACATCATTTACTGTATCCATTAAACGAAGTTTGTAAATAAAACATTTGAATATTTTAATATGCTTATTTTTAGTGAACTGAAACACACGTTCATATCTTGTTCTCTAAAAACTTTACTAATGTCTTTGGATATTCTGTTGAAGGGAAGTTTCACAAATTTCCTGTCGCAGATTTCTGTTGGGAATAAAGTCGTGGAATTGCTTACGTATTGTCTACATATGTTGGACTTTGTTAAAGATGCGATCGACGTCTATGTAAATGCACTTAAAAATCTTCCTGGCAATCCGAAAGATAAACCGGAGATGAAGGAAATTTATAAAATTGTGATTGTGATAAAGTCTACATTGGACAAACGAAACGAACGATAGGCGTCAGATTCAAGGAGCATGTCGCATGCTACCGATATGGAAAAATTGAATCGTCACGGTGCAACACATAAACGAAATTGGGAATAATATTGAATTAAATTAGAAATTCTAAACTTCGCCGTGGGAATTAGACATTTACGAAATTATTTATATAAAAATGAATACAAATTTGGTGAATAGGGAGAAAATGCCACTAACCCACTCAACTCTTATCGATTTATTAAGGTAAAGCGGACACATGTTTTAAACGTTCAATGGTGACTCTGTGTGAGTTCTCCATAATAAAGGAAGAAATAAAATTGGTTAACAAATATAGAATTTTTCACATGTTTTACGTTTCGTGCTACACAGACAAAAAACCTTTCGTTTATTTTCTGTATATTTTGCATGTTTTAGTTTTACGGTGTATAAGCGGCAAAAGTAGGTACTTGTAAATATCACCTTGAGAGTGGGAATGTAATAGGCATGTTAGAATAAAGAATAAATAAAATTCTCACGTGAATTCTCGAAACAGTTGTTCCGAATTAATAAAATTATAATCGTGCGGAGTGTTCCGATAATTTAGTGTTATTTACCATGTTACCCCACAGTGCTTGCTATCATTATTTACGTAAGTAAAATAGAGTAAGCCATGAAAGAGATATCTTAAAAAAATGAAAAAATAAATGAGAAACTTTTTTGTGTTAAGGTGTTAAAATATCTAAAAGCACGAAACCAATTGTGGTCAAGAGATAGAAGGTAAATACAGAAAATTATTGCGAAAGGTAACAGAGGGTTGTATAATGGATGTAGCCTAAAAATCGAATAAACACAATGACATGCAAGGATACAAGAATTCTTGTACCGAATTAGCAAGAACGTTTAAAATTAATAACATCTCAAATTATTTCAAAACTAATCTATATATGTAGGTACAAGGAAATCTTGAAGAAGGTTGACATGGATTGAAAGAAAACACAACATATAGTGTACAAAAAGTATTTTTCCTGGGTGTTTATTTCTTTTCCCATATCATTCGAAAAACATTTTTAATTCCCTCTTCTTCCGTTCGTCTGTAATACGAGCAAAAGGGAAATGAATACGGTCCAAGCGTATTATTAAAATTGAAAATGCGATATACCGGTGGAAAAAACAATACGTTCCATTTCCTACGTCTGGAAAGAGAAAAAGGAACACCGAGAGAAACGTACATGTTGCTATCCAAATAACGAAAGTAATATTGTTTGTGTGTTCTAAACTTCCATTTCCTTTTAATTAAAAGTTAAAGAACGGACCACTTCTAGACGGGAAGAAAAATGGGAGTATACAAAAACTCCGAAGTAGCTTTCATTTTGTCTCTAACTAAAATGGGCAATTATGATGTTTACGAGGAACAGGTATGCAAAAGATGTTGACCATTTTAGGTATAAATGGCTGCGGAACCATTAAAGTTCAAGATTGCTAGATATGGGATCATTGCTAGCTTGATATAAAGGTCACGTACGGTTTATAGAGAATAGAGATATATATTGAGCATTCCATACAAAATTTCCAGAAAAAAAGCAGATTAAATACAGTTTGCATGCTTCGGAATGAAAAGGTTTTAGTGTCTGATCGTTCTACCGCAAAAAAAATTGGTAAAATTAAATCCTCACGCTGTAAAAACGAGCGCAGAAAGTAGGACGATGCGAATTTTAACCAATACCACAAAAATAAATCCCTACTCCAAATCGTCGTTGAAACGAAACGATTTCTCTTTTCATTTTCATCCCCCCTTTTTTAGCGTCGTTTTATACGTATAAAAAAAATAACATCTCTATCCGGACGGCCATTTAAAGCGTCGTTAAAAAATTGCCTCGTCAGCGCGTGACACACAAAATCTTTGACCTCCGCCGTTCCAGAATAATAAAGCAATTTCGTAAAGTACTCGAATGACGTTTTGCGGTTGGAGATCATTTCGCGCTAGCTGCCTTCAAAGAGAAAAATACGAAAGATCATACTGCAACGCCGAATATGTGATAAGTGTTCTTGGTCGGGAGTTGAAAAGCTCATCGCTTTGGTAGTGACGGATTTTTATGGGATTAAAAAGTTGACAGTTGAGTATGATACAAAAATCGTTTTTACAATATTTGTCTTTTTTTTTGTTTTAAGTGAATAGCATTGTTGTTTCTTTGTCCTATATTGGAACTTTGTAACGTCTGTCAACTAAACCATTTAGTGAAAATGTACATCCGCTGGAAAAGCAGATATTGTACATTAAATCTAGAGTGTCAAATAAGTCGCTAAAATTTGAACGGCGAGTCTTATCTTGAATTACTGTAAGAAGCGATTGATCCAAAAATTAACCCGAGTATTGGAAAATGATAATAAACTACCTTAAGCTTTACTGGCATTTACATAAAACGCAAGTTTTCCTGCTCGTTGGATAAATAGAAGAGGCCTAATAATGGAGTGGCCAGATTTTATCCCGCTAGATTTCTTTTTATGGGGATACTTGAAATCAAAAATTCATGCAACTTAGTCAGAATCTACAAATGCTTTATGACAACGAATTGTTCAAGAATGTCGACAAATAACTCCCGAAACATTACATAATTTTTAAAAAGCATTTGAAGTTCGGTTGTGTCATTGTATGGAGACCAATGAAAGTTACTTTGAACACCTACATTTTTGAGAAATACCAACTTCGGTACGGAATCGAATCTGACATCTCCCGTTTGCCGCACAGGCGTGCTAGCCTCTACACCACGGGGACCTTGATGCCAGGAACGTTCACTTTTTAATACCTAGATGTTATTTATGTCTGCAGATACATTATAATATCATGACAGACATATATTTTTACGTGCCAATATACAAGGTATTCCATTAAGGAAAATTAAGGGGTGACCATGGGAATGCGGGGGTGTGCACGCGGAGAAATGGTTTCATGCATCAAGAAAATAGATTTTCTTGCAAAAATCAGCCTCTATTCAAGGAAATATTTTTATTTCAAGACTATAAAAATGTATAATATAAGCAAATAATTTCCTTGAAATTTTATTTGGATTCAACGAATATTTTCTTAGGGTTAGAAAATCAAGCAAATCCAAGACAGAAAAATGTTTCTTCCAAGTAAATCATTTAGTTTTGAGTTAAGAAAATATTCATATTAAAGGTAGGAATGAAAAAATGGTCCAGATCTCACAAAGGTTCTAGTGAGAAATTAGGCGACCAGTTCCGTGTTCAAAAAAACGCATCATCAGCCCAGCTACAAAGATATCCAATAAAAGAAAAATTACAATAATGGAAAAAACCTATTAAAGATAATAATTAAAATTAGGAGCAAGTGAATAAGCTAATCAAAAAGTTTTTTTTATAGGCTACGGTATAATTAAATTATTTCTTTAATAATGTAATTAAATAGGGATTATTTTTATGCAGTTTAACAATTAACGAGTTAATATTTAATTTTATTTATCCCTTTTTTATTATTATTTATTATTTATTAAAAAAAATTACAGTTAAATTAGTACACGTGGTAAATAGTAATAAAAGGAAAAAAATATTACATTAATCGGTAAATATTTATGAAACGTTGTACGTTAAAGGTTATATTATTGTATGGGTAAGTATGGTATCTGTATTCTGGTTCCATCGCTACTACCTAAGACGGCATGACTATAACTACTCCAATTAGGTGGCGCCAGAAAGTATTTCAGTTGCTGTTTTTGAAGATTAATGGCATAAACTGAGAGATGTAAGAGCAATGTCGCCAGAAGAAAGAAGTTTAATGGTTTCCTTTTTCCATATTATTTTTGCCGGTAGTGATTCCATCAATACTAGGAGCTATTTATTGACATTATCTTGGTTATTGTTTTTAGGTGCTTTTTTCATGTGTACTTCTACATTAAGTTCATTTTTGTTTGAACATTATTCTGTAGATAACTTCTACCTTAGCCTTTTTAAAATCACAAGCAATATAAACAATTCACTGCAATAGGTACGGATATCTCGTACTGTTTTAAACAAGGTAAGCGCAATTAATAATGTGCATATAAATAATATGCATTTCAAGAATTCTAAGTAAAAAATACTTTATTTTAAGAATACGAAACTATTGATTTATGAAAAATACTAAACGCTTTCTTGAATCAAAAAAACTATTTACTACCTTTAGGAACATATTTTTTTGTGTTATAATGGCCATTTACTTAAACAATTAAGCGAAGAAAGAAACGCTAAGAAAATATTTCTTTTTGAATTAAGGTGGACTGCTTTGATACAAGTAATCGTTTCTCTGCGTGTGATTACAAATAAGCAAAAAGATGTCCCCCTTTATATTACTTTTGACGTATTTTTGCGTTTTTCCTGAAATCGCAGGATAATTTAGGGTTGATAGTTTTTATTGAAATGCTCTGTATATTTAGGACTTAATAACGAAACTATTTGTTTCCAATGACTTTTTTTTGTTGCTGTATACAGAGGGCATGGCATCAGATCAACAAAAATAGTTCAACCACTGCATTTTGCTAAAGGAATAAAAAAACCTGTTCCGCCGCGTATAAACAAGATAACTTACAAAAATGTTGTTAAATTAACAACTAGTGCTTCTGTTGTACTCTCTCAATGTGTAAAAGTGCAGACATTTTTTTCATTTAATGTAGTGAACAAGTTACGTATGGTTACAGTAAATAATTCTAAAACGATTTCAACAATAACGCAGCAACGTGACCAAAAATCCGAAGATTTAAAAGTTATAGCCGGCGACAAGTGAAGATAGACCGTCCAGAAAATAAAACCGGTCATTTCCTTTATCCGGCAATACCCTTCCAAAAACGAAACTCTCTGGGTCCACCACTATGTCAAGCGTTCGGTGTCTTTTTTTTCCTCTTACCGAAAGCTGTAAAAGTGCCTGTCAGGAAAGCAAGGTTTATGTTCTCAATTTAAAAAGGAAATAAATCCGCACTGGCCTGCCTTATTTGACAGTCAATTGTTTTTTCTATTACGTTTTACAGCAAAAGGAAAGCTAATTTCGCCTCCCAATAAATTCAAGAAGATTTATACGAGATTATGCGAGATGGGCGCAACGTCAGATGAGACGCGTCGAGCTATAGGTGGTCTATCTGCGCGAAAAAGGCAGGGGGGAAGGAAGCGCGGCCGAGGGGGCATATTGGGAGCGCCTGAGAAGAAGAATCTGGGGAGTGGAGCGGATAATTTCCATATCTGTTTCGTTTAAATTAGATACTTTATCGCCTCAGCGAGGTGGGAAAGATATTTTTTGGGATAAGTACGCTCCGGGGAATACTTTCCGTTTATTCATTCATCTGGCAAACGAAAATTGTTATCAGTTTCGCGCAGAACTGTGCGGTGGAAATCGCTGTTTTTCATTTTTTGACTTTTCATAGCGAATAAAATTAACATTTCACGCGGTACGAAATTCTCTAATGGGATTCTTGTTTTGTTTAAAACTCGGAATTATTACGAAGCACAGAATATATTCATGCCAAAATTTAAATCCTGTTATTCCTTCATTATAAGGTCGGTCAAAGACCTAAGATTCACAATTTCACATTCGCAAAACCGTAGCTCCAAAAACGTATCTCCTTTTATGGTTAATCTCTTTCCAGAGCAATTTGAACGTGACCGTAAAAATACTTTGGCATATTTTCGATGCCATTGATGACATACAGTTTGCGATTTCGACTTTAGTAAATGCTCAATAATAGCTTTTTTGGAACAACTAATTTCAAAATTTCTTTCCATCCACTTAACTTTTGAAGCGGAAATGGTCAGCAGGATTCCTTTCCTCCATACATTTCGGCAATTAATATTTTGGTATATCGTTTGCGCAATTTCCCTCCAACTACACTGAGAGATGTAGTGGTAAGGCATACAATATATTTGTAGTTCCGTGTTGTGGTAACATCCACCCCATTTATGACTCTCGTAACAAACATATACGTAGATCTTACTACGATAAACGTAACACATTTTTTTATAGTTCAAGTTTTAGTACATTTTACGAACACGCAATACGGCAATGAGTGATATATTGTAGTGAAAAAAACTAAATATTTGTAGTTACTCACTGTGGTTAAATACAATATTGTTGTTGAACAAACAACAACAATGTTACACGCACAGAAACGTTTACCTGTATCAAGGCTGTCCGCCTTAATTCAAGACAATTACTGTTTCAATTATCCACTATACAATAATTATTTTAAATCAAAAGAAATATTTTCTTAGCGTTTTTTACTCCACTTAGTAGAAGTATATGCTTGTAATGAAATAATTGTATTTTATATCTACATTATTAATTGCACTCACCTTGTTTAAAACAGTACGACATATCCGTACATAATGCAGCAAATTATTCTCACGCTTGTAACAGAATAATGTTCAAACAAAAGTGAGCTTAATGTTGAAGTACATATGAAAAAGGTGGCTTGAAAAAATAACCAAAATAATGCTAATAAATAGCTTCTGGTATTGATGGAAGCACCACCGGCAAAAACAATATGGGAGAAAAAAGCATTAAAGCTTCTTGCTCCTGGCGACATTGCTCTTCCATCTCTCAATTTATGCCACTAACCTTCAAAAACAGTGTTGTGGTATATGGGCATACAAACACGCGTTGTTTTTACTTTACTTGTATTTATTTTAATGGAGGTGAAACAGAAAGAAAACTAAACTCTCCATTTTTTGAGCACTGTAAACCTCCGATGTGGGTTTCATAACTTTTAACACTATGTGATATAAGTTTTGTGCTTCAATACCAATTGCGACAATTTTAAAAATTGACACTGCTTGCCATTGTTCTTCACAATAAAGTCAACTCCTTTCTTTGCAGCTATTTTCAAAGAAAACTGATTCTGAGACAATTGGGTGTATACAGGATATCATAAAAAACTCTTGGCGACCATTTGCCTTCTGCATATGTCTGGATCTCGATATTTCCACGACCGACTGCAGCCACTTTCTCGCCGTTTCCAACATGAATCATTACAGGCTCCTTAAAAATACTATGCTTACAAAAATAGTCCCGTTGATTAGTCATATGTATCGATGCACCGGAGTCTATTATCCACTTATCGGCATTGTTCAACACATTATTATGTCCGACAAATGCTTGCGAATCGCTTGCACCTGATGCACTATTTCCCTTCTGTGGACATGCCTTCATTAGATGTTCTTTAAACCGCACACAAAGCACCCTGGACAATCACTACGTTTGTGGTTGATCTTTCCGCACGTGAAGCAACCCGGCTTCTTTGGTAATTTCCCAGATTGCTGGTACTTGTCTTGTTTACTAGTTCGAGTACTTTTTTGGTAATTCCTTTTTGAAAGAAAGGCATTTGAAGTCGTTTTTTTTCTGGATTTCCATTCATTCTCAGCTCCTCAGTTAGAAGGCGTGATGTTAGATTTTCTAAGGTTTTGCTCCGCTGATCTGTTGAATCCCACGCGCTGTGAAAGTGGTTGTACTTAGGTGGTAAAGTCGACAGTATCCTGGTAATCAGCATCGACTGTGGAATTTCGCCATTTAGATTCTTCATTTGACGCGTTAATCGTTCAAGTTTAGAAATATGCTGAGCGGGAGCCTATTGAAATTCGAAGAACTGCTTCCGCACCAGTGAGAGGCTTTCTTCTGACTTTATTTCATACACATTGTGCAATTTAGACCACATTTCTTGTGCTGACTCACAATTCATTAACAGCTGCAAAGGTTTCGACTCCACTGACGTTACTATTAATGATCTAGCTGCTCTGTCCATTTTGTTCCATCGTTTTAATCCTTTAGCGTAACATTCATTTTTTTCATTAGTTGGCTTCTCTTCTGTTCCATTGCAAACATCTAACGCGCCCATACCATCTATCAGAGTTTTCATTATAAACTGCCATTGTTACCAATTTTCGGAACCTCTGACCTCTACTTTAGCAGGCCTGTTAATATCAAAATCTATTTTGACCGAACACTCACAGTCCAATTAACACGATTAAATTGCAACACAACGAGTCCGTAACTGAGTAACAATTTTACGAAAAATTAGTACCTACGCACTGGACACAGTACACCTGACCCCATAACCTGTTGTGGTATATGGGTATACAAACACGCGTTGTTTTTACTTTACTTGTATTTATTTTAATAGAGATAAAACAGAAAGAAAACTAAACTCTATATATTAGAGCGATTGAAAATATGTCTCCATCTATCGAGTGCCAGCTGCTAACTTCAGGTGTTCTTATTTGTATATAAAGAAAAAAGCCGACCTGGCATAATAAATCTTGCGTTGTTCGATATACAGAGATAAGTTTTATAAACTAAATTTCAACAAACAACAACTGAAATATTTCCTAGCGCCACCTAGTTCCAGCAGTTATAGTCATGTCCTTCTAGATAGTAGAAACCGGAATACAGATGCCACTTACCCATACAATGATATTACCTTACAACGTTTCATAAACATTTTCAAAAGATACCGATTAGTGTAATCTTGTTTTACCTTTTATTACCGCTTTTTTTTACCGCGAGTACTAATTTAACTATAGCTTTTTAATGTATAATAAATAATAATAAAAGGGATAAATAAACTTAAATATTAACTGATTAATTACATTATTAAAGAAATAATTTAATTATACTGTAACCTATAAAAGAAACGTTTTCATTAGTTCATTCACTTGCTTCTAATGTTAATTATTAACTTTAGGTTTTCTTTCCAAATATTGTAACTTTTCTTTTATTGGATATCATCGTAGCTGGCCTGATGTGTTTTTTTGAATACGGCACCGGTTGCCTAATTTCTCAATAGAACTTTGTGAGATCTGAACCATTTTTTCATTCCTACCTTTAATATGGATATTTTCTTAACTTAAAACTAAATGATTTACTTGAAAGAAACAGTTTTCTGTCTTGGATTTTCTTGATTTTCTAACCCTAAGAAAATATTTATTTAATACAAATAATCTTTCAAGAATAAATTAAAATTGGGGGCAAGTGAATGAACTAACGAAAAAGTTTTTTTATGTTACAGGATAATTAAATTATTTCTTCAATAATGTAATTAAATAGGGATTATTTTTATGTAGTTTAATAACTAATGGGTTAATATTTAAGTTTATTTATCCCCTTTTTTAATTATTATAATTTATTATATATTAAAAACAAATATAGTTAAATTAGTATACGTGGTAAATAGTAATAAAAAGAAAAAAAATTACATTAACCGATATCTTTTGAAAATGTTTATGAAACGTTGTAAGGTTATATCATTGTATAGGTAAATGGCATCTGTATTTCGGTTTCTACTATCTAGGACGGCATAACTACTGGAACTAGGTGGCGCTAGGAAATGTTTCAGTTGCTGTTTTTGAAGATTAGTGGCATAAATTGATAATGTAAGACCAATGTCATCAGGAGCAAGAAGCTTTAACGCTTTTCTTTCTCATATTGTTTTTGCTGGTAGTGATTCCATAAATACCAGGAGTTATTTATTAGCATTACCTTGGTTATTGTTTCTAGGCACTTTTTTCATATGTACCTCTACATTAAGTTTTGCTTGAACATTATTCTGTTCCAAGCATGTGGATAATTTGCTGCATTATGTAGGCATAAGTTGTACTGTTTTAAACAAAGTGAGTGCAATTAGTAATGTGGATATAAATAATAGTTGTAATGGCGATTTACTTATACTAAGAATCCCTTTATTCGTTAACAATTTTACAAGTGTATGGTAATTTCGCTACAATTTTGTAGTACCTTTTTTATTATAATTTTGGAGTATTTTTACTACAAATATGGAGTACAGG
The DNA here is from genome assembly GCA_029619315.2 of Dynastes maya. Taxonomy (NCBI): domain Eukaryota; kingdom Metazoa; phylum Arthropoda; class Insecta; order Coleoptera; family Scarabaeidae; genus Dynastes; species Dynastes maya. Next base: position 14,628,950 of record JAROYE020000008.1, read on the forward strand.
CAGCCACTTTAAAAAACTGCAATAATAAGGTATTTTCTACTTACTTCGATAGCTGTCATTATAGTAACCATCGATTCTGGTAGGATACACTACAATTGTAATAAAATTGATTATACACTTCTCTCGGATTTTAACGAATGTTTTGAATATATGGCCTATAATACCGTTACGAAGCGTAAGAATACGAATTATAAATGTAAGTACACGAGATTTAATAATTGAGCTCGTAATTAAAAATTAAGTCTCTCATGGAGACCATATTTTCTTTTATCAGCTGACTGACATATTGACGTTTAGTGTTTACCGCTTAAACTCCACAAATAGATAGTTGTCAAGAAATATATATTTTCATTGGACTACTAAAATCATTGAATTTTTCAAATATCTCCCTTAAAATTAGTTAACTCTGGGTAAATATGGCTTTCCTCCTCTTAACTAAGAAACAGGGTACACTAGGAAAAAATTATTAAATTTGACTATGAATGATATAATTCTATTTTCCTTCGTTATCAACATTAGATGTCCTATGTCTCACACATGTTTCTTTACCTATGTAAAGACGCAAGCTAATAAATGAGGAGATCCCTTTAAACCATCCTTCCCCTAAAACGTTGGCTAAAATAAGTAAACGCCGTTATGAAAACCCCACCAAAATTCGAGGCATGTCTTTACAACATTTCTTAGATGCTCTGAGGATTAGCTTAGTTTTTTTCATGCAAAAACGTCAGCATATTTCCGGACGTGCGTAAGTTATTTAAATTTTCTCAACCCATCGTAAGAAAAGACGCGTCTTTCGCGCAAAGAAAAAAACGAAATACCGGCTCACGTTAGACAAACATCCCTATAACAATTACATGTACGCATAGGACAAACAAGCTGTCGTACCAATATTTACTGAGGATATTGGAGTTTTATTCCGCTGGAACAGCAAGCGGATATTAAACGTTATTGTTCGCGTAGGACAACGAGAAATGTGGACAAAAAACATAAAATTTCTTGGGAACAAATAAAAAGAACTTATGGTGATGGAAGAAAAAATTGTTAACATGAGATTTTATTTATATAAAACGTTAGAAGTGAATCCAAACACATTTTTCTAACAGAATTTTGCCAACAACACATTCTACTATAATAAGTGATTCCTCTAGAACTTTTTTTAACAATTTCCTTCTGCTTCCTTAAGATTTAAAAAAAAAAAAAACATCACCAGTTTCAGACTATTTAGTAAAATCCAGTGTTAACCATGTACATGTGCTTGGCATTGCTACAGAATCCACCACATTACACGCAGAGAAGCGTTTATTTATATTAAGGCTGTTCGCCTCAATTCAAGACAATTACTGTTTCAATTATTCACAACATAGTAACTGTTTTAAATCAAAAGAAGTATTTTCTTAGCGTTTTTTTTCAATATTATTTACTTCCAATCCACATTATTAATTGCACTTACCTTGTTTAAAATCGTACGACATATCCGTAGATAATGTTCAAATTTACAACAGCAAAACATGTACATACATTTGCTGTAAAATGTTTTGCTAGTTCTGCTATTAGACAAAGGGAATCCATTTCGAATTTTCCACCATCACTATCGAACCAAAGGCTTCCAGAAATCAATTACATTCCCAAACGTAATTTCCGATTAAAGGGACGGAAGACTCTTAAAACCAAACACCCTAAATTTTATCTAAACAATGCCTAATGCATATCCAAACTTAATTCCCACATTCAACAAGCAGCAGCACCAAAATCCCATAGACAGTCTCGAGTAAACCGAATTCCCCAAATTTAATCGAAGAATGTCCCGACGCAGCTGCGATTAAATGAATAGCAACAGAAGGGAAGGCGAGAGGGGAGGCGAAGGGACACCGTAGACTTAATCCGGAACAAAAGGCCGCCGAAATTGGAAAGGAAAACCGCGAAAAAGTCCCCTACGGGCTCGTAAAGTCTGTCCTAAGCGAGGAACAAGCGAAAAAAAGTAACTCGCAGCTTCCTCCTCGGCCGCCTCGTAGAGAAAGGAAAAGCCATCGCTGGATTTTCCTTCGCGTTTTTCCGAGGCGAAAAAGGATTTCGGATAGCCGAGTTAACAAAAAAAAATGTCGAACAAGATTGATGCGATGATAAAAATACATACGGCGTGTAGTAAAAAGAAATCCAGAAGTAACGTTTAAAGACGCATGAGATTGCAAAACGTGTTTTTCCATTATTAAATGAGATTTACGTAATTAGAATTTGTATTGGTTAAGATAATTTGATGAAGTTAAGACTTGTTTTTTGCCTGAAACAGTTCACTATCGACCTTAGAGTTCAGACTTAAAAATTTGAAAATGACTTTCTTTAGTAAACAACACAAAGTATCGACACACTTCTCGCCACACAAAATGTTAATTAATTAATTAGTAACAGCCGTGTCGAGAGCTCCTTGGCAAGCTCATTATCAACCGAATGACTGAATAAATCCAGATTTCATTCGATTGATAATGAGGTTGCAGAGGAGCCTTCGAAACGGCTGTTCCGAATTAATGAATTAATTAATATTTTGTGTGGTGAGGAGTGTGCCGATACTTTGTGTTGTTTGCCATATTATCCCACAGTCCTTGCTATCATTGTGGACTTTCTTTACTTTAAGTGTTATTTAAATTTAATTTAGCAAAATAATATTTGAATATTGCCGATACCAAACCAACAATACCTAACTCAAACTTACCAAAGGAAGCTACACTGGTTACTAATTCTACAGTATGGAACTGTATCTCTTACCTGAAACAATAACACGTTATTAAAAATCAGCATTACTTCAAAAACAAAGGTTATTTTAGTTATCAAAAGGATGCAATTAATTGATAACAAACATCAATCAAAAAACATCACCGTTATTATCAACCTCACCGAGGGATATAGGAGTGTTTTTGCAGGACAAGAGCTATATAATCTACAGAACTTATTTTGTAGGTACTTCTTAAATTACATCAAATATTATGGTATTTGCTTCTACAATTTAAAATTACAGATCTATTAACTGTATTCTGTAAAATAACCGGATTTATACGTAACACCTAATAAGGAGTGAAACCTTCTCCATAAGAGTAGCTTAAAAAGTTTCCAGACTAACACAGAAACAAGTAATGTTTTTGTCAAATCTTTTTTTCCCAGCAATGTTCCCATCTCTTTAATCCGTCAGAATAGTAGCTTGGCATCTTGTTCTGCGAAATAGGTGTTTAGGAATGTGATGGCCTCCTCATTCGATGAAGATCTCTGTCCTCCGAGCGAAATTCTGAGCATAGGAAACAGAAAAGTCGCTAGGGACGAGATCTGGTGGGTGGTCTATCAATTCGAACCCCAATTCGTGAATTTTTGCCATGGCAACCATTGAAGTGTGAGACGGAACGAAACTTTTATTTTCGTCAAATGCAGCCGTTTTTCCACAATTTGTAAACTAAACGACTCCAAACGTCCAAACGTCACCATCACTATCCCAGTCGATGCAACAGTCTTCGCCTTTTTCGAACCCGATTCATCTACAGTTATTAATCGACGTCGAAACTCCGACTTATTTCACTTGAATTGCTTCAACAGGGTTTTGGAAGTGTTCACTTGAAAGCGTTTTTAGCCCTAAGTGAGCGTGGTTTGCTTTTTCATGCCCAAATCTTCAGTCATTATATGACAAACACGTTCCTACAAGATGCTCACAGCATCTTCTATCTCTCTAACTCGATGGCCGTCTAGCACCGTTTGGTGCTCGTTTGATAGAAGAGATACACTGGAAAAGTAAATCGTACTCGGTTGTAACATTATATACACGTTGGTCCAGATACGAACGGGGGATTGCTTTGTGAATGGCAACAGCGCATTCGAGTCTCACTTGGAGATTTCTCCAGTCGCAGTATGTCATAAAGCGAGCAGCGGTACGCACGCATATTATAAACACGCATGTCCGCTCAATCGCGTAATCTTATAATTGAATGTCTTCTGACAAAATGTGTTAATACAGAATTACTGCGTAATTTTTCTATATTCTCAGATTATGTTAGAAAGTATAGTTTCTTCTATTCATTTTGTTGCTGCTATACGATGAAGGAGAACGAGAAAATAATTCTAAGTAGGAAAATAAAGAACGGTTCTTATAAAATTAAACTAAAGAAAAATAAATTCGATAATTATACAAAATAACTTGAAATTCTAACAATGTTACTTTATTAAGGGGAAAAATCTCCTGACAATTTTGAACTTTGTAACTTTTGTATTTGTTGCGTTTCAAAATACGTTTCACAGTACTTCTACTAACACCGATTTAGTCTGCAATTTGCCAGCGAGAGCAAGGTTCGCCCATTTCAACTAACGAACAAACCCTCACTTTTCTCTCCTCCCGCTCGGGATGCATTAGAGGGATTTGAGGCTGTTCGTCTATTTGTTGGCATTTACGGCAATCCCACAAATACCATTTAATGATATGTACCATCTCTGCGGTTGTATAAACTAACATAATGTATTCGAAATCCACGATCTCTTGTTAGAACCTTACGAGCGCACAGACACACAAAGAGTGCGTCAGACAGGCACGTTAGTTGCGCGCGGTGAGGCTGGCCGGCGGGGATAAATGCAAGGATGCCAGATCGCGCTACGTACAATATATCTCGCAGCCCGATGAAGCATGAGCCAACGTGTATATTCCGTTATTATACCTATCTGATAGGTCTTCCGTTTACTATTTATGTGCATTTAGCATCTACTATGAACGATCTATTAGACAGTGATAAATTCTACACTTCAGTTTATTTTTAACAACGAGAAGTGACTATAAATCGCGAAAAAATGAAAATAGAGTACTTATGATTATATAATACAGTACGAAAATATATTAAAGTGCGTTATAATGTAAAATGTTGTCTATTTTTTTATAAATGACTGATTTACTGCTTATATTTTGGCTTTGTTTTTAGAATATTCATATCCATAAAATAACTTTAAAATTGTTCCAGAAGGAGTTGATATTAGTGTATGTATGTATGTATATAAAGATGAAACGGTTGAAAAAGAAACAGTGTCTAGATACATATAGGCAGTAAATCAGTCATTTATAAAAAAAAACTAGACATTTTACTGACATTATGACGTACTTTAATTTATTTTCGTACTGTATTATACAATCAAAAGTTCTCTATTTTCATTTTTTCGCGATTTTTAAAGTCACTTCTCGTTGTTAGATATAAACTGAAGTGTAGAATGTATCACTGTCTAATAGATCGTTGATAGTAGATGCCAAACGCACAAAAACAGTAAACAGAAGACCAATCAGATACGTATAATAACAGAATATATGTATGTGTGGGGTCGCGCTTTATAAAAAATATTTCCTCTATTATATGTGACCGAGGAAAAAAAATGTAAAAAGAGGTAACTTTTATTTTTAAATGTAGTTCGCAGAAAAAAATTATGACCTGCCTAGGGCGAAGATTGTAGTCAGGGTGCTGGAAAAGGGGTGAAATTTGTTTTCCCCTGACCCACTAAGGAGGGCAGGGCATTCATCTGTGGTCCGTTTGAAAGCCCCTCTGAAGTAGAACATTCTGGTTTTTCATTCATCCCAATAGCGTGCGCGGTTTTGGAGTTATGATGAAAAATGCGTTTTTGGGGGTAACTTCAGACACACCCTTCACCCCCTTAAGGTGAATATCAGCCGATAAAAAAAAACGTGTCCCGTATTTTTTGATGGTCTACCAATATACCAAGTTTCATCGAAATCAGAGGGGGTCAGTTTGCTTGTAAGTTAGTTGGGCATTTCATGATAAGCCTCGTCAGAAAGTGAAATCGTAAGCGTGTACAGGATACGCCGACGTTTCAAGAACTGTGTTACGGCTCACTGCCGCAATCATTTTTTAGTCTTAATTTTTATTTTTATAATAATTTTAATAGATTTAGTGTCAAACTCTTTACTTTTGATGCTACCTGTATATTAGTTCCCTTCTTCTACGTCACTATTAATCTATTTATGCTATTGTGTGTTCTTGGGATTACTTTGGCATTCCCGATAATTCCGAACCTTTTCTATGATAATATTGTACTAAATTTCAACCAGTCCAGGTTCTACTCAATTTCAATATCCTTAATTTAGAATTTAACATTCTTAATCCGAAATATATTTTAATCCCTATCTTTTCCTTATCGTGTTTATAAAAATATGTATCACGCATTGTTTGTCGTAAGCCTTTTATGATAGTTCTAAGCTTCATTTTGGCAATATTGTATAGTATCGGTGTAATTCCGCGCCCGTTTTCCCTTAATCGCAATGCTTCAGGTAGCGGAATTATTTAATGACGTATTTCTATTATTCGTTACGACCCCCAAGAGGCCCACTGAGGTTTCTTCGTAGCGAATAATTCATTTTTACATCTGTTCTGTACACTCTTCACTTAAAACAACAGCAAATAACTTACAGCTGTTCTAAAAACAGCAAATAACTTACAGCTGTTCTACAAGTACGGAGTGCGGTTCTCAATTATATTCTATGAGTGCGTTAGCTGTCGAGTATATTTGTGTGTAGTGTTAAGTATTAGTTTTAATAAACATATATCTTAGCGCTAGTGTTTTTTTTTATACCAACTGCCACCGAACAAGCAACAATATACGGCCTTACAACCCGTGGATGGTGGAAACAAGACGCGCAGCGCCAAGATCAAAAATAAGGTGCTACGTCTTCAACAAACTGCCTAGAATGTTCATGACATGAGTTTCGCCATGTGACTACGACATATACATATATATATTATTGACAAAATATTGTATGTTTTGTAAATTTATAGATTTAAAGTCAGGGTTGCAATATTATTAATCATTATGTAATCTCCCAGTATATTTTCATTTACTGCTGTGTTATCGGGCAGCTTGCGTAGTGTTATAACTGCATTCTTTTAAGGTAGCCATGTTGCAGACAGTTTTACATTACAAAAAAAGTAGCAGTATCAGAATGTCAGCCAAAGCCAAAGGATCAAACTACCAGGAAAAAAACCATATCCATTAGAAATTAAGGAGGATATAAAAAAATTATATCGTCTTATGTACGTACGGGCCAATAATCGTAACAACGTATTATACTGCGATTAGACAGCAATTTTACACTAGCCGCCATAACCTTTACTGTTATTGAAGTTCCAGTCACCATGGAATATACAATTAAAGCGATACTTAATTCCGCAGTATCTCGAAGGCTATGAAAATAACAGTTGAAACGGCGATAACAAAGAAGAGTATTCCGTAGAGGAGGGAACGGAGATAGGAAGCGAAAGAGGCGGTAAAGCAGGGTACGACAAATTTAATAACGCCTCGAGCATTTTACTTCCGGTATAAGGCGACGTTTATCCAGAGGGGAATCAACATAAACAATTTTTTAAAACTGAATTAGCAGTTCAAGGAATTCTTCGTTCGCCCGGATAAGAATTGAATCCGCTGCGAAATTAAATTAGTTTTCGAAGGATACGATTTGCTATGGATATGCAAGAAGTATTCGAGAATGATATAAATTGAATAAGTTTTTAATGGAGGAGAAAAATATAAAAGAAGCATTTTCTTTAGAATATATTCTTTTCGTAATCTTTGAAAGGAAATTTTGTCAGGCTCTACAATTACTACATGCAGAGAAACGTTTACTTATATCAAGACTATCCGCCTCAATTCAAGACAATCACAGTTTCAATTATCCACAATACAATAACTGTTTTAAATCAAAAGAAATATTTTCTTAGCGTTTCTTTACTCCGCTAAAGAGAAGTATAAAGAAATAATTCTTTGTTGAATTACTGTTATTCTCTGTTGCGAAAATCTTGCAGAAAATTTGAAGAAGGCGATTGTTAGTGTAATTAAAAGGCCGTTATAACACACGATATTTTCTCAAGGATAGTAAACAATTTTCTTAATTTCAGAAAGCCTTTAGGTATTGTTCATAAATCAATAGTTTCATTTTTGAAATTTTGAAATGCATATTATTTATATCCACATTATTATGTGTTTGTTTAAAACAGTACGACATATCCGTACATAATGCAGTAAATTATTCTCGTTACTTGTGATTTTAAAAAGGCTAAGGTGGTAGAAATTATCTACAAAATAATGCTTAAAACAAAAGTGAACTTAATGTAGAAGTACACACCAAGAAAAAAGTGTCTAGAAGCAATAACTAATATAATGCTAATAAATAGCTTATGGTATTGATGGAATCAGTTCCGGCAAAAACAATGTGAGAAGAAAAGAGCATTAACGGTTTTTGCTCCTACTCACATTATTGTTCATCCCAGTTTATGCCACTAATCTTCAAAAACAGCACTGATATGTTTGCTGGCGCCACCTACTTTCAAGGGATATAGTCATGCCGTCCTAGATGGTAGCGATAGAAACCGGAATACAGATGCCATACTTATCCGTACAATGATATAACCTCTAATGTATAACGTTTCATAAACATTTTCAAAAGGTACTAGTTTAACTATAGTTTTTTTTTTAATATATAATAGATAATAATAAAAAAAAAGGATAAATAAACTTAAATATTAACTCATTCATTATTAAACTAGATAAAAATAATTCCTATTTAATTACCAAAGAACGGCAAAATTATATGATATGACGTCAGCCGCAGCAGAGCCGTATGCAGAGCATGTGATGTAGGCGGTGATTATTTCAAGATCGAGGAATCGGTGAATGGTATGCAGTCGAAGTATTCGCTTCGAGCTTTGTCCTCAAATGATTCTACAGATATTTACTAAGAATAGATATTCTTTATTTCGTTATTGGGTATTTAAGGTATTGATTTTCCATATTAAACACTTAACAGTGACGATACAGTACTTCGAAAATCGAAATACAAAATTGAGAGACGTCTTCAAGCGTTCAATACGTTAAATGACACAATCAATAGATTAAAAAGTATTCCGGGTGATATTGGAAATAAACTGATTAAGTTGATGTAGTATTCAGCAGAAACCACGATCTAAATACACTAAACCAATTGTCTGCAGGAGAAATACAAAATTCAAATACAGCGATACTTCGGTTTACGGAATTAATTTTTTCCAGAAACATTTCGTAATTGGAATCAAATGTTCTTATAAGAAATAAAGGAAACAGATAATCTGTTCCCATAACCAAAAAAAAAAATAATCACAAATTCATTTTATTCAATTGAACATATAGAAAATAAAGCTTCGTAGAAAAATCAATGAAAGCTCTTAAGATTGAAATTAAAAAGAAATAATTTCACTTACATACACTATCTTTAATAAGGACTCTTTCTGGCGTATGGAAGACAGTGAGGGTGAGATGGCTTTTTCATATATATTACAAAATTAGCGATGGGACAGTTAAGAAATTGTTTGACCGTAGAACTGCCGGCTTTGTTGTTTTAAAAAAATATTACACAAAGGTAAAAGAAATTTCAGATAAAGTAAGAATAATATTAACTACGAATTCAAGTCAGATGCGAAGCGGTGGAGTAGTGGAAAGTTAGCCACACAAATCATCGCATTGAAATTGTATATAACTACCTCTTTCTGGTATGTACACGAGTCGCGCGGAAATTCTGCCGAATCTGTAAAAGTTCTAAGCCGCGTTTCGTATCCGAGAGTACTTTTCGGTTTTGGAAACAAAAATTCATTCAAATTTTCTTCCGTAACCTAAAAATTCCATAATAAAATACCGTCGTAAACCGAGGTACCACTATATGTGTATAAAATATAACTCCGTTATATTACATTTTAATTTGGTCAGGTTGGAAGTTGTGAAGTTGAAAGAACGTTTTCGATATTGAAAGACGTACTACTTTCAAAAGGAAGCCGTTTTACTGCAGAAAATATAGAAAAGTCTTTAGGTTTTTTTTCATTATTGTAATTTTTCTTTCATTGGATATCCTTGTAGCTGATAATTTGTTTTTTGAATATGAAATTGGTCGCCTAATTTCACAATAGAACTTTGTGAGATCTGAACTATTCCTTCATTCCTACCTTTAATATGAATATTTTTTAACTTAAAGCAAAATGATTTAATTTGAAGAAACATTTTTCTGTCTTGGATTTTCTTGATTTTCTCGTCATTAGAAAATATTTATTTAATCCAAAAATGTCAAGAAAATTATTTTCTTACATTATGCATTTTTATAGTCTTGAAATGAAAATATTTTCTTGAATAGAGACTGATTTTTGCAAGAAAATCTATTTCCTTGACACAAAAAATTATTTCTCTGCGTGTAAGTAGATATATTCTACTCAAATGTGTTGCTGTTAGTGACGAACGGCATCAACATTTCAGTACGCAATTCCTAACACCTACTGAATTCAAGAGAGATCATGGAACATTAAAGTTCATCATATTGCTGTCAATTATTAACATAATGTAATATTTATTCATTCAATTTCACGAAAATCATAGAGCGACAAGTGAGCTATTGTTGGAATTGCAAATACTTGTACATGTCACGTTACTATGCATCGGTGCGGCTGTAATTAGACAGAAAAAAAAGGCGGCTGCGGTTTATGGTTTGCTAATCAGAGCAATTTATACATTTCCAGTCGGACAGTTGACAATCTGTCGGACATCTCCATTTGCATGTCAGACCGCGCGATGGTTTTGTTTAACCGCACCGATATTTGTCGACTGGTATGTCACGACATGTACTCGAATCGCGTGCAGACACATGCATAACCAAAGAAGTGCATTCGGGCTTCAATATCATAATGTACGTTACGAACATGGCCACGTTAATAACATTAGCCTATTTACAATATGGCACTTGATATTATGAATCGTACCATTATGAAGTGCAAATAACAACCGTGACTCACGAACCTATAATTGATTGTTTTATGCAAGTGGGGTAAAGATATGTAAATGTGTAATCTTGTTGTCAAATACGAATGGTGTAATTAAGATCATTTATGAAGTCCTATACCAATTGCTACTAAATCAAAAACTACCAGAATATACAGTCCCTGGCCAAATTATTTGAAACACTCAATATTTTGTAGCTTCTTCATAATAAAATATAAACTATACATGTATTATATTTTTTATTTATAAAATATATTGTAAAAAGTTGTAACATATGTAAATATTAAATAAGTAATTAATATTTAGTCCATAACCCATGATTTTTAATAACACGATAATTCTTCGGGATACTTTCAATGCAAGGTATGATTGTCTCTTTTATATCTTCATCGCTCTGCCATACATCATTTATATTCTTCATTAATATTTCCTTTGTAGGGTTTTCTCTTTCATGTACCTTACTTTTTAGTCGATTCCATACCTTCTCGATGGGATTGAGGTCCGGTGAATTTCCGGGCCAACAAAGAATTTCTTAACCTTTTTTGCCACATGGCAAGGAGCATTATCTTGCATAAATATACGCCCGGTCGGTATGCGACGTCCTGGCTTAAAATACGGTAATAACGTGTTTTTTAACACATTTACGTGCTCTTGATCCATTGTACTTTCTATAAAATACAAAGGGTCGGGTCCGTCTCCACTAATGACTCCCCAAATCATTACGTGGGAAGGGTGTTTTACAGTTCGAAGAACCGTGGACTCTGTGAGACGTTCGCCAGGTCGTCTACAAACAAATTGTGTTCGCTGCACTAACACACAGAGCGAGCACTCGTCACTAAAGAAAACCTATTAAATAATGCAAACATTAATTCAGTAAGAATCATGTTGTTAAGTTATTCACCTTTTTCCAATTCTCGTCTGTGAAATGTCGATATTCTCTTGCAAAGTTGAGACGAGCAGATTTCATCTTTTCTGTTAAACGCGGCTTTTTTACAGGTCTTCGGCCCATTAGGCGACTTTCGCGCAATCGGCGCCTGACAGTTCTGCTCGAAATCTCTATTCCTCTCTCTTGTAAATTTTTTTGAATCACTTTAATTGTAGCAAATCTATTCTAATCTAATCTGTTCTAATTTCACGGTCAGATCTCCTCGAAGTTTTTCTTTTCTGACCGCATTTTATTCGGAAGTATATAGGTATAAAAGCTTCAGTGTTTACCAGCACAATTTTTCATATAAATTCAAAATCGTCACCTAGTATAAATAAATGTGTACGGACTTTTATTTATTCTAATTGACGTATGATTTTACTTTGATATATTGCGGGTTAGTTATTGGCGTGGTTTCCGTGCCCAATTTAAATTTTGCTAACTTATTGGCTCGAGACTGAATGCAGCAAATAGAATTTACCCTTTCAATACCCAAACGTGTCTAGACGAATAAATATAAATTCTCGTTTCAACGTTGTAAGTTATGGAAGACGTTCGTGATAGTCTTTCGTCGTATGGCATTTTAGGAGACTTTGGAAAAAGTATTCGGTGCTTTCACTTTTTGTCTTTTATGCCTACTTTTTCTAGGGTAAAGGCTCTCTCAGACCAACGCCGGATGGCGGGAATGGGAGCGAGAGCGATATTTTCCCATGCATAGCGGGATTAGTTAATCGTAGGGTAGGACAGACTAACTATTAACATTCAAATAAAGAACAAACATCGCTATTATTAATATTTTTCTGTGAAATATACTTACAGTCCTTGGTCGTTGAAATAGGGCTATTTTTGAAATATTAAATTTATAAGAATTTAAGAATATTTATTAAACATAATTTTAATTTTGAAAATCTATAAAAGCATAATTGTTGTTTGAGAAATACATTACGGCCACAGATAATCACTCGTTATAAAAATAATGCTTGGGGGTGCAATAAACCTATTATCCACCTGCTATAAATCACGCCTATTGCCATTCGTACATACAATAATTATTAGTATGGGCAAACAGCGGTAACAGTCAGTGTAGTAGATATGTGGTGCGGAGTCGGCGATTATTTATTTCACGCGTTCACAGCGTCAGTACTAAATCGATGCTGTATGCGAGTATCGTAACTTATTTCGTAATTGTACGCTTATGTTTGCTTTAAAAATGTCGCAGTTACGTACGTCGCGAAAACGACCAAAGGCAGACACAGTTAAAAACTTTATAGTGGACATGCCGGACTTAATTTTTGATGGCGCTAAAATTCAATGTCTAGTTTGTAAAATCCCTTTAATGTATTGGTCCAGAAGCCATTGTCAACGTCACATCGAAAGCAAACAGCATTATTCTGCAAAAAGTGGCATACGAGACCAAGAAAAATTTACATTTGATTTATGTGTTACTCTTATTTTATGTAATGTATCGTTTCGTTTACTAGACAAAGAAGCATTTGCCTCCTTCTGGAATAAACATGCGGACTGTAAATTACCTAGTCAGATATCGATACGAAATGTAGTGCCATTTGCTCGTGAACATATAGAAAAGAGAATGAAAACGGAATTGAAAGATAAAAAACTATGGTTGTGTGTGGACGAAACAACAGATCGTCAAAAACATTCTGTGGTTAATGTAATGGCACGTACAATGGAACCACATCGACCGTCATCCTCCTTCTTACTTGCTTCCAAAAGAGTTATAAATTGTACTGCCAACGAGATTTGAAAGGTGGTGTTGAACTCATTGAACAAATTTGAAGTTTCAAGTAAGCAACTTTTAATATTTATGAGTGATGGTGCCGCAAACATGCGTTCTTTGGGCCGATCTCTTAAAGAACACAGTGGTAACTTCTTACATGTAACGTGTAAAATCCATACTCTAAATCTTGCGGCACAAACAATTCTTACATGTTTTCCACTAGTAAATGCATTGATTGCTAGTACAAAGGCAGTAGAAAAATTACAAAATGTTTCGATGTCGCTAGTGGATTCTGTTCAAATTGTGAATGATGTTTACGCACAGTTATGCGCTGTAGAAGGGGAAACAAATTGGTGTGTAATACGAAAATTTGAAAGTGTTTTAGAGAAAGACTCCGATTTTCTTATATTAAGACAAATTTGTGAAGGTGCGTGTGAAGATGCATTAAATTGTTTCAAAGATTATTTTAAATATGCAAATATAACATCGCTAGGTCGTTTTCGGCATTAAAAAACATTTATTCCGCACGTCGTACTCACTTGATTGAAACAGCTGTGGAAACATATCTAATGATTCAAATATTTAACAGATGTTACCCAGTTTGTGATTTCACGGAAGACTTTTAAAACGGTAAGTGTTTCAGCACGTTTTATAATTTATTTCTTACCTTCTATTTTATGTGTAAACTTGTATGCCCTCGCCACGCTTCTGGCTGTTACCGCATATTTGCCCAGGTTAATAATTATGTTTAGTTTGAATTGTGTCGTTCATCAGTTCGTTAGTATCATTGCAAATATAAATAAAAACAGTATTTCTACCGATTTTCCGAAGAATTTATATTTCAGAGTTTTAATTTTAGATGTTGTAAGAAAAACTAACTTGCGCCGGTTTCGGGCACATGCCCATCTTCAGGCCAGAGTTTGTAAAGAACAGTTAAAAGTCGTCTAAGAATAAAAATATTCCAGATGTATAGCGATGGATCAACATTTGAATATAATTAGGTTTTTATTTAAAAAATAACTAAAATTAAGTATAAAAGAGGGACTGAGCATACACAAGTTAAAATAAGTTGAGTTTTGACAATTTTATTTTAACTTGTGTGTGCTCAGTCCCTCTTTTACACTTAATTTTAATTATTTTTTAAATAAAAACCTAATTATATTCAAATGTTGATCCATCGCTATACATCTGGAATATTTTTATTCTTAGACGACCTTTAACTGTTCTTTACAAATTCTAGCCTGAAGATTGGCATGTGCCCGAAACCGGTCGTAAGTTAGTTTTTTCTTATTTGTGAGTACAGGACCATTCATTCACCTTTCCCGATAGTTTCAATTTTGTTTGTGTGCGCCTATTTTCGCGGTCAATTATTATCATAATGGGAAAGAAGAAGGATATAACAGCAGAGAAAAAAGCACGAATTTCTACACTTCTAGACACGGGAGAGTTCTTTTAACGTGAAGTTGCACAAAAAGAGGGTGTATCACATCAAGCTGTTCTGAGAATCGCGAAATTAATTAAGGAGAATATTCCTGGTACCAGTAGTGGCAGAACACAATGTGCCGCCAAACAACTGTAAGAGGTGATCGTAGTACAGTAAAAGTTTTTTATCCACTAAAGGTGTTCATAAAATTCTTAGTGGAGAAAGTATACAAATATCACCAGGCTTGAAATGCAAATATGCGGAAAAGAAGCCAAGACTAACATCTAAAATAAAAGTGACACGATTTCAATGGGCTAAAAATATAAAAAATAAACAGTTGAAGATTGGAGAAAGGTAAGTTTCATTTATCATCTGCATTTTTTGTTAAATTCATCCTCATAATTCGCTTAATGGTTCTCTACATTTTTTACTTTTTCCTAGATTATTTATAGCGACGAATCACGGCTAGAAGTGCTAACGGAGAGAAGCCAATTTGTTCGTCGACGTCTTTCAGAGCGTTATAAAGAAGCAAGTAGTATCAAATCTACTAAACACTCCGCATCTCTAATGGTTTGGTCTTGTATTGCGACAGAAGGACCGGGACCACTATATTTCGTTAACGGAACAATGGGACAAAAACAATATAAAAAAATTAAACAAAACTATTTAATATCATATATTGGTTCATTACATCTGACTCAAGGACCATATACTTTCTTGCAAGACAATGGACCGTGTCATAAGGCAAAAGTGTAATGCGATACCTTGAGTCTAAAAATCTGCGTGTGCTACCTTGCCCAGACAATTCACCATATGCTTGACATAAAGCCAATTGAAAATGCGTGGAATGTCTTGAAACACATCGTAAGTACACGAAACTCAACTACAAAGGAAGAATTACAACAACATTTTGAAGATGTATGACATAATAGCGACGAAATTTAAAACAACAAAAATAACATAAAAAGTCGCATTGGCAGTATGTCAAAAAGGATTGAGGAAATAATAAAACACAGAGGAGGAACAAGCAAATATTAGTAAATATATGTTCAAATTATACTCACTTGCATGTTATATGTAATTAAATAATAATGTTGCTAACATTACCGACTGTTTTTTTTTTAATTTTACCCCAAAATCATGATATTTTTAAGTGGTCCTAATTCGATGGCCAGGGACTGTACGACTTTAGAAAACAGACAATCGTTGATGATTTGATTTATGCATGATTTTTAAAAGTAAAGTAGGTTTAATTAACACAAATTTGGTACATAAGTACATAACTATTACTAATTGATATGCAATGTAATTAATAAGTGAAGAGGTTGTAAATAGTTAATGTAAATAAATTACAGTGTACCAATTGAGACAAAACTTATCTGACAAAATGGAGTCTTAGAATAATTCCTAGAACTTTAATATGGTCGCTTGGATGGTAACTTTCCAGCGACTAATTTTTGAAAAACAAAATGGACTATTATTTACGAATTTAAAAATGCCATTTCGTTTTTAATATAAAAGTACGTAAGGAATAAACTGTTATTGTCTGCGTCTACTCGTAAAGTAAGAGAAAAAGAAAACTGTATCATCCTAATGTTATCTTAGCAGTAAAAAAAGGCAACACAAGCAAATGGCATGTTTTATATCGTTGAACACGGTCGTGATTAAATAAAAGAATCTCTTTTAAGTCAGTCATAAGAAAATTATTCCGAATTCGCGTTTTTCTCTCTTCGAGAAATTTAAATATAAATCTGCAAATATCTTATCTCGGGCCGTTTCCAGCGATAAATTAACCTCCGAAACGTAAAGAAAAAAGTGTGTAACAAGCACGCGGAAAGAAGAATGAGAAATTTGCGTTAAATTAAGCCCGATGCGTGGCCGACTTCCAAACGCAGATTTTCCACAATCTCAGCCTCAGCTTCTTACTTGAATACGCCGGCACCATCGTTCCCGGCCTGAATATTCATGGCCCTCCCCAGTTGCAATTTACACTTTAATGAAAGTAAAACTCGTGTTCAAACTTCTTACAAATATCATGTTTAAAATATGCTAAAATACCTGGCGAAAGGAGACTGGAGCGGGGCTATTATTTATTGCGAAAGTTAAGCCGGATTCTACTCCAGTAAAATTTAAACTTTATTTATTAGTTGTATATTTAATGATACGGCTGAGTTTTTGGAGGCGGAATTATTTGGAACGGTAGTGTGAGGTCACCGGTTGCGATTTGCTGTAATGAAGATGATGTATAGGCAACTTCTCTCTGCCGACTAGAATCTACCCGTTCGAAGTTTGAGAGTTTAATGTGTACAAGTCGGTTTTCGACAATGTATACTCAGATACAGGTGCGGAAGCCTTTATCAAGAACAGCGAAAGTTTGCCGCAGTCGAAAACGTTGATAATGGTAAGGAAGGGTGGGGGTACCGTCGACAGAATGCGGTCGCTAAGACGACATCTATTGTGCGAAATTGGAAAACGAAGTTTCTGCTCAGAATATTTCGCACGAAGAAGTTTGAGGAGACGATAGCAAAAATGACAAGACGTCGCTATTGTTGTTGGTGTTTAAGCGATAATGATTAAATATGCTTCTTTCCAGTAGCGATAACCGCCGTCAAGTTTTAGAGAAAAATGTTTATGTAAGGGTATCGCTATTATCAGACTAAAGAGAACTTTATTTAATTTCCTCCTTCGGATAAATAAGGGAAAGTCAGAATGGTTAACGGATGAATTGGCCTTAAAAGACATTAAGTAATTAAAGACCATACACTCTCAAATTTAGGAATAGCATCGAATTTAATGAGGGTTTCGAAATGCCTTCAAGACTTTAGTCTTAGCAACAAATTCCCATAGCTAATCCGTATATGTTGGTGATATGGAATACCAAGGTTTCTCAATAATGTTATATCTATCAAACGAGTCGTGAACCTTTAGCCTAGACCTACTATTAAGGACACAGTGGCCCATGAACAAATTTTGTACTACCACCGTTTCACAAAAGCAATATTTTAAACTGCATGTTTTCAAAACTTTAACAGGTAAGTACATATGAGTAATTATTTGTTTTCGTAGCTTGTTATTATTTAAGTGTCTATTACTATTGACTAGTACGGGAAATGAATTTTACAAAAATACTACTGCCATTTATTATTTATTAATACGTCACGAAATCCAATCTAAAATGTTTACAATGTGGGTTTCTAAAATTCAAAGAGAAAAAAGTTATTGAATCAAACAAATATATATTTTTGAAATTATTTATTTAATTCAACAAAGGTTTATTTGAATGAAAGCACATTTTTAAGAGCAACAGATTGAATCTGTTTGAATGTACAAACGTTTCTGTTTGACGTAATTTTGTTGAGTTAAATAAATATATTTTAGAATCGTGTGCTTCGCGCATCGTCGCCAATTTCGATTGCAGAAACGCAGGCAATCGCAATCGTAGTCCTAGTTTAAGTTATGTGAGATGGTGGTTTGTAAGCGGTGAGATGTTAATGAAGAAAATTATAGGTAAGTGATGGATTTGTATATTTTTACCATTGGATAACTAACATTAAAATTTCTGCATAAAAAAATAATAAAATAGTTGCCACAGATTGGTGAATATCAGAATTCCTGTTTGTACTAGGGATTAGCGAAAATTACAAAAATCTCGCCGATATCGTTTTCAAGGCCAGTAGCACCAATGTTATATATACCAATGTTGTATATTTTCTCCTTTTTTGATATAACAGGTATTTCAGTAAAGGCAAGTGATAATGCATGTTTGCGTGCATAAGTCCGTTGAGGTTTCTACTGTTCTATCTCCTACCCATTTTGTTATAATACCTTATAATACCCCTTGTAGCACCTAACCATACAGTTACCCCTGTCACTCATTTGCGCTTCTCACGATTTCTACGAGATTACCGAGGTAGTAAGTTTTGTAATATTCTTTGCAAACAAAAGTAATACAAGTAACACATTAATCTGTATGTATCTGTACACACAACAAGTTATTTTTATTATAAAATTACGTATACATGGATAATTATTGTTTTTACAGATACCTATATAAAAGTGCATACCTTTTAAGAATTTTTTTGTCGACGTATTTTTGTAGCTATGAATATACTATAACAATTTGGACATACTACAGTCTGTTTAAAGTTATCGGCTCACTATACCTAAGTTTGATGTCATTAATATTGTTAAAGTCAGGTTACAACTTCAAGACTTTGAGACCTAACCTAGTCTAATCAGATTCACTTTACAGGTTCTTGGGAAATGTTAGTAATCTGGCAGAAACTTGAAGGAAATTTTTGAGATATAAGGTTCACCGTTTTTATTTGCGACCACGTAGATCTTAATATCACCTTAACGTAATGGAGGGAGTTAATGGTATTTTAGGGAGTTGGGGTTTACTTACCAGAATAAAAAGCAAGACATCACTACAATCAAAAGTGTATATTTTGAAACATATAAAAATTTTCTTCGACACTCAATATGGGCAGAAGAGGTATCCGGAAGGAAGAAGATAAAAATTTTGTGTAAATATTATGATTAATATTTGTACACCCGTTTCTCTAGATATGTTTTCTATGAAAGCTGTCCTTTTACTGTCTTAGAATGCCAGGAAGAAGTTAACGTTGAGTTTGTAAAAAAAAAAAAGAAAGCAGTACAGTGATGAAGAAATGAGTCTGGAAGCAGTCAGAGAAAAAAGAATGTGACCGGTGCAAATAATTATGTTATTATTGCAATCATAACATCTGTATCGCATTGTTTTAAAGAATTTTTTTTTTCGAGAATGTGTAGGATCACAAGAAATATAAGTTATATAAGATCTTGGTCCATAACTGCATTGAGAATATTGTAGTGAAATTGAACTTTAAATAACTCGATATTTGCATCTTTTACTCTAAAATTATTTGAAGGCAACAAGGTGCATTTTATAACATCATGAAATGTTAATACGAGGTTGGATCAAATATAAACTGACTTCTCCTTCCTGTGACTAGCAAAGGTCGGTAACAATGGTAAAACTTTCAATGATCGTAGGATGAGGCATAACGCCTTCCACCACGACACAATCGCGAGCAGGAAGGTGTAGTAGTAAATGAAAATACCCCAGATAAAGGAACACGTAAACGGCAAAGAAAATATGAATCTTTGAGGTTAAAGAAGGCGACAATGTATGTATTGCATTTGTGGACATGCTCCAAAATACATAGAGCTTGCCAACTTCCAACCAGCTTGCAAACATAGAAAAGCCAACAATATCCATAAATTTGAATGCCTTGATATTTTTACAGAGTCTTTAATGTCTGCAAAATTTCGCAACATGCATAATAGACTTATTGACTGTAAAGTATCCACGTCATCGCCAGCAGGCTATTTCCAAGAAATACAATTTGCATCTGAGTTATTCGGTAACTATTAAGACTATTCTAATACCTAACCTTTTTTATACAAACGTACATCGTTTAGGTACATCATGATAAGAAAGTTTGTCAAAAATTCTTTGCGCAAGTCTTTGAAATATCTAAACGGAGGTTGTTGTGGATAGCAAAAGGTAAGCAGCTCGGCAAAACGAACTAAAAGAAAATATCGGTGGAGAGAGATACTCTAACAGCCAAAAAGTTTTAGAAAAAAGAGAACAGGTAAAAACTTGTATAGGAAACTTTAAAGTATGTGAGAGTTATTACGCCTAAAATAAACCCAGACGATTGCACAATATTTACCAGCCAAAATGTTGAACTTATATAATGACAAGGCAGAACCAAAATTTCAAGTTAGCTATCTTTGCTTTCATAAAATATTTTATTGTCATTTTAATTTAAGTTTTGGTTCCCCGGCAACTGATATTTGTAGTTTTTGCGAAAGGACAAAAATATAATTCAATTTGCTGAAGAAGTAAAGGAAACATTTACTGGATTTATTAATGAAGGAGAACGAAGAAAATGCGGCAAGTTTTTGTTTCAACCTACAACAGCTCCACAGTTTGCCCAAAGTTCCTATTCAGGAGGCATATTACTCTCTGCAAATTTCATGTCATGTATAGTTCATATTAAAACTAATGTTCCATTATTTTATTCATGGACGGAGGTACAGAGTGGGTGGAGATCCAATGAAATAGGATCAGCCGTGTTGGACTTTCTAACGAACCGTCAACTTGATCAAAATATTACTAAAATTAATCTTTTTTGTGATGGCTGTAGAAGTCAGTATAGAGCAGCTCCAGAGTCGGTCAAAAAATAGAATGGATTTTTCGCGTGCGAGGACATTCTTACTTCTCAGATGATCGTATATTTGGAATTGCCGAAAAAGAACTGCGTAAATACGACCGAATCATTTCACGACAAGATTATATAAATATTTACCCAAATTTTGGTAATGTTAATCTAAAGTCTTTGTTAGACACATTTAAAAAACTTTCAGGAATAAGTGACTAAAAACGTAATTACATTAAAAAAGTTGTTAAATTTATCAATAAACACGTTTATGTGAAATTAGAACAAACGTACAGATTTAATGATCTTTTGAAAATTTATACATCTCTATTAAAGCGAGGAAAAAGATTGGAAAAAACAACCTTACAAGCAGATAAGCTCGTGGAATCACACAAGGTAAAGCTGTTAATGCTTTGCTTCAACAAAACTTTTGCGGAAAATAGTACGTAGAAGAAGAGTTTGGATGGTATTTTGAAGTACTGAGACTTTATTCTTGGATCCTGGGATGGGACTGAGGATGATGGGGGATGTGAATGTCTAGAAGAGAAACGCGAATCCTAAGCATAGAAAAACGTTCATGGAATGTGTACCGTCAACTGGGGTGAGATTGGTCCGTTTTTTTTAAAAGTTACGGACAATTTACAAAATTATTAGCAAATTGTTTGACGAAATTTGTTTCAAAAACCGTTTTTTGCTTTAGTGAAGGTACACATTAGTCAGTATTAGTTCTATACCTGTTCAAGTTTTTCAAAATCACCAGAAACATTTAATAAATGTGCAAATGAAAATTGTGTATGCGCATTAAATTGATATGAAATTGACAGACGTACCAGAAATTCTATAAAATGAGAATTTATGATAAATTATGTAAATTTTCTAAATCAACTGTAGGTACATAGGAACAAAAAGTGTACAAAACGAAATTTCTTTGGATCGAAGTTGCCCGTACAGGGACAATGTTACCTCAACTTACGGTATATAATTTCAGTTTTCTTAATTTGGTTTATTTAGTGCCGAGAATATATTCTTAAGTTGATTCCTACTTAAATAAACGATGTTTCTTTTTGCATAAATCACTTGTTTGTTTGGTATTCAAAAAGCAAAGTGCAACAACATTTAATCATCAAAATGCAACAAGTGTTTCCTATTTTCCACAATTAAAACAAAATGGCAACTAATCTTTTATTTCTAATTATTTACTAATGTTTAGAACAACATAAGCTATTACAATTAAAGAAAAAAAAGAATGGTCCCTATAGTAAATAATAAAAAAGTTACCTAAAACTGCGTTGGTTATTTCTTGTTGGCTAATTACCAACCTCAACAGATCAACCACCAGCAAAAGAGTTCTTTCCGGCGCTGCGTTCCTAAGGCAATTATTTATTGCTACTCCTTGCTCTAACGTTTGTATAACTAAATTGAGAAAAAGACTCAACTCTTTAGGTACATAAAGTTTCTGAAACATTTTGCCGCATCCTGTGACCTACTTAAAAAAAAAATTACGTCCTAACTTATTAACAAAGTTTCTGTAATTGATCGATTTATTTAGATTTTCTTCCTGTAAAATGTTGGAGAAGGAAATTTATGCACAGGAAAGAAAATTTCGTTTTCTTCTACCGAACTTGAGAATTTAATAAAAGATCAGGAATCAGGTTTTTCCAATTGTCGAACGTTTGAAAATCAATGAGGATCGAGAAAATTTCAAAATATTCTGACCGTACGAGAAGCGACTTCGCTTAGCCTTAATGACGTGGATAATTAGGAAGGCCCATGACAAAGCTGATAAGGCCGCCGTATTGGTCTTGTTTGCTTTTGTTTAAGCCGCGGTTCTGGCGTATAATTGCGCGAGAGAAACGGCTTTCGAAGAAAAGGAAAAGAAAAACTGCACGAGCAGAGAGGAAAAAAAAGATAAGATGAAACGTATTAATATCTAACGAAGATGTTTTGTGTTTTATTTAGGGGTGAAATTTGAGCCTATTTCCACGCTTTGGTCCATTTTCTTGTTTCTCGTCTTCCGCTTTTCCTTCCTCTTGATATATATTTTATTATCTGCTTTCGTGAATATTTCAGAAAGGGGGCCAGATTGTTATGCCTTGTTTTTTATTAATGTGTGTTTTCTGCGATGTTTGAAACGAAAACGTAATTAAGGTCTAAAAACACAAATCAAAAAGATTTATAATTTGAATTGTAAGAAGATTTTTAATACTGAATAGCGACTTGAATGAAGCTTAAGACACTTACGAAAGATTTTGATGAGCAACGGTGAAATCCATAAAAATACTATCAAAAATCACTTGTTCATATGTATTACATATGTGCTATTAGTGTTTATAGTGTAAAAGTTACAAGAAGTAGTTTTTTTAGGTATGCCGAACCTTAAATTGCAGTAGTTATAGGATTGTGGATAGTACAGTATAATTAGATACGATGTACATACGTCATTTAAACTTGGAAATTAAATTACAGAAATATGTGGACATTACAAGCCATTTAATAGCTGAAACACTCACTTCCATGGCTGTATATACAGGGCGGGGTAATAGTGCGAGATTCTTCGATAGCACATTTACTATTGGTAATAGAAAAAAAATGTTCTATACAGAAATCATAGATATACATTAGTAGCACACCCTAAAATTATTTTGATATATACAGCGTCAACCAAAAAAAAGTTATATATCAAAGTTATATTTTTTTAATGGAATACTCTGTATATTAGTACATATTTCGTTTATACTCGAGAATCTAAGGTTACTTTGTATAAGATCACCTATACCTAAACTCAATTGTTTTCGAAATATTTACGAAGAATGGTATTCGCAAACAAGACAACTTCTTGATCATAGGCTATCTCTGACAACGCAGTAAAGATTTAACTCTTCGAGCGACGTTTTCGTTATGTTATATACAAACAGCCTGCATATTTTTTAATTTTTGAGTTGCTGATAATATTTTGTGGTAGTTCCGTTAAAGTTTTTCTATACCTAAAGTTAGTCATTTTTGAGGTATTTTCCATCTTCTGCTTATTGTCCCCAATCAGAGTAATTAGGTAACAAAAATTTAAATTTCAACACAATTGCGTTCGTATTTATTTATTACCCCTCTCAAATATACAGTTTTGAGCTGTTTTGAGAATTCCTAGAAGTTTAGTAGTTCTTTAATTCTATTAGCTATCGATTTTTCGCCTCCAAATATCGTTTTTATATTGCGGATATCATTTTAATTTGTAGCAGGCTAGAATTAGAAAACGGGTGTAATTGTCATTGTATTAAAAGTTAAATGATAACTTCTAAAAAATATATAAAAAAAAACCGATTATTGGTATGTATTAATTTCAACAGGTTAGTGTTTATTCAACAACAAAAAACAAACAAAAACAAGGTATTAAATACAACATGTAAACAACAAACAATAAGCAAATTAAACAAATCAACTAGGTAAGAGACAAAAAACCAATAATACAACACAATACTAAAGAAAGTTTTGTTCAAAAATATTCCAACCTGACTACACGTAGTTGTAGTCTCTACCTATACGACTGTTGCACGTTGCTCAACATATGGGGTGTAATACTTCGAAAGGCGTTTCTTATACGTCCTTTCATATTATCTACTGTTGTAGAAGCAGTGCGGTACACTTTATCTATTTATTGGGGTAATGGGCACTTTAAAAGTTACCAGCGACGCGTGTATGATGTACTGGCACTCCATCATGTTGAAATCACATACTTTTCTACGTATGCTTTAACACTGACAATTATGTGTGACATAAAGCAACATTTTTGAATCCTAGCCTACTACAAATTGAAACAATATCCGAAGTATTCTAAAAACGATTTTTGGAGGCGAAAAAACCGTAGCTAATAAAACTAAAGGAAACTTCTAGAAACTGTCAAAAAAGCTCAAAACTGAAGAGATAATACATAAGCAGGAACGCAATTCTGTTAAAATTTAAATTTTTGATAACTAATTGCACCCGGAACGTCGAAGATGCAAAATATTTCAAAAACTACAAAGTATAGGGAAAGCTTTACATAATTAACGTAAAATGTTATCAGTAATTCAAAAATTAAAAAATATACATGGTGTTCTACTTAAGATAACGACGAAAACGTCACTTGAAGAATGAAATCTTCACAGCGTTGTCAGAGATGGCCTATGATGAAGAAGTTGTCTTGCTCTAAGTGGAAATATTCCTAGCTCTATAGACTACTTAATACCCAACGTGCAAAGCAAAATGTCAAATGCTATACAAACTACAGCTACTTTTGCAGATACCATTTTTCGTAAATATTTCGAAAACAATTGAGTTTAGATATAGGTATACCTAAACACAATACGAGGTATGTCTAAAATGTATCCGACCTAGAATTTTCCCACCCACAGTAGTGATGCTAAGTCGGCGCCACTGTGCGCAGTGGAAGGAGATAGTTTAATGTGCATGCATGCATTTTTTCTCCGTGTTCGAGTGTGTTAGTCGCTGCCTAGAGGCCGCCGAGTGAGGTACTGTTATAAGTGTTCGTCGGATTTTTGATTTCTCTCAAGATGACTGAACGAGTTGAGCAAAGATACTGCACCAAATTTTGCCAAAAGCTTGGTGATTCTCAAAGCGAAACAATTCATAAGATTCAGCAAGTGTTTGGAGACGGTGCTATGGGGGTAACACAAATCAAGGAGTGGTTCAACCGATTCAAAAATGGCCGCGTATCGGTGGAGAATGATCAACGTTCTGGGAGGCCACAAGCCGCTCGGAAGGCAGCTGTTGTTGAGAGGGTGGAGAATCTGGTAAAGGGAGATCGTCGTTTGACCGTACGAGAAATTGGCGAAGAGGTTGGGATCAGTAAAGATTCCGCACATGCAATTTTGTGTGGTGATTTGAACATGCGCAGAGTAGCCTGCGAAATTTGTGCCCAAACTGCTGCCGGCAGAACAAAAAAAAACTCCGTCTTGAGGTTGCACAGGACCTGCTGGACACTACAAACAGTGATCCTGATATTCTAAACACCGTGATAACTGGGGATGAGTCATGGGTGCACGGGTATGACCCGGAAACAAAAGCACAGTCGTCGCAATGGAAGTGTCCAGGGTCCCCAAGGCCGAAAAAAGCGCGACAGGTGCGAAGCAAAATCAAGGTGATGCTGTGTTCTTTGATATCCGTGGAATTGTGCACCACGAATACGCACCGGAAGGACAAACAGTGACAAAAGAGTACTATCAAGAAGTTCTACGCCGACTCCGTGATGCTGTTCGGCGCAAGAGACCACACCTCTGGACAGCGCAAAACTGGCAGTTGCATCATGACAATGCTCTGGCTCATTCATCGCACCCGATCCAGACTTTCTTGGCGAAACACGGAATTCCAGTCGTCTCCCAACCTCCCTACTCTCCAGATATAGCTCCTTGCGATTTCTGGTTGTTTCCGAAATTGAAGACGCCCTTGAAAGGATCCCGTTTTGAGAGTAGAGAAGAGATAATGCAGAACGCGACGAGGGAGATGAACACCATTCCAAAAGAAGCCTTCCAGAAGTGTTATCGGCAGTGGAAGGATCGGTGGGCTAAGTGTGTGGAGGCGCAAGGGGCCTACTTTGAAGGGGATTAGGGTCCCAATCCCGTCACATAAGTAATATATTTTTCCCGGCCAAAGGTCGGATACTTTTTAGACAGCCCTCGTATACATATACTAGGTGATCTTAGATTCTCGAGTATAAACGAAATATGTACTGAGACAACCTTGATATGTAACTTTTCTTTGGTTCACTCTGTATATGTCAAAGTAATTTTAGCGTGTACTACCAATGTATATCAATGATTTTTGTATGGAATGTTTTTTCCTATTACTAATAGTAAAGGTTCTATCGAAGAATCTCGCAATATTGCCCCAGCCTGTATGTATGGATCTTTGCGATAGCTACAACATAGTTGTGAATACCATTTGGAATTCCAAAGCACGGTGAGACATAAAACGGGTTTATGATAAGTGACCATCAGTTGGTAGTTTTACGATGGGACAATTGTATATGAGTAACTCTAAGCTACAATGGATACATTTTATACAAAAGTATAGTACTAGGCGAAGGAAACTATACAGATAGTAAACTTTAGAAACAAAGTTATATTTCTTCGCATGATTTTGTTTACTTTTTTCAATCACACACATTTACAAATACTATCATCGTGTTTGTATCGTCTTTTACATAAAGCTGATGTTTTCTACAGCAACGTCGAAAAATTCTTAAATAGATACACATTGGAAACCCCAAATAGAATTGTCGCACTTTGGTGCGATACATTTCAGTAACACAAGTATCTATTACAAAACTTTACAGGATCTACTTCCACACTTACCAACGCATTCTACTAAAGGATTTATACGTGTCCACGTTTTTTTTTTGTTTCTAATATAAACGACTACAATTTAAATATTATTATGAAGATATCAGAAACATTACATCGAACAAAAATATCCTTGTGTTAACTCCATAATGCCGAAGCATCTCCTCTTCGAACACACAACTTTTGTGTAAACCAAGTGGTATGTTTCATTTCCCAAGTCGTAGCTGTTAATATTTGATGTCGGAAGTTTGTCTGTTCGCGGTCAGGTGGATGTATCTAATGAGAGAGCTTGTCCGCAAACAAAAGCTAACGAATCAAATCGTGATCGACACAACAAACGTGGAAGTTTATTAATTGATTAGCTGTTGAAGATGTACACGGAATTGGAAATGAAAAGCGAAATTTTGATATACCGGGTGCACCATTAGTGTGTCGGCGGAGTTTAGCGTTGAAACTACCGACGATGGAGAAATGAGACTGTCTCTGCGTATATACTGCACCATAGCGTATCTTATAAAATTGTTTACAAATATACAGGGTGTTCTAAAGGACCCCGCAGAATCCTTATGCGGAATGGCTTTCGGCTAATTTTTTTTTTAAACTGGATATGTTGTAGTTCTCATTACGTAGAACAAAAGTGTCCATGACCCCAAGGTCCGATCACGGGTAGTTTTCGAGATACAGCACTCCAAAGTTGGACTTTTCGTACCTTATTGCAGCGTAGTACGGGTGCAGTCGATGTCGATGTACGATGGTGCTTACTATTAAAAAACTACCAATAACAGATTTTACTATTGGGATAATGAATCAATCTACATTTACCAGCGGATTATATTTACCAGAAGAAGTTATTCGTACTTGAAGGGATATTACCTAAAAGTGTATGATATGGAGAAAGAAAAATGTTTCTTTTCTCAAGAAAAATATCTTAACTATGAGTAGAAGGGATGAACTATTGACAGGATAACAATGTATTAATATTGAAATAAGAAGTCGAGGGTATATAAACTCGTAACTATACGTTTTTAAGCCGATGTTATCGAGGCTCTAAGTCGTCTACAGCGGTGAGATTCCGACCACAGGCCCTGGCGCCGTACGGAAAACCGGGCGACGACACACCCGATGACAGTATACCTACGAGACAATACTAATGATCCAATTAATGGATATTGCTGTACATGTCAGTCTGGAGTCGTACTTTAGGTTCATGTGTACACGTTGCCAGCGTCTTATGGTACCTAGGTTTTACATGATATCAAGGGAACATCAAATACCTTAACACGTCATTGCTCATGACTAAAGCGTGACAAACGGTTGCACCCGCAGAGGCGTCGTGAAAGGAGCTATGTTTACTATGTACATACAAGGAATCGAATGGACGTTCAGTTATTACCGGTTGATCGGTGTGGGTGTACTATTTATAATGTTCGAGAAACTAGTAGAACCATCCGGGGCGTACCGCGCAAAAGTAGACACAGTGTTAATAAAGAAATAATAGATTGTTACCCTTTATTGACGTATAGATGACCACTGCGGTAATGTGCGACTGCCATGGTACGCCGCGTAGTACTGCAACATAAGCAATGCTTCAACAACATAAGCAACATAAGCAATGCTTGTCGATTCGGTCAGGCTTCGACGACGGTCTGAAAACGTTCTCGTATACTTTGCAAATGATCGTTCAGCATCTAACGAAGTAAGATTTGCGAAATTCAAATACTCCTGTATCTCTTCTGTGCAGTCTTGAATTCCATATATAGATCGCACCTTTTCTAAATCCGGATTTTTATTTAAAACTGCACGAAATTTTTGCGCGACATCTAGTCCTATAGGATTCGTCAAGCTTTCTAGAGCCGCTGCTAAATTGTTGATGTTATTTAACGAGTCTTGTATAGATAAGTCCGAATCGGAAAAAAGTTGTTGATTCTCGCGAACCGCTTGAGAATCAGAAGAATTAAGTTTGAAATTACATCTTTCACTTGGAAATAATATTTGCGATAGTAAGATACTGCCTCGATCCATGTTCCCCATCGCGTCAATACAGGCTGAGGTGGTAGCGGAATTTGAGGATACAATTGCTTGATTACGCGGATATGTTGAGATTTCACAAACACTTTTTTGATAGATGATATTAAATCATTCACACTAGGATACTTGCTTCGAATTGTTTCTGCTACGAGATGACATGCGTGTATGAGGCATGTTATGTGAAGAAGAGCCGGAAAGCATACTTTTAACATCCTACCAGCTTTCAGCATTGTTGTGGCTCCGTCAGAAACTAACATGGTGATTTGGGCTCCTACGATACAAAATTCTCTTAACATATTTTTTATTATGTTTATAACGGTTTCGGCATCAGTTCTTTCTATCCTTTTACTAGCTCACAACAAGGAAGCTGCTGGACCACTACGCTTTAAAGAACGCGCCACAATATGAATCACACTGTGTTTCTGAGCATCGGTAGTTTCGTCCACAGTGAGCCAGATTTTTTGATTTCTCAACTCGTCTTTCAGACAGTCTTTTACTGAACTTTGCACATGTAAATTGTACCGCAATTATCTTTTTGTTGGTAGCTTCCATGATGGAACATATTTATCCCAAAAAAGACGAAAGTTTTCATTATCTACTAGGTGTTGTGGGATGTTGCACGTGCTCAACATGAAAATAAAGTTATAAAAAATTGCCAGTACGCAATATTGTTTCTTAAATTCAATAAATGACGTTTACCTTTAATATGACTTCTACATTCAAATGTCGTGCGACCTAGCAACCCTATACAGCAAAATTTGCAACGAATGTACGAACCTGTAAGTTCCAAACCAGGAAAATGCCAAATATATTTCTTCACATGCGATGCAAGAGGTACACCAGGCTTACGTCCCATGTTTTCGAAAACACACAATGAGAATCCGATAAATAACCGAACGACCACACTCCTCAATGTCTACTGCATTACTGAACTCTGCATCCACATACGAACATACACCCCCCACAGACGTCTCTGCGGGTGCAACCGTTTGTCACGCTTTACTCATGACATTGGATGCTGTAGACCGAGAACCTTCAAATGATCGAATGTTGAGATTACGATAAATAATGCGCGCACGCACACACAAGCATCTGTACACTCACTTTAATCGTAAGCATCATTGTACATCGACATCGACTGCACCCGCACTACGCTGCAATAAGGTACGAAACAGGGTTGCAAGGATTTAAATCAATTGATTTTTATCACGATTTAAATCACGATTTAAATCACTTGATTTTTTTTATTTAAATCATGATTAAAATCAAAAATAAATATTATGAAAGAATTAATTTGGGGTATGAAAAAAAAATCGAAACAAAAATAAATTACGTTAGTATAGTAAACTAATTTATTACAAGAACACATAGATAGAAGTATTATTGCAGAAAATATTCAAAACAAAAACAAATTTAATTGTAATATTTGTAAAGAACACTAGTTTGGCAGCTTTTTCAGTACCTAATCGATTGCGAAGTTTAGAGTGCACTAAACCAAATGTTGAGAATATCCTCTCTACTGATGCAGACGAAGCAGCTGCACAGAGCAGTTGTGTAATTATGGGAAGTTCTTTTTCAATAATATCTACGTTTCGTTGTGATTTCCACCAGTCAATAGATTTTACGCTTTTCAAGATATCATCTTGAAACATAATATCATTAAAAGGCTCTGATTTGGCAAGAAACTTGATGATTAGTGGTAATAAACCACTATCTGAATACAGTTCTTTTGCAGTTTCTAATGCAATATTTTTTTCAGTATATGTCAAACTTTGTGTTTTCGTTGGGTCGATAAGAAATGACAGCAAATGATACGGGGTTATACACATATTATATCGATTTTTAAATTTTTGCAGTTGATTTAATGTCAGATTAGTTTCTTCAAAGTAATCTTCTAATATTTTAAATTGCTCTACAACATCTGAAATAGTGGCGTCGGTCTTTTGCAACCTATCTATGGCAATGGAAATTGGCTTAAGAATTTTGAGGTAATCTTCAGCACTTCTCTTTAAATGAATGTTTGAAATTTTTTCCCTGATAATACTGTCAATCTTTTCTTTGTGTTCTTCACTGATTCTAAAAAGTATGGACCATGATTCGGTAAATACTTGCAAGCAGTCTGCAAGCGAGTTCCATCGAACATCACTAGGTATGACTAGTTTTTTGCCTCCTTCATTGGCATATGTTGCAGATGCAAAATGATTGTTCCTAAAGTACTTTACGATTTGGACTACATGCTGTTTTATATCAACGATTTCCAAATCTTTACATAATAAATTTAGTATATGTGTAGCACAGCCATATGTTATTACATTGAATTTATCAGATGCCTTTATTTCATTTCGCATTGCAGACATGTTAGCTGCATTATCTGTCACGAAACTACTCACTGTACAATCATACTCGGTTTTTAGTTTGTTTATAAGGGTTGCTGCAATTTTTGTTAGGTAGTCGGATGTATGTGGATGCCCAGTTGTATCTACAGTGTCGAATAGAAAGGAGGAGCCATTTTCTGCAGTAACTGTTGCACATACTATGGGTTCATTATGCACATTAGACCATCCATCGAGTGAAAGACAAACGTTACTTCTAGACAACCCCTTAAAGCATTTGCTTCTCTCTTCGGTATATATTTCATCAAGCAGTCTGCCTGACACATCGTTTCGACTGGGCGGTACATATCCGGTCGCAGTAGTGCTATAGCTTTCTTAACTTCGGATTGCTCCAGGCAGATGAAACTGCTATTAGTTGCATAGAGGGCTCTGGCAATCTGCTTATCAATTTCATTTTTGGCGGGCTTACTAGTACGTACAACAAAAGACATCAGAGATCCAGAAGAAGTTGTGTCAGTAATGTCAGTATTACATTCTTTTCTTTTTTTGTTTACTGGGATTGAAGGGGAAACTGAGTGCGACGTACTTGCTTGCTGAAAGTTTTGTTCAGTTTGAATTTGTGACGTATTTACACTTGAAGTACGTTGTACCTGCAATTAAAAAAAAAACAATATGAGGCTTCAATTGTCCAGAGATGCATGTAAAGTATTCTAAGAAAACACATTGGGTCTGGTGCGCTTTATGTGTCCACGGAATTTTACAATTTTTCTAGTTTAGTTTGATAGAGCCCGTCAAATGGAATCAATTTAAAGCAAAAAATCGTTGAATGAGCCACTTTTTTGAGAAATAAAAGGTGTTGTGTTATCAGTCATAGTTACATATTAATACTACATACCTTAATAGTTACTTGCATAAAAAAATAAAAAAAATTGTATTTTTTTTCAGAAAATATTGTTCATCCAAGAATTTTTTGTTGCAAATAGTTTTAAAAAAACGTATCAATTCCAAAGCATTTTCAAAAATTGTGAAATTCCGTGACACATAAAGTGCACCAGAACCAACACATTGATCACATTGTTGTAAATAAGTTTTAAAAAATTTCCAAACATGGAAAATTACCATTTTTAAAAATAGTTAAAGCACTGTAGAGAAGCAGAAGCAATAACAGGCCATAAAGCAAAACGCAAAACCACCGTATTCAAACAAAAAAAAATCAAGTATCCACTCTTTTTAATCTACTTATACTTTCTCTTTATTAAAACTTCAATCGCAAACCCAAAAACAGTAAATACGAAAGAAAAACATAACAAGATGAAACAACGATTAGAACTTTTTTAAGAAGAAATTTTTTTAAGTAAGGTTCCAAAACAATGGACTATGGAGAAAACATGTTTTGTTACAAGTTACAATCCAATATCGTAAAAATTAAAAATTTTTAAAGCTGTTCTGCTGTTCTCTGAATATTGTAGTT
This sequence comes from Dynastes maya, assembly GCA_029619315.2. Lineage (NCBI taxonomy): Eukaryota > Metazoa > Arthropoda > Insecta > Coleoptera > Scarabaeidae > Dynastes > Dynastes maya. Next base: position 14,662,215 of record JAROYE020000008.1, read on the forward strand.
ACCGAGTTACCATTCGTAGTTGGGACAAATTAACTATGCTTCTCTCTATACGGCGACGGAGAGATAGTAACAAAGCCATGAAACACTTTACACACACAAAAATACACTTAGGCTCCTGAGGTCATGACAAGCTATCAGCTTATGACCCCGTTGGGCCGATCACTACAAAAAAAAAAAACATTCTCGAATTTTGTTTTTATTTTCTAATATCGATTAACAAACCTGCTGTCCTAATTAACAAATAATAAAAAGGTACTTACGGTTAAAACTGATTGTGATGACGCTGACGAGTCACTATAAGTATCGATAGTATCGATGTCTTCATTATTTACACTTTTACATTTTTCCCAGTGCTTTTTCATCCTCTCCACCAATCCTTGCATTTCCAAATTACATTTTTTACATGTAGCGCGACATCCCGGTTTTCCCTCCGCTTTCCCCGATTTTTCTTTGAAAAACTGCCAGATAAGGTCTTTCTTTCTACCACTTCTTCGAAACGACATATTCAAAAAACTATATTTTATATTTTACACAATATCAAAATTTTCAGTTAGCCGTAAAAACATGCTCGCGCGCACAGATCTTAACTAGGAAATGACGCCCGTCCGCGTTCCTTCCCTTTATATAGATGAGTAAATCTGCGTGTTCTGACAGGAATTTTCAAGACAGTGCAAGTGCTTTCTCGCGGTAAATATTTAATATAAGAGTTTATAAAAACGAAAAATATTAGGAGATAGGTGAATGTTTCAGAACACGTTACAAACTTCGATTGTGCTATTTACAAAAACAAAAATAAAAAAAATCAAAAAAATCATGATTTTTTTTTTAAAATCGCGATTTTTGATTTTTTTTTTTTAAATCATGATTTTTTCCAACCCTGGTACGAAAAGTCCTACTTTGGAGTGCTGTATCTCGAAAACTGCCCGTGATCGGACCTTGGGGCCATTGACACTTTTGTTCTGCGCGTTGAGAACTACAACATATCAATTTTTTTAAAAAATTAGCCGAAAGCCATTTCCCATAAGCATTCTGCGAGGTCCTTTCCGCAACCGCTTTCAACTTGTTTATTTTAAATTACCTTTGCAATGATATATGGTTATGTGTACTTTCGACTACTACTACAAATTTTGTTCAAATGTTGGCAGTTGCAGACTTTGATGTTTTAAGACCTAACCTGAAAACAGTTGTAGTGTCGCGACTTACTCTTTTGCTATCAATTTAGAGGCTAACACTATATGTTTCAAGGTGGAATAATGTAAAAACATATAGAGGGTGTTAAATATGTTGTGCAACATTTATTGAAATTCGAACGCTTTTTTTCCGATTTTTTTTTAAATAGAACCTGTATTTTTTATATTGCCAGGAACTTCCTTGTAAAATTACCTTCAAAGTGGTACCAATAACGTATGACTTATTTCCAATATTTTCGAAGATATTACACTTTTATTGGAAATACGTCTGTAATATTCGATATGCCAGGTATAGTCCGTTTCATTTTATTTTAATTTGACTAGCAGGTAAATACGTTATATATAAATATATATATAAAAAATTATTTACTAGTTAGTCAGATTAAAATAAAATGAAGCGGACTATACCTAACAGCTAGACGGTCAAAAATCAAATATCAGATGTTGCCTTTGATATTAAGCGCATATTTATCGTCTTACTAACCATTAAAACTACATTGTTTTATTTATCACCAACACGTTCTAAGATATGACAATTCTAATATGTATTACCACATAACGCAGAAGACAACAATTAAGTAATACGTTTCATTTGGTTTTAAAATTGTGAGACGGTAGAAATGAAACCATTTACCTCTACTCAATTGGTTCTTTTTTAAGCAAATTGTTTAGATTATTTATAAAGTAATAATAAATTGTGCGTAATACAAAACCATTATTTTCAGTTTTTTAAATCCACTTCACACTTTTACATGTCTAACCTTCAAGAACTCATGCGAGGTATTATTTGATGTAATGATTTTGAGTTTCTTTCCATTTTAAAATTCTCTAATCGTTGTGTGAATTTTATTCTTTCTCCAAACTTTGGTACCAGTTGTTTTATAAGATTTTCATTTCATTCCAAGGAAATTTCCTTTAACAAAATAAATGTGGCTGACTCAAAAATATGCACCACATACACAGCGAAAAAAAAGTTCTTGACTCAAATAAATATGCATTTAGTCAACCAAATTGTAATTTTCAATGGTGGCAAAGATACATTTTTTTAATTTAAAGAAATGATTTTTCGACATCGATATTTGATTCAAATATGATCTCTTGATACAATATCTGTTTGATTTAATATATGTAATATATTTGATTCAACAACACAGTTCTTTCCTTTAGAGAACTTCGCCAGTTTGAAACAAATATGTTTTTCTTTACCATTTATTTGACCTCACCTTTTAATGGCGAACGTTTCCAAAATGGGAAGATACTAAAAAGTCTAATTTTTATTGAATTAATCATATTATTCGCTTCAAATTTTTATTTTTTTTTAAATATACATAGATGTAAACTCTTCTGATTGTTGATTATAAACATTTTATGCAAATAACATGATTAATTCAATAGAAAAATCGATTTTTGGTGGTTCCTATTTTGGGAACGTTCACCATTAAAAGCTTAGATAAATATGTATTTGCTTAACAAAATATTTCTGTGATTTAAAGTATGCTGTTACTTTGACAAATGTTATTCTGTTGGCATTATTACTCCACTGAAATTGTTAGTACGATAGATGCTTTCTTCTGTTTAGAGAAGAAAGCATTCATTTATGAGCACATAGGTTAACACTGTGTTAAAAATCACACGATCTTTTGAAAAACTTTATTAACATTGTGGATAAACTAACAAAAGTACATAAAGAATAGGCATAATTCCGAAAATTAATCTGCATTTGGTAGTGACGTGGTGCTTTTATTCTTGTAAATAAACCCCCAGCTTCCTAAAATACTATTAACTTCCTCCATTACGTTAAGGTGAAATCAAGGCCTTTGATTAAATGTGTGGTGAATTGAATCGCAATTTATTTAAACTGCTAACATTGGTATAACTTGCCTTGAAAATGATATCGGCGAGATTTTTGTAATTTTCGCTAATCCCTAATACTAACAGGAACTATCTTATTATTTTTTTTATACAGAAATTTTAACGTTAGTTATCCAATGGTAAAAATATATAAATCCATTATCCTACTTACCTATTATTTTCTTCATTTACATTTCACCGTTTTCGAACTACTATATCACATAACCTAAACTAGGACTACGATTGCGATTGCCCTGCGTTCACGCAACGGAAATTACCGACGACGTGCGAAGCGCACGATTCTAACACATATTTGTTTGGCTAAACAAAATTACGTCAAATGAAAACCTTTGTACATTCAAACAAATTCAATCTGTTGTTCTTAACAAATGTGCTTTCACTCAAATAAATCTTTGTTAAATTAAACACATAATTTCAAAGATATATATTTGTTTGATTCAAGAATTTTTCTTTCTCTATGTAGTGAATTACGTGGTTCAAAACAAGGTAGACCTCAAAGGATAATGAGCGGTATAAGACCCAATCGAATTTTATTTGGAGTATCAATTTTCGTTAGCAAACCTGGGCAATATTTCACGTGAAAAGACACAAAAAACCACTCAAAATCCCCTCAATTCCCATCATCACGTCTCTCCATTAATTAATCACTTATGTTTCATCGATGTGCCGGTAGGGCTGCGGGTAGATTCAGAGCCACATTTCGATTCATACAGAGGCAGAGGCTGGTTCTATTTCCATGTAACATCCGAATCCTCGCTCATATATAGAAGGGACGCTAGTGGAAAATGTATATTCAATTTGAATGCGCGTCATTTTCCACTTCATTAAGGTCCGACGCCGTAAATCCACCCTCTGCCGTCAACGAAATTACCGAAGCGGCACCCCTTTTTCGCCATGCGACGACGTCAAGCTACTACTACATTCACATTGTGCAACCGACAGAGGGAGCCGAAGAGGCAGAGAAGAGCAATTCCTCTTCGGAATTCTTTAGTAGCGCTCGGCACAATGACGCGCCTGCGACGTCCTCGGTGCAGCATAGGGAAAGAAGTGCATAAATTCAATGGGCGCTTGCTGTAATGAGGTGTGTATTACTAGAAAGCATGGAAGTACGTACACAACGTAAATAGACGGACGCATCAGCGAGACGCATGAATTATTCAGTGATGTCGTACGCTCCCATGCTTCTTGCATTTTCCCTTCGTTTTTCTTTGTTTCTTTTTTTTTTGTTCCCCGACGTTCAAATAAGATGCACTTATTGATTTCTAAAATGAATACCTGCGAGTGAGATGGTGATGTAGCAACATTTGTACTCATTGAGAGCAGTCTAAATTGAACGAACGTGCTACAATTGCTACGCCTCGCAAAAGTATCTGCCAAGTACCATTTTACTACCTTTAAAATTCAAAGAATGCAATAGTAAAAATAGTAAACGCTAAATGAACGCTTGGCTAAGAAATATGTCTTCTGTTAAACTCCGAGTGAAGCAAGCGTCTTGATTTATTTGCGCTAGAGGCCCTAGAGGTCTTTGCCTTCAATCTTCTTTACTATGTGCTTCCACTTTTTTCGGTCCTTTGCTATTTCTTCCCAATTGTTTATACCTATCTCCCTTGTAACAGCCTTGCACTTCCTGAAGCCAGCTTTTCTTTATTAAAAAAAAATTAAAATGGAAGATTAGTCAGTGAAAGTAAAGTTCCCGGAGTTATTTGTGACGTTTTAAGGTATTAGTTTATATACATAATACATATAATTCTTATTATCATTATATCTAGTTTTGTTGGTTATGTTGAATACTAGCTTATACATGATAGATCTATAGGTATACGTAGCATATAACTTAATGGAATAAAAATTGTTTATCGATAATAGATTAACAATTAGTTAAATGTATACGATATCATTTACTGGAAGCAAAAGAATCAATCTAGGATTTGACGAATATTTTATTGTTAGTGCTTTTATAATGAAAAAGGCATAGGTCATGAAAGAAATGGGTTAATTTTATATTAACCAAGGTATAAAAGCTTTTGTTTTATATTTGTACACATACAGCCGTGGACCAAATTACGGAAACAAGGTAATTATAATCTAATGCACATGTTCTTGAATAGATATAAACACTATACAGTCCCTGTCCACAATATTAGGCCCACTTATAAGGTCCCATAATTGCATGTTATTAGTAATATATATATACTGAAGATACCCAATCAAATGGTAAAAGTACTAGAGAATTAGATTAAGTCACATCGTAATTTATAGCCTATGAAAAAAAAATGTACTGCATAAGTCCATTAATTGATTTAAAAAATTTCATGATTATTTGTCACATTATACAGTACAATAGACAATAAGATGAAAAACCTAGTTTTGTGAAGGCAACTCAATCAAATAACTTTATGTTAATGTACCATAGGTAAATAATTCTTCGAGTTTAATCGAACTAGATGACAGTCTTATGCAATCACTACTACCCGTTGTTCGCTGTACAAGTACAAGTTCGTCAAGTGAACTAGGTAAGAAGAACTTAATACTGTTATTTCTAAAATTGCATATATTTCTTTTAGTTCTGTGAACTACAAAGGAACTCCCCGAATAATATGGATCATATCAAGTAACGCGTTGTGTTTTCCAACACATCGCACCATTAAATTTAAAAATACCATCTTATACATAAAGTTGTTATGTAAAAACATTGAAAATAGATTGGTTCGTGTGTGTTCATGAAATAAAACCATCGAAGTTACTATCACTAATTTTATTCTAACTTTCTAATGATAAAGTATATTCATATATTAATAGTTACGTCTTACTACCAGGAGAGTTGAGAATAGAATCTGTTGTGTGAATATCGAAATGCAGCTTCATCTTTAAGTATATAGTGTAGTGGGATGCTCCGACGTAAACAGCGTATGTTAAATTCATTCTAATTAATATTATATCAAAATTCGCCGATATTAGATTTTAATAGAGTTTTATGCGGAACTTGAATTATTTCGATTAATATTCGACATTTTGATTGTTTATAATATCAATCTTTTACTTAAAAAAAAAAAGACTCAGTTAATGATATGTTACAGGGGAGAATCGAAATCTCAGCTTATTTTAAGTTATTTATATATTAAAAACACTATTTGAAAAATAAAATAACACATACACACACAAAAAAACACACTGTATTTGGAAATAACCGTCAAAATCCCTTACGTCACCTGCGACACCGAGTTGGAACTTCAAAACATCAAAATTTAAATATGAAGTCGTTAGATTGGCAATGCTAGGGACGACGAAAAAAAAACAGAAGTCAGCAACGAAAAAACACTTTTTAACAGATAACAAACATCCTTTCGATTGACTTTTGGAAAATTGCAACATAAAAGTTACAATATCGTGAAAGTTATCAGTGCAAATATATAAAAAGCATTTCAAGTGAACTATAAATCATCACCAACGATTGTTAAGAATATTAGAGAAATTTAATTGGAGAAAACCATCAAAGGGCTTCAAAATAAGAGGATTTTATTAAGAAGAGGGAAGAAGCAACCAAAAATAAGAGGATTTTACCAAGAAGAGGGAAGAAGGAACCAGTAGGATTTTACATCAAAATGTCGGAACTCGAATATTAATCGAAATAATACAAGTTCCGCATAAAACTCTATTGAAATCTAATATCGGCGAATTTTGATATAATATTAATTAGAATGAATTTAACATACGCTGTTCATGTTGGAGCATCTCACTACAACAGCTATATACATAACACCTGATGTCCATATGGCGTATACTTAAAATAGAGGAAGTAGAACAATACGAGTTATATATGATTTCTTAAGTTCTAAAAATATGGTCAAATAGCTTCTACGAAAAGGGACGAACTCGATCGAAACAAAAGATACAAATCTTATGCTCTAGACCACCCAGAAAACAATGCAACGGGTCGCCTTCAATATGCACACATATTAAAAGGAAAATAGAATGTACTGAACACTTTATGTTACTTAAAATCTAAGAAGTAGAAAGGAAGAGTATTTAAGAAAGTTGTTGCTGTCACATATAGTATTAGAAAATTGTAAAAAAAAAACAATATTTATCCTTATTTTAACAATGCATTTTTCTTTGTATATATTAACACTATAGTACATATTGTAATATCAGCTATAGATCAGTGTTACATAACATCGTTAATTTAAAGTGGAGTTTGCCAAAAATCCTTCACCAACGGTTGACGAGTAACTTCATTCAAATCTGTTCGATATGACGCGGCTAATTCAGCAAACAAATTGGCAGCGGAAATAATAGCGACAGGATCGGGATGTCCCTCTTGTCCATTACCAATCACGTACTACATTATTAGATGTTCCCCTGTCAATATAGCGGCCAACTAGATCTATCTAGAATGTCAACAAACGTACCAGGAATGAAATGTCGCTTGTTCCCAATGCGGAGACACCTGGAATTAGACTAATTCATACGAGAGGATTCGGTTTCCCGGATGGAGATGCGTGCTTGTAATACGCTTTCATCTGATTATACCAACTTAGTACCTATGCTTGTTTATATTAGCTAATATAAGGATAATTTATCGCATAATGTAACGTCGTTGGGGCCAGGAACACCGATTTCGAGAAACAAGTAATTTATGACTCAACTAAAGGTTATTAAGAATAAGTAAGGTTCGCGAATCGCGGTTCCCCGATTATAGGCGTCCGACTGAGAAATGCGTAAGGCTGCGTTTATATACGGTACTGCGAAATTAGTGTAAGAATTTGACAACTGACACTAATAATTTGCTTTGTCGTAACCCAAGTTAAATTTCTCTGTTAGCATTTGTTTTGTAATGCACGAAATTATACGTGGTATGTTTATTCGCAGTTTCTGCAGTAATCATGATCTACAAATTCACAAACAAATGCAGAAGGTATCGATGCAGCGCTGTGATAGTGTCTAAGTTTGACGTGTTGTTACATAGATTTCTCTTTAGTTTTGAACTTAAAGGTACATTTTTAGATGGTATAGTTTAGCCGTTGGTTCATAGATTGCATATTTTTGCTATTAACTATTTACATATTAAGAATTATTATAAATTTATCATTTTTATCTTTTGGATGGCCAATTTTCATCTGGTTTCCCTTTACATTTTTATTTGAAAATAATTCTGTTATTAGTTGCAATCAAATCGGTTATTTTGTGTAAATACACTTGATTGTCAAATTTCGTCAAGTTTTTCTTTATGTGGTGTGGTTCTTTATGTGGTGTGCTATAAAGTTGTGTGACTAGAACAAAGTTTGGAATTGGATTATTGTACATATATTGGAATCACTTATGTAGTGACTGGATTTAAGTTAACAACTTACATTAGAAGCGAGATTATTGGATATTGTTTACATGCACGTGAAAACGTTTCCCGGGATATCTATAATTTTCTTGCTCAGAACATCTCATCCGATCATCAGGTATAGTGTTGCAAATGCAGTTTATAGTATTTTTAAATATTGTTGCCAATTCATTTGTGTCTTTTAGGGTTTTCTTTTTCTTTTCTTTTCTTTTGTTTCTATTGGAATCTTAATTGGTATCTACTTGTTGACGATTCGCTGGTTATTGCTGTATACTACGTTTAATTTGGATCTTTGATGTATCAGAAGCATTTACTCGATACGTCTGTGAAATCACCCGTTAAGCTGCTTCCTAGAGGCACCCCGTTATGTACCTTGGAAGTATATTCGATATCGTGGAAGCTTCTAGTAGAATTCCACCAGTCACCGATGCAATATAGAAGAATCACCTTGTCTATTGCAATTTATTTAATAGTTCTTATCTTGTACGATTTTTATCATCGGTATCACATTTTGTGATTATCTCACACATTTAATTCATTTTGTTTGCATATTTTCATTCATTTTAATAATATCATGACTTTAATTTATAAGAACCTGTAAACACACTGTTATTTAGCCAAGACGAAGTGTGGATATTTATTTTTAGCCTCGCTAATTGTTTATAGCACGTGACGAACCATCAACGTTCTTCAGACTTTAGACTTTTAATTTGGAAAAAGATATAAAAACTATATTTTATTTTCACTTTTTATAACCAGTCTGTAAATCTTGTATGGATTGTTAAACTTTTATTTCATGTTATTAATGAATTTTTCAAAGAATCTGAACCGACTATTTTGAGCGCAAGTGTACCTCATTTAAGTTACTGTTTATGTTGAGCGTTAGTACTTATTATGTAAGTTCAATAATTGCGGGATTTGTGCAACAGCGTGTTCGAAATCTACTTTACGTACACGGTCGAAATACGTCAGCGACAAAAAGCAGCGCGTCACACCCGAAATCTGCTACATAAACCGCCCAGAATGTTATTCAGATGTCTTATGCCTGGCCTGAGTTGAGCGGAAAGACCCCTCCGATGTCTTATGCCCGGCCTTTAAGCTGAGCGGAAGGACTTCTCTCTTGAACGTGCTGCGCAGTTTTCGGTTTAATCTGGGTTTTGCGAAGTACGGGCGACGACGTCGATATCTCGCAATCGTACGGATTACTGGTCTTTGCGAGATGATGGCATATACCTGCGTATAGTTTCTGTGTATCTGTTTTTGCCGAGATTGTAAAAATAACACAAGTCCGTAAAGAACGTCGCGTTTTCTTTCTTTCTCGTATTTTAGCGAAACTATAAAGTTATTTAAATCGTTGCACAAAGTCCGTAAACCAATGTTAAATTATTTATGTCTTTATTTTGAAGCAAAACGTGTAAATATTCACATCTAAGTACATTTACAATGTTTTCCGTATAAACGCCCGAAGTTTGTTTCGTATTTTACATTATCGCCGAGATTCTTTGTAGGGTTTGACAAATCTAACGTTTTACTTTTCATTGTTGTAAGATTCCGAGGAATGTATATTATTTTAGTTTATTAAAGAATTTTATTTTGTTTTCGAATTTGTGTAAATAAATTTGGTTAGATGTTACTCACTTTTTTGATGAACCTCTGGACACAGGAACTTATCATTCGGAAAGATTCGTCAATGTGCACCGTGCTTGATTAAGATCGCATAAATCACACCCTTTTTCTCAGTCACTATAACCGTAAGCATCTTTTATATTCTGAATTAGTAAATACGTGGGGTTTGTTTATTTCTTGACAACCGATAGGGTTCAGAGTAAGCACTTTTTGATACGCATGGCTACATGCCGTGGTCGAAATTGAAGCTATGTTATAAAGCCAATAACATAGGATACCTGTAGCCGATAAGCACATCGATATAAGCATTTACAAAAAGAAAAGCCACGACTTATCAATTCGTTACACTGACTGACGGTGTAGGAAATCATTTCACATTGACTGGTGCTGAGAAAACATTAATATCACGTAAATGGTGCCCGAGAGAGTACGGAACATTTTACAAGTACTTAAGCGTTCGATATGTGTGCTGATGAACATTCTTAAGTACTCTGGGTTTGCTAATTAGTAAATTTAGTCTGATTATAATTAAACAAATTCATAAATTTTAACACCGCCACCGTTTCAATAGACAGCTTTAGAATTTGTAAACCTGATTTTGACAGCTTTTCTCTGTTTTTTATTAACGAATTTCAATATTTAGTAATTATTTCATTTAATTTGATTATATATTTTTTTTTTGGTAACAGCTTGTTAGTGGAAATTGGATATTTTTGTAAACAGGGGCCACAAAACGTTATTGAATTATTTTAATCATCGATTTCACTTGTTTTGTGTTATTTATGTGTTACGCGGGCTGCATTTACCAGTTTTGACATTATTAAATATTATTGTTACCACGTTGTTGTTTGGGTTTTCATTAACTGATTCCACTATATCTTTGAACATCTCACGTTCTTACCGCTTGATGGGATGCTAAGTGGCGCATATGAGTATAGTTTCGACCCTCGTTTTGTTTACGAATCCCCCCGTCTTCACTGAGCAGGCTGGCAACCCATATGAAGGAGGACAGGTAGGTGATAAGCCGATGGGAACCGATGAGCATAGAATTGTGTTGGTAAACTCATATTGCGCCGTCACAGTGTGTGTAGTTTCCCACTATACTAATTTCGCATTACGCTATATGATTTCACAAAAATGTTTCCAAACTGACACGGTACAGAATTGTAGTGCAATACGCCTCAAAGAGTTAAACTCTTCAATATTCATAGGATCTACCAAATAGAAAAATACAAAAATGAAAATTCCTGAAAATTCATTTCCGCCATCGTATAAAATTTTTGGCGCTTTTTTAATACTCGAAACGAAACAGCATTTGCTCAAATAAAACCGTCCCCTTTTGTTTTTTATTGGACCAAAAGCGTTGTGCGGATTACCGAAATAGCGTTGGCGCTCGCGAAAACAATATCACGTATTGTAATTAATAAGCACATCAATACACCTAAAACGCGGCTGGCCCGAAATTCTAGCTTATTTAAATGTTTGCGATCCGGCTATACATTATTCATAGAGCACTCGATATTTATTACGCACCGTATCGCCACTTAATTTACGTTTAAACGTTAACATGGAAAATTTCAAAATCGCGTCGCGTAGATTATTTCGACGCGTATATTATACGTAGGTCTGACGAACATACATCGGAAAATCATGCTTTGGTGGAAACGTAAGCCGTAATGTTGAACAATATATAACAATATAACAATATATTTACCCTAGGAATATAACCAATGGAATGAGTTGATCTTTAATAATAATAATAATCATAAGAAGAAGAAGAAAGAGGGGATTAACGTGGGGATCGAATAAAAAACAAGACAGAGAGATTAATGGGCAAAACCCGCACAGAGTGGCCGTAGACACGTGTTTCGGAGTTATTAGTCCTCATCAGTACGGCATAACTAGGAGCAAGGTGGAAGCTACCTAGGGAAGACAAACAAATGGAGCACGCCAGGAGGCCGACCACCATTTGCGACTTCGGCTGTAGTTTTTTGCAGAAGCTCCCCATGTTGTTATACCATTTGACTCTGAACAAGTGCATATACAATTTTTAGCTGCTGTATATCTAAAATTTCAGCATGCAATGTTTATTTTATGAGGCAAGAATCTAAGTTTTTTAACTAAGTATGATATGCGAGGGTGCATCAAATATAAACGGGACTGATTTTCTTAAAAATTCCGGAGAGCTTCTAGACCTAGAAGGGGTTGATGCGTAGCTTGTACCGTTAGGGAGAGGGAAGAACCGACCCCAACTCTCTCGGGTCCCTTTAGTATCAAAAGAAGCCATGAGCGAGAAAGAAGTGCATGTCTCAGTGGAGCAGCGGATTATCAACAGGTTTTTGGCCAAGGAGGGGGTGAACCCAACCGAAATTTTGCGGCGATTACAGACACTGTTCGGGAACAACACCCTATCTTGAACCCGTGTGTTTGCATGGCACAAAAAATCTTCTGGAGAGCGTGAAAAGTTCGAGAACGAGAGCCATGATCGCCGCACAAGGACAAGTGTGATCGAGGCGGTCCGAAATCTCATAGAGGGAAATCGGCGCATAACTCCCTTCGAAATTGTTGCGGAAGTAAACATCAGTAACGGGAGTATCCAACGGATCGTGACAGATGACTTGGGATTTCGCAAAGTGGTCGCTAGATTGGTTCCACGTCAGTTATCGGAGGATCACAAGTGACATCGAATTGGAGGTTTCGCAGCGACTCTTCAATCAATAACAGCAAGAGGGCGAAGCCTTTTTGAATTGCATCGTCACCTGTGACGAAACTTGGGAGCACCACTACACGCCCGAGTCGAAACAGGCGAGTATGGAGCGGAGAAAGAGCGGCGAGAGGGCACCAGTGAAGGCAAAGACGCGGTTGTCAGCCGGAAAGGTAATAGCAACAGTTTTTTTTTGATCGGTAAGGTGCTTTTCACGTTGATTTTCTCCACGACCGACGCACAATTAATGCGCAATATTATTGTGAAGTACTGGATACTGTGAAATAGTAATTTCGAAGCAAAAGGAAGAAGCAATCGGCCAGAAGTGTAATTCTTCTGTATAGCAACGCCAGGCCTCATGTGGATAACGCCACGATGCAAAAAGTGGATGCATTAGGATGGGAAACGCTGGAACATCCACCCTATAGTCCAGACTTGTCACCTTGTGCCTTCCATCTTTTTGGGCCTCTCAAAGAAGCGCTTGGAAGCCAGCGTTTCGACGACAACGAAGCGGTGGAAACGTTTCTGCTCCAATGGCTACACGAACGTCCGAAAAGTTTTTCGTATGATGGAATAAAAAAGGTCCCAATCCGACGGGAAAAATGTATTTCTAGGGCGGGAGAGTATGTAGAAAAATATATGTGTTTGTAAGCTTAGTTAAATAAAGTTAGAATTTTTTTAAAAACGGGTCCCGTTTATATTTGATACACCCTCGTGTGTTTGTCCCATCTAAGGTGTGAATGAATACGGATGCCAAGTTATTTGGTGGGTTTTATTATATTTATTTTGGTGTGTTCTACGCCATTTTCTACACTCAGGTATCTGTAATGCCGGAGGTAAGTCGAGTATGATGTGAAAGCTACGCAATGTTTTACTGTAATTTATTGTTAATAAACGATCGGTTAGCCAATAAATTATAACACTAAAAGTTTTTTCTGCTTTTTGTTTCAGCGTTTTTCATTTCGCTTATATATACGTTGAAGAGAAATTGACCCAAATCTGTTCCTTGTGGAATGCCGTATTGTGTTTGGCGAGAGTCACAATGGATTTAATTTATTCTGACTATTTGCACCCGATTTGTGATGTAGGATTTTAACCAGGTATGTACTGGCCCGCAAAGACCAGTCCTCTCCAAGGTGCCAAGCAATTTTCCGTGCTGTACTGTATCAAATACTTTTGCCGGATATACAAATATGGTCAAACATGGAGAATTTTTATAGATAGAATCTCCAATATAATTAACTAGATCATTAATAGCATCCTGAGTGTCCGTTTTCTCTCTAAACCCCGAAAAAATTCAATTTTTCTGAAGGAAAATATCTTTCTGTTATTGCATGACTTAAGATTATTATCATTTCAAATACAAGATAAGTTCATGCAAGAGCAAAGAGATAAGATTATACCAAGAATACGTTATTCTTAGAAATTGAATGTAAGATGATGGTTAGAACAAAAGAACGTTTTTGTTATATTTCGACGGAAGATTTGGTAATGAAAAAGCTAACTGCGCGTTAGGTGGCGCGCTTGCTCACGCACGACCAAACACGCATTGGAGTGAATATTCCTAAAGCCCTGTTGAACCAGTTTAAGCAAAATAAGTGGGAGTTTTGGAATCGATTAATAGCTGGTAGATGAAACTTGGATACACTAGTACACTTTTGAAGCCAAGACACGGTCGAAACAGTGGACTGCGAAGGGTGAATCGGTTCCGGAAAAGTGGTCGGAAAAGTGATGATAACTGTTTTTTGGAATAGTGATGGAGTTGTGTTAATCGACTTTCTTGAAAAAGGAAAAACAATAACAGTGGCATACTATGCATCATTGCGTGACAAACTGAAGACAGAAATTACGGAAAAATGGCTGGATTTAAAGAAAAAGGAAGTTCTATTCCACCAAGACAACAAACCGTCTCATACTTCAGTGGTTGCCACAGCAAGAATTCATGAACTGGAATTCGAACTGATAGACCATCCACCCTATTCATCAGATCTTATCTCGAGCGACATTTTCTGTTTACCAGGTTCAAAGTTTCGCCCGGAGGACAGCGATTTTCATGGAATGAGGTCATTACATTCGTAAACGCCTATTTTGTAGAGCAAGATGCCAACTACTATTTGGACGGATTAAAGAGATAGGACCATCGCTGGGAGAACTGTATAGACTTACTAGGGAACTATGTTGAGAAATAAAACAGGATTTAACAAAAAAATACTTGTTTTTGCCACTAGGAGTAGAAAAATATATCACTATGCAGTTTTCGCCACTACGTTAGTTTGTCAAAACTCTTCAAGCACAACATAAGGAAAGCATATTGTTACATTTGAATTTTTAGAGATAATTGAGAAAAACTCGTACAGTTAGGAATAACGCCATCTGGTAGATTTCTTGAACATTAACGGGTGGCACAAATTGCGGCGTCTAAAACAGCGCTGAATGCCCTTTCAAACAAGTCCACATTTCTTTAATTCGGGTAAAAACTGCAGAAGATATAGCAGGTTTGGTTTTACATAATTCGGCAACGCCTACTACACTTATTCACAATAAGACAAAACGTCTTTAACCAAAATGGTGCTTAAAAGCTTGGTTAATTATAACTAAGCTTTTTAATAAAGCACTTAAAATCATAGTTAATCCTGGAGCTTTAACCAACTAATTTCAAATTTACTGTTGATCCTAACATCCGCGCCCCCTAGCGATAATGTTTGGAATTTAAAAATATTTTAAGTAAACTTCTCTTTACCATTTTAGTTATGAAATTTTTTTCCATCACTATAGCTATTGTAGATACGCTGTATATGTAAAATTCTAGAAAAACAATTCCTAAATATGAAAATACTTACAGTCAATTTACTGCAGGTAAAAGATATGTCAAAATATGCTAAAATATTACAACTCAACCTGGTCAATTATACTTCGTATAGAATAAAATCACTTGTAAATTGATGTTAAAATGTAAAAATTGTATTGTAAAAAGTGGACATATTACAACGTACAGCATATTAAAATAAAAGCTAGCTTTATAATGAAATGTAGAGTAACGAATCTCCAAGTTATATTCTATCCCCCGCTGTGAATATGATAAGAATGAATAATTTTTTTTTATATAATAATTTTGTTATTATTTTTTAAAGTAAGTAGTATAAAAATTCTAAGATATTAAAATTGGAAATAATTTATGAAAAATAGATGGTGACATCTATCACGCCAAGGGGATTAAACACAACACTAAGGAGTATCCAACAGAAAACCATACATGACAACTACGTATCCAAAGAATCTCGAAGGTAGGGGTCGCATCAAAGTTGATTTGAGCATTAAGGGAAAGTTCTCTATCAGACAGTTGATGACGCAAAATCTCAAGACTCAAAGTTATTCAAAAAATTACCCTTAATGGTTGTGTGTAAAATAGCGAAATTATTTTTTACATTGAAGAGATGATTCGTTTCTTTAATATGATTAGCAAAGTGAGAGAAACCAGATGCGTTTGGCTGTGCGCATCGGCACGTATCACATGTGAGCTTGTAAGCTCCTCTCTTGTTTTTGTGTTGGACTGGAAACTTTTCAGACTTCCCTCGTATGTTATAAAATTTTCAAATAACTTTCTCCGCTTAAGAGTATATACTTGTAATAAAATAATTGTACTTCTTTATTTAAGACCTTTGTTAACTTGATTCAAGAAAATCTTGAAGAAAGCAATTGTTAGTATAAGTAAACGGCCGTTATAACACAAAACAATGGTTTTCTTAATTCAAGAAAGCGTTTAGGTATTGTTCATAAATCAATAGTTTTATTTTCTTAAAATAAAGCATTTTTTACATAGAATTCTTGAAATGCATATTATTTATTTGCACATTATTAATTGCGCTTACCTTGTTTAAAACAGTACGACATATCCGTACATAATGCAGTAAAAATTATTCACATTGCTTGTCATTTTAAAAAGGTTAAAGTATAGATCAACTACAGCATAATATTCAAACAAAAGTGAATTTAATGTAGAAGTACACATGGAAAAAGTTCCTAGAACCAATAGCCAAGGTAATGCTAAAAAATGGCTCTTGCTATTGATGGAATCACTGGCGAGAACAGTATGAGAAAAGAAAAGTATTAAAGCTTCTTGCTCCTGGCCACATTGCTCTTACGTATCTCCGTTTATGCCACAAATCTTCAAAAACAGCAACTACAATATTTCCTGGCGCCATCTAGTACCAGTAGTTATAGTCATGCTGTCCTAGATAGTAGCGACGGAATTGGAATACAGATACTATGCTTACTCATACAATGATATAACCTATAACGTACAACATTTTCAAAAGATACCGGTTAATGTAATATTTTGTCTTTTTATTAGTATTTACCACATGTATTAATTTAAGTATAGTTTTCTTTTTTATACATAATAAATAATAATAAAAAAGGGATAAATAAACTTAAATATGAACTCATTAATTATTAAACTACATATAAATAATCCCTACTTAATTACATTATTAAAGAAATAACTAATTATATTGTAACTTTTAAAAAAACTTTCATTGGCTCATTCACCTCCTCCTAAATTATAATTATTAACTTTAGTTTTTTTTTTTGTATTATTGTAATTTTTATTTTGTTGGATATCCTTGTAGCTAACCTGAAGATGTATTTTTTTAACACGAAACTGATTCTCAATAGAACTTTGTGAGATCTGGACCATTCTTTCATTCCTACCTTTAATATTAATATTTTCTTAACTAAAAACTAAATGATTTACTTGGAAGAAACATTTTTCTGTCTTGGATTTTCTTGATATTCTAACCTTAAGAAAATATTTATTTAATCCAAATAAAATTTCAAGAAATTATTTTCTTACATTATACATTTTTATAGTCTTGAAATAAAAATATTTTCTTGAATAGAGACTGATTTTGGCAAGAAAATCTATTTTCTTGATTCAAGAAACCATTTCTCTGCGTGTACATATACACATAAATGGTATTATTTAGGGATCAAGTATTTGTTTTTCTTAGGTACTGTAGGTAAATGTCAAAGTTAGAGAGAAAAGGAAATTACCGCCACCACTAGCACAATATCAACTTCGCATCGGACAAACAGGTTAACCGATATACATACGCCCATCACACTCTCACACTCTTGATAATTGGATGCGCATTACGAGATATCCAACGTTTGGTATCGCTCTGCCAGAACCGCAGATAGAAAGGAAATTATCAATACTGTTTAATTTGCAAACACGTGCCGCTGCAGCCAATCTGTTTTGTAGACTTTATAAACGTGTAACCTCGGTTAATGTACTACATACGTATGTTTGCAGGTGGCTTTATTACCTACCGCGATGTTCTGATTTCTTCGGTCATGTTCGAATTTCAAACGCGCATACAAAGTTGGATACAACATAAGCTACCGTCTAGAATGTTGATGATTATACCTACGCGTGTCTTTTGGATTTTGGTGTGTTTATTGCGCCAATATATTTTACGTTACGATGAACATACAGTCAGTTTCTTCAGAAACTGTCTAAAGACTGTTGAATTCGGTCTGATGGACCATATCTATCACTATTCGGGTTGTGTCCATTGAGAGGTGTTCTCTTCGGTCTGTAACCGTCTTTAGAGCACTGCACGGGCCTATTTTTCACGACCCGGCCAGCCCGTGGCCCGTTACAGTATGGAGTGGACCCGCCCGTTGCGTTCATTACCTCGGCACAAGGCCCGCTGGTTAGGAAATTTAGGCCCGTTTGGCCCGTCTAAATTATTTTAGCCTACTTAAGTAACTATATCTGCACTGTCTATTTCTACACATTTTTTAATTACTACATTATAATTGTTAATACAAACGATAGCGTAAAAACTAAACAACATTTACTGCATACGTTATATCCATTCGATATATTTAATAAAACATTCTCGGCTCGTCAGGCCCGTACGATTTTAGCCTCGGCCCGGGCCGGCCCGGTCCGCAATGAAAAGAGATAAGGCCCGCCCGAGCCCGCCTGCCGGGCCTTTCCTAGTCCGTGCAGTGCTCTAACCATCTTCAATGAAACAAATTATAGTTGTTGGTGCTCTTCATAATTTCCGTTAACTCATTCACAATTCGCAGGTGATAGTAGTTGCTTTAAGCAAGTATCTTGACGGCCCTTCTCATTCGTTTGTTAATCTGCTTTAATTTTTAAATTCCGAGCAGTGTATATGGCGGATATCTACATATATCAACAGGATATTACAGTATTCGTTATCAAGACAGCTAAAAGCAACCATTAGTACCAATGGATTCTGGAAATATTAAAGAACAATGACAACTTCCATAAGGAAGACAAGCACAGACTGAGCAACACATGGAAGTTGTCAATACGTAATAGCAAACTACGAAGAATTCTATATTAGCACCTCAGAGGTAAACTGTGTTAAGTCCAATTTTTACAAAAAATGAATAGCATATATCATGTAACTTTATAGTATGAAGTCTTCAAAAAAAGAAACTCTTTAAAAGTAGTAAATCACATCCATTTATACAGATTTGAAAACTTTTTTCGCTTGCCTTAGAAAGGCTGTGACTTAACACAGTTTACCTCTGAGGTGCTGACATATTTCCTTGTTGCTTACAAAAGTTTTGCAGCGACAACCAGAGACGTTTGAGTTGTAATGTAATCGTAGTAAACAAGGTGAATGATTTAACAAATGCTGACACTGCTCTACGATGTCAATGCATTAGAGAGTAATGTCCGCATATTGAACTTTAGCATCAACAATCGAAGACGCTTACCTAAGGAAAAGGTAAAACGTAGTGAAGGAAAGTTTAATTCGATTAGTATACAGTTAGATATAATAAGTAGATGGAAGACTACACATGTACATACATACTTAGAAAACAAGAACAAATAAAAATAAAATGAAAAAACATTCTTTTTAATACATCATTACCTGCCCTGAAAGTATATCCATTTCATGGCGATCCTGCCAGGATGGCATCAAAGATGCCAAGATACGAAGACTAACTGAAGGAAGAGTGACTTATAAATGTGAGTTAAGAATGGATAGTGACAACAATTTTTACTTGTGCTACTGAATCTGAAGAAGGGTAAGGAACCAATTTTGCAATGGGAACAAACCAGTCTAAAGAAGAAAAAGAGGTGATAATCGCACAAGCTGGCAACAGTGGTGGTACAACCGGACTACAAGAATTAAAACTCAATTTCTGGGAAGTAATTGGAGTAATATTCACCCTCCTAGGAATTGGATTTATTGGATACTTTGTTTGGCGCTGCAGCAAGAAGACCACCAGGAAGTTAATTCGCCGAGAACTAGCCAGGAGTCAGGAACTAATGGCAATCGGTACAAGTTCCAAATCAGATGTCTAAAGAAAAGAGAAGATACCATGCTGGAAAGTGTTAAGTTTATTCATGGAAACGATAGAGAACTTTAAGGCACTGTACGAGGCTATTAAGGTATTTAAAAAATAATAGAGTTAAGGATAACCAGGATAGACGTAGTAATTTAGAATTAACTAATAAATATTTCCAAGAATTAAATATATTTTCAGTTAAGTTAAACGAGTTAAAATTAAAAGCTAGTAAGAATTTAGAGAACATAAATGTAGTTCGCGAAATAAAATCATACAGTACAGCAATTGAAACTAGTTTAAACGAAATTCGTAATATTCTCGAAAAACGTTTAGAAAAGTGTACAGAAATGGCGGCCTTTGATTTAAAGACGGCTGTTAATTTATTACCATCTATGGACGGAAATGAGAATACCACGAAAAAAATGATTGATTCCATTAAATTGTATGCAGACTTGATAAAACCAGATGATATCAAACATTTGATCAATTTTGTACTCAAAACCCGTTTAACGGAGGATGCAAAAATAAGACTTAACAAAAATTACGATTCAATTGACGTATTAATAAGCGACATTCGGGAGAATTTTGTTACAAAAAAGTCAGCTGCAAATCTTTCTAATCAATTACACAATGCGAAACAATTTGATAAATCAGTAGGTGAATTCGGTCGCGATATTGAGCAACTGCTGAGTGAGTTAATATTAGCTCAGGCTGCTGATGACAATAATCTCTTAAATTCGCTACGTCCAGTTAACGAAAAATTAGCCATAAATGCATTTTGTAATGGAATAAAAAACCATGAACTACGAACTATATTAAAATCTAGAAATTGTACGTCTTTAAAAACTGGAATTAATGTAGCAATCGACGAAGAGAGGAATAAACCTTCTTCGGCAAACGTTTTTTACTGCCAATGTGGAAATTATAACAATTATCGAAGTCGATCATATGGTTGTTTTAATAGAGCGTCACGCAATCGTTCAATTCGAGCTAGGATGTCATACACACCAAACGCTCAAGCTAAAAACTTTTCCTAATTCTAGTAATGCCCACGAAAATTTCAATGTATACCGCTCACGTTCAAGTACTCATAATCAAATACGAACTCGATCACAGAAAAGAGGACGAATGTTTCGACAAAGTAATCAGGTTCGCTCACCGCGTCGTGAAAACGGGTATGTTGCAGAACCTTCTGAAAATTCTGTAGACGACGGTAAGTTTTTTCGAGACTAACGCAGTAGAAACCGTTATTTTCCGTATGAATAATACAAATTACATACGCATGAACTACAATAATATAGACTTGTTGTTTCTTTTAGACACTGGCGCAAGCATTAGCGTAATTTTTTCAGAATATTTAAATCACAATGAGATAGTAAATAAAACAAAGCGCTTAACTATAAATGGCATAGGAGGCTCGACAGCTTCTATAGGTTCAGTTAATTTATCGTTATGTTTAGGTGCCAATACTATTAAACATGAATTTTTTGTTGTAAATGATTTTGGAGGTGGAATGAATGGTATATTAGGAACAGATTTCTTTATCAGTCATAATGCGGTTATAGATTTTGAAAAATTCTTGTTCACTTTTTGGAATAACGAATGCAAAATTACATCTCCTTTAGAGTCCAAATATAATAATGTTATGATCATACCGCCACGATGTGAGGTTATTAGATATTTTTGGGTAGATGATTTAGAAGACTGTGTTATTATGCCAACTGAAATTGCAGAAGGCGTTTCATAGCGAGTACTATTGTCACTCCAAAAGCACATATTGTACCTGTTCGCATGCTCAATACCAACGAGAAAGAAATTCAAATTCGAAATTACAAACCTCATACTACTAAATTATCAAATTTTGAATTATATTACTTCGATAGCAACCAAAATTCGTTAGAGAGAGTTAATAAATTACTAGATTTGATTAACGTAACCCACTTAAATAAGGAAGAAAGAAATTCCATTCATAAACTTTGTGCAAAATACGCGGATATATTTCTTTTGGAAGACGATCCTGTAACTATAACAAATATTATTAAAGAATCTATTACTTTAAAAGATAACGTACAACCGGTATATGTAAAACCATATCGGCTACCTCATTGCCAAAGAGCAGAAATAGACGAACATATCTCTAAAATGTTAAAACACGGCATTATTGAAAAAAACCAAATCGAATTGGTCCTCACCTTTGCTAATAGTACCAAAAAAATCTGATTCCACTGGTCGTAAACAGTCAAGAATTGTACTGGATTATAGACAACTGAACAATAAAATTGAAGATGATCGCTTTCCCTTGCCAAACATAACAGATATTTTAGATTCTCTCGGGGGCGCAATTTATTTTTCTCATTTAGATTTATCTCAAGGATATTATCAAGTTGAATTAGAACCGTCATGTAGGAAATATACTGCATTTACTACCAATACTGGTCAATACCAAATGACTAGACTACCTATGGGACTAAAAACAAGCCCCAGTTCTTTTTCACGAGTAATGACTATAGCAATGTCTGGCTTAAATTATGAATCTTGTTTTGTATATCTTGATGACCTTATTGTTTTCGGAAATAGCCTACAAAATCATAACCAAAACTTGATAAAAGTGTTTAATAGGCTTCGAGAAGTTAACTTAAAATTAAATCCGTTTAAATGCACATTCCTAAAAAAGGACATAGTCTACTTAGGGCATAAAATTTCAGAACATGGCATTTCTCCTGATGAAAGTAAAATCACTGCTATTCAAAATTACCCTGTTCCGAAAAACTCAGACGAATGCAAGCGATTTGTTGCCGTCGTTAATTATTATCGTAAATTCATCCCAAACTTTGCAACTATCGCGAACCCTTTAAATAAATTATCTCGAAAAGCGGTAGAATTTAATTGGACAGATGTTTGTCAGAAATCTTTTGAAAAACTTAAGCAAGTTATAATTAACCCTCCTATTCTACAATATCCAGATTTTTCGCCAAACAATTATTTTACTCTCACAACAGATGCTTCGGGTTATGCGATTGGTGCAGTACTTTCGAATGCTGACGGAAAACCAATAGCATACGCTAGTAGGGCACTAAATAAGGCAGAAACAAATTATCCTACAATCGAGAAAGAAATGTTGGCAATTGTATGGGCAGTCAAACATTTCAGACCGTATCTTTTTGGTCGCAAGTTTCATATTTTAACAGACCATAGACCACTGGTATATTTGTTTGGTATGACCAACCCTTCCTCCAGATTAATAAAATTTAGATTGGTTCTTGAGGAATATGATTTTACTATCAATTTTATAAAAGGGAAGGAGAACGTGGTAGCGGATGCATTATCTAGAATTAGTATAGATTCAAACGAACTCAAGAATATGTCTAACAGTGTTTTTGCAATTACTAGATCGATTACTAAACAAAGATTACATAAAAGTTCCGAATCGAAAGAAAGTTTTAGCAATAAAGACAAGGAAAGGACTGGCCACCCCGGAATTGTTGAATTGCTGAAACGGCCTGTTGGTTCTGTGGAACTGCGAGAAGTCAGTAATAGTTACATAAAAGCAAATCTCAATCGAAATGTAATTAAAAAGGGTAATATAGCATATGATAAAAGGCGTCAAATAATGTTTATTAAGCGAAGTGGTCGATCGGCATTTGCCCTAGACGCAATGCTGAGGCACTTACGCGATATTAGTTACGAATACGGAATTCCGCAATTTTGCATATTTAAATGTAATGACAGTAACAGTTTAATTACCCATTTGTCTAAAGAGCTTTGCATGCTTCGAGACTATAATATAAAGATTTGTATTGTACATAAGAGAAAACAAATTGAGTGCGCACAAACTCGTCAATTGATCCTAAACGATTTCCATATACTTCCAACGGGAGGTCATGCTGGCATTAATCGCATGTACGCGACTATTAAACGATACTATTTCTGGGAAAATTTAAAAGACGACATTTCTAAATTTGTAAACAAATGCGATGATTGTCAACGGTATAAACACTCAAAATTAAACAAAGAACCATTATCAGTCACAACGACAGCGTCTACAGCATTTGAAAAGATTTATTTGGATTTAGTTGGACCTCTAAACCAAGATGATGATGATAACAGATATATCTTAACTATTCAATGCGAGCTTAGCAAATTCGTCGAAGCATATCCTGCTAGGGACAAAGAAGCCATGACCGTAGCTAAATTGTTTGTTAACAACTTCATTTTGAAATTCGGGATCCCAAAACAAATAGTTACGGACCAGGGTACGGAGTTTCTAGCAAAAGTATTTAAGGAAACATCTAAACTTTTAGGCATTAATCAACTATCTAGTACGGCTTATCATCACCAAACTTTAGGGCACTAGAAAACACACACAAAAATTTAGGAGCGTATTTACGAACGCAAACAGCCAAATTTCCATATACATGGAACACGTGGGTACCATATTGGTGTTTTTGTTTTAATAACACTGTACATACGGAAACACGGTACACCCCTTACGAATTAGTCTTTGGAAAGATTTGTAATTTGCCAAATAACATATTATCTAATACTGACCCAATATATAACTTTGAAAATTATCCCAACGAATTAAAGTTTAGACTGCAATCTGCATGGAACGATGCAAAAAACAATTTGATAGAATCAAAGTTAAAACGAAAAGACAAACTAGACACAAATTGCTCTAGTGTTAGTTACAAATATAATGATAAGGTATTATTAAGAAGTGATGTGAATAATAAACTTGAAGCATTATTTAAAGGACCATATAAAGTGATTCGCGAAGACACACCAAATGTAACGTTAAAAATAAACAATAAACTAGTTGAAGTGCACAAGAATAGAGTTAAAAGATATATAAAATAAGAAAAAACAAAATGTAAACTAAGCAATAAGTTGTTACATCGCCTTAGATTAGAAAATTCTTTGTAAGAGTATGTTAAAGATATTTAGATAATAGAAAATTAGTATCTACTAGTTAATAAAAATTTAAACGTAATAACCTTTAAATTTTTCTTCATTGCCCGGAAGGTGTAATGTAATCGTAGTAAACAAGGTGAATGATTTAACAAATGCTGACACTGCTCTACGATGTCAATGCATTAGAGAGTAATGTCCGCATATTGAACTTTAGCATCAACAATCGAAGACGCTTACCTAAGGAAAAGGTAAAACGTAGTGAAGGAAAGTTTAATTCGATTAGTATACAGTTAGATATAATAAGTAGATGGAAGACTACACATGTACATACATACTTAGAAAACAAGAACAAATAAAAATAAAATGAAAAAACATTCTTTTTAATACATCATTACCTGCCCTGAAAGTATATCCATTTCAGAGTAAATAAAAAACATTTTAAATAGAACTTCCAAACAAGATGATAAATTGAATGAAAATATGCTAACATTCGCTACCACTGAGGAACGAGCACTGATGTTATTAACTATAGACGCAGATTGCTTGTCGGCGGCAAGGAATCCCCGAAATTATAGGAAACGCCATTACTAATTTACGATTTCCGGTTCGGTAGTTTTCACGCACATTGGATCAATGAATTATTGAAGTGTCACGAAACATTAAATACCTTACCCGCTGCCATTGTCCATAAGCTTTCCCTTGGCTTTTAAAGTTCAACAATTTTGGTGAACGGAGAAGGTACCGTAATTAAACAGTGGGTCATTAGGTTAGGCGACTAAAATTCAACTTGCAATATGGATAAAATTAATGATATATCCGTATACCTGTACCCTACCCTATACCAATTCATCAAGACAATTTATTGAAAGGCAAAATAGTATTGATAAAAATATCGGACAAGGATAGAAATTATTCACTAATATCTTTCTAAAGATGGGAAACCCTTAAAAGACTACACTATCATCCTTACCACAACACCTCACCAACACTGGAAGCGCATTTCGTTGGCTACGCTATCATCATCAGCAGTAAAACAACGAAAATGCGATCAAAGATGATGATAATACCAAAAACTTTATTCATACAGCTTCTAAAACTCAAATTTTAGAAAATAAGCAACAAAATGTATCCAACGACAAAAATTAAATCATTGCTAGAAGACTCAAAGACAAAAACTGTTTTAATTTATAATCTGACACAGGTAGTACCGTGGCCATCTTAGATAAGGAGGGATTATTTCAATCGAGTCAACACAGTCACGAAGTTCTTATTGAAGATCAACATGTTAGAATGTAAAGCTATTATTAGTGATAGTTTCAGATATACACAACGAAATTAAACGCAGAGTTACTTAAAATGAAAAAAGATTGCTAATGATTTACATTTACATTGTATTTTATACAGAATTGTAGGAAGTAGAATGTAATAGTAACAGAAGATAGGGATACAGTCGCCCATTTAAAACATAACCAAATTATTTCTACAACTGGGCTCTCTTAAATCGATTACATATACAATAATAGACTTGCTTAACGTTTATTTAACATTTTCCTCCAATGAAAATCTCCTTTTAACGGTGCTTTATGTCCCAGCTAAGGATTTGACTTCACAAACCTATATTATAAAATTATATAGTTTGTATAACAATAGTCTTTTTAAGTGATATCCATCCTTTAAAGACACTGGCAAGCTGAGTACATATGTACCTTTCTTGCGAATGTTTATTCCTCTGGAGAATGTTCCCCAGAAATGTCAAATCGGCTCAAGTTTATAATGGTGGAAGTGCTTTGTTGCTCTATGAACCGTAGATTTCACTCGAAGACAACGCCGACGGTATTTATTCAATTTCCGACGGTACTCAACTCTTTAGCTGTTCAAACTTTAGCGCAACCCCTCCTTTCCAGCTCGTTTGTTTACCGGAGTGAATATATCAGACCGTCGTGTTTCTCTTTTGCATGTAAATAGGATAGAACATCCGTTGGCAATCGGATCAAGCAAAATAAAGATGTATGCATGTGTGTAATGCCGTTATATACCGTTCGCCTTTCTAAATAACATTTCGATGCGTGTCTGAGGATGATTGGTGGCGTATAATATCAGTTATTCTCCGGCTATCGGTCCCGATGCTCTTTTATTTATTATCGGCCAACCAACGGACGAATGACCTTGTTTCGATATAACTAATCGTACCTATTTTGGTGGTTGCGTTGTTCGAGGTCGTCGCTGCAATTATGCGGGAAATGGAAATGTGTATAGATATTGTACAAATTCCTGCAAGGAAGTACCTAATGGTGCGCGGAAATTCTATTCAGGATTAACTGGTCGGAAAATCTCGTTTGGGTTGGAAAATTTCGTGATAAGCGATGATGAAAATTTGATCACGTTGATCACGTTTGGTAATGTTCACAATGATAAGTAACGCTGGCCACGAGCGGTACCGCGCATCGGCGTAGAATCAGTTCGGACCGAGAGGAACGGTAGTATTACTTCGTCTGCGGAGCATTACGGATATTTTCGCTGCCGGTCATTTGCGCAATTGTTTATCTGTCCTAGAAAAATTATGATTTCGTCAGCAAAACGACCGCGGTCGGACAAACTTCGAAAATTTATTGCAGAAATTCCAGACTTAATATATGAAGGTGCTAAAATTAAATGTGTAATCAGTAAAATCCCGTTAATGTGTTGGTCCAGACAACATTGTCTACGACACGTAAATAGTAAAAAGCATGTCTCAAAAAGAAATTGCGCACGAGACAATGAAAAATTTATATTTAGTATATGCGTTACGTTTATCGCATGTAATATACCGTTTAATTTACTAGACAAGGAACCATTTATCTGCTTTTGGAATAACTATTCGGAGTGCAAATTACCAAGTCGAACATCGTTACGAAGAATTGTGCCATCTGCGCGCGAACATATTGAACAAAAAATAAAATCGGAGTTGAAAGATCAAAAATTGTGGTTATGTGTCGACGAAGCAACACATCGGAAGAAACATTCTGTTCTTAATGTAATGGCACGCAAATTGGAATCTCATCAATCGGCACCTTCAATTCTATTAGTCTCCAAACGAATACAACAGTGTACTGCCGAAGTAATTTCAAAGTTAGTGGTAAATACATTGGACAAGTTTGAACTTTCAACAAACCAACTCTTGATGTTAGTGAGTGATGGTGCTGCAAACATGCTTTCTGTAGGCCGGTCTCTTAAAAAGCATTCTGCTAATTTGTTACACATTACGTGTAAAATTCATGCTCTCAATCTTGTGGCGGATAGTATCACAAAATGTTATCCTGAGGTAGACGCTTTAATAGCGCATACCAAAGCAGTATTTGTCAAATCACCGAAACGTATTCGCGAATTTCACAGACTGTGCCCCCGTATACCAGAGCCACCAGAACCTATTCTAACTCGTTGGGGAACATCGTTGCAGGCCGCGTTTTATTATCATAAATATTTTGACAATATTAAGAACGTGGTTTTACAATTCGATACAAAGGAAGCTGCTGCTATCCAGAAAAGCCAGTCGAAATTTCAAGATAGTCAGGTTAAAATGGATTTAAAAATCATTCACGACAATTACTTCGGGCTAGCAGATGCAATAGAAAAATTCAAATCAAATCTGCGGTGCCGTTAGAAGAATCTCTACAAATAGTGCAACATGTTCACGCACAGCTATGCGCGATTGAAGACGCAAAAAATGTTTCTGTTCTAGAAAAATTTGAAAGTGTTTTTGAGAAAAATTCTGATTTTGGCACATTAAGACACATTTGTGAAGGTGCGTCAACAGAATCTTTAAGTTATTTGAAAGATTATTTTACTTATGCAAATATTACGTCACTAGATGTAGAACGTTCGTTCTCTGCATATAAACGCATTTTTTTCCTCATGCCGTACTAGTTTTGCCGAAACAACAGTGGAAACATATCTAATGTTGCAGATATTTAACAGACATTATTCACTTTGTGATTTCACGGAGGACTCTTAAAATGGTAAGCGTTCGAGCACGTGTTATTTAATTTTTATTTAAAAGATGAGCGAAATTATTTGCGGCAGCAAACATCTCTATTAGCAGAATAACTCTAGTGGAACCCGAGGCCTGGTCGACTCTACGCTACTGCGCGGTACCGCTCGTGGCCAGCTTTAATGATAAGGAACTCTGCATAGGTGTTGCTAAATGATGCAATCGTACTGAATGCAGTACTGTTGGTGCTTTAAAAATGCAGAAATGTCGCCGTCGGATTTTCAATAGAAAACCACACCAAAGAAAAATACAAAAATAAATGTATATTTTAGGTTGGTGATCAATTTTAATAATGACAGCAAGGACTGTGGGGTAGTGTGCCCTGAATATTTTGTTTGCCACATCAATTTTAAATTAAAAGTAAACAATAGTGCAACAGTAGTGACTATAATTTCTTGTTAAAACGTATTCTAGGGGAATTGCCATTTTGAAGCCTTTATCAGGGGTTTGATGGGGTTCAAAACATAAGGTTCTTCATATTCTATATAAATCTATCGCTAAATCTGGAAATAACAGACAGTAGATGCAAGAAACAAGATTTTTTTGTTTCCAAGTCTCAAGAATAATATTTCTTTAGACTTTCTCTAGAATGGAAAGAGATGAGTGTAAAGTAGATGTAGAATCAATTCATAAGAAATATCAGAAAATAGAAAAATGTAGGATGTGAAACTATATCAATTTTGTCTTGAAAATAGATTAAAGATAACTTCCCTATGTATTATTTCAACATAATTGGCACGTATACTAACATTCATGATTAGTTGCACCGACACGAATTAAATTTCAATATGGAATTAAGTTAAAATGACAGGTGGAATATGACAATTGCAGTCAATTAAGTAGAAAGACTGTCACATTCTACCTGACATTCCGCCTTATTCCGAGATTAAATTTAACTTGTACTGGTGCAACTGACCATCAGAAACTTAAGAACAAATCGCGGTAGCTGATCGAGTAACTGCTTCGTTTACTACAACTGCAACAATTCCTGGCACCTAATATTCTGTTCAGTTTATTAGTTTGGCTAGCTTCAGCCACAAGATCTGGACGACGTCAATAGAAAACTCGAAATTTACATTACGATCCTCATATCGAATCTCGGATTGGCAACATTCTTCCCGGGGAGATACGAAAGCACTGCTGGGAGTATCAAGGACATCATACATTAAAAATTCTCCTAAGCTATTCTCTCAATTGTGTAACAAGTGAAATATCTTTCTCGGGGGTTTTTCTCAAATTTTGTTAAATTTTCTAATTTAATTTGAGTAAACGATTCTTGTAGGTTCGGCGGTATCCCTAGATACCCCTTACGGCAATTTTTGAATGAATTTCCAACTCAGTAAAATGAAATTAACGAATTTTAAGATTTGAAAATTAACTAACCTTGAAACTTTTGAACGATGCCAATGTATATAAACCCTCTATTTATATACCCACTACAGGAACTGCCTGCTCTGGATATTTAACCCTTTTCTCTTCTAATAAAGACTTTGAATACACAAACGAACACTTATATTGGGATTGGATTTACGACACACTTTGATTCAACCAAGGCCGAATAAAGATTGATGAAAAATTATGGCGTCGTTCATCTTTCTTTTATTTTAAATCGCGAAAGACCGACGATTGTTTTATTTCACAGCCAATTTTGATAATTTAACCCAAATAGAAACTTTTCGATGACTTTCGATCAAATTATATTATTTCTGCAAACAGCATACGAGAACGAATGCAGTGACTTTACCAGGAGGTTGTATGTTGATGATTCTGTGGTCCGAACTGTCACCAAGCTTTAAACGAGAAAATCCACTGCTAATTTACAGACAGACAGATTTCCAGACGATTTCTACATTAATTTGGACGAAATAAGTGAATAGAAAAATTAACAAACGAGTAGATTTGTCCATGCTACCCCCCACTCGTCATTATCTGGACTTATATATTATATATAATGTCCTCGCTCCAAAAACGGTTGGCTGCGGGGTATGGTAGCGAAGAAATTTCCATCTTTCCCCGCAAGAGGGATATTTAGTTATCAACCGGTGGCCAGACTGACATTTAGTCAGTACCGAAGTGACAACTGAGAGAAATTGTTGTTGTCGTAGATACAACGTTGAACATAACATAACACAAGACGAGGAAGTTTCTGGAGGCAATTTAAAATGACAAAATTCTTATTTCATACGTTTTATTAATCGATTTGATGTGTAATTCGGTATATACGTCGTGCAAGCTTTCGCCCGGGGGAAACAACTTCGTCCAGAGAAATGGCAGCAGCCCACTGTTTGTGCATGCTTTGCCATGTCGCATAGGTAAGTGAAACGCAAACGGGATCCCGTACATGATGTCAGATGCATCGCAATTTGTTTGCCGGAAACAGGGGGGGGGGGGGGCAACTAAATATTCTGCTATGCATTGTCGCCGTAGTTGTGTGGTCACTCCTACAAAAGCTATTGGTAAATGTTTGGCCGAGTTCGGTGAATGGTTTGCGAAAATTAATCATGTCTAATAGAGAATGGACACGTATTATTATGAAAATTATGATCTCGTAATGAGGTTTTATGCCGCAAGGCGGATCTCTCACGTTCTGGATCCGGTGGACTTTAAGATTGATGTTTGAAACGAACTACCCAAATTATGTTTTGATGAAACAATTTCACAAAATTACGTATGTTTTTGATAATATTTGAAATAACTGCAACATAAAAAGTTAGAAGCTCTTAAAAGGTTTATATATAGGGATCGATTCCTGGAGTGCTAGCTGCTCTAGTACCAATTATATCACATCCGTAAAAGAATTGTTTTCCATAACAATTGCTTCAGCAACTTTTCATCACAACATCCAATCAATAAAGAAAAGCAAATAATGACTACGGGCGGTGAGGACAAATTTTTAGGGGGGTGGTGAGCACATTCACGCTTTGACACTGTACTTTTAATTTTGGACTAAAGCAATAAAGCCAAATTTTCTCTAAGTTTGTAAACTATCAATGATTAAAATAGGCAGAGGTTTCTAGATGAAGGAAACAAGTTACTACTTGAATGCAGTAGTTCAAGACATCCGCTTTAAGAGATGTTAGTGATATAGCAGAATGACAGGACTAATTAAATTTCAGCTACCTACACAGCTATCTGTATATTCAATATACACGTCATACCTTCCTACAAGATATGTCGCTCCCCGATAATTCTACCCTAAAATGCACGTCAGAGGAAATACGGTGCTAGTTAATAGTTTGATCCTCTCTTGTTTAGAAACAAACTATTTGTTATTGGTGTTAGGTTTCAGGAACAATCACCTAGCGCGTTGGTAAGTGCAACAGAAAGCGTGTATTACGACAGAAATCATTGAATTTACAACGATTATATATTAGTTACATGCTGGAATAATATCCATGAATTAGAATTCGAAGAAACAAAAATTGTATGCATTAAAAATAACTACCTTGCAAAACTCTTTTTGAAGTGGTATACTTGGACATAATTTTATGTCGTGCACGCGGAGAAACGTTTACTTGTATCAAAGCTGTCCGCCTTAATTCAAGACAATTACTGTTTCAATTATCCGCAATACACTAACTGTTTTAAATCAAAAGAAATATTTTCTCAACGCTCCTTTTTCCACTTAAGAGAAGTATGTATATACTTGTAATGAAATAATTGTATTTCTTTGTTTAAGACATTTATTAATTTGATTCAAGAAAATCTAGCAGAAAATTTGAAGAAAGCGATTCTTAGTATAAGTAAATGGCCATTATCACACAAAACAATATTTTCTTAAGGATAGTAAATAGTTTTCTTAATTCAAGAAAGCGTTTAGTTATTGTTCATACATCAATAGTTTCATTTTCTTAAAATAAAGCATTTTTTACTTAGAATTCTTGAAATGCATATTATTTGCATGCATACTATTTATATGCACATTATTAATTGTGCTTACCTTGTTTAAAACAGTACGACATATCCGTACATAATGCAGTAAATTATTCACATTGTTTGTGATTTTAGGCTAACGTAAAGGTTATCTACAGAATAATGTCCAAACAAAAGTGAACGTAATGTAGAAGTACATGAATGCAAAAATTGCCTAGAAACAGTAACCAAGATAATGCCAATAAATAGTTCCTGGCATTGTTTGCTACTTATCTTCAAAAGCAGCAACTGAAATATTTGCTAGCGCCACCTAGTTCCAGTAGTTATAGTTACGCCGACTAAATAATAGCGACGGAAACAGAATACAGATACCCATAGAATGATATAATTTATAACGTACGACGTTTCATAAACATTTTCAAAAGATACCGGTTAATGTAATATTTTTTTTCTTTTTATTACTATTTACCACGTGTACTAATTCAGCTATAGTTCATTTTAAATATATAATAAATAATAATAATAAAAAAGGGATAAATAAATATTAACTCATTAATTATTAGACTATAACGATAATCCCCATTTAATTACAATATTAAAAAAATAATTCAATTATAGTATAACCTATAAAAAAGAACTTTTTCATTAATTCATTCACTTGCTCCTAATCTTAATTGTTAATTTTAGTTTTTTTTTCATTATTGTAATTTTTCTTTTATAGGGTATCCTTCTAGCCTGGCCTGATGATGTGTTTTTTAAACTCGAAACTTGTCGCCTAATTTCTCAATAGAACTTTGTGAGATTATGAATATTTTCTTAACTTAAAACTAAATGATTTACTTGGAAGAAACATTTTTCTGTTTTGGATTTCCTTGATTTTCTAACCCTAAGAAAATATTTATTTAATCCAAATAAAATTTCAAGAAAATTATTTTCTTATATTAAACATTTTTATAGTCTTGAAATAAAAATATTTTCTTGAATAGAGACTGATTCTGGCAAGAAAATCTATTTTATTGATGCAAGAAATCATTTTTTTGCGTGTGCAGAAACTTTTTCTTTAAACTACTAAAACATAAGTCACATTTATTGCCATCTTTTCCAATTTAGACGTACAAATAAGGACTAACTCGCAATTATCAAGGATTTAACTTCAAATTTCCTATTTCAACAGAGAACCTTAAAAGACATTGTTCTATCTTACAATTTTATTTCTTTTAGCTTTTGTCTTTGGTGATAAATTAATTCGAACATTAGGATGCTTATATTTTACCCTACATTTTCTAAAAATTCATCTTCCTTTTTGTTTATTAGTTTAAACTGACCTTAACTTTAGTAAGTTAGGTTTCAAAATCTAGCCAGGAAGCCATATTTATTCCTTTGGCCAGGAAGCCTCATTTATAGAAAACATATGGTTAAACGTAAAAACTATAATCTGCGATCCCTCAATCTCGTAGTAATAATAATTTGATCCTATATACATCAAAGCAAAATCCATTAGCAATTTTAGAGACTATTAGGTGCTAGATGCTTTTGTACAATAGTGTACGTTATGGCGATGGCAAGGAGCTGTCGTCTGGTGATTTATTGTCCACCTTTCATGTCACGGTCCGAAATAGCCAGGGATAGTCTACTCTGTACGTAGAACGCTGGTGTCGCCCAGACTGGTGGCCTAGTAATTTAATATTCTCCATATTTCAGCGATAATTGTATCACAAAGGACGCCCCGACGACAGTATTATTATTAAAACTACAATGGTGGCGAGATAATGCGAAATATCCCACTCTCTCACCCTCCAGCTCTCTCTCTATGTTTGTGTAGATGTGGACTGCTAAAGAGGAGTGGATTGTATTCGTCCGGCTTTCTATCACGATTCACTAGATTCGAAACTATTTACTAAATGCAACTGTTAATTTAGATAGATGCTCGCGATTCCCGTAGATATTTAGCCATTGTTTCCTCTCCATTCATCAGCATGTGTCTCCTGATTTTACGCAAGTAGTTAGAGTTATGTGAACATACCGTAGTGGTATGCAGGAAATGTCTTCGTAATGGGAATGTAATTTAACATTGATGAAATTTTAATTTTTAATTACTACAGAAATTCGTTGTCACCTGCAAAGATGTGCTAATAAAAAGCCTAAAATGAATCTTACGTGCAGCATAATTTTAAAATGAATTCTTTGACATTTTTGGTTTTTAACGTTCAATTTCTATTAAACACTCTTGTAATTGAACAATTCATCCGTCGTCTACAAGATGGATTAAAGCCATGCTCCAAAGTCGACGAATAAGCGCTACGCTGGGATCCGAAACAACAATAATTTGTGCCAACAGAGGATGCCCAAGGAGGGGTTCTGTCACCTCTACTCTGGTGTCTTGTTGTAGATGATCTCCCACATAACTTAACTTCTAACGAATATGAGGTGCAAGGGTACGCTGACGATCTGGTAATCATGACCCTTGGAAAATATGAGAACATTATACCACAAGTTATGCAAAGAACTTTTGACGACACCTATAGGTGGTGTTAAGATCATTGCCTGCGGATAAGCCCGCAAAAGATTACAATCGTCCTTTTTGTAAGGAGAAGAGAAGTCTGTCTCAAATCACCTTCCATTGAAGGGAAAACCATTAGCTTCAACGACGAAGTTAAATATTTGGAAGTTACGTTTGAACAAAAACTAACATGGAACTCCCACATCTCCAACTTACAGAAAAAAGTCATTATGGCATCACTAGTATGCCGAAGGTTGCTTGGTAAGAACTGCGGTCTTAAGCCTCAAATGACCTTCTAGTCCTATACATCAATAATCAGACCTGGTTTGGTAGCCAAAAACAATCAGAAGACTGTGCAACAGTAGCTTCAACATATTCAGAGACTTACATGTCTCAACATATCAGGAGTGGTGCGCAATAACTACGTTACTTTGCGGTGGGTCCCAAGCCACCAAGGGATCGAAGGGAATAAAAAGGCAGGTAAGCTGGCCAAAGTAGCAGCGAACATGCCTTCCATTGGTCCTAACTCCTTTTGTGGTCTCCAAAAGAGCCACATAAAACAAGCAGTTAAGACATGGGAGGACAATCAAAAGGCCTCGTACTGGAAAAGTGTTCCAGGACAAAAACAAGCGAAGGCACTCATATCAGGCTCGCCAAAGACAGCAAATATAACGCTATCGTTCAGGAAGGGGATCTTTGATTCCTGGCAGGATTTTTGACAGGTCATGTAGCCCTAAAATATCATCTATTTAAACTAGGAAAAGCTGAAGATCAAATCCGTCGTCTACGGCAAGAAGATCTGGAGACGGCAGAACACATCCTATGTAAATGTATTGCCATTAGTCGCACACGACACATAACATTTCAGTAGGCCATTTCTTGCACCTACTGAACTGAAGGAAGAAGATCCTAGAGTAGTATTAAGGTTTATTAAAAGCCTCCAACTACTCTAATACACACAAGTGCATTTTGTTGCAATAGTACTATTAAGGTCACAGTGATTAAAGGCATCTGTGTCATGGCCCGACCATAATAATAATGATACATTAAGCAATTAATCAATATTTTGAAATAGTAAATTGATAGCAGTCCTAGAAGCTTTTTAAAACAAGTATTTCTATAATTATTATTGTTCCGTCTTGAAGTCTAAATTTCTTTTCCAAAAACGTAACGTCCAATAAGAGCGACTTTTGCAAAATACGGAGGTTGTTAGGTGTATATTTCGTTGTTCTATCTGACTATATAACTGAAACGTGAGAAGATCGAACATCGATTCAGTTATCTCGCCGGAAAAACATCGCAAGTTCCTCGTCGGGACGGTCCCGCGGGGAAGCGCAAGATCGATTACAGCTCCCTGTACCGTACCTACTACTAACTGTCTCATCCCGTTTATGGAAAGAGGAGACGATGCACACATCAAAGAAGAAGCAGAGAAGCGAATAAAAAAAGGGACACCGGCGTTAGACAAGGGAAAAAGGTAAAAGCAACAGCAAGCGAAACTTTTCGGATTTTCCCAGGTAAGTTAGTAGTCGGTGGTAGTGTATACACTGTGTGTGCATTTGTCTCGCGATCCACTCCTAAGGTTTCAACGCCATCACCGACACCTAGCTCCCTCTGGATGTTAACTTTTTCGCGAACGCCAGTCGAAGTTTTCGTATACATCTTCCGATCACTTAACGTCACGTGACTCTTGAGTGTTTTCAAGACAAGTGAAGGCGTCTTGTAAGAGAGTCTTTGGCAAATGTTAGGCTGCTGCGTAATAACGTTGCAATTTTGCTCGCATTTGAGGAGTTTTGAAGAGAATTTATATCAGCTTTTCGAGCTTTATACGAATACACAACTTATGTAGAGAATTCCTCCATAAAATAATAATAATAGTTTATTACATGCCCAACAGATATTACATCCAAAACGGAGAGTAAAATAGAAAAGATAATACGTGTGAACATGCAATAACAAGAATATACCGATATAAATTTCGTAAATCAAAAGAAAATTAAACATTATTAAGAATAAAATAATTAATACAAATCGATATCAAGTTCATTAAAGCTTCTTGCTGAGTGGACTAAAGGTGCTCGCCACAGTATGTTCCTCCGAGCAGTAGGAATGCGAAGTAATTGGTTCGATCTTGTTTCCAGACGTTGCACGAGGATATCAGGTGAGTCGATTTGATTGGTGATAATGTTCTGCATAAATGTACCACTAATGTTTCTCCTTCTATCGGCAAGTGTGCCGCTCAATCAACTCACTGTAAGGAATTCCACGGACAAGATAACGACCATCGATCTTATAAGATAGATATTTCAAGAATTTACGCGGAATTTGTTACAAATCTGTTGATAAATCGAGAACATTTATTTGAATATCATAAAAAGGGTGCCAAGACACGTATGCGTATTCAAGTTTAGAGACAACGTAGGCATAGAAAATGGTCTAGATGGCATTAATGTTGGTAAAATCTTTACAGGTGCGAAAAATAAATCCTAGAGGCCGCTAACGTAACTGCCGAGACATGGCTGGAAAAAGTAAATTTCTCATCATATATTACACTTGTCTTTAATCGAAGACTGGCGAGCAATATTGGTATTGTTGATGTGATATTGAGAATCGATTACATGTAATTTTGTTGTGAAAAATAAAAAGAAACGTTTATCAATGTTTAGTTTAAGCTTATTGTCTAAGCACCAGGAATAAATTTTGTCTAGATTACTTTGCAAAAGGACAACGTCATGTGAGTTAATAGTATGGCAAATCTTAATATCATCGGCGTAGACAAATACGGGGCTGTCGATAGATTTGAGAAGGTCATCGATGTATATATTAAAGAAAGGCCAAGTTTCGAACCCTGAGGTACCCCAGAGGTTGAGTAAAAAAGTCGGTACTTAAAGCCATTAAAGTATACATAATTAATTATGCACAGAAGACATGATCGAATTAATTCAAGAAAATCCGATGCCGAAAGAACTTTTTTTTCCAATAAAATATGATGGTCTTTGGGGTCGAACGCACGTGAAAGGTCGGTGTAGACAATATCCAATTGGCCACCCCCCTCGACAGTTTCAGCTATTGTTTGAGAAATTTGCGCAAGGTTAGTTGCCGTAGACCTGTGCGACATCCATGCTGAGATGTAGAAATGTGGGACCTTCTGCTATAGGAGATGCGCTTATAGATTAATAATTCAAAGACTTTAGCGAAGGAAGAAGTTACAGCAACAGGTTTGTAATTGTTGATGTTAGAATTATCACCCTTTTTAAAGATTGGCGAGATTCTAGCCACTTTCTATATATCAGGAAAAGCAGACGTGCGTAAGGGCTAGGTTGGTGATTATAGCTAAATGCGTAGCAAAGATAGAAGCACAGTTCTTAACGAGGAAACAGGGAATATTATCCTCACCAGCTGCTAATTTGTTTCTTAAACCCTTTATACACTGTATAACTTCATCTTCAGAACCAAATTGCAAACATAATGGCGGTAAGTAAGAGACTATGTCTGGTAGATCGCAGCTCGAAGACTCGGACAAGACAACACAAGAGAAAGATGAGGCGAAAGCATTGACTATCAATTCCGGGTTAGTGTGTTCATTAGCAGCATCGTAAACCTTTCCGGGAATTCTAGTAGTACCCTGTTTGGAACGCGCAAATTGCCAAAAGGTACGTGGATCGGTCATGAGGCTAAGTTCATTACGATGAACGTATGAAGTGTAAGCTAGATTAATGTCCGTCTTAACCAACGAAGTCTCTGAAACTCCATTTTGTAATTATTATTTCGTGTTGTTTTACATTTTTTGTGATAATAGGTTTTTAATTTTAGGTTTTTCTTAATTGCAGGTGAGAACCAAGGAGGAAAATAGCTGTTATGACATGGGCTCAGCAAAGGAAGAGATAGATTTAAAATATCATATAACTTACGGTAAAAATCTTGAAATGCCAAGTTAACGCCCCGATAATTTTCAAAGAATAACTAATCAGTTGTAAGTAAATCAGAATAAAGCTTATAGCAATTAGCTTTGTGAAAATTGTATTTTAGGTTATTATTGGAAGGAAATCTCAGGAAATATATCAGATTATTATTAGGAGGCTTAGCATTGTGAATAGTTATATCCAGAGCGGGATGGTGATTGTCCTCAATAACAAGAGGAAGAGAGTCGTACAAAATCTCCACTCCAGACTCAAGACTGGACAGTACAAAGTCCAAAACTCTATTATTACAATTCAAAGTATGGTTAAATTGGCGTAAGTTCAGGGATTCCATGAAAGATAAGAATAGATTTAGTTTGCAATCAAAAATGCTAAGTATAGATATGAAGTTAGGTAAGATAATATTGCCAATAATGACAACATGCTTATTGGAAATAAAGATTTGGAAAAAATATTCCATAAGCCTTATAAGAAGAAGAGTTTAGTTAATGAATTTATTTATATTAAAGTAAGAGTGCTAATGTAGGATACTAAAAAAAAATCCTTTTGTGAAATGTAAACAACGAAATTTAATAAATAAATAATGTTTTGTTTCGAAACGCCATACCAATAAACTCATTTAATTTTTTGGTTATTAAAGAATAATTTATACCCAGCTGAACGAAAACATAATAATATGCAACTGTTATTCCTTTGGTTATTTCTAATTCGAAGAGATTTCGAAATTTCTTGACTAAAACTGATATGTATTTCTTTTTCTACCATTGGTCACATTGTATTCTAGAAACTAAAACAAGGTTATTTCTGAATCATATGGCAGTTCTTAAAATGTTAACTTTTAAATATTTTGGGCGTTGGTCTTGTAGTTGTGTAGTCCCTTCTATTGAAACATCCAGTCGTTAAAAATATGAAAAGATGAAAAAAAATTCTTTTGAATATAATTTGCCTAAATAGGTAATTCTAGAAGCGCCATTTCAGAATAGAAGCCCACAAACCTTCATTTGAAATAAGTTTTCGATATTGTTCCGGTAATAATTAATAATTTCCCTACAATATCTTGTACACAAACGATATCGACTCCACTCGCGCGGCTTCCATGTATAACTTATATACGGAATCTTTCCCATACTGCGTAATAATACAATCAGTTCCGGTTCATTAAACTTCCATTCAACTTCATATCTCCGCTATGGATTTGGAACTTTTTCGATTACTTTACCCCGGTCGGGTTCAATTTCAGATAAAGTTAGATCAAAAAAAAGGAGGTATCAAAATGGAATTGGTATCATTTCCCATTGGAATACGAGAATTCGAATAATCGTCAGGTGAGCACGGTAAAAATGTAGACAGACAGACGGAACGCACCAACTATCTACACGTCCACCTCGTAACTCCCACCCCTACCGATCTTTTGCTCCAAATACGTCGCGTCTGCTCGCGTTGGGTTTGAATACGGAAGGCGAACGGAATTTTAATAAAGGAAATTATCTACAGTTTGAAATGCACGGCTCTCTGGTTGCCATTTCCCAATTAACTCCCGGTGATATCGCATATATTGACGATGGCTCTAATGCGCTGGTTTTGTTGGATTAGGTGATACGCAATGGAAATTCACTTAGTTCGAAATTGGCTTTTTGATAACTGTACAAAGTAAACATTAATACAAAAAGCCCTTAGGTCCGTTCATTCGCGACCAATTTACGTTACATCCAGTATTTTATGGAAAATGTTTGTTGAAACTTTTCGCTTATTAATCCAGTTATTACCTTTTAAACCATTTTAACGAGCTTTAGAACTATACTATCCATTTTAGGTTCATAATGAATATGAGATTTTTTTGTTTTTTTGTAAGAGGAAGAGAATAATTGGTAATTGCATTAAAAAAAGTGAAGTATTGACACA
The DNA here is from genome assembly GCA_029619315.2 of Dynastes maya. Lineage (NCBI taxonomy): Eukaryota > Metazoa > Arthropoda > Insecta > Coleoptera > Scarabaeidae > Dynastes > Dynastes maya. Next base: position 14,703,413 of record JAROYE020000008.1, read on the forward strand.
TTTTTCATTTGAAAGTTTAATAGGAATCGACGGACACGTTGTACAATGTTTTCTAAAAATTCATTCGGTTTCTAATCCTACCCCATACGGTCAATAGTCCTACAAAATTTCAACTTTCCGAGTTACACACATTCGTAGTTATAAAAGTCCACATGCACTTGTTCATGTCAAAAATTTTCAAAAAAATGCAAATATTTCAAATATGGAAATAGCAACGTAGTTGTTTTATCAAACAAACCTTTAAAATTGAAATAGGAATTCAAAAATGTGAAATATATAGGTATTCTACTTTTAGCAGCTACTTCCGGAAGTCGTAGACAATTGAACATAGTTCAATAGTCTTTTACCAAGTTTTCAGAATTTTCTAATGTATACTCTTTCATACTAGGGTACGTAAGGATTCATTTATAAGCGCGAGTCCCATGCATATCGCGAATAATGTTGGCGCTTGTGCTATGAGCGCCCTTGATTCGCTTCGCGCGCTCCCACCTTATACTTTCATAGCGGGCAAACGTTGTAACACTGTCTATATATTTTAGCGGTTCACTTTACTACGGAATTTACGAACGCGGTATATCGACCGATGCAGTTCCTAGCGAGTTAGCCTGTAGATTTATGAATGATTGATAGACAAAACTACTTCATTATTTAATAAACACTTCTGTTAACAAAACAATGAATTTCTTTGGTTATGAATTGCCCTGTATACAAGACTGCCATTTTTCTGTTCAATTTACCTATGTACTATACGTTCCAACTACAATCACGTTATAATATAGGGTAGATTTCTTTTCAGATTATTTAAAAAATTAGGAAAATTTGTTTTGATTTAGCTAAAAATGTCAAAAGTTAGTGCATAGAATTTAGGTTCTTGGGTATCTTTAAAGCGAAATATCAAGATCCAAATGCAGAATTTCATTTAAAGTAGATGCCTGCATTGTTATTTAAACCGCCTGTTGCTAAATATAATAACAAATGTGTATGTAGCATGTACAGCACCAGAGGAGGTTAACACATATATACATACATACATACATTGTACATATTTGGAAATCCCTTCTAAAGTCTTAAAAGCGTGTGTGAGATGAATCGGTATCCTGTGAGGCACTTTCTCGGTTTGTAGCTTACAGAAAAGTTTCACAGCACTATGACGAAAGCATACAACGTACAGGACGGTGTATGAATATCTTGTGTGGTCTCAAATATTCTATTATTGAAACTAAAACGTGAAATCTTATTTTATTGTTACATCGTTATAATTTTTGAAGATGTTTCATTAATTTTTTTGATTCTCCGTATTGAGAGGAAGATTTTATACTCTCCCTTGGGCTCACACTTTTTATTCCTTTGATTACAAACACACTGGAATATTTGTGACCATAGATTTTTCAGTAAAAGCCAAATATGTCCAAAATACAGAGGATATTCCCTTTCAAAGAATATAACTTTGATACGTAACTTTTTTTGGTTCGCGCTGTATTTGTCACATAATTTTAGGTTGTAATGTAATAACGGATACCTGTTACCCATTCTTGTATTACCGCTAATGGACGATATGGAAGAATTTCGCAGTACAAGAGTAGACCAAAAGTTTCAAGTCTCAACATGAATACAACATTTACTCGTCAACAATATCCTGGTAATATAATTGCGCATGCGTCGAAAGATACTTTTGATAATTTCGCCCATGTTGGACGCTTAGTTGTTTAACAGTTGTTTGTATCCGTCGACGTTAGTGTTTCTGTAAATATGGAAAAAAATCGAATACCGAGCATTTAAAAAGAAATACGCCTACGCAAATTAAAGTTGAGATGGACGCTGTTCATGGGGACTTTGCACCATCACTTGCCATAGTGAAATTTTAGGCAGCTGAATTTAAATGAGCTCGTATCAGCTTGGTTGACGACGAACGTTCGAGACGGCCCAAAACTGCAACCACTACCGATAAAATTGAAAAAGCTCACGAAATGGCGCTAAACGACCGTTGACTTAAGTTAGAGAAATAGCAGAGGATGTGAGTATCTCGAAAAAGCTTGTTTGTCATATACTGACTGAAGATTTGAACATGAAAAAGCGAGTGCAGCGCTCAGGACCAAAAACGCATACCTTGTTTAAAAGAGTATAACATGTCCGTACATAATGCAGTAATTTATTCACATTGCTTTTGGTTTTAAAAAGGCTAAAGTAGAGGTTACCAACAGAGTAACATTCAAACAAAAGTGAACTTACTGTAGAAGTACACATGGAAAAAATGCCTAGAAATAATAACCAAGATAGATAATGCTAATAAATAGCTCCTGGTATTGATGGAAAGCATTAAAGCTTCTTGCTCTTGGCTACATCTCACAGTTTATGCCACTAATCTTCAAAAACAGCAACTGAAATATTACCTGGCGCCACATGGTACCAGTAGTTATAGTCATGCCTTTCTACAAAGTAGCGAATATAGAAACCGGAATATAGATGGCATACTTACTATGGAACAAGGCGCCAACTACTAGACTTACGAGGAGAACTGAATTTGACAAAAAAGATAGTTGTTTTTGTGTTGGACTGAATACTTTTCAGACTATCCTCGTATTGTCTCACGCTCAGCACAACAAATTACACAATTTAACATGTACCACGTAAGCATGGCCTACTTTAGTTTAACGTTATATAGAAAACTCGTCAATGTTTATAGTTTAATTATGCTATAGTAGTAGGATGATATCATTTTAAAATCGATAGACACTATACGATATAACGGAATTGTTTTCTCCAATTTAATACCATGACTTTATTAGTTGAGATTTTATCGAAGATATTTCCTCGATTTATTCAATTAACTTTACTATTATTGCGATCGTTATGCTCGGATAAAATCTCCTCTCTCGGGTTTAATTTCATACCAGTAAACTTCTTTTCCTTTAACGTTTATATCTAGTTCGAGGGACACCGATAAATTTCTTAATCTAAATCGAAGTCGGTGCCCCCGCCCATTATTCGTTCTTTTGTTTTGTAGCGTCGCAGCTGGTTCCGTACCCCCTCTCTTCTGCGTTATAGGCGAACACCAACATCGAACACCGAACAAATACCGAGGCAAGATACTCATAAATCTGTTTTGCGGAGAATTTCATTCCGGGCAAGCAGTAGACAGCGTAAAATCCCTGCGAACGTTATTTCATGAACGCTTCTATTAGATTAACCGAAAATTTATGGGGCGCTTTCGAAAATATGTATTGCTGTAATCGCATTATTTTCTTGTCCTGTATATTTCTCGTGCATGATATTTATATGCACATTGCCGTGTACGAATGTCCATATTTTTTGGTAAGATTGGTCGTTTGGTTCGTGGACATTTCCTACGTACACAAACTATATTACTAGCTGTTCCCATGTTTCATTGGTTCGGATTAATTTCGCTCACATTTAGACGTACTATTTCTGTTGGCTTGTAATTGTTTTATGCTTTCGGTTTCACTATATCGTATATACACAATTTTCACAGAACTTTAATTCAAAATTTTCTAGGAGTGTAGGATCTGGGAGACTTAATTAAAACACGTTTCAGTTTGATATTTTGGCATTCTTTTGAATCATCAAGCGATTAAAACTACGTTACTCTTTTACAATGATATACCGGGTGTCCCATGACATGGTTGCCACATGTTGCTCAAGCAATTTCAAATCAGTGTCCATGTCTAAGGAACATATGCCCAAAACTCTATCATAACTGAGCCACAGGTACTGGAATTTTCTTTTTTTGTGCGGAAAATCCTGAAAACAGAGAAAAAGTTGTTGCTCTTCAGTTCTGAGAAGAGCTCGAATGTGTATACAGCAATTGGGTGGATATTTAAAGCAATTAATGCTATAAAGCAACTTCTTTTTAAGTGCTTCTCAATGAGATTTTACCTGATAGTTATTCAGATTTTAAATTACCCTAGCTCAGTTACGATAGAGTTTAGACATTTTCGACCAGAAATTGCTTGAGCAATGCATACTTAAGCTGTAGCAATCATTTTATGGGACACCTTGTGCATATATAGTTTACACTGTTATAACTGGAACCCTAATTTGCCTCGGCATTTTAAAAAATTTTTTTGATTATAGTGTGGCAGTCATTAAAAATTGCGATTTATTTGAAGTATGGCTTTTAAACAAAAAGGAGTAAAAGATTGAGAACGTTTTGACTAAAATTAAAACATTATTACAGTTTTACAAATAAAGTAGATGAAGTGTAATAGAATTCCAGCACGGTTTATGAAACATAAATTTTGGTTGAACACCTATGTTAAACTACCGACTACTACATTAAATTACTGACGATGGAAATAGGGGTCCTACTCCGTAGGGTCGACAGACCAAATTGGAAAACTTGAAACATTCGGGAATTTTAGTCGTATTATTATTTAGTCGTAAGATATAAATTTTGTATAAGGTTAAACGATATATTTTAAAGATATTTGCAGGGTATATATATCTGATCAAATTACATAAAGTCCAATTATCAAGGTACATAAGTGCACATACAATAATAACTAAGCCGGGCACAATCGGTATTCGCAACAGAATCGGATCAGTCGCATCGTCCGCGGATTATAAATGGTGTATGTGTGATTCACAGCTGACAGAAGTGATATTTTGAAATCAATACCCCAGTGCAAAAAATAAAAGCTGACGCAATAAAAATGTTTCGTAAATAAAGCGAATATATGCATACGTTGAAGTGTTTTTATTGCCATTATTGTTTTTCTTTTGTTTGAAAACGGCATTTGTTGTATATGTAATGCGATAATCGTAAAAATAAACAAAGTAGTTTCTTAAAAAATCTATTGTACTTAATACCGTAAGAATAAATAATAATATAATAAATAAGCGTAATGTCTTAACAGTGTAGATAGGATTGTTGAAAAACTTGAACCATCACTCAGTAGAGGAACGCAACTGCGCCGAAAGCCAGTGGCGGACGCATAAAAGTTTACACAAAATAAATTAAATGTGATACGTGCTCAAACACTCAAACACAAGTGGATAATGTCTATTTAATATTTGTAACATTAGATATGTTTCTAAAGTTGTTTCGGCAAAGTGAGTGCGGCGTGAAGAAAAAGTGTTTTTTATGCCGAAAACAAACGTTCTACATCTAGTGACGTTATATTTGCGTAAGTAAAATAATCTTTCAAATAACTTAACGGTTCTGCTGACGCACCTTCACAAATTTGTCTTAATGTGCCAAAAGCAGGGTCTTTATCTAAAATACTTTCAAACCTTTCTAAAACACAAACATTTCTTGCGTCTTCTATCGCGCATAGCTGTGCGTGAACATGTTGCACTATTTGCAAAGATTCCACTAACGACACCGAAGAATTTTGTAGTTTTTCTATCGCATCCGCTAGTCCCACGTAATTGTTCTGAATAATTTCCAAATCTGTTTTAACTTGACTATCCTGAAATTTCAAGCGGCTTACCTTGACAGCCGCAGCTTCCTTTGGGTCGAATTCTAAAATCACGTTCTTTATATTCTCAAAATATTTAAGATAATAAAATGCAGCCTCTAACCATGTTCCCCAACGAGTAAGAATAGGTTGTGGTGGTTCAGGAATACCGGGGCATAGTCTATGAAATTCCCGAATACGTTTTGGGGATTTTACAACCACAGCTTTTGTATGTGCTATTAGAGCGTCTACCTTGGGATAACATTTTCTGATACTATCTGCTACGAGAATGAGAGTATGAATTTTACATGTAATATGCAACAAGTTAGCGCAATGTTTTTTAAGAGATCGACCTACAGCAAGCATGTTTGCGGCACTATCACTCATAAACATCAACAGTTGATTTGTTGAAAGTTCAAACTTTTCCAATGTATTTAACACCAACTTTCAATGTTTTTTATGATCTGTTGTTTCGTCCACACATAACCACAGTTTTTTATCTTGCAAATCCGATTTAATTCTTTTCTCGACATGCTCACGAGCAGACGGCACAACTCTCTGTAATGTTCTGTCACTTGGTAACTTAAAGTCCGAATATTCATTCCAAAACGAGACGTATGCTTTCTTCCTTAGTAAATGAAATGGTAAATTACATGCAATAAACACATAAATTAAATTTAAATTTGTCATAATCTCGTGTGGATTTTTTTTTTGAAACATGCCCTGCACTATTTACGTGCCGTAGACAATCACTTTTCGACCAACACATTAAACCTATTTTACACACTACATATTGAATTTTAGCGCCATCACACTTTAAATCAGGCATTTCTGCAATAAATTCTCTTATTGTGTCCAACTTTGGTCGTTTTCGCGACGTAGGAAACATTTTCAAAACAAACGTAGAACTACGATATAGTATACGACAGCGTAGATGCATACACAACAGATCGGCTTTCGAGTCGCAGTTATAATGACGCTTATATCGAATTGTCCCGGCCGTGTTTATTTTATGTAAACTTTTATGCGTCAGCCACTGGCTTTCAGCGCAGTTTGCGTTGCTCTAAGTCCATCAGGTATGTTTCCACATTTGTTTCGATGAAGGTTGTTCGCTGTGATGAAAAAATGTTCTCGTACAATCGGATTTTTTTTTAAACACCTTCGAATTTTCCTATAACGCGGCCGTTTATACCGTGTAGCAATGTATTAGCTTCGACCACAATTTGCACTGATTCTACCAACGACAACCCAGTATTTTGTAATTTTTGAACTGCGTCTAGTAATCGTTTATAATTGTTGCAAATACTTTTTAATCCTGCTTCGACAGAAGTATCTACAAATCCTTTCTGGTTCTCCTTAATAGATGTAGCTTCGACAAGGTCGAATTGTAAAATCACAGATTTTACTTCTAGGAAATGTGTGTTCAGAATAATAAAAAGCCGTTTGCAATCATGTTCCCCGACGCGTAAGAATCGGCTGTGGTGATTCGCGAATACCGGGACAAAGTCTATGAAATGCTCGAATCCGTTTGAGAGATTTGAGAAAAAGTTTGTGCCATAAGATGTAAGGCATGAATTTTACAAGCAACATGTAAAAGTCCCTTACACTTTTCTTTAAGAGAACGGCCTACACTATACATTGTCGCTGCTCCATCGCTCATAAACAGCAACAGTTGACTAGTTGACACTTGAAATTGTTGTGACGTATCGAGCACTACGCCCGTAATTGCTTCGCCAGTACACTTTTTTTAATCTTTTGCTAGCCAATAAGATTGCAAATTTCGGTTTAACAGGGTCTAGTACTCGTACTACAATATTCAAAATAGATTTTTTTTTACAATCTGTCGTCTCATCAAGACATAGCCGCAGCTTTTTATCTTTCAATTCTGCTTTGAACCTATTTTCGATATCTTTACGTATACTTGGTAGATCTTTCCGTAACGCTGTCCGAAACGGTTCTTTATCGAGTAAGCGAAGCGGTAATCCGCAAACAATAAACATCAAAAGTAAATCCAACTTAAATTGGATTTGAGGTGGCACGCCATTTTTCTCATTTTTATATGTCTTTTACAGTTGCCTTTGTTCCAGCACATTAAAGGTAATTTGCAAACTCTATACAATACTTTAGTTCCATTATATTATAGTTCAAATACGGAAATTCACTGATAAATTTAGTAACTTTATTAGCCAACGGTCGTTTATTTTCCTTGCGTACAGTAGACATACTTCCATACATATATTTATCTCTATAATTACGACCAACGCGGCGAAGGGTTGATGAAAAACTATTGCAATAAATCAATAATATTATTCGTCGAAATAGCCCGTGCCGATTCGTCGACATATATACGTCGCGTCGTGGGCGCGGCAACCCCACTTCTAACATGGCGCGGAGCTGTCTGTGCCTGGCCTATTAATAAGAAAAACATATAAAACATATAAAATAATCATACCGTTTGGCACCAATTTAATATAACTATACGTTTGCAATATTTTTAGCAATTAACAGAAAATGGCCAGCTAATATTCGTAAAAAGCAAGATGATTCTATTCCTCTAGAGAGATAGTAATTCTATGTAATTTATAAAATCTCTTACGGATATTTCCGAACCATTTCGCAATGGTATTTTTACGAAAATTCCTCCGTTCCGATGTTCCGTTCAAAATTCTTTCGAAATAGACTGTAGGCAACTGACAGCCTCGGCTGCTGTGATTGACAGCTTTCGTTATTTTACCAGATTTTCTCGCCGCCTTCCCGGCAATTGCATTTCCGAAGACAATAAAGCAGGCATCCAATTTACTCCCACCATTACCACTAGTTAGTTTATTTATTTGTACGTTCGCTCTGATGTGTCTGTGCCGCTTGCCAGGCTTAGACGGTTTAAAATTCTATTTTATTGTAAATTTCGCAAACCTAGACCTTTACAATTTAGAATGTAGAAACTGTGCATCTCTCGGCTTAGAAGTGCGCACTTTATGCTTGTTGCCTTTGTATTCCCGACTACTAGATTATTTACGATTTGCGTCTCTGCGACATAATAGCAAATCAAAAATGAAAGGACAACATATTCTCTCTGTTGTCACTCGGTTTACATTTTTAAAGATCGAAGGGATTTAGTAGAGAACCACAAGATTACTTGCGAGCTTGTTGTATAAAGCAGTAAACTTACATTGACGTGGAGAAAATGTGAACATCTAGGAAACATTATTTATTTATGTGTTATCAACTGTGTAACGACAGAGAAAAATTTATTTCTATTTAGGGATACAGATGCCCTTAAAACCCCTAAATGTTGTATTAAAACACCCTGTATTTTTAAATTTGACAGGACTTTCCATTGTTAACGATACAAAACAACGACTTGCTATGACTCATCCCTGCCGTGATGCTGTACACTATTGGTAAAAGAAATTTATTCTCTTTAACAACACTAAATTATTCTAAAATGTCTAGGGGCTTTTTTTCACAAATATATTTTAACCTAATCTACGGTGACAAATAACTGGTAGTCGTTTCAGACGGTCTGACATTTTCAATTTAAATACATCAAAACTGTTTCTCTCGCCCCTTCGATTCCTCCACAGACCCAGCCAGTTTTTTTCATTCGACCTTTTAAATTTAATTTCCTGCTTTTCCAGTAAGGAGTGCGTTAGACTGTTAACGCCACCCCCCGCTGCTTCAATCTCTCGAAATTATTTCAACTGAAATTTTAAACAGCGAGAGGAGTGGGTGTTATCGTACTTCGGAGATTGATTCACTGATTTTTTTTATTCGGAATTTTCTTGTGAGTTTAGGAGGAATGATGTTTATAGTCACAAATAATAAGTGAATATTTTCAGTTAATCTATTATTGGTATCTACTAACTTTAACTATAACACTATCTGACATTGGTCAAATAGGTTTAAACCAGAACTATATTTCTTATTTCATTTCATTTCATGATATTTGGAAACTTATGCATATTTCTGTTGTACTATGTGTGGACAACGACATTCTTTATCTTTCGTCATTCCTATGTTGTAAAGAGAACAGTAGAACCATGTTAATGATTGATATTTTCGCCTTAATAAGACTGCAAGACTGAACAGCCGTAAGGAAAGTAAACACAGGAATCTGTTGGCGAAAGAAATACAAATTCCTATTTTTTGGAACAGACATGACAATACCAGCTTAGAACAATCATATACAAAGACAAAGGTGACAACATAATTCTTGAGGAAGAGAATGTCCTGGAATTATGGAAAGAATACTTCTACGAGCTTCTAAATGAAATAGAGGTTGAGGTTCATGAAGAGGGAGAGATTGAGAGGATGAAGAGGAATAATCTCCAATAATAGAGAAAATACAAGAAATAACACGAAAGTTGAAAAATAATGAAAGTCCAATTAGTAGAATAACAAGATTACAGCAGAAATGGTTAAATATGGAGCAATAAAACTAGAGCAACAAATAAAAAAGTTAATCAAATGATATACGGATAAACGAGCAGACACCAGAAGATTGGACTGAGGCGATACTGTGTCCCATATATAAAAAGGAGGAGAGTAGTTAGTTCCAAAATTATAGGGGCATTCCGCCTTTAAATGTAGTATACAAGGCAACACATATTAGAAATAAAATAACTAAGAAAATGGAAAGTATCACAGGAGAATACCAATGCGGTTTTAGACAAGAAGGAAGAAGCGTAATTGATCAAGCATACGCTTTAAGAGACATACAGGCAGAGAACTATGAATATGGGAAACCTACCTTTCTGATATTCGTCGATTTTAAACAAGCCCATGATAAAATGAAAAGGAAAGAGCTATACAAGGCGCTGAAATAACCATAAATCAACGAGAAGATTGTTAGAATGACAGAAACAATGTAACAAAGAACAGAAAATAAGGTAAAAGTAAATAATAGAACATCAGACGAATTTGGGGATAGAGAAAGTGGGGTAAGGGAAAGTGGTAAGGGATGCAAACATTAATAGGTCAGATCTAGTTCACCCAAAAAACATGAGTGCCTGGCCTTTGCAGATGACCTAGTAACTTTAGCATGAGGTGAACAAGAACTAATAAGCGTTGTAAAAGAATTGAAGAAGGAAGCGCTAAAAATGGGATTAGTTATTAATAAAGAAAAAGTTAAATTTTGAGTTGGGCAGATGAAGGATTTAAGGGAAACCGTTTACATACCTGGGTACGGTTTTTACAAGGAAACCAGGTACGACGGTAGACATCCACAATAGACTGCTAGAGGGAAACCAATGTATATATGCATTAAACAAATTATTAAAAAGTAAGGAAATGTCCGGAAAATAGAAAACAATTATAAGACTCACGGCCACTTTCGGCAGTGAGGTGTGAACACTAACAAAATCTGTGGCAATCTGTGAGAGAAAGGTGTTGCGCAAGATATATAGTGGAAGGAGGGAAGGAGCGAAGGAGAAATATAGTTAAGAAGAACGAATCAAGAGCTACAGGATTTCTACAACGAACCGGGCATAGTGGAAGTGAAGAAGGCGGAAAGATTACGGTGGTTGGCGCACTTACAGAGAATGTCTGAACACTGAGTTTCAAAATAAATACTAAGAAGTTCATTGGGTTATAAGAAGAGACGGAGAACGCCAAACACAAGATGGAAGAAAGAAATAGAAGTGGACATGGAACAATTACAGATAACTAGGTGGAAAAAACGGAAAATAAGAAGATATGGAGAAAACTAACAGCAGAAGCCATGGGCTTTCTTCGCCTGCAGCGCTGAACTATATAGATAGGTCCCTTAAAGTGCACATTCTCCATTGTCACTAGGATCTTCGTCCTGAAAATATGGGCGAAGTTAGTGATGAGCACCGTGAAAGCTTCCACCAAGAGATTTTAGGAATGGAAAAGCGGTATCAGCGCAAATAGAAACTTGTTATGTTAGCAGATTATTATTGGAGGTTAAGGGAGGTTTTTTTATGTTGATTATAAGACACAATGTAATATTTCGTGACATTTCTAATTATAGGAATTTGAAATAATTTTTAAAGTGTTTTATAGACAGAAAATCCTTTTCATTAAAATCCAAACGAAATTAGAGCTAACTTGACCTTTTAATGACATAAATGGCAAAACCAAAAGTTAAAATTTGTTGGCAAGTGTAATCAATAACAATCATTGATAATCCTACCTGTCCACGATTGACGAAGCCATGCTTGGCAGCTACTTCATCAGCAGCATCTGGTCCTTCAGGAATGTGAACGGCGAACTCGTTATTGTAAAGGGGCGGCGTCCTACCGCTTTTGACGAACCCGATCGCGCAACATACACTCACGATTAGACCGAACGATAATTTCAACAAAACCATATCTATATAATAGGTGCTAATAAAAGATTATACGGTTATTTTTTTTTATACAAATTCACTGACTTGATCAATAGGTTGACTAACTAACTGACTGACTGATGTCGAAACAGTGTAAATTACAAAGCGACAAGAGAAGGAGATAGCGGGCGGCTTGCGGGAACGACGTGGCTGCTGCTGTTACAGCTGACTTTTTCGTAGGGACAATTAGTACTATAGACAGCGGCGCATGCGGTTCCCTTGATCATTGAGTAGTCGAATAGCCTGAAACAAAAAGAAAATAATATAGAAATACAGGGTTATCATAAAGTACGCTTAAGTCAACAACAAAAGTCAATAGAAACTGAATGTCTGGAATAACAGGATTTCTTATGTCCAACACTGTTTACCGCAACTCTTAAATATGACCTTCATTTTGGGTGGTATAAAAGCACCAACTTTTCCTGCAAGTTATACACCCCATTATACAACATTTTGAGTTGAATTGCACCAATTGACTTCCTAATACCGTCTTTTAATTTTTCTAGTGTCTTTAGTCGCATTCTAAACACTATTTTTTTTAATAACCGCAAAGCCAAAAATCCGTTGCAAATTTACCGACTTTTTTCAATACCGGCAATTCGGTAAATTTTTTTTAATTACCGGTTTACCGGTGATTTACCGGTAATTTTTATTTTCAGAAAATTTACTTATATTAAAAATAAAAACCAGTAAATAGTAATAACAGGAATTTTATTTATAAACGTACTTAATGGCCCATGGTTATCATAAACAGCGTTTATATTGGCGTTTGTATTGGCTTCGTTCAAAACGCAAGGTTAGTTACATTTTTAATTTTAAAATTCGTTAATTTCGATTTATAAATTTAGAAATTCGTTAGAAAATTGCCAAAAGAGTATCCAGGGATATTCCCGACCCAACTACGAATTGTAAAATTTAGTCTAAGTTAGAAAATTTAACAATTTTCCCAAAATCCCCTGAGACAAAAATATTTCTAATTTGGCACCCAACGTGGGGTCAATTTTGAAATATTTTTCCCCTTCTGGCGGGGGATAGTTGTAATGGTCAATATTTACAACGACGATAGCATCGGCTGTCAACCTCTGAACGAGTAGGATGGTCAGGTTAGCCACTCCTTGATAATTAAATATTCCTCTTGCGGTAAGAAGTGGAAATTTCCACGTTACCATGTCCCCCCAGCCAACTGGTCTTGAGGCGAGGACATTATATTAAATATAAAAGTCCAAATATATAAATCATACAAAATAAATAAAAAATAATGCTTTTATTGTGAGTAAATATATCTAAATAAATAACTATGTTCTAAAGAAATTAAGTAACTAGTCTAATCAAATAAACATCCTGTACAAACTTTTTGTATATTCTTACGTATTTTTTGAAAATACGAGCGCAAAAAGTATAGTTTATCAAGAATAGGATCCCTTAATTGTGATCTAATCTTGCTACAAATTAAGCCAGCTGCAGAAAAGGCTCTTTCCGATTCCACACTTGTTGGCCGACAGGTTAGTAAAAAATCATACACCACTTGTGTGTATTTCTCCCTTATTTTTTGCTTTTCAAAATAATTTATTTCTTTTTTAACTACTGGTGTTAAATTTTTATTTTTACCTTGCATTAGACTCGGTACCTGACAAGATGTCTCGGTTTTTTTCTTTATTAAGAGCTGCAGTTTATCTTTCATATATAACGTAGCTGATGTTGAAAGAAGTGACTCAACTGACATTAAACATCCAAAGTCTTCGGAATCGGAATCATTAGTTTCTGATAATTCAGTGTTAGTCTCTGTTTCGTTTTTATCGTAAATGCGTTCAATTAATTCTACGATTATCTTCGTTATTGTAGATTTGCTGGTCTTAGTAAAAATTCCGTGGTCTTCTTCATTTGAATTCTTGAAATTGTTACCATAAATAAATTGCAAAAGATCAGAATAAATAGTTCGTCGTTCCTTTATACGTCGTATCAATGTGTTTTTAAGTTCGTTATTTAAGAATGTGTTTTGCGTCGTTAAATTAACATTTTCACAACATACTGTTTCTAAAGCAACTTTTATTGGTTGTAATGCTGATATTGTATTAGAAAGCAAAGTAAGCTCGTTATCAGTAAAACTGATATTTGACTTCAAATCTATAAGGCTCTTTCTAACAGGGTCTATAATCTTCGAAAAACGCTCTAGCATAATCAGTAAGCTATTCCAACGTGTTTTAGAATCCATTATTAACGAAAGTTCTCGAGCAAATTCTTCTTTTACGTGTTTTTGTAATATATTATTATTTTTTGTTGGCGGTCTGAGAAAGATTTTGACTACTTTTCGTACTTTTGTTATCAGAGAATTTAGTTGTATATCCTGTATAGAATGTAATTGGGAATCACCAGATACGCTTTGTACTACTTGGAAAGTTTCGCCATCATTTTCATGGTCTTCGTCATCAGAATGCTTTGTATTAGCTAACTCAACAAGTTCTTCATTATCACACTCAACTTCTCCTAAATTACTTTTGCTATAATTATAATCTTTTATTATTACAGCAATATTTATGTTCTATGTAATTATTCTTACAAATTGTAATTTTTGCAATCAATGATATTCCTACCTTCGGGTTTGTACTATAACCACTCGCATTGTTCGCTGCACCCACTAGAATAAATTCAGAACCCAGAAGGAAAGCGGCGTGCCCCTTCCAGTATAGGTATCGAACACGTCTAAACCTGCTCACCGCACGCTATAACGCGTTATAAGCGGTACATGGCTACAAAAGCAGTACTTCAAGTGCAGTTTTTAAAGAGCGCCAAAAATTGTAAAAGATATAAACACATGAGATTTTTTTCATTTACCATCTGCATGATGTAATAAGTAACAAACCAAGGTGTAAAATAAAGCATTTTCGTTTAAGTAAAGCAAGACTTTTATTAAACGCTTTGAAAATCTAAAAAAATAATTATTTCTATACTTATTCTGTTTATATATGTATTTAATATTATTTCTTCTTTTTACCGGTAAAAATTTTGAAAGAATTTTCGCAATTTACCGGTAAACCGGTATACTGGTATTGCAATCCCTAGTTCAGATCTTGGACACGATCTTGAGAAACAGCAGTGCTCCATCCTATATAAAAGTTATGTTTTCAATTGCGTCCTCGTTTTACAACTATGGAATTGCATAATTTGTTAAGGTTTGCAGGTATCGTTCAACAGTAACAGTTATAGTTCCCACCTCGTCATTCTGGATTTCCGCGAAAAAAGTACAGACTAATGATGAAATTAGCTGCGAAACGGCACCAAACAGTGACTTTCTCGTCATGAAGACCTTCCTGAACGATGGATTTCCTGTTGACCGTATTCGATGGTTTTGAGTATTGATTCCACCATTAAGAGAAAATGGGTCTCATCAGTCTGTAGAATTCGGAATAACCTTTTCGGTTCAGTTTCAACCTGAACCATTACTCGCAAAGAAAAATCGTACCTGATTGCCAAATCTGTCTCCTTCAAATCTAACAGTCGTTGCAGCTTATAAGGGTACATTTTTAGGATTTTGCGTAAAATTTTCTAAATCGTTCGTAGTATATGGCATTTGCAGTTGTTTTGATATTGCATGAACACTACTGATTTCTAGCGGATTAGTATTGGCTATGTTTTGATTTCCCTGAAGAAATTCTGCAACTTGGACATCACTAAACTTTGGTCTTTTTAATCTCGGGACTCTGTTCTCTTAAATTTGCTAATCAAATTACGGTACGCCTTCATTTTACAGGAGTCTGCTTTCATACGAAATCTTCGTAAAGCAACAGTGTAATTTCCAACATAATAACATTGTACACCAGCCTCCTCAATTGTTGACAATTTTTTAATTTTGCGGAGTTCTCAAGCAACTCATTTAAATGCTCATTCCGACCACTAGCCTATCGCGCTGCTCTTATTTGATTGGGGAACTATATCAACCTTATCCATATGTGAGTATCTTAGAGAGAAGGTTTCTCGATATCTTAGTTCCTCGAGGAAAGAATGCGAGAGAAGACAACCGACGAGAAACAAGAGAAAAGTAACGAAATCACAGACAGGCACGTACGCGCGAAATGAGAAAACGTAATACTGAACTGGCTGATGGGAAACACACGACAAGTACATATATAGAGAGAGATAGATAAAGAAAAACACATACAATGGAACGTCGTATAGTTGTGTAGTATAACGACATAACGTCCTACCGATATTGTTATTATTGTACGGAAATATTGCCTGCTTGTGTGTGCTTAGAAAACGTAAAATTCTGATATCGCTGTACCGCATGTAATAAGCTCTTTATAGGAATGTGCATTATATGCATATGCCACAGTAATTTCAGAGTATTAGTTCCATTGTTATAGGTTCGGGAGGAAAGAGAGAAAGCGCACAATGTGCAACAAGGGAAGATTTTAAAGGCACATTGGAAAAAACGTTTATTTCTTGAATATTATCGGAATCTATTTTGCAACATAACGCACACATATGAGATAGGCGCCATAAATTCTCGGCCTAACAGGCTTATATTGGTTCGAGCATGTTCAAACTATTTTCAGATTATATTAGAAAGTACAGTTTCTTATATTCATTTTGTTACTGCTATGCGATGTTACTTTATTAAGGGGAAAAATCTCCTGGCAATATTGAACTTTGTAACTTTTGTATTTGTTGCGTTTCAAAATACACTTCACAGTACTTCTACTAACACCGATTTCGTCTGCAATTTGCCGGCTAGAGCAAGGTTCGTCCATCCCAATTAACGAACAAACCCTCACTTCTCTCTTCTCCCGCTCATTAGAGGGGATTAGCATTAGAGGGATTTGAGGCTGTTCGTCTATTGGTTGGCATTTACGGCAATTCCCAAAATACCATTTAATGATCGGTACTATCTCTGCGGTTGTATAAACCAACATAATGTGTTCGAAATCCACGATCTTTTGTTAGAATCTTACGAGCGCGCAGAAAGACAAAGAGTGCGTCAGAGAGGCTACAGCAGTTGCGCGCGGCGAGGCTGGCCGGCAGAGATCAATGCAAGGATGTCAAATCGCGCTACGTTCAATATATTTCGCACCCCGGTGAAACCTGGATCAACATGTATATTACGGCTCGAAAAGCAGTAGCTTTTAGTAGCCAGCCAGACAACGTGACTAGTGCATGAAAATGTCTCAGGTAACAAAAGAAGGGCATACGCCTAATCACATTAAACAGCGTTTAGACGGCGTTTATGGTGATTTATCTCCTTCATATGCCACTGTAAAAAAGTGGACAAGATGCTTCCGATTGGGGCAAGAATCCCCGGTCGGCCAATTATTCTGATAACGCCTCTAAGCATTTCAATTATTGAAGAAATGGTATTAGCAGATCGCCGTTTGAAAGTGAAGGAATTAGTAGTGATGTCTCACATTTCTGAAACAAGTATTCGCCGAATTCTCCGCAACCATTTGAGCATGAATAAGACTGATGCAAGATGGGTATCGCATCTTCTTTCTGCTCTCCAACGTGAACGTCGGGTTGAATGTGCACGCTCATTTTTAAACGTGTTGAGGTGGCCTGAAACCGATTTTGGAGTCCATTGTCATTGGAGGTGCAACAATGGTTCTCTATTATGATCCTCTATCCAAAAAGAAATCGATGGAATGGCGACTACCCAATGAACCTCGTCCCAGAAAGGCGAAAGTCGTCCAATCAACGAAAAAATATTCTGGGATTGTGAGTGTATTTTACTCCATTGACTTTAAAGAGCGCGATACTGTCAAAAGCACATATTATGCCTTTTTGCTGCATAAATTGAGGGACAATATTCATGCAAAACGTCGACGAAAATTGACAAAAGGTGTTCGATTATTGCACGACAGTGCACCCGTCCACCGTGCATGGCCCCGGACATGGCTCCAAGTGATTATTAATTATTTTCTCATTTAAAGAAAGACCTTAGGACACGTCGTTTTAAGGACGATAGTGAGTTGCAATCAGCTGTAATACAACATTTTGAGGGAAAAACTTTAGATTATTTTTACAAGGGTATAGAATTATTAATTGATCGTTGTAATAAATGTATTGAAGTTGGGTGAGATTATATAAAAAAAAAATGTTTATATTTTACCAAGTTTATTTTTTCTATATCAGACCGAGAATTAGTAGCGCCGACCTTGTATGAGCTTAATCAAGTTAACATCGAACGTGTCGAACTAATTAAGGATCTAGGGATTTTGTTTGATAGCAAACTCACTTTTGCGCAACACATTATCAGTATCTCCCATGCGGCTAGAAGATCTCTTGGCTTTATTGTGCGAAATTGCAGAGAGTCTACCAATGAGGTAGCCTTGAAATCTTCCGTACTACGCTCTTGTTAGATCCCGTCTGGAATATGCGTCCATCATATGGTGCCCTTATTATTTAACGCATAAACGCCAATTGGAATTGGTTCAACGCAGATTTGCTAAACTCCTCTGGTTCCGGCAAGACGGAGTGTACCCACCACGAGGCGTTGATCATATGTTACTGTTGTTCCGATTTAATTTACCCTCTCTTAACTTTCGTCGCATATCCTGCGGTTTGGTGTTTCTCTGGAAATGGTGTAATAGCTGCATTGACTGCCCTGCACTACTTCAAAGATTGCAAGATCGAAATTTATAATCCCACGTTCTGGTGTCCGGTATTCGAATACGTTTTATCCACCGTTTCCTCGAACAAATGCTCTTTTAAAATCACCTATTTATGTGACTCGTACAAACTTTAATGTCATATCTTCGCAATGTGATATTTTTCACGATACTTTACATATAATAAGGATAGTCACTGCTCTTTACTTTAATAATTTTTTGTAACTTGTTACTCTTACTTGGTTTTTGTACTCGTTTTGTAATTTGTTCAATTAATTACTTGTCCAGTAATTGGAATTTTCTCTGTTCGGCAATAAAGCTTATTATTATTATATATAAAAAAAAAATCGGAATATTTCAAATAAGTACCGGAACGGATTAGGAGTAGTATTAAAAAGTGTATCTTTCAGGATTCCGCAAACGATTTTCGGTGACACCTTGCTCGATCTTATATCTCTACAAATAAGTAAGACATCGCTTGTAATATTGAATTTGGGACACCTGGTACAAGCCAAATATAACTGCACACATTTCGGTTATATCCTCGTACAGTAAGCGATACCAGTCACATAAAATGTGCGCCTCTCTGGTAATAACAACCAGTAGAATTTTTATAGACATGGATACGAACCATATCGGTTCCCCTTATACACGCACTTATTATATGTCGCACAATAGCAAATACATAACTGTATACACGTTGAATAGAAGCATATCTGCCCCGGTAACATTATACAGGCGAGGAAATAGAATTCCAATGATATAATTTCGCCGAATGTGACAATTTGATACTTTCCTAATGTGCTCAGTTTAGCGGAAATACAGACGCAGAGAAACGGACTGAACACAGCGCAACTTTCCCATTTACGCAATAACACTTTCACGAATTAAAATGGATTGCATCCCCGTCTCCTCCTTCTCCCGCCGAACGCTTCTCTCGAAACGAGAGAAAACCTGCATTTACCGAAACAGTAAGACAAAGGTACTTCACGTTCCGTACATGGAAAGCAGCACTTAACGGTAATACACCGGTTTGTTTGGAACTAACTTGGAAAGTTAAGAAGTTTCCACGAATACATATATATATTTTAGACATTATGCTAACGGTACTTCGGCTGTACGAGCTTTTCGCAAATGCACAACGAAAATGTTTCATAAATTCCGGATTTCATGTCGCGCATTCGCGATCGTGCCTTATCTCTACCAATTTCGCGACGTTGCCAAGGGTTTTCTTTCCGAATGCGCCCCGTTCCGTTCTCGCAGCGGCACGGCGCGGTTAAATTGTACAAACTTACATCAAATTCCCGGTTGGCCGATGCTTTAATTAGAAATGGCGAATTGCGAAAGGGTGCAAAATTGCATCGGATGCATTACCGGATATAGAATTGGGTAATTTGAAACTTTCCTTATTACAGTTACGGTGTGCTACACAACTGTACCTTCTAAGCAATTAGTTGATGTCACACAACATCCCGAATTTCAGAAGGATTACTACTAAGTGGAAAGATATTATTACACTGACAGTACAATAATTTACATATTCCCAGTATAAAAACATAATTTATACTTGCGGTAACATTTTAAAAAAACTAAATGTAAGAAGGTATACGCGTATGAAAAACATATATTCGGGGAATTTTGATAGCCGAAGGTATAATAATAATAATAATAATAATAATAATGAATTTTATTTCTCAATCATATATAACATAAGAAGTACAAAAAAATAATAATAATAAATTGAGAAAATGCAGGATGTGAATCAAACACACATTAGTGTGCTTGTTCTTCCTTCACACCCTGAGAAAAGTAATAATATGTTAAGAATCCAACGATACTTACGTAAAACCTAACCAAAAGCTAAATTCTGTGAGTGATTTATTCATAATATTTCAAAAGAAAAAAACAAAAAAAACATTAATTGTGTATTTATATTGTATATAAAAAAAGAACAATAAAATTGAATGATTGCAATAGAATGATGATAAGTAGAGCAACGCAAACTGCGCTGAAAGCCAGTGGCTGACGCATAAAAGTTTACACAAAATAAACACGGCCGGGACAATTCGGTATAAGCGTCAGTACAACTGCGACTCGAAAGCCGATCTGTTGTGTATGCATCTACGCTGTCGTATACTATATCGTAGTTCTACGTTTGTTTTGAAAATGTTTCCTACGTCGCGAAAACGACCAAAGTTGGACACAATAAGAGAATTTATTGCAAAAATGTCTGATTTAAAGTGTGATGGCGCTAAAATTCAATGTGTAGTGTGTAAAATAGATTTAATGTGTTGGTCGAAAAGTGATTGTCTACGGCACGTAAATAGTGCAGGGCATGTTTCAAAAAAAAAATTCCAGACGAGATTACGACAAATTTAAATTTAATTTATGTGTTTATTGCATGTAATTTACCATTTCATTTACTAAGGAAGAAAGCATACGTCGCGTTTTGGAATGGATGTTCGGACTTTAAGTTACCAAGTGAGAGAACATTACAGAGAGTTGTGCCGTCTGCTCGTGAGCATGTCGAGAAAAGAATTAAATCGGAGTTGCAAGATAAAAAACTGTGGTTATGTGTGGAGGAAACAACAGATCGTAAAAAACATTCTGTGGTTAATGTAATGGTACGCACAATGGAACCACATGGACCGTCACCCTCAATTTTACTAGCTTCCACACGAATACAACAATGCACTGCCGAAGTAATTTCAATGTTGGTGTTAAATACATTGGAAAAGTTTGAACTTTCAACAAATCAACTGTTGATGTTTATGAGTGATGGTGCCGCAAACATGCTTGCTGTAGGTCGATCTCTTAAAAGACATTGTGCTAACTTGTTGCATATCACATGTAAAATTCATACTCTCGGTCTCGTAGCAGATAGTATCAGAAAATGTTATCCCGAGGTAGACGCTCTAATAGCACATACAAAAGCTGTGTTTATAAAATCCCCAAAACGTATTCGGGAATTTCATAGACTATGCCCCGGTATTCCTGAACCACCACAACCTATTCTTACTCGTTGGGGAACATGGTTAGAGGCTGCATTTTATTATCTTAAATATTTTAAGAATATAAAGAACGTGATTTTAGAATTCGACCCAAAGGAAGCTGCGGCTGTCAAGGTAAGCCGCTTGAAATTTCAGGATAGTCAAGTTAAAACAGATTTGGAAATTATTCAGAACAATTACGTGGGACTAGCGGATGCGATAGAAAAACTACAAAATTCTTCGGTGTCGTTAGTGGAATCTTTGCAAATAGTGCAACATGTTCACGCACAGCTATGCGCGATAGAAGACGCAAGAAATGTTTGTGTTTTAGAAAGGTGTGAAAGTGTTTTAGATAAAGACTCTGATTTTAGCACATTAAGACAAATTTGTGAAGGTGCGTCAACAGAACCGTTAAGTTATTTGAAAGATTATTTTACTTACGCAAATATAACGTCACTAGATGTAGAACGTTCGTTTTCGGCATACAAAAACACTTTTTCTTCACGCCGCACTCACTTTGCCGAAACAACTTTGGAAACATATCTAATGTTACAAATATTAAATAGACATTATCCATTTCGCGATTTCATGGAGGACTCTTAAAACGGTAAATGTTTGAGCACATATCACATTTAATTTATTTTGTGTAAACTTTTATGCGTCCGCCACTGACTTTCAGCGCAGTTGCGTTGCTCTAATGATAAGTAGCACAGCAAACAGCAATGTTCAGAATCTATAGATATTAACAATCAGTTGCTGCAAGTAAACCCCGAAATATCTTCTAAAAGCTGGCCCGGATAACAGACGGCACTCGGATGGTAAAGAGTTATTAAATTTATAGATTTGGTAAGAAGACGTACGTTCGAAGAACGCCATCCGGTGAACCGGTAGTGTTAACGCATCCCTAAAACGTAAATTTAAGTTATGTACGTCTGTGCGAAATGTAATGCGATTGTATAAGTAATTAGGCTGTTTTTGTGTATTAATTTAATGGAAAAAGTAAGCCATTCGAAGGTACCCCCGCTCCTTCATAGTCGGCCAACCTACTTCTACCAATTTGTGGGAGATATGGTCGTATTTCCTTATTCCAAACATAAGACGCAAGCATGAATTTTATACTCTTTGTATTCAATTAATTGTATTAACGGTACATGGACCATAAACTTCTTGACAAAATGAAAAATTCGACAAAACCAGAGCTTCGCAAAGATTTTTTTTCGTAGATAAAGATATAGATAACTCATGTCGATGAGGATAGATCAATTTAAGGCTAAAATACGAAGATGTAATACATTTTTGAACATGAGTCTCGAATCTAAACTGAGAATCTAGAATAAGGCCCAGGTTTCTGTGCTCCCTCTGGATAGGCAAGTCCGCGTTATTAATGCGAAATTTAGCAGTATCAGCAAATAAGGATGCATTGTTTTTATTGCTGAAAATTAAAATTACAGACTTCGCGGGATTGATTTTCAGAGAAGATCGTAAGGCAATAGAGGCGATTGAGTTTAAGTCAGTGAAAAGGAGTGGTATAGCCACATACATGTGCATTTTGCAAATGGAAACGTGCTCATCAAACAAAGCCGTGTAAATGATAAATAAAAGTGGTCCTAAGATGGAACCTTGGGGAACACCACGAGCAATTGGTTCAGCCGAAGAAATGTCCTCCCAAGGTACAAGTATGCAAGTGCTTGCGTGAAAGTTTCATGTAAAGTATTATGGAACGCACTAATTGTAAGTCCTGTTTCTCCAAAATCACTTTTTTCTGTCATAATTTCCGTGTATCGAATCGTTGGTGAATAAACGTACATACCACAACCATGCTTTTTTGCATTTTTTTGACAATTCAAATTAAAATTATTACGTGACATGTAAACTTTTATTTCATTGGTTTATTATACAACGGCAACGAACTGGAATTATATACCTTTGTGATCGTGTGATCAAGCGGCCAATACGGCGCCAACGCGCTGCTGCCAGATATGTACCGCACATGCATACGTTCTACTGTATTCTATACCCAGATATTTTTGACACAACCGGTACTTATTTCACGACATAATCTCCTTGTGGCTCTATACACTTAGTCCTGCGAAGTTACAAGTTTTTTAAGCCATCCAATTAAAAGGATTTGTCGAACTCTGTTTCGGCAATGACCTCTTCATTTGACGTAAACCGCTTTCCGTCAAGCCGTTTTTTCAAGTTTGGAAAAAGGAAGAAGTCACAGAAGGCCAAACCTGACAAAATCGCAA
Source organism: Dynastes maya (assembly GCA_029619315.2). NCBI lineage: Eukaryota > Metazoa > Arthropoda > Insecta > Coleoptera > Scarabaeidae > Dynastes > Dynastes maya. Next base: position 14,727,017 of record JAROYE020000008.1, read on the forward strand.
TTTTCGTCATTCTTTTTTGTTGATACAGATTTTGATTTAATTCATTCTCACTACATTAAAGGGTCTTTCACACTAGGTAACTTGTAAACAATGACCTATTGTTTAAATGATAATTTTAAATAGAAAGGTCACTAATATATGCATTGTTTTTTCTCCATGAAGGACGAAATTGAAGCTAATTATATAACTCTCTATGTAATTGATTGCAAAGGGGGATCATTACGTTGCTTAGTAATTATTAGGAACACAACAAGCTACCAGCAAGCTGTGCGTGCTGCAGTAAACCACGATTGCATCTATTATTAGGCTAATTATCAACAATGCTAACAAAGACTATTACAATTTTATCGAAAAAAGGTTACTTTCATTGTGAACGTAATAATGCATACAGAAGCCCTTATTATATAGTACAAAGTTTTGAAAATGTTTAAAAGCAAAAGATCGTATTTAATTCAAATATAACCATTTATTCTTAAACCCAATCTGTATTTCACCGAGTTCTGAACATTTTCAATACTACGTTTCAATTGAATAAAATTAGTCACATCGTTCCCTAATGTGCTTGCTGCGATGTGATAAAGCTCCAACATATTTAATAGGAAAAGTTAAGTAACGCATTCTCCCAAACGTAATACAATTAATAACGTTGGCGGTAAATGCGTTTGCTTCGGGATAAATATAAAGTTTTGAAAGGATTGGAAACCTTTCCAGCAACGCTTATGTCAAGATCCCTTTTCGTAACTCTAACATTTTCCACTCCAAAGGAAGCTCTCGGGAATTTATGACGTTGCACCATTAGGCCTTCGCCGGACTTAGACGCGTTTTTGGCTTACGTAATGGCGTCATGGTCTCCGTAATCTTTACGGGTGGCAAGAGAATTTACTTGTAGTTGATTAGCTAAATACAACTAAATTTCTCTCGACGCCGTTTTTGTTCCACACCCTATAAATGATGTTCCAGAAGGATTTCTCGGGAGACAATGTTAATGTTTATAACTCGATGCTACCTTAGGTAAAGTGATTTCGAGATAGGGCAAGTACTAACAATTCTTACTGCTTCGTAACGTACCAAAGAAGAATTCTCATAAATCGCGTTAATTGGCGGCACGTTTCGAAAATTTCCGCTTGTCAGTGGAACAAAGACGTGACGCCGCGACGATTTTATAATATTTCGTCGTCCTCGTCCTCATTAGAGCACCCTTCGCGAATATTAAAGAGATGTAAGGCTGCCGTCCGCGCAGAACGTTGTTCCATATTCCGCTGGTTGACATCGCAACCGCAAGAGACAGCGAGTCGAGTTAGCAGAAAGGAGGTGCTCTTTTCAAAAGTTTAATTCAATTTCAGAATGAACTCCCCCTCCGTTACGGGGGGGAGAAGGAATGGGGAGGTTGAAAGAGTAAAAGGGCTGGTTTGCCACTAACCAGTAGTAACGAATTTGGAACACGAAACCGGGAGAATCCCTGTAGGATAAGTCCTTTGGTTGGAGAAACAATCTGCCGACAACGCTTGGCCAACAGCAAGCGTTTGATACACAAATTTACAATTAAAGCAGCTCCGTGGAGTTCAGAAAATGTTGCTGATGATGACGACATACGTTAGAAACTTTACAATTCGAGTTGCAATACCTACATATGTAAATTCCTGAACTTAGTGTGTAATTGCTTGGATTGACATATTCAATGTTTTTAATGTTTACGTGTGTACGTTATCGAAAGGACGGGTAACGGTTCCTCAATAAAAACGGTCTCACTCGGAATTATTTTTTATAAATTCATTTCACTTTCAAGGATTGCAATGAAAGAAAGCAATATTTTTTGGGTTGTGTTTATGCTTTAGTTTTTATTGACTCATTTTATACTCTGAATATTTGAGATGGTGTGCACTACCAGAAAGGTTTGTGTTTATTACATTTATTAACTTTAATTAAAAAACTTGTGTATTTCATAAAAAATACATGTAGGAACTAAAAATCAGGAAACTTTTATTACCCGAAGTCTTCAGTATCACTTCTACAGGACCAATTTTGTTGAAAATTAGTTTGTGCGGCGACGTCAGTAACAAAGGGAGAGTGCTCTATAATTTTCGGTTTCTCGACATATTTTCTCTGTTCCAAATCCACAAACAAAGCAATATGGGCACAGCATCTCACGGTGCGAGATCTAACTTTACAATGATAGTACCAAGGAAAATGATCCGCTTTTTTCAACTTTTTGTTGCAATAAGTATGGTTGTCTTGAAAGCGTCAGCATGCGTTCGGCTATTATGACATTATCCTCATTAAAAATACTGCAAACAACCTCTAACATATTCGCCAATGTAAGATATCTGCGAATTGAACAATACATTGCTCAATATTTTTCATTTGTTAAGAAGACCGTATGAGATAGAGCTGTGCGCAGCTTTGTCAAAAAACACAGCTAGTACTTCTGTTCTTAGTTAATTTCAAAAAATCTTTGATAAAACTTAGCATATTATCAAAACAAACTATGTTTACGCTTGTCAGAGTCACATAATCGTCGTTTCCAGCTAAAATTTTTGAAAATATTAAAAATTATAGATAATTTAAGAATATATAAACACAATTTTATATTCGATGTTAAAAAAACATAGATATCTGCCTTCACTTTCCTTTTAATTTAAATATTCTTTTACGTAGAAAAGATACATCAAAAGACCGACCGAATTCGATTATATCTCTCGTAAGTATATATTTTCTTTCTCCGCTGGCTAGACTGCCACACATTCCTGAACACGGTTTTCTTTCTGGCAAAGGCAGGGCGAATTCCATGTCGGCCTCTACGATTGACAATGACATTTCACGAAAAGGTCTTTCTATGTGTACGTTTCTCTCCTTTATGCATTAAAATGTCAGTTTTCCTTTCTTCGCCTCTAGAAAATACGTCGGGCGTATTAGAAGCGGCTGAATTCGACAGAAATGAAATCAAGTTTTATAACATGATCTAATGTAAGGAAATAAGATGTCACGTAAGGTCTTAATTTACTATAGAGAGTGATGGATATACGGTTGAAAGGTAATATTTAGAGTTGTAGATGATATTTATGTATATATACGAGGATGGTACGATAAACGCCTTTGTTAAGGAAGAGAACGCAATTGTTTTGCATTTAGTAAATTTATTCTTCGACATAATCTTCTTGCAGCCCTATACACTTACACAGAGAAAATGCATTGTTAACATAAAGACAAATATTGTTTTTTTTTCAATATTTTCTAATACTATATGTGTCAGCAACACCATCTTGTAATCAGTACAAGAAAATTGTTGTTAAGGTTGTACTATATTTAAAATTAATATACATTCTCTTTAATTCCTTTACAACACAATATATTAAAACATACACTGTATGGTTTATTATAACATTATAATCTTATAATTAATAAATTTATGTTGTACGCAGTACTAAAATTGTACTGTTAAACGTATTAGATGGTATTTTTAAATTTAAAGGTGCGGTGTGTTTTTTTTTTGTTCCATGAAGTTATATGCTACGTATATCTATAGACCTATACATTAGTATTCAGCCTAACCAACAAAACTGAACAAGAACCATATGTATTATATATATAAACTACATACCTTGAAACGTCACAAATAACTCCGGGAACTTCAATTTCACTAACAAATCTTCTATTTGAAATAAATTATCAAGGAAAATGGAATAACTTGTCCACAACAACCACGCGAAACAAATGGTAAGATTGCCGGGAAGTCTATATGTATTAAATGAAGAAATATTTTTGTTATTTTAAGTAGATGTGTCATAATTTCTTTTACAGTAAAAATGTTTTTATGATTATTAAATCAGTGTACAAGATATTCTTGTCAGAATAAGAATATTTTCTTAACAACACAAATTCTCCGAGGTGCTAAAATTCACCGGAGACTTTTGTCACAATACGGGGACAGTGCTTTATCTCGTAAGTGTTCTTTTATGGATCGAAATTTTTCAAAGTGGCACGCACGACTTTGAGTCCTGCCAGTAGGACGCACTTTGCACATTGTGTATTTCAACGCGGAATTGTGCTTCCAGTAGGACTTAACCCCCAGCAAAGTATTCCTCGTAAAATTTTAGTTCATAAAGATGCAAGCTTCAACTCGATCGCACCAGTACGAGCGAAGTTGCGGAAATAAATGTATTTTCTGCGAATCAGCGCCGTGCCTACGTTAAACACAGAATTAATAATGTCATCACAAAAATTGTATAGAGCAGGTGATCGTGTTCACGCTAAAGCTACTAAGTTTGACAAAGCAGGTGAAAATAAATGGAGTGTGTCAGTTTTCGATTCGAATCATAAAAGTGCAATGTGTAGTGGTACCATTCAAAAAATTAACGGCCCAATTGCAATTGTCTTATGGGATTTGGATCACGAGCAGATGCCTATTAACATAGGTTTATTAGAGAAAATTGGCAAGTAGTTATTATTTTTCGTTTTAATTTTAGTCAGTAGTAAATTATGATATTCTTAATTTTAGAAACTTCAGGGACTACGCTTAACAATAATATAAGAAAAATTCCACACTCACCCCTGGAATTGTTTGATTCAAGTCAACGCACATGTAAAAAACATGTTATGAATAATAATAGTTCAAATGCATCTCGAAATACACAAGATGAGGTAATACTTTCATCGGCTTCTTCTAGTGAAAGTGATAACAGTGACAACGATGGTGCAGATGCTGGTAGCAATGAAAATTTTGTAGGGCCTGAATCTGATGCAGAAATAGGAAAGTGTTGATACACGATACTATTTGGAAATTTGGAAAAACCACTAGAATTGACAACTACGTAGAACCGAAATATAAACCACAATTACGCGCCGGTAATATCCACAATATAAATGAACTCGACGTGTGGCTATTGTTTTTTCCAACAGAAAATATTGATAGCATTCTTGAGGCATGCGATGCAAACGTCGACCCCGAAACGAAAAAAATTGATAAAGGAGAATTTTTTGAAGTTATAGGATTACTTTACGCTGTGAGCACAAATATTCTTCATGGTAGAAGGGAGTATTGGTCGACGAAAGAGGAAAATGCACTCTTTCCAGCACCTGCTTTTGCGAGGCGATTTGGAATGGGATACCATCGTTTCGAATTTATTCTTCCGAATTTATCTTTCGCTGCGGAACATCCAAATGATGAGGCTAATGACAGATGGACGTGCATAAAATCTTTGATAGATATTCTGCATGAAAAATGGAATGACGTCATCATACCGGGATACAAATTATGCGTTGACGAGTCAATGTTTGTGTGGTACGGACATGGCAATCACGATATAAATGGGATGCCATCAGTCATAAAAATAAGAAGAAAACCCAATGGTTGATATTCGAAGTAATATAATGCTATGCCTAGAAATTAATGAGGGCAAGGAAGCCACGAGCAGCAAAAAATGGCAACAAGAATTTGATGCTGGTACAGCTACATTATTACGTTTGAGGGAACCCTGGCATGGATCCCGAAGAATAGTTGTAGAGGACTCCTAATTTTCTTCCGTAAAAGCAACGAACGAATTATATCAAAGAGGTTTATACTACATAGGTATTGTTAAAACTGCAACGAGGCAGTTTCCAATAAAACCCCTGAAACTGAAATGTCCAGAAGAACCTGGTGCAACAGTTGTCTCTCAAGCCACTGTTGATGATAATAACCTACAAATCACTGGCTGTACATAGCGCGATAAGAAAATTCACACTTTCGTTGGATCATGCGGAACAACGTTGGAAGGACTGCCCGCAAAGAAAATTCGAAGGAATGAAGAAGGCAAAAAATATGTATATGAAGTTTCAAGGATAAAAACAGTGGAAGAATATTTCGAAGGTGCTCGATCAATTGATGTTCACAATCACATACGTCGTCAGTCTTGGTTGGGATTGGAGGAAGTGTGGAACACACAAAATTGGAAGCACAGGATGTATTCAATATTGGGAATTATTGAAACTAACGCATATTTAGCTTTCAAATATTTTTAAAAAGATGATAAGATTACGTATGCAGGTTTTACGAAAAATTTGGCGTATCAAATGGTAACGCATAGTTGGGACCAGGATTTTCCACAACAACAACCCACAGGGAGGTCTACTCATCGAGCTCCAGGTTAGACTCAACATGATTTGGTAGCCCTGAGCAGCATATCCGCGAAACATAGAGTTCAAAGAAATCTGTTCCAGAGTCAAAAAAAATATACAACGAAAAGCCAGTTATTTTAATTTTTTCGTTTTTTAATCTTTGTGTTGTCATTTTTAATAAATATTATTTTAAGCATATGTATCTTTGAAAATCTTATTGTAGGTTACATAATTATATAGTTCCAAGATTTTTGTTTTAAACCCATAGCATTACAAAATGAAACTCCATATTAGATGTAAGAAAACTACTATAAATGTTTTTTTTTTATTGCTTTTGTAATAAAATAAACTTATTCTTCTATTGCTATTTGTTGTCATTCTACGCCCATGGAAAATTTGGCCGTACTTTCGGAAGGTGGAGCATCCTGCCAGAAGGTCCGCATTCATAAAAACTCCTTCCAGCAGGACGTACGTTAATGTCTAATTGTCCTGCCGGAAGGAGCTTCCAGAAAAGGCAAATGCTCGGACGCTCTATCATTACCTATTGAAATATAGGGATTTCTAAATAGTGGCAGGTTTTTATATTTTATGGTATAATAAATCCAATTTTTTGAGTGAAAATTTTATCTTTAAACATTTAATAATGGCCACATAGGATACGGAAATATATATTGCTTGATTTACTACAATCTGTCGCTAAATTGAATTTGTAATTTTCTGGAAATACCTTCATAAACATTCATGTTTCTATTCTCAATCAACATGAGCGAACATCTAGTCTACTGCGATGGAAACGTAGATAAAACCGGTTTATCCGGGATTTGTTTACAAATTACCCAGATACGTAATAGAGGTACAAAAAAAACGCGTCTTTTCCACCTACGATAACGCGTTCTAGTGCCTGGATAAAAGCAAAAACCGATTTTCCAAACTGCGCCGGATAATGTCTCGATAAAATTTCATTGGCCGTAACTTCATTTTTCGGCGAAATTAGATTTTCCTTTCATCACTGGGAAGGGATGGAATTATTTTGAATAACAGTATTTTCTTAGAATTTGCTCCGATTATCGACTGACAGCGAAAGTTATGTTTATTCGAGAGCGCGTAATGTAAATTTTCTTCGGCGGCAAGGGGATGTAAATATCAAAACCTTCCCGATTTTTCCCCTTTTCACGTTTTAAATAAGTCGTCGTTACATTACCATAATCGTCGTTAGATGGTTTTCGTAAATGGTGATTTGCGAACGAGTTCTTGTACAGGAATATTCGAAAAGAAAACGATGAATTAATTGAGTATTCTTCGTAAGGATTAAAATTCGCATTTATTAATAGCGTTTACATTTAGAAAGGACTTTTGAAGTTTTACCGACGTCAAAGAAGTGAAATTGAATCGTAAAATGTTTTCATTTCAAATTTATAGGAAATCTGTGTGAATCGATGATTTTGTAATACAATTTAATTGACGACAGTCGCCTCGTAAAACCTACAGCTCAACACACGAACGAGTTTTGCTTCATTCACGCTCGTCGAATCGTAAACGTACAACTGGTTGCCGACTCTATTACTAATGCGTGGACAATTTTCTTTTTAAAGTTACAAATGGGAAACATGTATGTGTAATGAAAAAAAGAACTCCGTATAGTTAAAATACTTAGTTGGGTTAAAAATAAATAAAATTTGCAATAAATTACAATCACTTCCCAGCAATAACGTTGCGAATAGATACGCAATCCATGCGAGTTAGAAAATCTGATTATATTGATCACATATCGACAAACTTTCATATAGTAAAGAAGTAATAATCCGAAAGATGGGTGCCGCGTTTGCTCACAATTGATCACAAACGCGATCGTGTGACAACTTCGAAGGAGTGTTTGAAGTTGCTTAATCGTAATCTGGACGATGCATACACCCACAACACACCGGAGACCAAACAGCAGCCGAAAGAGTGAATTTTTCCGGTGAATCTGCGCCGAAGAATGTCAAGGTGGGTCTGTCGGCCAACAAGGTCATGACGACAGTTTTTTGGGATGCACGCTGCATAATTCACATCGATTACCTTCAGAAGGAAAAAAACAATCAACGGAGAACATTACGGCAACCTAGTGGGCAGGTTCAATGACGGTTTGAAGAAAAAACGACCGCACAATGGACGGGTGCATATGTGTGTAGTCGCCACGGCGAGATTTCATGAATTGGGGTACCAATTGATCCCCCACCACACATATTCTCCGGATATCTACTGTTACTATTTTTAGTTCTAAATGGGAAGAAATGGTGCGGCGAAGAGATTTGGCTCCAACAATGAAATCATCACTCAAACAAACGCCTATTCTGAAAGCCTCAATAAATCTTATTATTTGGGATCAAAACATTGGAGAAACGTTGGACGAAATGTATTGAGCTAAAAGGAGACTATGTGGGGAAGTAAAACGTCTTTTTTGCCAAAAAAACTATCTCTCATTCAAAAAGTCACGGACATATTGACCCACCCTCGTATATGAAACTCTGTTTTCTTCTTGAAGGTCAGACAATGTCTATTCATGTGGAGGTACGAATTTATGTATATACAACGTATATTTTTTTCCCTGTCTACTGTTCTTAGCGAAATTGTACCTAAATTTATTATACATTACAGTAATGTTTATACTTAGTACCCGGTTTAAGATCATCTGCATCCAAATAGTTTTGGTGCTAAAGGATTCCAAATTTTTTACTAATTCTCTCAGAAACGATGGTATTGCGATATGCAAATCACCACCTCTGAAATTGCATGGACTCGTCTCGAAATATCAAATAAAATTCAATTATTAGGAAAGCCACTGGATGGAGTACTATATTAATTACATTCTGGAACATTTCATTAGTGCTAGCTGCTAGGATTTTTTGATTGAGTCAGTGTCTTCAATTAATCTACGTTAGTGTATGCAATCTTGAATTACACTGTGTTCTCCCTATCCCGCTGTTTTCTTCAAATTATTCCGATCATGCTCTCCACTTCAAATTAATTTAATCACGACGAAGCTGCTTTGGCGTTTATTAACATTACTCCGTATATCTCCGCCTCTCACGGATTAGGCACTCCAGCCATATACTATACATCTCCCGTCTTCACTTAGACATTCTTCCATTGCGGCGTCCTTGTGACATGGTCCGCATATAGAACGAATCAACCACTCGACGAAGAGGATGACCTTTTTATCCTTCCCAACGCGATTTTATTAAATTAAGCACTGTCGTGGGTGCGCTCTCGGCGAAAGAGGTTGTTGGAGAAGGACGCGAGAGAACGCCGATTGAACCAGCGGAAGTATGTTTCCGCTGAATTCTTACAAACATCATCCCTTCATCTACGCCCCTGCCCGAACGACGCCTTATTCAGCATAATCGAAAGTCTACGAACCGCTTTATCACTAAAATAACTCGCTCGCTCCTCGGGTGATATCCCCGTGGAAGAGAGCTAAGTGTGATTCTACTTAAGGGTTATCTTAAATTTGAATTTTTAAGGAGATCGCCCCCTTACAGACATAAAAATTGCTACCGTCTTCGATACGACGCCGGCTTGTGAGATGATACTCTGATGGAAGCCAATGAAGGAGAAAAGAAGATTAGATGGTCGTCAATTCGAAGGTAAAGTGATGATGTCACTGGTAAAGGATTCCTCTAATAGTCACACAAAAATGAATAGGCAAAATGTAGAAAATGGCTTGGAGATTTGAGATTTTTGTGGAATTTTTATTGCAATGAATTAGCGAGAATATGACTTCACAAAAAATTGATGAAGTGAAATATTGTACGAAGTTTCTTCCTTCTCCTTTAAATTATTGTCAACCAAATCTAATTTAATAGCTGCATACGTGTCTACGAGATGGAACACTTCCTAGGTAAAGGGTTTTCCAATAGTAACGCTCGATGTTTGGCAACGGCGCATGACGAAGTCGATAATCACACAGGTGATATCTTTGGCAGCCGTATTCAGTTAGTCTCTGCATTTCATTATGGAGCGTTACACGACCGAGCAACGCGTCGAAATGGTAAAAAATTATTATCAAAACCAATGTTCTATTCGTCAAACGTTTCGTGCACTCCGTGCAATTTATGGTGTCAACGATCGTCCTTCAGAATCCACAATTCGCCGTTCAATCAACAAATTCGAAACAACTGGGTCTGTGGCAGATCGGAAAGTGCCTGTACGTCAGCGAAACGCAAATCCCTTGAAAATATTGCTGCAGTCCGGGAAAATGTGCATGAGAATCCGCAACTGTCCATTCCGCGTCGAGCTCAAGAACTTGTCCTGTCTTCGACGACAACTTGGCGAATCCTGCATAAGGACTTAGGGCTTCACCCTTATAAAGTGCAATTAACCCAAGAACTAAAGCCCAACGATCATAAGCAGCGGCGTGCATTCGCTAATTGGGCGCTAGAGCAGTTGGAGGTCGATCCTGATTTTGGCCGAAAAATAATGTACCTGATATAATTTTTAAATCATAATGTTAACACATGTACTTTATAATAAAAACAAAAATAGATCACTATCATTCTCACAATTTGTTTTATTGCGTTACAAAAATCGAGCGCTTCTAATGGAAAACCCTTTACATACATATTATATGGCAAGTGGTACCACAATATTATTTTCTCTATTAGATACTATCCTATTAATTAATTCTAGTTGACAACCGGCATAAGAAATTGCTCAAAATCTTTGAAAACCAGAAGTACGAGGAAACACTTTTTGTTATTAATATTGGCAACCAATAAAATTGCATATTATTCTGTGTTTATCGAGCCCGTCAAGAAAATATCCATCAAAGAGCAAAAAACACTCTTTGGACGTGTCCAGGCAAAATATATCGCTGTCACCATCTTCGATTGCTTTGATGAGGTAGTGTATTGATGAGCGTAACCTTTTGAAATACTTAAAATAGGAGTGTTAACTTTTGGAGGCGCTAAAAAAATAATTAATGATGGAAATAGATTTATGTAAAAGAACTTTTCATACGCTGATAGAAAAGAATATTCAAATCAAAGGAAGGCTTTTTTGAGAACACTTTTTTTATTAGAAAGCAGTATGCGTTTTTTTTAAGAAGTGGTATATTTGACTAGACATCTTACATTTTTCAACATATTCCATTAATTCAGAAATATTTAGATTTAAACCAGGAAAATCATGCATTTTGATAGCCTTTTTAATTGTTTAGCATACATAAGGCCCGATGGAAAAGTAGCTGGACATTTGAAAAATTAGCGTAGTAGGCTGTAGAATTTTTTTTGACAAATGAGTCAAACGTCAATGTGTTGTACGAACGTTTCTCTTAAACAAAAAATCGTTTATTTGTGCTATTGAAAATTTGCGAGAACGTATTTATTCTGCCCTTGGAAGATGGTCCACGGCGGAACTGGTGAGACACTTTACAAAAGAAAATTTTAGCCGGAGCACCATATATAGCATCATAAAACGTTTTTACGATGGCAAACCTACTACTAACTTGAAAAAAAAAAGGCAGAGCGAAAAAGCTAAGTAAGGGTAAAGTTACAAAAATGATGGAATTGATGGAAAACAAGATTGGAATATCGCAACGACAAATGGTGGCAAAGTTTAAAGCGTCTCAGTCTTGTATAACAAGAAATTTGAAAAAAAGAATGTTTAAAATATTATAAAAGACAAAATGCAACAAAATATAGGGATGGAATAATGGCAATTATTCCGGTTCCATGTAGGAAGATGAGAACCAATCTAAAAGTTGCACAAAAAGTGTTGATCTTGGATGATGAGAAATATTTTACCTTTGGTAACACTAACATCGCTGGAAACGCTGGATTTTGCACAAAAAAATAAAAACTCTGCTGCTGACGAAGTGAGATTCGCAGGTAAAGCAAAATTTGAGCCAAAAATTTTAGTTTGGATTGCTATTTCAAAAGCCGGTATTTCAAGTCCTCTCATAAAAAGTGTGCGTGATTCAGCAATCAACGCTGAAGTGTATAGGACAAAATGTCTACCGAAACTGAAGCGATTTATTGAAAGATTTCACCAAGGAAATGATATTCTCTTTTGGCCAGACTTAGCGAGTTCGCATTATGCGAAAACTGTTACCTCATGGTTAACACAAAATAACATCGCTTTCGTTCCTAAAGAAATGAATCCTCCAAATATTCCAAAGGCACGTCCTATCGAAGATTTTTCGGCCGAACTTAGTCAACTCGTTTATGAGAAGGGTTAGACCGCAGAAAACGAGAATCATTTAGCACGTAGAATTAGTAATAAGCTGAAGTAAATTAGTCCAGATTACATCCAAGCCATGATTCAAAAGGTTCCATCAAAACTGAGAGAAATTGAAGAAAGTGGACCTTTTGCCATTTTAACCTAATGATAATTGTAAACAAAAGTTCTAGTTTCAAGATTAAACCATCGCATATTTTCTAATAGTTTTTGATTACAGTATAAAAAATTTTAAAAAATGTCCAACTACTTTTGCATCAACCCTTATATCTGTATATGAAATAGTTTCTCAGATAAAAGAAATTACATATTTGTATAGACGATTTCATTTCTTTGGCCAAGCATATGGCGTACAATCATGTAATCGAAAGGTACCTATTGCGGTGAAACTGCGTCGAAGAAAGTTAATATGATCATATTACGAGGATTGTAGAAGTGCAATTGGTTAGCCCTTTGTATCATACTTACCGCTACCTTTTATATCGTCCAACGCATTCGTTTCTAGCTTTTCTGTGATTGTCTGTTAGAAAATATTTAGACGGTTAAACAATAATGGAGAGAGTGTTTGATAATTTACAACAATGGGGATTGTAAGAGTTAATACAATTACTTCATTACGTTAATATGTTCCTATATGATTAACTTAATAAAAGCACAGCGCAGCAACAATTAATGTAGCTCTATAGACAACAAAAAATAGTAATAGTTCTACTAACTTAACACAGCCCTTGTGCCACCTTCCGTCTAGTTTCATAAACAAACTATTTCCTCAACCATTTCTCCACCTCCATTTCTTTGTTTTCGAATGAAAGATTTGTTTAAATTCGCTAAAATTGCTTTTGTATAAACGGTCACTATTTAAATAAAACTCGGCCGATATGTAACTATTGTACATTATGTAGTCAGCGAACGATAATGTGATGAGGTAGTGTCATGCAACGCATCATAGGAAATTCGAATTTATTCGCAACAATTATGCAGGTTTTTTTTTAATTCTTCAAAAATGAGGTCCGAAGTTTGAACCCTGCAGAACACCAGAAGAAAGATGAAAGGTGGGCAGTCAAAGATTACAATATTACATTGTAAAAAGTGAGATTCTAAGGGTGTAACTAGTAAATCAAAAAGGCCAACTGCTACTAAGTTGTTTTAGACGAAAAGAACGTAATAACTTATTTGATCAAAATCCTTTTGAATGTCCAAGTTACCGTAGTAATGCAAAATTATTCTGAAAATGGCAAACAACACAAAGTGTCGGCACACTCCTCACCACACAAAATATTAATTAATTCGGAACAGCTGTTTCGAGGGCTTCTGGGCCCCCATTATTAACCGAATTACCGAATAAATCTGAGCGAAAAACAATATATTGTTGTGATATATTTAGACCTTCATTGAAAGTGAAGTTATATATATACGAGGCGTGGCAATTAAATAACGAGAATTTGTTTATTAAAGCTTTAAAAAAAACTGAACGTAATCATGCATTCATTCTCTCACAGTAACCCCCCTGGAGGGCCACGCACTTATTCCATCTCTCTTCCCACTTCTGGAAACACCTCTGAATGTCGCCCGAAGTTAGACCTTATAAAACCGTCGTCGTCTCCTTCTAGATATTTTCTATGGAGTCGAACCGTTGTCCTTTCATGGGACTTTTCATTTGAGATCTGGGCTGTACGGGAAGTGAGGCAGCGTTGGAATTATTTTTTTCGATAAAAACTGTCTAACAAAAAGCGATGAATGGGCGGGCGCGTTGTCGTAATGAAGGATTCATCCAAATTTCTTCAGTTCAGGCCTTACGCGCGACCCTGGCATACAGCCGCTTCAACATAAAACGCCGAATGAACAGTTTGGGGGGTAAGTTTAGTATCATGATGTATTAATTAAACTAGTTCCCCTTCGAAACAAAAATTGACCTGCCTTTGCATTTTTAATTTATCAGTTTCGGATGTAAGTTTTTAAATGAACTCACTGTATATATACGAGAAGATCACTTGTTATTGCCTGACACGTATCCGTTCCGCCCTCATAAAATAGAGAAAGGCAGACGATAAAGTTCCTTCTCGTCAAATCTGTTTTTCGATGCGAGGTTATGCTCTTAATCAATTTCAGGTTTTCTAATCTAATACTGTGCCCGGTTTCGTTTATGTGTTGTGCTACACTTGACGCTTCTGTTTTGCCGTACCTGTAGCATCTGATATGTTCATTGAATCTAGTACCTATCGCTCGTTTTGTCTGACCAATTCTTTATCACGGTCATTATATGCAATTTTATAAATTCTCGACCTTCCTTTCATGTCCGGTTTATTTTTTGGATTGCCAAGAAGGTTTTTGAGTGTATTACGTGAACTGAAACATACGTTCATATCTTGTCCCCTAAAAGCTTTACTACTTTGTTTTTTGTTTCTCGCTCAGATTTATTCGGTAATCCGGTTGATAACGGGGACCCAGGAGTGCCGATAATTTGTGTTGTTTGCCGTACTACCACACAGTCCTTCCTATCATTATTCTGAAAATCATTAAAATAATGCGAATAAAAGCTTTTGTTGAAATAAAATTTTATACTCTTATAAAGTACGTGTTCGTATTTCAATTTAAGTTGATCGTAACACTCCCGCACTTGAGTATTAGATCATCAGAAACACGCTAATAACCATCGACGTTTAAATACACTCAATCGCCGGTGCACAAAGGAAGTGAATTTCCTCGTTCAATTTCCAACAGTCTCCCAGTTGCGAATGCTTATTTCCTGCGCCAACCAGCCAACTAACCGTCGCGTCTGCCGTTTGAAGGAGGGGGGAAGACCAGAACGCTTCCTTCGATGGAGAAAGACGATTACTCAACGGGAGAAACGAAACTAATCGTCTAGCGCAATAATTGAAGTGTCGCCTAAGACCCGGCCTGAAAGGATTTCATATCCTTAGCGGTTTTCTACTACAATTGATTCAGTCGCTTCGCTAAAAACAGAGCGGGGTATTAACGCGCTCTTTGTTCGCAAACAGCATTGCTTTATCGTGCTGAATTGTTTAGACTTACTTTTTCGCTGCGATAGAAAGGAAAGAAAAATTGAAGGTCCCAAGGGAACGGAAAGGAAAAAGCAATTATTGTGGTCAATTTGTCGAGATTTAATCCGCAACGGTACGGCAACCGAAACGGGTCCCATTACCTTATTTTACAATCGGCGGGATTGTGATTCGAATTGATTGGTAACATTTGCAAACATCTACTCCTTTTAAACTAATTATTAGCTAAGAGTATCTTAAATATTTCTATAATTATACATACATACGTTTAAAGATTATTATTATCACTAAAAAGCATTGTGTTCATTGAAGGTGGTTACTCGACTTTCAAGGGAACAGCTACAATTGATACGAATAAATGGAAAATAAACTCCTAAGTTATAGTCCGATTGTCAACCATTCTTTTATGCAATGGAAGTCCAGTTCGAGCATTTAACAAATATTGATGCCGTTTTCCCAATCGAAGAGTTCCCAAGCGCAAGCATGTTTTCTGAAAGAAAAGGAGTGGATTTACGAAATGAAGAAAATATTCTCAACATTGCTGAAGAAAACCCGAGTGAAAGTACGAGGAGTTGTTTGTAATATGCATAAAGAAAAATAGTTTAAAGCCTCTTCATGTTCAACCAAATCAACAAGTTAAAAATTATATCAATTTTGTGAATGGATTCGTCAAAACTAAAAAAGATAAATAAATACATTTTATTTAGAGACGAAGCTCAATTCGATCGTGATGGTATAATTGTTATAGTGAGAGCCGATAGTTAGAGGAAAACCCTCACGCCACGTTTCTACAGAACTTTCAACATCGATTTACCATAAGTGATTGGTGTGGCACAATTGATGATTAGTTAAAAGATCCATTGGTGTTGGCAGAAATTTTAAACGATGTTTCTCTAAACATTCCACAACGATTATGCTTATAATTTTCCTCGGCGATGGACCGCTTAAGGTCAGCGAGGTCTTCGGTCTTCTGGGGATAGATGAAGTCATTAAGAGTAGACACAAGAGAAGCTTTATTTGACCGCATTATGGATGCGGGTGAGGTAATAAAGAATAATTCCATCATTAGACATGCAATCCATAGCATAACATAACATTAATAAAAGAGCAAACAAGGGAATTGAATTTCGTGGTGATATTTTTGAAAATGTTCTTTAATTATGTACATTTTCCTCTTCAACAGTCACGAAATAAATATTCATTAAAAAAAATTGTACTTGTTTTCACTTCAAAAATGGTTGACAATCAAACTCTATTATTATTATTATTATTATAGTCGGTCCATGGCACAAATGCTTTTAATCACTGCGATCTTAATAGATCTATTGTAACAAAATGCCCGTATGTGTTAGAATAGTTGGAGGCTTTTAATAAACCTTAGTACTACTCTAGGATCGGCTCCCTTCAGTTCAGTAACTGCAAGAAAATTACATAGGTTCTGTCGTCTCCAGATCTTCTTGACATAGTTTTTCAGATTTGATCTTTAGCTTTTCCTAGTTTAAATAAGTGATATTTTAGGGCCACATCGCCTGTCAGAAATCCTGGCTATAATCTAAGATCCCCTTTACTGAACGATAGCGCTATTTTTGCTGTCTTTGGCGAGCCTAATATGAATGCTTTCGCCTGTTTTTATCCTGGAACATTTTCAGAGTACGAGGCCTTTTGATTGACCCCCATGTATTAATAGCTTGTTTTATGTGGCTCTTTTGGAGACCACAGAAGGGGTTAGAACCAATGAAAGGCATGTTCGCTGCTTCTTTGACCAACTTATCTGCCTTTTAATTTCCTTCGATCCTTTGGTGGCTTGGGACCCACCGCAAAGTAACGTGGTTACTGCCTTAGATTACGCTTTAGTTGCGCCTCGTATCCCTTTGTCGAGGTTCTTTATGGCGCACAGGTTCAAAGCAGAGATGCTTGAAATATGTTGGTGTAGGCTCCCGTAAGCATTTTTAGGTAGTAGTTAGGATCACTAATGCCTATACCTGTTCCAACACCTTCTATTCTCGAGCCGTCCGTGTACCACTTCAGGGTACCTCTTTTGCATTGAGGTTCAGCCCACTCAGTACGGCTTTCAATGGTCACCTTATAAGGTTGATCATAATTCTATTGCATATGGATCGTGTCCGTTGCAATATACATCAGATAGTTTGTGTTGGGAACTTCAAGGATTTTTAGATGCCCTCTAAGATCCCCAGGCTGTAATCCCTTCGTTCTACTAAGAGTGAAGGCACTCGATCTAGCCTGCTTCTGAATACGGATGTGAAGCGGCGTTATTCCCAGCAGGATTTCCAGAGCTGCTGTGGACAGGTCAATCGATCTCTAACTTCTGGGCTTATTTAGGTTATTTCGACCCCCTGTATGAAGTTAAAAGGTATTTCCCATTCCTCTGAGTTCACCCTACATACCAGTTTCTCTTAGCAATTAATTCTTTTCATACACCCCATGAAAACATTAATTGTTCGCCTCCCTATCCAAAACTTACTGAATACGTTTGTGTGCAGTTATATACAGAGTCAGCTATGGAGTTGATACCCTACACGTCCGCGAATAAATCACCCGTTATTATAATTCAACTCAACGCGCCAACCTAAGCAAAAATCGCAATTAAAAATTCTGAACGCGAACATTAAACCACCTCGACTCTCGCCATTTCAACATTCTCCACGCCGGGCTATGTGCACTGCACGCTATCTATAAAAAGTAATTAAGAACGCTAATAATTAAGGCCTGAACCCGGCCGGTTTGGCTTTAAGAAGACCTTCTCCGTTATCCAAACTGCTTTCCTGGGCGAACCGCAAGAGAAAAACGTTTCATATACTTCGTGGATCGACAAAAAAAAAGTCAGGGAAAAGCAGGAAAAAGGTTCGGACGCAGTAAGCAGTTTTTTCCGCTCGCACTGCCAGCGAACCGTAACCACCACAGCATCAGGCCCTACGTGGAAGCTTGGCTTAATTTTCACCAACGCTGGCTGTAATTTATCATGTTTAGATAACAGGCAGGGAACTTCATTTCGGCCATATCTTGTGTATTAGGTCGGTGATTATTGAATCTGGAGTATATCTAACCCGTGTACCTGGTTTTGGGGAAGACATGAGAGCGGATTTTTAACGTATAGAAGGAGATTGATAACCTAAAAAAGCCAGACTAGTATAGACGTGACGAATTCTGAAATGAAGTACGAGGATGGTATGAGAAGTATCCGTGTTTGGAGACACATGGAGCTTTGTGTCAAAATATGCATTATTAACTGTGAATACTATTCTTTAGTTGACGTCTGTCAAAATTTCGGAGAGGTTCAGCGGATAGTGTTGTTTTGAGAACTGTTGAACGTAAGCAAGTTTATGTGTCTGTGGAATCATGGAAAAAGAACAATAC
Source organism: Dynastes maya (assembly GCA_029619315.2). NCBI lineage: Eukaryota > Metazoa > Arthropoda > Insecta > Coleoptera > Scarabaeidae > Dynastes > Dynastes maya. The sequence goes on from JAROYE020000008.1 coordinate 14,745,721, forward strand.
CAGTCAGCGATTCGATTTTTGGGTGGGAAAACGTGTGTAGAAATCAAAGAGACGTTGGAAGCAGTTTATAAGGATAATGAACGGCCAGGTCATCCCATTGAGGTGACTACGGACAATATGATCAAAAAGTTGATGATATCGTGTTAGCAGATCGCCGGGTGAAGATTGGAGATACTTCTGATATGGTAAACATCTCAAATGAACGAGTGCAAAACATCCTTCACGAAAGAAGGTATCGGCGAGATGGGTGCCGCGTCTGCTGGCGATTAATCAAAAACAGAATCCCGTGATAACTACAAAGCAATGTTTGGACATGTTTAAGCGTAATACGAGTGAATTTCTACGGCGTTATGTGACTGTAGATGGAACATGGATACATCACTACATATCAGAAACCAAAGATCGGTCGGCAAAATGAGTTTCTCCCGACGAACGTGCACCAAAGTAGGTGAGGACGATTCCATCAGCCGGAAAAGTTATGGGGACGACTTTTTGGAATTCGCAAGGCATAATCTTAAATGATTGTTTAGAGAAGGAATGGGCAATCATGAGACGGTACTATGCTGATTTATCGGACCGATTCGACGCTGAACTAAAGAGGAAAAGACTCTGCCTAGCGAAGAAAAAATGTTCTACCATCGTGATAACGTCCCGGCCCAGTCATTGGCAATTACGACAGCAAAACTAGTTTAGTTACGGTAAGAATTGGTGCTCAATCCTCCATATTCGCCAGATTTGGCCCCCTGTGACTTCTTTCTTTTTCCAAACTTGAACAAGTGGCTTGGCAGAAAGCGGTTCACGTCAAATGAAGAGGTCATTGGCGAAACAGATGCCCGTTTTGGAGAGTTCGACAAATGCTATTATTTGGACGGCTTAAAAAAGATGTAACTTCGTTGGACCAAGTGAATAGAGCTACAAGGAGATTATGTCGAGAAATAAATTTACTAAATGTGAAACAATTGCGTTGTCCTATCGTATCATCCTCGTATCTTACGTAGCAGTAGGAATATGTTCTTAGAAAATGAACAGTAGTAAATTTGTCTCGCATTTTATATATGTATTTCTTTCCCTACATCTCCACATGCCTTTTCCGCTTGTTCTTTTTCCCGAGACTACGTCGTTATATCCGTTAGAAAGTACGGCTTCCGGTGAATATGTAATTCAGTTTCGTTTTCGTCGAAAATAACTAGACGGAAGTTACTCATTCTTGGGAATTCACGTCACACGGCGAGAGGATCATCATTTTGTAAATTTTTCACGTCACCTGTGCGATCCGAAAACCTACTCCGCTAGGGGGATTAAGTTTCCACGGTCTCTTTCTTTCCCTTCCTGCATATAGTCGTCCGACCGCCTGTGTTCTATTATTTTAGGAATTTTCGTTGCCGAAGTATACTTCGAATGCAGCGAAATATTCAGAACGAGTTTTGAATGAATATACGGATAATATGTTAGGAAAGATGTGAAAGGAATAAATATATAACGCGTTCGGAAGCTGACATATTGAATTGTGTAAAAGTTGTGTTAAGCAAAAAATGTCTGCAGTTACATTGAGGTATAGAAAAGTAGACCTACGAAATACTGTTAAGGAAAATTAGATTTCGAATATAAAAAATCTTAGACTAACGACAGCTGGAAGTTAATTTGGTGTTTTTTTACTTATTCACTCCGAATATAATCGATATTCAAAGAAAAATGTGTGGGAAGTGTTAATTAATCCGGAAAACCACAACGTAAATTCCCCTTGGAATTAAATGGCTTCCGTGAAATAGGCAATTTCCTTATGAAGATAGCAATTTATTTCTGGTGATCAAAAAAAATTACCATGTTTTCTAAAATTATGTCGCTGCTACTAATCTTTGCTTTGTCACATACACTAGCGCTCATAAGTATTTGGGCACCTCAAATATCAGGGTAAATAATTAAATATTTAAATTGAAATATTAAAATATGTATTTGGTATTTAAGTATCCACAAATATACACCGTCAATAATAAAAATTATTTATTCGACCTAAATTTTAGATTAGTTTATGTGACCTCCTTTTAATGATTGCGTCGCATAATCGGGGCATTCTTGCAATTAATTTTAACAATGTGTCCGAAGTTATTCGACCCCATACTGCCTGTAGTTTGCTCCACGGCCGTGTTTGACGGTAGAGACTGCGCATTACTCTAGTGCACGTTCGTCTTCAGATCTTCTTACAAACACCCGTCTTCGCGAACCGTAAATCTCGAATTTGGATTCGTCGGTCCAATATCTTGCTCCAATCCTCTATTGTCCAACTTCGGTGTTCGCGTGCCCATTGTAACCTCTTTTTCTTATTAATTTGGCGAAGCAAGGCCTTTCGTATCGCAATTCGTCCGGTCTTTTGCAGAAGGCGTTTAACCGTGGACACGCCAATCGGCTTCAGAAGTACAGTATTGATTTCTGCGGCGATTTCTGGAACTGTTTTTCTTCTATTTCGCTTGCTGGACATCACGATTGCAAGATCTTGAGCTGATGTTGTCACCCTTGGACTTACTTTATTTAGAAAACTGCCACTTTCACTGTATTTTTTAATATTATAATCAACAGCAGATGGATTTAAATGTAATTTTCTAGCTATTTGACCATTGCTTATGCCTACGTTATGTTGTGCTACTATCAGAGCACGCGTTTCAAGACTAATTTCTTTCCTTTTCGGCATGTTTTAAAATTTTAAACGAAATTATAAATACTATTCGTTAAGAGACGTTGTCGCTACTAACATGGAACGATAACTGACCGTAATTTAAAAATATTACTTCAAACCCCTTCATTATAGCTTCAGGATTCATACTAAAATTACCAACTGTTACATTTTTCCTGGAATTTCAAGAAATACGCTCTTTGTTGTTGCTGCTACCTGCGCTTTTATGACGATATTACCTCTCATACAAATAAAAGAAGTAAATAGACCGACATTGTTTAATGAATTTAAGTGAATCTTAAATTCATTATTAGCATACGATTCAATAATGCTGGAATGTATTTCCTAAATACATTCTTTGTATACAAAAATCTAAAATCCAAGGAAACTCAAATAATTATGAGCGATAGTGTAGGTATTGCATTGAGTTTAATTAGGAAATAGTATATACGCTTAAGAAATAATCAACCTATCACTTATTTCGTGAGTCTATGCAAATTTGACACGTCAAACATAGGCTTTGTTTGCTATCAAGAACTAGTATACACTTTTTTGCAATACACCAAGTTTGTTTGGTATACTGAACAAGTGTTGCTCTTCCTACACAATCCCAAGAGGAGCACAAGCAGATGCTTTGTTTAAAAAAAGAAATTCGGAAGTACCAAGGAGTAATTGGGTTTTTCTCCAAGGGAAATATATTTACCTATTATCTAATCTAGATTCTTCACAACTTATTAAGGATTACACTGAATTAATACGTTCCACAATTTATCCTAAAGATCATGTTCATAGCACGTTTCTGCGATGAACCCCGTTGGTGCAAGTCGCTTATGTTCCTCGCCGCTAAATTGGTACGTATCCAGATGTAGAAAATGATTTCTTGCTAAAACATGTTCCAAGAATATAATTTTTCAATTAAATGCCTCTTTACTTTGGCGAATAAGTTATTACCGACAAATGTGGCGTTTGCAAACCTGAAACCATGCGAATCCTACAAAGTATATTTATCCCAAAGATTGAAAAAGAAATTTTTTTTGTGCTTAGTACAAATTACGCGGAATACATCGGGAGCAGGTCTTCTTCACACCTAAATGTTCATTTAAAATCGAATTTATTCGAGTCTTCGATATATCTAAGGATGTCTTTAGCTCATGGTAGGTCATGTGCCGATCCACTTTAATTATGTTGGTCGACCTTCACAAAATTAACCACTAACGGAAGCACGACCACAACGGAATTCTGCCAACCAGTTGAGAACAATTTCTTTTGATGATGCTGCATTACCAAGAGTTGAACGTAGCAATTCAAGGTATTGTTGTTGTGTTAGGCACTTACTAAAATCGTAAAAAATCATCCAACGAAAACCTTACAAAATTGCTTTCCTTAAACGCTCTCTGTAAACAAACCACTCGGCGGATTTCTGTGCTGTCACTACTTCAATAATAGCAAGTATCAAATTTTATGAAAATAGTAATGTAAAATCTGAATAACTATCTAGTGGTCGTTTGTAAAAATAAAGTTTTTTACCTTCGTATCTGTGTTCCTTTTTTTATATTCAAACTGTTACTTAACTTAATTTGCTACCCAGAGAAAGAATCATTAATCAAGTACAATAAAGATGTGCGCATGCTTGAAAATTCTCAAAAGGTCATATGTAAATAAACTTCTATAATTTACTTGATGCATTTAACCTGCAGTAATTCAACTACGTGCATGCATGGATGCGTGATTGCAAAAACATGTACTTGCTCAATATGCACGTCAAGCATTACCCAAGCTAGACGACCACACGGAGGTGTATATAAACGAACACACGGCATCTGGAAGTTCAAAGGTTGCAGTAGATGGCGTTACTAGCAGACCCTCGAACACATTAACATCTCATTCGACCGAGATTTAATTTCACGGCATGTGAACACTCCGCCGTACAAGCAGAGGATACTAAGCCAGCGAATTCTCTAAGCTCTGTTTCCACTCTTCTGGCCGCGTAATGCACGAGACGACCCTAGAGACTTTAGGTATGTACGCCGTGTGTGGTGGTGGCTACTACTCAACGGTGCCGTTATCGGTTTTATGACAAAAACTCGTCGTCCTAGTATACGCCAGCAGCGCCATCTATTCCACCATTTACGAGCTAATCATTTCTCGGACGCGCAAATGGCGATAAATGGAAAAATCGCGTCAAATTTAACCTGCTCTTTCACCCCTCGCTATTTATGGGCATTCTCGGGAATCTCCGGAGGAATAAAAACAGAGGAGATTCACGTATATTTATGTTGTTACGTTAGTGCGCGCGGCAAATTTTCAATAACGAATTCACGACGCGCATCAGACAATCAACAATATAGGAACTCTCGAAAAAAACTATACATTTTTCGCTTTTAAGCGGATAGAAATAAATTGGTGGAAATATACAAATACTGAATTGGACGTTGATGCATAAATACGTCAACAAATGTGTCAATAATCGTACCGTGTATTCACAAAAAATTGTTTGTTGTGACAAATTTTCTGGGAATTGGGACGGTTAAAATGTTTTGATGGGAATTTTTCCGTTTAATAACAAAATACCAAACCAACACCAATGTATTTGGGTTATAAAAACTAACTAGCGCATTTTCATGACAGCGAAATTACAGCAATGGCGCTGTGTGTACGTATAACCATTTGTTGTATACCTATTCTTTTTTTTTATGCCCTTACGCCAATAAATACATATTACTATTATTATTAGTATATATCTCTTCTTAGTTGGTAATAGATTCAGAGATTTTGTCAAATGAAGATGTTGATTTATCACCAATAATAATAATAATAATGTTTATAACTCATAGTCGAAAGTATCGTAAGCCGTAAGCAATAAAATTGAAGACACAGCAAGCAAAAATTCAGTTTAACGACTCTAATAAAGTGGCTGTAATAAGCCGAGATTAAAATTTCAGTTAACACAATAATGTTTGAAGCTGTTGATGGCATCTATCAATGAGAATAAGAATGTGGCCCGGCAATATTTTAGTACTTAAATATAATAATTAGAGTGCTTGACAATAATTCTACAACAGATACTCCAACGGAAGCCTTATTAGTATTATTTTTATTATTGTCCTCAATTACACTTAAAAAGTCGTCGAAAGAGAACTAAAGATCAACAAGAACCAACATCCAAGCAAGGTTTTTTTCCCTATTTATGTAAGTCGATTACTGCACAAAGTGCGGGTAAAAGGAAATGTAGAAAAAAAAGATCATTTATACAAATAACCATATATATCAGCACCGCAGGCCTTAAAGGCTCTTGGCTGCAATTTTCTTTATTGTTTCTCTCTACCTCTTCCTGTAAATGTTTAAGTTTTTCCATCTCTCCATCCCTAGAAATTTTAGATCTTCTTCGCATGCCTCAGCGGTCGTCCTCTCGTTCTTCTGCCGCCTCCTCTGCTCAATACTCCTTTCGCCCATTTATTGTCTGGCATTCTTGAAATGTGTCCCAGCCATCGTAATCTAGTTGCACTGGCTATCTGGTTTCTGATATAGCTGGTTAATTTTCGAATTTGTTCTTCTTCTCCATCCATTTCCCTATTCCTTGATACCCCCGAAGATCCTCCTTAGTATACCAAGCATACAATTTCTCCTCCTCTATCCTGTTCGTGATCCAGCATTCAGAGCCATATAACACTAGTGATCGTATTACCGATTGGTACAATCTAAGTTTTGCTGCCCATGAAATGTTTTTGGCTTTCAGTATATTGCGTAACATTCCTACCGACCTACTCCTCTTGCTATTCTCTAGTCTATTTCCTTTGTTTCGTTATCTTTAGTAGTTACTGTTACTCCACGGTACTCGAATTCTTCGACCTTCTCGAACGTGTATTTTGCTGTTCTGTCGATATCTTGATTTGTGTTTGTTACCTGTTTGTGTCGTTTCCCATTTCTAAGTATTTAGGGCCAGTTGTACTAGCCAAGTTCACCGGTTGGTCAACAAGAGAACGCCGTTGTACCAACCACGTTCAAGCTTGATCTGAGAGTCAATATCCCAGTCAACTGAACGCCCAAGATCGGCCATTCAAGCCTAGTTCAAGTAGATTTCGACATAAAATATAACCTATAAACCGTGTTGTGACATTTCACTTAAAATATAAGCAAGTCTTTTTTCTACTAACGCCATTCGCGTGAAAATGAATGTTAGGGGAATTATCCGATGAAGATTTTTTAAATCTAATGTTGTAATGCACTCCAGGCAGCCAAAAACTTAGAAACCAGAAATACGCCTAATCAATCCAAAATCTGGGGTGATAAAGAATTTAGGGACAGATTAGGTTATTCAAGCCAGTTGTGGAATGCGATATTTCAAATTTCAGATGAAATTCGTTTCGAAAGTAATACGCAAAGTATATAACTAAATACTACTTAGCCAATGCAACCTTAAAATAATGAAATATTCATTTGTAGAAATCATGCATTAACATCTGTTGAAATGGTACTTCTTACTTGACGTTTCCGTTCATCTGGATCATTTCTGGAGATATAACTGATGTAGATAAGTCGACAGCAAGCAGAACTATTACCGAAAAGTAATCCAAACAATTGTTGGATTAACTCCAAATTTTATAAAAATTCCTAGAAGAAATAAATGAAACAAAACATGGGTTTCATGGTACAAGTAGAGGTGATTTTGTGGAAAATTATGGAAATCAAAGAGGATTCTTGGTAATTCTGCACTTTACGGTTCCCATTCCTTTCAATTAATATCCAAGTTATAATAATAATAATGGCATTGTACGACATGTGCTACTTAATGAATATTTTCAACAATTAATAAATATGAATGGATTTTAAGGATTCAACAAGGTGCACAATATTATGTTTCGAAGAATACATATAAAATGTATACAATTTTCAAATAATTTTTAAAAATAACAAAACAAAACAGTATTATTTTAGGCGTTTTATTTCCTCCGTAAAATTTCAATTTTTATTTGCTTCTCCTCTTCCGTTATCATTTGTAGATTACTTTCTTTTTGGAGAATTTCTAATTTTATTTTGTCTTTTCAAGAGCTGTAATTTTATTTTAAATTTTTAATTGTGCTCTTCTAAACAATATCTTTTGTAGGTCTCCCAATTCCTTTTTTGTCTACCCATACTAAAAAAAATCGGCACATCACATGTTGAGATACCAAAAACACAAATTGGGTCAATTATAAACATGGTTGGCGCGCTTCTTTCTCTATTGAATACCATTACTTATCTAGCAAATACAACATTTCCATGTTACCAACCGCTATAGAGAAGGGATCAGTTGACTAAGGTTTAATTTCTGCTTCTACAACGCATGCCTCATTGAACTAGCGTCATCTACGATCTGCAAATCGCTTGAACCGAGAGAAAACTAGAGTTGGTATAACCAGCCCTTAGTATTTTCCTCGTTAATATACAGTCCATATTATTTTGCCTTTTTTTCAACTGTCTTAAACGTTCTTATGAGTTCGCTTTTTGATCTAAATCCATTTCTGCTCTCTTTGGTTTCAACCAAGTAAATTATTTTCTAGCAGAATACGAATCGTTCACTTACTGAATCCATCAAAGATTTTTTGGTTGAGGAGAGTCTTTGTATGTGTGGATGTTTGTTGAGGAAAACACCTCGCTTTCAAATTTTGTTCAAATTACATGATTCCGAAATTTCAAAGTTCATCGAAAGCGCTAACCCAAACGTGCGGCATCTACTTCCGAACTCGAATCGCGTTATACCCCTTAATTTATGCAGAGGCATGCAGGAAATGGGGTAATTGCTCAGCGGCTCTACATTCGAATGATAGATTACGCAGGGAGATCGGCGTTAAATCACTTTACCGAGTTGTCTCCGTAATGGCCGAAGAAAATTCCGGTGCTATGCTTCGCGCTGAGGTTTTGCGGTTGACGCTTCCGGGTCACCTGCCGTGCGGACGACAACGCCAACGTCCCGGATTGACAGCGGCGTCTAATAACGTTGAAAACCGTTCGTCTGGACAGTTATCCGATTCGACTTTTAACTTGGAACGTGGGCAAACTCCGGCCGAGCATATCAGTTCGTCACCTACATCTTGCTATTTCATCTGAATTCCAATATGAATCGGAATACATTTATAATGACGTACTTGTTGGATTTCTGCTCTTATACATAGCAATGGAGAAATGCTTCATCGAATTTTGTTGCAATTATTACCGAGTTTCGTGATTTCAAATAATTAAAAATGGAATGCTTTCATATAGATTACTACAAAGAATAAATTGCAGTCTATGCATCACTCATGTTTCTAGCGACTTTAAATTGGCATCATTGGTAGTGAAATTGTTATATTTACTTTACCCTTAGCTCTAAAAAGAAAACACGGATAGCATTGTGCCCGAAATTAAAAATTTCAAATGATTCTAATAATTTTTATTTGTTTGCACGTCTTCTTTTGGAAGGTAAAATTTCTCAAAGAAAAAAATGTACACTCTACTCATTAATTTTTGAAAACTAAAGAAAAAACCAAATCAAGTTTTGCAAATTGGTACCTATGAGCACTCTCATATCTTTCGAAATATTGCGCAAACCTTTTCAAGGAGGCAATATAGTAGGTAGAAAAGTATTGCTTTTCTATCTACGGGATAATGCAGAATTATCCAATATTATCAGAGTATACGTATGTATATAAACAGCCCACGCAATGTTAAAAATTCCCAGTAGATGTTTGACGAGAGTAGCGGAGCGGTCTTGTAAAGAAGCTCAAGCACTAGTGTCGCTAGGTTTCTTCCTCGTCAATCTAGATGTTTCTGAAATAATTTATTTATTTTTATATTTATTCCTATTTTTTATAATAAAAATGGTTTCAACGTTTCAAGCAGCAAGCTAAACTAGGAAATAAATGTAAATAATGTAACGCTATTTTTAAGCGCGTATTAAGTATTTCAGCAACCGATTTCATCGTACGATTTTAAGCGAAAACAAACCAGAATAAGGGGTGTAATCGGTAACATTTTTCTGTTTAAAAAATAAAATTATTTAAAATTAAATTCTCTATATTTATTCATACGTAAAATTTTACAAACTCTCATGACCAACCACTGCCTAAACACCGGTGGAATGTTTACAAGTTTTTATAATTAAACTACTGCTGCACTGTTTCTTCTCCTCTCACATGCCATTGTCCGCCCTGCACCATTTCAATCACATTATTTTCATTATAATTGTCATCATCCAACCCTAGAATCTCCTCTTGTGGAACATCGTATTTATAAAAATATGCTATGTTGTGCAAATTACCACAGCTGTAATGAATATATTTGGCTTCCGTCGGCAATTATGAAATCTATAATTTTTTCTTGGAATTTTCCGACGTAATTAATTACTGAAAAAAAAAACCGTTCACGGCAAGGAATCGAACCCCACATCTCTTGCTTGCCGGGTAGGCGTAATATCCACTATTTTAATTTAAAAAAAAGATTAAAATTGTCTGTCGAAATACTACGATGTATTTGCAGATAAGTAACATCTAGGCTTAAAGAGTGAACGGATCTTCCACAGTCCGCGTGGTATAGTGAATATCACGCCTACCCTGCAAGCAGGAGATGTGGGGTTCGATTCCTCGCCGTGGACAGTTTTTTTCAGTAATTAATTACGTTGGAAAATTCCAAGAAAAAATTATAGATACCACAGACCCAATAATTTGTCCTTTCTTTATAGGATCGTACTTTAAAACACGATGTTTTAACAAACATCTATATCGAGATTTTAATACCACATTTTTGTATAATGTCACAAGCACTTATAAAATGCTCTTATAAATTGTAAAACCTTTGTTACACTCACGTGGCCGGTAATAATGGTAATTCAATTTGTTAATTTTCAAGAATCTATCAATATAAATTGGGAAATTCTATCTTTCTTTTATTTACTGTCTCATTTGCATTACACAACTATTCCTTATCAGCAGAATGAATATGTTACAAAAGTACACAGGTGCACGCTAACGAGAAAACTATTGAAAAGTTATTGGACAAAGGATATTCTTTAGGCAGATACATATTTGACATCTTACTACTAAAGAGGGAAAAAGAAAAAGATAGTGCAAAATGAGCAAAAAATTAAAAAGAGAAAATGCCATGCCTTTTACAATGTCTATACGAACGAATCGAATGAAAATATTGTTCCGAAAACTAAAGGAATAGATCGTTTACACTTTTATTATTTCAGCCAAAAAGTATCCTGTTAACTGATAATCGTTGTTCGGAATTTGCGAGCAGGTTCATGAACAAACATAAACGCAATTCTTCTATTCATTCATTCTTTTATGTATGCGTCCAGGGAGTGACCGGCTCTTTGGGCTCGTAACTTGTTTTCTCAATATTAGATGTCACATCGTAGGAAATCGTAATTTACTAACTAGTTTTGCCTGCAGTCACCAGATCGCAGCATTTTATGGCCAATTTTGGCCGTAAAATCTTATCGACACTTCTCCCTATCTCGTGAGCTCTCTCTCTATATATATATACATTCTTTAATATTATCAACGCTCCAACGTGATAATTGAATGTTCTACATGCTTGTGCATAAAGAACCAGCGACGCGAGATACAAAGCTGATACGATTAATGAATGTCAGTGACCACAGAAAGATAGCATCAACTTAAGAGTTTCTTGCTTTGCTTTGTGATACAGAAATGTTTCATTTTTGTATGCGCAAGCTTAAAATGAAATCTGTATCTGTTTTATTTGTTTTAGCTGCTACTTCTTTTTATTACACCTTGTAAACGTGTCGTATGGAGCACAGATATTTTCGTCCTCAGAATTAACAACTTTGTATTACGACATCCATGTAGCCGTGTCCGTGATATATATTTCTCTTCCTAGTAGTAATCTTTTATGGTCTCCGTGACCCATTTGTTTCTCTTACGGGAGATTATATTTCTGACACTACGACATTAATTACTCTTTTATTGCTGTGGCTACTGGATTTATAGTTTTCTCATTTACCGTTTAGTTTCTTCGTAGAAAGCCTCGGTTATCCCTACTTTGATTAGTTTCCAAGTTTATTGCGGTTTCGGAGTGAACAATTACCGAAATAATTAGCAGTTAGATGTGTTAGTATGTCTGAAGACGTACTTAACTAAGCTTAATAGAGAAGTTACACACATAAAAAAGTATTACTGTTATTTGTGCGTTTTAATTAGAACACGCATCTCCGCCTGTGATCAGCTGAAGTGTGGATCGAGTAGCTCGACAGCGGCCACTGCCGGTCCCAAGCCCGGATAAAGGAGGAGGGTTCGTGGAACAGGCCAGCAACCTACTCACGATAAAAATCCATGAAACGTTAAAAACTCTAACAGAAGCCTTAGAACTGGACGGACAAAAACGATGACTAAGTAAACGAATAGGAAAAAACGATTTCTGAACCAGGTAGACCACCAAAGCGATGGGCCCAAAGTTGGATTTCGTTATCTACCGAGTCCCCTCCAAGACAAACATTAGTGAACTAAACAGGCACTGCCTTAATCAAGTGAAAGAAGATCTGCGCCCATAACTCCGCGCTGGCATTATTTTTCGTCATTTGGCAGGTGGCATTCTTTGAAGTAATCCCTATTCGACTGAACAACACGCTCCCATCGGTATTTCCACGTGGTGAAGCAATTCGGGTAGTCAATTTTTGGAATGGCCCTGAGTGCACTTGTCGCATTCGTTTGAATCGTCTGTATGTCGTCGAAACGGTGCATTTTGAGTGGAATTTTCAATTTTGGGAATAGCCAAAAGTCACAGGGGGTTACGCCGGGACTGTATGGAGGCTGGCGAAGTTGTATGATGTGTTTTGCCAAGAATTGTTCAACTATGTTCGCAGAATGCAAGCATTTTCGATGTACAACATCTTCATAATCGTAGAAAACAATCGACAAGGACTTAACACTGCTCCGACTTTGACGTGCTTTTTTCGGCCGTGGCTCGGATGGGAGTTTCCACTGTGAAGACCATTGTTTTGTTTCGGGATCATAACCATAGACTCACGATTCATCACCAGTAATGATCTTTTTGAGCACGTTTTCATCATTAGTGACCATTTCCAAGTTATCCCGAGCGACTTCAAAGCGAAGCATTTTCTGCTCTACTGTAAGCAATTTTGGAACGAATTTCGCGCACACGCATCTCGTTCTCAAATTCTCCAAACAGATGTTTTTGGAATACCAAGGTCACTTTCTAATTCACGAACAGTCAGACGATTTTCTGCAATCGAATGTCGCACGTGCTCCACATTTTCCGGTGTTATTGTACCTGAAGGTCGGCCAGAACGTGGATCACTGTCAACAGAAGTACGGCTATCTTTAAATCTGTGTTTTACCCACACACTTGTCCCCAAAGGCCTTCTGCATCATTGCAATAGTTTCCACAGAACTTTTTTCGAGGTTAAAGCAAAATTTGATGCAAACTCTTTGTTCACATCTTTCCGTCATTTTCAGCGATAACAAAATTCGACGAACGTAAAAAAATACACTGTAAACAAAAGCACTACATGCGCGAACTAACACGGCTAATTGGCAACTACCGTAATCGGCGAGTGAGGGGTCACTTGTTACGCTCGTACCCCACTGAGGTTGCTCGAACTTAATGGCGCGTAGTTATGAACGCAGGTGGGATACTTCTGGGACACACCCCGTATTCGTCAATACAGTATATTTACTTCATAGTCAAATCACTAAATCATCCACAAATAAAACATGTGCGAGATGAGTTGATAGAGATTTGAATGCTAGCAGAGAAGAATTTTTTAATAGCAATTAATTTGTGTTTTTCTTATACCTATTTTTATTTTTTTTTTATTTATCTATATATTTATGCTTTTAATCTGTTGTTTCTCTATTACGTTGTATTGTTTGCTATATTATTTTTTATCTATACAAGTTTTTAAATTATACATTCTATTAAGTTTTAATTTATTTATATTTTATACGCGTTTTTGGTATTTTTCGGGGCCTTGTATCAAAATCTGCATTACCGACTATGAGTACTATTCCTTAGTCGACGTCTATCAAAGTTTCGGAGAGATTCGTGGAGTAGTGTTGTTTCGAGAGCTGTTGAAAGTGAGCAAGTTTATGTATGGTCAGTGATCGCGATTTCTTCTTTTGAATGGGGAAACGTGTCCAGGAATCAAAGAGAAGTGGAGTGCAGTGTATAAGGACCATGCGTCTTTGATGACTACTACTTTAATGAATTTAAGCGTGGCCGAATATCCGCCTTTGATGAGGAGCGGCCAAGCCGTCCCATTGAGGTGACTACGGACAATATGACCAATAAAGTTCATGATATCGTGTTAGTAGGCCCCCGGGTGAAGATTAGAGAGATTGCTTACATGGTAGTTGAGTATGCGGCGAGATGAGTATCGCGTTTGCTGACGATTAATCAAAAACGGAATCGCGTGATAAGTTCGAAGCAATGTTTGGACATGTTTAAGCGCAATACGAGTAAGTTTCTGCGGCGTAATGGGACTGCGGACATATGGATACATGACTACACGCCAGAAACTAAAGGTCAGTCGGCAAAATGAGATTTTCCCGTCGAACGTGCACCAAATTAATTGATTATTGGGAGAAGAGAAGGACAATCGCGAGACAGTAACATGCTGATTTATCGGACGGATTCGACGCTAAACTATAGAGAGAAAGGCCGCATCTAGCGAATACAAAAATTCTTTACCATCATAACAACGCCCCGTCCCACTCATTGGCAATTGAGGCAGCAAAACTAGTCCAGTACGGTATGATTTTTTTTTCTCTGTGTACCATCGTCGTATTAGGAAGTAGCGAAAGAATGTGGAGAAGATATAGTTAAGAGGATAAAACAGCAAAGAGCAAAGTGGTTGGGGCATATGTGGAGAGCGGGAGAGGACAAGATATTAAATATAATAACAAATTGGGAGCCATCGGGAAAAAGAAGGAGGGGAAGACCTAGATCTAGCTGAATGAGTGAAATGAGGGAAGACTTGAAGAGGATAGGGATCGATAAGGCAAAAGAAAAAGCTAACGATAGAACGGCGTGGAGAAGGATATGTGAAAGAGTGGAATGGGAAGGAACAGGGACTGATCCTCCCCTTAATAAGGGATCTAGAAACCTTCATCTGAAGCGGCTAAATCCCCAGGAGGGGTGTCTAAGCCATTTATTATTATTTATTATTACCATCGTCGTATGTATGTATAAATAATCAGTTTTTTTGATGTTAGGAGGTGGTTCAATTAAAAATAAAGGTAACTATTTATTTGATTAAAAATTATCTGTTGGATCGCTGCCAACAAGTCACCTTACATAATAAGGTGTCGAATAACATGCCTCTGCACAGTGGCGTACCACAAGGTTCGATCTTGGGACCTTTACTTTTTTCACTTTACACGTCGAAACTGCATACGTGTTTAAAAACCTGTAGTTATCACCTTTATACGGATGATACTCAAATTTATTTTAATATTACTATTATTATTAGTGAGCGAACTGATCTATCATCTGCCAATGATCGCATTAATTCGGATCTTGATCGAATAATAAACTTTTCTATGCAACACAATTT
Organism: Dynastes maya; assembly: GCA_029619315.2. Taxonomy (NCBI): domain Eukaryota; kingdom Metazoa; phylum Arthropoda; class Insecta; order Coleoptera; family Scarabaeidae; genus Dynastes; species Dynastes maya. The sequence goes on from JAROYE020000008.1 coordinate 14,760,945, forward strand.
GCATATAAATGTCAATAAAACATCTGTGATACCCTTTGGTAGAAAACATGATGAGTTTGTTACTAATAATCTCATAATCAAAGTCAACAACATTTCTTTGCCTTTTGCTAAGTCTATTAGAAACCTTGGGCTCCTAATCGACTCTGGTTTAAGATTTAATGGTCACAATGGTATGTGTATCCGCAATTTAAAGTATCTCTATTCCCATAGAAATTGTCTCTCTATTCTATCTAGGAAACGGTTAACTGATGCGTTCGTTTTGTCGCATTTTAACTATTGCGACGTTGTTTATGGACCTTGTCTTGATAGTGTTACTGCGCAAAGAATACAGAAACTTCAAAATTGCCGTACTCGTTTTGTATACGGTCTAAAAAGACGTGAACATGTTTCACATAAACTTGCTGAACTCGACTGGTTAAACATGCGTTCTCGTCGCTACTTGCACCAATCCTGCTTGTATCATAAAATTTTAACCACAAAAATTCCGCCATCTCTTCCTCAGATTAAGGTTTAGAACAGATGTGCATAGCATTAATATTAGATGCTCATCGAATCACTCTTTTTGAAAGATCATTTTCATTTAACGTCGCGCGACTGTACAATGGTCTACCGGATTTCGTCAGTTCCTTCTTTTAAATGTCATGTAAGACGTATGATTCAGGATTCAATTATTTAAATTTACAATTTTATTTAATTTCTTTTTTGTATCTTTGTACTGCTTGTATGTTAACATGGAAATCTCATTTCTGAAATTTACCGCAAACGGTTACTGGAATATTTATCTCAAAATGTATTTATATACGGCTCTTTTTTTTCTTATTTCAATGTTTGTAATCCTTTCTTTGTGTGTGTAATAAAACATATATTATTTATTTATTATTATTTTGTTATTTATAATATCCCAACAAATAAACTGCTATGAGACAAACTAAATGCATTTTTAGTTGAACATTTTTCTTGTTTCTTTATGTTTGACTAAGGAAAAATCAAATACTCGAAATCTGTGGCGCTGAAACATCGAAACAGTTCACTAAAATCCTTACCACAATACTTCACTCATACTGGATACACGTTTCGATAGCCAAGCTATCATCATCAGCAGTAAAACTGAATTGCGGTACGGGTTTTAGTCAATTGTTTCATAGTTTAATGAAATCAACGTTAAGTGATTTACGCAAACATACCTATATTCGCAAGTTAATAACGAAACTACTACCACAAATCAGTCAAAATAATTCAACCACAGTATCATGTTAAAAGAATAGAAAAAATTGTAAACGAGACAATTTGTTAATGTTACAAGAATTTTGCTGAGTCAACAACTGGCCTACTTGCAGTGTATAACGAATTTCCTCCATTCTCTTTTCACTAAATGAGCCGTTAACAATTATGGCAAGGATTAAAGGATAATATGGCGCGCACCATACAAAATATTTAAAAATTTCCGTTGTCAACGCCACGACAGACTCTCTTAACCCAAGAGAAAATGGTCGATTCAACAATGTACAGTCTCATAATATTTATTCTTGGTGGTTGTCTTGATTGATCCAACAGATCTATAAGCAATGTTTGCAGCCCAAACTACAAACACATGCTTTCTTATTACTCTAAGCTCTTCAGCCGGTCTCGGGCGATACCTAAATCGCTCGCGGCGATGTCTGTACGTAAGAGGGTAAAAGCTGGCTGCTTTCGTACTTACCGGATAGAAAGGATTCCCCGGAGAACCCGATCCAGTCGCACTATTAATATTAATTTAACGCAGCGACGGAGGCGACCGTGGCCGTCCGCTCGCTTACCGTGTTCGGCGTAACTCACAATTAGGTATAATCGAATATATTAAGTTAAAAACATTCGCGAAACTGGCGCGCATCTCCGTCCGCTTGCAAAAATTTGAGCGCGCGCTCGCGTACGCCCTGCGGACGTGGCATGCATACAGCGACATCTGGGAATTTCGAAATTGTATTAGAGTCGGAGCATGTTTCGGTAAAATATAGGAGTTGCTTAGACAAAGCTCCGAATTAATTTTCTGTTTCGGGATGCTCCGGGGCGGAAAGGATCGCCTTTTTACTCGTTTTCGTAAAAATAACTAGTACGGCGTCTGATACTCCTAACAGAAAATAACGGGTTGCAATAGAATTACCGTTACCGGAAAATATGTGTTTACGGAGATATTAACATTTAACCTCTATACTCTCTCTTATTTAATTAGGAGCAGCGTTTTTATAATAGGACGCTAAAAATTTAGTTCGTTGTTCGCTATTTTATACACTCACAAAGTAACAATAATTAATTACTGCAAGACGGCACCTATAAACTTCTTAAATGCGATCCTGCTTACCGAATTGAGCGTTCCATCATTGACATTAAAACGTCATCTATCCCTAACGATACGCAGAAGTTACTTCTCTCCCTAGTGATACTTCATCCCCTAAACTATACGGTTTCATTAAAGTTCACAAACCCAATATCCTCTTACGTCCTTCTGTCAGCACTATCAATAGCCCCACCTACAAATTATCGAAGTACCTTTCTAACCTTCTAAAACCTAACGTTGGACACAGCGACTCCTTCACCCAAAATTCCTAATATTTCGTCAAACGACTGAAAGAGTTGACGGTAGATCCTGGTGACTTACTTGTCAGCTTTGATGTTGAATCCTTATTCACCAAAGTTCCCACACCGCATACAGTATCCATTATTAGAGAGGATGATCAGACTGACTTAGTTGAAGCTTGTCCTTCTTCTATCTATTTCCAGTTTCATGGTAAATACTACGAGCAAGTCTCGGCCATATGATCTTCCTGCTCTGTCGCCCAATATCTTAGAAGTTCGAACCAGTCCATTATCACACTTAGTCAAGGTGTTGATACAGGTGCGATGATGACACCTTTGCCATCTGGTCTCATGCACACGAATTTTTAAACAATTTCCAATCGTTTCTGAATTTCCAACATGATTCCATACGCTTCACCATGGAGGTAGAATCGGATGGTTGCCTTCCTTTCCTAGATGTTCTCGTACAGCGGCGTCCTGAAGGTGCGCTGGAACATTCTGTTGAACCCACGCACACGGATAGATATCTCAACGGCCTCTGGCACCATCATCCAGCCCAAAAACGCGGTGTCATCAATTCTCTTATCCAAAGTGCCATTTCCCAATCTGAACCTAATTCGCTTTCTCAAGAACTGAATTTCATTACCGAAACTCCAATATAATTATTTAAACTACTATTAGCTGCTACACAAACCGTTCTCCCCCCCCCCCCCCCGGGCCCCGTCCACGCACTACTTTCAATTCAATTCAAGCAAGCGTATCTACTCTATAATCAAGGTGTCACCGATCGTAACAGCAAGATTTTCCAAAAAGAAATTAGTAGCATTAGCACGCAGTGTTCTACACAATTTTATAGCTGAATGAATTTTTACTGTCACCTCAATCTGGTAATGGATGTTCACTGAGTATACTAGAGACAAGAGAAGGATGCAAGGAGTGCAGTTGCTGTAGCAAGGCAAGATGAAATGTAATTAGGAGCTATATTAGCATTATTTTGGTTATTGTTTCTAGGCACGTTCTTGTGTTGGCAAAAAAGTTACAAATGAAAATAATACTGCATGTAAATCTAAATCTAGAATTATTAAGTTGGCAAGTTCTTCGGGAGTATAAAAATTGTAGTAACCTAGTAAATGTTTCAAAAGCTTTAGGATGTTTCGGTACAGCGGCGTTTTTTAGGTGCGCTGTAGAACTTCTGAATTGAACCACGCTCAATATAGTACAAAATTAACTTACATAAATAATAGTCGAAATTAAAAAAAAGCCATTTATCGATTGCGACATTTAAATAAAATTGCAATATATACCTGAATATCGCCAACACAGTCAACCATTAGAATTAAATACATGCGATTTGCATCAATTGTGATTTATATCGCACGTAGCAGCTAATAAATCGTGCCGTTATATGAAAACACGAAAAAAAATTATATGAATTATTTTGCCTACTACAGCAGTAACAATTATTATTATGCGTGCATATGACGGAATATTAATATTTCATCGATTTCGTTGTCTATGAGCATGTGGGCCTTGGCGCCCGGCCAACACCGCGCCAGTCCATTGTACGCTATATGGTGTACATAAAAAATAAATGCGTACCTATAGATATAAACGCCTATGGTTATTCGGCGCACGTTTCGCAGAAACAGCTTATTCGCTTTTGTTTGTCTTTGTTCTCGCCATATTCCCGATTTTGCCGCATTCTTTGGCAGCGGTTTCGCGACCCTTGCTAAGAAAATAACATTTGGCGTGTGTGTGTGGACTTTTCCTATAATAACATCTTTGTTCTAACCGTTAAAAGCATTTCGTGTTAAGCTGAGAATATGGCGAAATATACCAGACAAAGGACGATTCGAAAAACTGGAAATATAATGTGCTTTTTTTGACATGACACGTTATGGTTTCCTTGGAAATACAATGTTATTACTAGTAATTTATATGTACAAAGTGCAAAAATATAACGCTAAAAATTACGAGTCATCAATGCAATGGATTATTACCTTCGCTCTATAAAAGCACACGTTTTATTGAAATCAACAAGGCGCCTCCACCAAAGTACCAGTACTTATACTCTCATACGAGTTCTAATCAACAAATTCCATTAAAGGATTAAACGTTGAAGTAATTATTGGTCAAGTAAAATGCTAATGTAGCGCTTACAATATTAATACTCCCTTGAAAATTCAAAATTTTAACATAGAGCATCTCCTACACGGAGAAAAATGTGTTGTAAAATTTGTGTTGTTAAGAAAATATCTTTACTCTGACAAGAATATTTTGTACAAATAATACACTCATTTACTAATCATAAAAACATTTTTATTGTAAAAGAAGTGATAACATTTTTACTTAAAATAAAATACTTCCCTATTTAAAACATAAGCATAACAATGAACTGTAATTTTTACAAAATATTATTTTTAATTTGTAATGACGTAATACAGGTTCGCGTTGCAATCAATAATAATGTAGAATTCCCGGCAATTTTGCCATTTATCTCACGTGGTTGTAGTAAGTAATTCCATCTTCTTTAATAATGTATTTAAAAAGAGAAGATTAGTTAGTTAGAAGTTCCCGGAGTTATTTGTGACGTTTCAAAGTATGTAGTTTATACCTATAATACATATGATTCTTATTCATTTTTTGTTGGTTGTGTTGAATACTAGCGTATATATGCTAGATCTATAGATATACGTAGGATATAACTTAATAGAATAAAAATTGTTTATCGACAATAGATTAAAAATTTGTTAAATGTATACGGCACCATTTACTGGAAGCAAAAGAATCAATCTATGATTTGACGAACATTTTATTAAGCCATTTGACTGATTTGATTGATTTTCTACCAGAGCAGGATTAGTCTTTGCATCCTTAACACTGAAGCTTAGTAGCCTATTGTATTATTCCTGCTTCGGTTTAGTTCCCTCGGTCAGGTTTAAGAGTCTATGTACTAAATCTTTCTCCATTGGTAGTTCAACTGCGCTTCGCATAGCGAATCTGCGTTGAGCTAGTGCTGCACATTCGAAAATAATATGAGGGGCTGTTTCCTCCTCCTCATTGCAAAGTCTACATAAAGGTTCATCTTTGTAGATCCCCATCTTATGCAAGTGGCCTCTTAAACAGCAATGTCCTGTCAGTAGACATGTTGCTGCCCTAAGCTGTATCTTACTTAATTCAAGCAGGTCAGGAGCCAGATGTTGCGACGGTCTTCCTATCATCCGTTTGCTGTATTAAGCCACTAGTTGAGATGCTACCCTCACAGAAAACATGGAGCATTACGAGTTGCTCACTTCTGTAGAGGTCGATATAGCTATTAATTTCGACATTTTCAGTAATTAGAGTATGTTTAATTAGATACTCTCATTCATACTAGTATTCACTAGCTTCGTATATAGACGACAATTTCAAAATACATCTACCAACTTCCACAGAGGTACGCTGATGAGCCGTAAAAAGGCGAAACGCGCGTCCGGACATGGTGGTTGTTGGTAGTTGGTTTCATTATTACATTCAGTGTATGTTTTAGTATATTATGTTGTAAAAGAATTAGAGAGAAAGTATATTAATTTTAAATATACAAACTTAACAACAATTTTCTTGTGCTGATTACAAGATAGAGTTGCTGTCACATATAGTATTAGAAAATATTGTAAAAAAAATAATATTTATCTTTATTTTAATAATACATTTTTCTCTTTGTATAGCTTCCTAGTCATCAAATTAAATGGAAGTATATTCCTTCTTCAGTTCCTGGTCTATTGTGATCAACAAGAGATATTTTCTCTAGTTCATCTTCGTTGAATGTCGAGTTCAAATTAATGATTGGTTCTCTCCAAATGTCTGCATACGTCCCTGCAGACTGTAAGAGACTCTTAAAGCTCACTAAATGCTGGTTTTGTAAGATTTGCTCGTTAATGCACCTTTTGTTTTAAAATATTCTATTCACTCCTTAATAGGCCTAAATTCAATGATAATAGCAAGGATTGTGGGATAACTATAAGAACGCTTACTATTAGCCAAAAAATCCATCATTTATGTGAATTTTATATAGCTTGAACTTCAAGAGATCTTACTACTTCGAATGGGAAGAATGAAATTAAAAAATGTTTTCAGGATATATAATACTGCTGATTGAATTCTCTAAAGATGAAGCCCTTTCTTGATATTGAAATGGTAGAAAAACTCCCATGCCTTTAGTGAAATAATGTCAGAATTTGACGACGCTTAGTTAATTAAAAGCAAAATTACGTATTCATTCTGAAGCTATAATTTTACTTTTAAATGCTCTAAAATGTTGAGGGGTATAATTCTTAGGAAGAGTGATTTTATGTCCTCTTACTTTGCACTCCGAATTTATATTTGCAATTTGTTCCTGTTTACTAAGCAACCCTGTCCTCCACTAATAGCTTATTTCGGCCAAACCATATCGGTCTAAATATGTTTACAGGAAACATTTAGTTAAGGTCCAAGCACAATATCTATTTTGGTCCGCATTGTGTTCCTTATAAATTGCACACCCCGACCGCTATATGCAAACTAAACGTATCAAAATAATATCGAATTAAGCGGGTCTACGGTCAGCGTGACCCTGTAGCAGGACAACGTCCACTATCCTAGGACAATTTTGATTAAATTTCGTCAATCGCATTTATCATTTAAGGCGATGCCTTCGTAACGGTCGGTAATGCAATACGACCGTCCCAGCTAACTGGATGATGTTCAGATGATACTAACTGAACCTATGGCTGAACGCGTCTCCGGAATAATTTATAGTGGTCACTCAAAGTTCCTGCTTTCCATCCCGTTTGAAATTCAAATTGACCTATCTGGTGTAGACTGCGTCCGTGTCTATGCTAGTACAACGTTTATAGCTGTAAATTACCTTATTAACTGTAATGGTGCTTTAGAAACGCTGTGTAGTATCTATCGTACATGAAATAATACCCTGTTTTGGTGACCATATTGTATGTACCAGAGACAATTAAAAAAAGAATAATATTTCGAAATTAATTAATTGTACGGTCTGTAGGTCCGGGAGTGTTCCTAGACACTCTTTCGGCAATTTAAATTAAACTAAATATCAATTAATTAAATTTACGAGTATTATATCAAATAAATTTATAAGCTATGTAATTTAGAATTAGTTCACTTTATACAACCAAATAAAGAAATATGTGGCAAAATAATTATTATGTAAATTTATACAATAAAGATCAAAATAAAAAAATACTGCTATTCAATGTCATTACGAATACTAGTGTTTATCGGCTGAAACCCGAATCAATCCAAAATGGATTTTGTAAATATCAAGTTGATAGAATCAATGAATGGATAACTGAAACAATAGATGGTGCACATTATACGCGTTAAATAATTATCTATTCACAACCACAACAAAACTAAGCAACGATTGTTGTTAGCTTGCTTAGCTAATTGTTTGTATCGTTTGAACTATTGTACGAGGTTCGTCCGGAAACTAGTACCCGTTCGCGCCGTGTGGAGCAGCAGTTGCGCGACGAGCCGCCGAGTGGTTTTCTCGTGACGCAGTGATCCGTCAGCTGTCAGCGTACGAGATTTGGTTGAGTTATCTACAATAGTATCGCGTCAGTGTGAGTTTGAAATGTTTAAAACACTCGACAATACCGCCAGTTGTGAAGTGCCGTCTGTAATAAGATTCCTGAACGCCAGAAATGTGAAGCCATGTGACATTCACCGTCAAATTCAAGAAGTGTACGGCAACGATGTGATGGACGCATCATCGGTTCGGCGATGGTGTCGCAATTTCAATGCGAGGAGAGACAACGTTCACGATGAAGAGCGTCCAGGGCGTGAAGGTAATGCATTCTTGTCACACATTGTTACGGGCGATGAAACATGGGTTGCTTACTCAACGCCTGAATACAAACGCCAGTCCATGGAATGGCATCACCCTCATTCACCGACCAGACCCAAAAAGTTCATGACAACAGAATCGACTCGCAAACTCATGGCAACCGTCTTCTGGGACAGACATGGTCACTTGCTTTTGGACTTCATGCCTCGAGGGGCCACCATTAATGCGCAAGTATATTGTGCCACGCTACAGAAGTTGCGGCGGGCAATTCAAAATCGGCGGCGAGACCTGTTGTCGTCGGGCATTGTGTTGCTGCACGACAACGCCCGTCCCCATGTTGCTGCAACAACACGCCAATTGCTCCAGTAGTTTCGCTGGGAAGTCTTCGATCACCCACCCTACAGCCCAGATCCAGCACCGTCGGATTACCACCTTTTTACAAAATTGAAACATTTTCTAGGCGGAAAACATTTCCGCAGCGATGACGCCCTCAAAGCAGCGGTTACTGCATTTCTCGCTACACTGGCGGTAGAGGATTACGACGTCGGCATAAAAAATCTCATCCCACGATACAAGTGTCTTAATTTACGAGGTGATTATGTAGAAAAATAATGTATAGTATATGTATATGTCTAATAAAAAGTTTGTTCAGATTATTGGTTGCTATTTAATTGGCAAATGGGTACTAGTTTCCGGATGAGCCTCGTAGGTATCGTCACAATGTTAAAATCATCCCAAATAGTCAGGTTTTATTTACGAGGTAGGCGCCATAAATTCTCGGCCTAGGATATAGAAAAAATAAACTTGGTAAAATATAACAATTTTTATTTCTCAATATAATCTCCCCTAACTTCGATACATTTATTACGACGATCAATTAATAATTCTAAACAAGCTACTTGCAACCCACTACCGTCCTTAAAACGATTCCTCTCCTCCATCGATTCCTTTCTGGATAGAGGATCATAGTACAGAACGATTATTTCATCTCCTGTGACAATGGACTCTAAAATCGATTTCGGGTCGTCTCCACAACATTTCATTTAAAAATGAGCGCGCACATTCGACCCGACGTTCACATTGGAGAGCGAAAGATGATCTTGCACTATCCTGCACCATCTTGCACTCACCTTATTCATACTCAAATCGTTATGGAGAATTCGGTGAAAACTTGTTTCAGAAATGTTAGACATCACTGCCAATATTAATAATAAGACTTTCAAACTTCAAAGGGTGATTTGCCAATACTATTTCTACAATAATTAAAATATTTTGAGGCGTTATCAGTTCAATTGGCCGACCGAAGCCATCTCATCTTCAAGATTCTTGACCCAAACGGAAGCGTTTTGCCCACTTTTTTACAGTGGAATATGAAGGAGATAAATCACCATAAACGCCGTTTAAACGTTGTTTAATGTGATTAGGTGTATGCCCTTCTTTTGTTAAAAATTTAATGACCGCGCGGTACTCAATTTTCGTTACCTGAGTCATTTTCATGCACTAGTCACGTCGTCTGGTTGGCTATTAAAAACGACTACTCTTTGAGCCGTAATTTATATATATATACATATATATATATATATATATATATATATACACAATAGTAGGTCTTGCACATCTGCAACTATGATGGAACGGAATTTGAACACGCTCGAACCTGTATAAGCCTGTCAGGCCGACAATTTATGGCGCCTACCTCGTATGCCATTTTTGACAAATATTTTAATAATACGAATATTTTGCAAAATAAAAGCGAAAAGTTTTACACTGCGTTTTTACTGCTAGTGCCACTACATTTTGCGAATACGCGCAGAAGTAAAAATGCAGGGTAAAGATTTTTTAATTAAAAATGAACACAGTAAGCAACATTTTTATACAGCAAAAAGGGCAGAAACAACTATTAAAGCACGCGTGCACGTGAAAGAAATGTTCCTCGGTAAGATCAACATTCTAAATGTGAGCTATGTCCATACTAAGGGTATGCACATTAACCTCTAAGAGCGCAGGTTCGCGAGAAAATGCACGAGTCTTGTACTATTCTCGCGCCATTTTCCGCATTATGTGCGGTCCTACATTACGACCCTAATACAGGCCGAAGATTTACATGCTGCAGAACCAACATACAATTTAGGGCGTAGTGCATTACGTTTTAGTTCGCGTAAAACCGCGTAAATTGTAATACGGATTTGATAGAGTTATGCACGTTTGAATGTAGTAAATTTGCATATAAAACGTATGTCTATTAAATATGCGATTATTAGACTTTACGTTTAACAATAAATCATAATTGCGGAACTATTTTAAAGTTATACGTACAAGGTATAATAAGTTACCATTTATAATAGACTTCTACAAGATATATATGTACGGGAGCTTTTCATTTTATCTTGAACACTATTTATTTCCATTACTTTTGCAGGTACAACAAAAGGTTTCAAATAAAGGTTGTGGTGTTTTATATCTACTAATTAAAAATGTGATAATTATATATAAATACATTTTCAAACGGGAAATTGATTGTTTAAATGTTCTCAAACCATTAAAACATTAAACAGTAGTGTTCTATCTCGTTGCCAAACCAACGTCTAATTGATTCTTAAGAAATTTTGCAGGAAGTCATCTACTTGTGCAAAAGAAATAAAGTAGAGGGGAAAACAACAACAACAATCAAAGAAATTGCAGATCTTCCTGATCGTAGTTCTCCTACTAAATGCCCGCTAGCATAAACTGGAGTGAGTTCACGACAAAAAAAATATATGCGCCACCCGTTTGAATCAAGGAGAACTACCCTGAAAAACGGGAACACAAGGTGGAGGGGTGGGACAGGAAAAGAATCGTTATTACTACAACTTCTTTAATGTAAATAAAAGAGAATAGTACTCAATAAAAACGAAATATTAGCATGAAACTGTTAATGAACAAAATTTAACTAAGGAATCGACGGCTACTACGTTCGATTTAACATCGATCGTACATATGTAGAAAGGCAATTCGTTAAAATTACTTACATAAAATGTACAAATTTAAAAAAATATATTCGTTATAATATGAATATAATCCTTGTGGTTAACAAAAAAATAAAACATGAATTGTAAAATATTCGAAAAACGTAAATTACCAAAAATTTAGTCAGTTTCTAATAAAGATAATAGTGAAAGAAAAGATTCCTAGAGTATATTCATACGTCAAGGAGAATTACTTAAATAAAATAAAGTTAAAAGAAAAAGATGTTTAAAATGTAGACAAAAAATAATGTTTGTAAACAGAAAACAAAAGGAAACGATAAGTTCACTTATCTGGGCTAATGCTCAACTGGAGCTTTCGAGAAACCTTGTGTTATCGTGGTCGAGCGTTGGTAAATCGGCGCTAGTCCTGTCCCCGGGCTGAATAGGACGCAATCTTATATGTGGGCACACACGCAGCAAAACACTTACAGTGAACGCAGTTAAACTCTACCCTTCAGTAGATTCCGGCAAAATGTGCTTTAACGAAAACCCAACAAAAAAAAAACCTAAAATGTGGAAAATAACGATCTATAAGCTAATAAGATCTAATATATCTAATCAATCTAATGAAATATCTTTAGAATAATTGATTACCTCGGATGGATGGAGCGTTTACACACCCACGCAGCAACAGCTCTACCCTTCAGAGGATTTCGGCAAATGAGCTTAGGGATAACCTAACAAAAAAACCCTAAATGTGGAAAATAACTATCTATTAGCATAAACCTAATGAAACATGACTACAATAATTAATTACCTTGGTTGGATGGAGGGTTTGCTAGCCGATGATTGAAGATTACTACTGGCGTGCCGTCGTAAAAAAAATTAAATATATCCGACAATGTCGGTGATGGTAATTACAAAAAACGAAATAGAGCCACTCACAGTACTTAATTATGATAACTGTGAAAATCTTTTAAATCCTACTTTGCGTAGAGGCTAAGCGCTACAGCAGATTTTCGCAAGCGTACCATCTTAGTTAATGGTCAACACCAGAAAAAAAGCGGGGTTAATTACCAATCAACGAACATTGTGCATTCTATTGCAGTGAACTTAGGTAAATTTAGATACAAAAAAAAAACCAAAACAAAAAAATAAAGAGAAAGAAAGACGTGATGAAAATTGTTCAATAACCAACCTTTATAATTGAAATTTGACACTTTACAATATATCATTAATAGAAATTATAAATTTTGAAGCATATTAGAAAAGATAACGTAGCGACATCTATTGTAAACATAAAACAACCCTTGACAATAAGAAATTCAATTATGTTTACAAAGTAGAATTTGACACGTTACTAATTGTTTAAAATGTGTTTTCGCTGTTAATTTGAAATTATAAAAAATTGGCCCAACCACTTGGAAAATTACAGGCATTTTTATTCATTTCCTCTTTTAATCATTTTTTTCGTTCCCACGAAGGGCTATTTTTTCTTTTGAAAGCACCAGAAGTGGATTCATCTGACCAAGCAGTTTCATTTGTTGGTAAAACTGTCATCTTTTCATCTTCTGAACTTCTGTGAGTTCTTGGACTGGTAATATTTTACACAGTTTTTTAAAAGTTCGATGGATCGTGTAAAGCAACGTATTAAGATGTTATAACTTACAAGACAGGCGAACATTTACGAACGTATTTGCAGAGGGAGTTTGCAGATTCTGATGCAGTTCTATATATTGTCTCCTTGCAGCATATCTATTTTTTATTCTTTTCTGCGTAAATATAGAATATTTCTACTTTTTCGGCTGTAGCGTAACCGATGTTAATTGACAGATTGATAGCTGGCAAAAATAAACAGAAGAGTGAGTTGCGGAGTATTTAATAAATAAAAACCAATAAAAATCCATCTCCGCAAAAAATGTCAAATCAAACTAATACTAAATACATTATACTATAAAATGCAAGTGTATACACAAACATACCTGCCGGTCGGAAACGCCCCGAACGCTATAGTTGAATGCTGCACTGCGAGACTACGACTCGCAGCCTTTTTCTTATCTAAATGTGAGAGAGTCATCAAAAAGAAGGATTATTCAAACTAATGATTCATTGAGTTAGAGTTTTTATTGGATTCTAAAAGGCATTGTTAATTCTTGTATTTATACAGTTATTTATTTCGAATGAATTGAATTACTTGATCATTGGAATTGGGAATCGTAATTTATTGGTGTTAACGTTGGTTCTTTTTGTTCTTTCGAGTACAACGGATTAACTATAAAACAAATGCTCATATAAGTATTGTACGTACCCGATCGAATCGTCGATTTCCATACGGTATGTCGGATAAACAACGTGTAAAAAAGGGTTTAGAGGGCAAAAAATCCTAATAAAACAGAAAAAGGTGAATCTGTATAAAATTGTTTCAATATTAAATTAATTCTAGAAGGATATTAGTGTCAATTAAAGATAGATCATTATTCAACAAATGATTTTCGTGTTTTCTAATAAAAATTGCCTCCAACATATTTAAGCCAGGTGATTACTTTGTTGCAAAAGTTCTATGTCGCTGTTTTTGAAATCCTGGCCTGTATTTAAAAAATCTTGTTGTTTATTGTTATTATATCCTGCATTTGTCATATCTTCCTTCTTTGTTGTCGTTATTATTTTCTCTCATTTTACCGTGTTCTGTTAATTGTTGTTATTTCTTTGCTTTATCGAACTTTATTATAATTAATTAATTATGGTAAGTTTGTTTAAATATATTAGTTTTTGATAGACAATATGTCTATTTTTTAGGTTTTTTGTGTTGATACTTACGTACGTTGTGTTGTTACCTACGTACTGTACGAAGCCATCATAAAAGTAACAACACAAAAAACCTAAAAAATAGACATATTATCTATCAAAAACTAACATATTTAAACAAACTTACCATAAGTAATTAAATACAATAAAGTTCGATAAAGCAAAGGAGAAACAATAATTAACAAACCAAGTTAAAATGAGAGAAAGAAAATAATAACGAGCACAAAGAACGAAAGTATGACAAATGCAGGTTATAATAACAGTAAATGACAAGAATAATTAACGCTTTTGGAACTGAGATTTGACAGTTTGACAATTGTTATGATTACTTTGCTTAGCAACGAGCTCTTTAGATCAGTCTGGAATCACAAGAAACAATTTGGCGCTCTACCCTGGCCAACTTTGCGTAACAACGAAAACAGATTACCAAAACCTTTATTGCTGCATATCGTCATAATTCTTAAGTTTAAGTATAATATGTATATGTGGTATGGTTGGATACGTTTTTCGATTACCTTCCCGAAAACGTAAAAATATACAGGTGTTCTATTTAAAAAAAGAAAGTTGACGTCACTTCCGGTGAAACCGGAAATACAATTGAAATGCTGATAACGGCAAAAGTTAGTTTACCAAAAATATAAATCGACCCATTTATTCTAAAAACGCTAGCTTCTATCTTTCAAAAGTTAACATGGGGGGGGGGGGGGGGACACTTTAGGCCCTCACTGTATAAAAGTGTATACCTTTTAACAATTTTTTTGTCGGCGTATTTTTGTAGCTATTATATTATAACAAATTGGACATACTACGTTAATGTTATTGGCGCACTACGAGCCCTAACAACTATATATTGGGACAAAATAAAATACGTACATGCGTAGTTCGGGTATTTGGCAGTTTATTTTTTTGAATATTTTTTTATTAATTATAATAATGGTGAATAAGCAATGGTTTAAATATCAATTAATAACAAAACATATTTATTGTTTCTGAATAACAAACCTTATAACATGTAAATGTAACGAAAATGCGTGATAACTAAATATTGGGACAGTATCAAGTAACTGTCAAAAATGAAACAAAATAAGAGAAGTTAGCTGCGAAAACAACGCAGAACGAAACGTCAGATTAATCGGCAGTTACTTTCTTATTGCATTTGAGTGAATCGCTGCGTTTACTGAACAAAATGGTATGTGGTATCTTTACAAATTCAAAAATTCGTGAGTTAGTGCTTAAAAATTATTGCCACAATAAAACAATACGTGAAGTGGCGGATGAACTTAATATTCCTAAAACTACAGTGTAGAATAGCATTAAGCATTATAGAGAATTTGCAAATATCCTCGATAAAAAACGCAAACGTCTGGGTCGCCCAAAAATAGTTTCTGATAAGAATAAAAGAATATTAGTGAAACTATGTAAAAAAAAAACAACAAAATCAGTAAGAGGCTAAAACTAAAAATTTATAAAGCGACGATAAGGCAGGTGGTAACTTGTGCAGCAGAGACAATGTGTTTAACGAAGAAATAAGAGGAAAGAACAAAAATTTTTGAAAGGAAAATCATTAGAAAGATTTGTGGACCAGTCTGAGTAAACGAAAACGAATACAGAAGAACGTATAACAACGAGATAGATGGAGAGGGGATAAAAGGGGGAAACTATAGAAAAAGTAATGAAAGCAATGAGAATAAAATGGTTCGGGCACATAAATAGAATGCGTAATGACTCAGTAGTGAAAAGGGGAAGACCTAGAATCAGATAGGAAGATCAGGTCAAAGAAGACCTAAGAAGATTGGGAGTAGGTGATTGGCAGAACAAAGTGAACGACGAAAGGAATGGAAAAAGATAGTACAAAGAGCGAAAGCACAGAACAACCAGTAAAGTTAATGTCAAAAGTAATATGGAGTGACCCACTATAATAAAAGAGTCTTTAGAACTCATTAGAGTGGCTACAATTCCGGCAAGAATGTATAGCCATGTATATATGTATATATTGAAATATCTTTCTCAGGGTTTCTACTCTAAATTTTGTTAAATTTTCAAATTTAACTCTATTAAATGATTTTCGTAGGTTCGGGGGTATCCCTAGATACCCTTGTGGCAATTTTGAATGAATTTGTAACTTAGTGAAATCAGATTAACGAATTTTTTAAGATTTTAAAATCAACTAACCTTTAAACTTTCGAACGACGCCAATGTAAATGAACACTCTGTTTAAATACACACCACAGGAACTGCCTGTTCTGGATATTTAACCCAATTTGCTTTTCTAATAATGACTTTGAATACACCACGAACACTTATCTTTGGATTGGATTCACGACAAACTTTGATTCAACCAAGGCCGAATAAAGATTGGTGATAGTTGAGGGCGTCGTTACTCTTTCATTTATTTTAAATCGCGAAAGACCGGCGATTGTTTTCTTTCACAGCCAATTTTGATAATTTGCCTAAATAGAAACTAACTTTTCGATGACTTTCAATCAAAATGATATTAGTACACGAGAACGCATGCAGTGACTTAACCAGGAGGTTGTTTGTTGATAATTCTGTGGTACGAATTGTCACCAACAAGCTTTAAAAGAGAAAATCCACTACTAATTTATGGAAACCTTTCAGATAAGGATTTAATTGACGAAATATTATCTGTTGTGCTTTGAAATTTACGTTGTTGCTTATTCCAGACGATTTTTACTTTAATTTAGAAGAAGTAATTGAATAGGAAAATTGATAAATGAGTAGAATTGTCCATGATACCCCACACTCGTCGTTATCTGGACTTATAATCAATTTCTACCATCCTCGCCTCAAGGACGGTTGGCTTAGGGGGGGAACGGTAACGCAAAAATTACCAATTATCCCCGCAAGAGGGGTATTTGGTTGCCAACGAGTGGCCAGCCTGACATTTACTTCAGTATCGAAATGACAACCGAGAGAAATTGTTGTCGTCGTAAACACGACGTTGAACATAACATAACAATATATATATGCAAAAGAGGCCCAAGAAATACTTTAAGGCAAACTACGACTGAATGGAGTCACGAAACTGAACTAAAGGGAATGTTGTCGCCAGTGGATTAATAAATGTGGATTAAAGTTTTATAAGGTTGAATTACAAGTAACAATTTAAAAAAATGTTATCTTATAGGCAAAGGAAAAGCCACTGTTGACGGAAAAACAAAAAGAAAGCTGATATCACATGAGCAAGAGTCAAGAGTAATTTTTAGTAATGAATCGAAATTCGACGTATGAATTGGTGATTTCTGCAAACGCGGCCATTTTAAACCAACGATTTATTTGAATGAGCGCATATTTGTTTGGGTCAAGAACTTTTTTTTCTCTGTGTACGTTAAGCTTATTTGAACCTAGGTGTTGCAAAATATAATGATTGGTTAAAGCGGAGATCAAATTGAATTTGCACGTATTAGAAAGTTTATCACTGTCTCTAAAGCCTATTTAATTTTGTATTTTTGTACTCTTCAGAATTATCAAATAATGAATCTAATTGCTGACACTGCTAACGCTGCTGCCAATACAACCTTAAATTCTCTGTTTCGACTTTTCCAGCTTTATCGAACTGTGAAATATTAATAGTTATTTAATGCGAGCCTAAATGTCCAATGCGAGTCCAATTACTTAGCGTCTGTGACTAATTAAATACATAATTAACTTAGGAATTCTTTCCCATATTTTCGATTCTGTTTACTTTCTGTTTGGAGCTTTCATTTCTCCTTCTTCCGGTTTTCCACTTATCAAGTAATTCCCAGCAAATCAAAATCGGATCGATGCCGTTTAATTAACTAAGGGAAAGCTGATCCCTTACGATTGTGTCGAGTGGAACGCTGACTGGGAGAGTCATCGAAGCATGTTAGTTACGCGCAAATATGCCAATTAACAGACGAGACCTGCGTTTTGACAGCTTGAACGAATCGCCGAAAATGATAACCTTGACCTATTTGTATGTAGGTTATTTTGCGTTCCAACCCAGCGGTATTTCATCTCAGTACATTCCATTCGAAAGCAAAAACGTTTTCAACGCCGGGGGATGAAGCAGAAAAAGTGACGAATGAGAAGCAGTGAAAAAGTTGATTAGTTAGCGCTGATTTAATTATGTTCAGTACGTCTACATTTATTGTTAAAATTTGAGTAATGAATCGACGGGTCTATGTGGTTGGACAGTCAATTAGCCGTTAAATTATTATTAACGAGCTCAGCATGTAGAGCCGCGATGGCTTGTTTGAAAGGTCTTGCGCGAGAATTAATAGACTTTTCTTCCTGTTGTTTAGGTTTAAGCAAATATTATATCAAAGGAGACATGCGACGAGGAAAAATTATGTAGAGGATAAGTCGCGAAATATTAAACAATGATGACACATTTTTAAGAACGTAACTAAAAAAAAACGCCCCATTCCAAATAGCGCTATTAGGTACTCCTCTTACTTGCAAGTACATTTTTGCTTTAAATTTTTACAAAAACGATGAAAGAAAATTTTTGGTACAAATCGATTTATTGGTTTTCAAAATATTCGCCGTTAAGGTTTACACAAAGGAAAAAAAGCTCTTGACTCAAACAAATATGCATTCAGTCAACCAAATCGTAATTTTAAATGGCTGTAAACACATACTTTTTTAAAGAAATAATTTTTCTGGCATCATTATTCAAACATATGATTTCTTGAAACAAATAATCTCAAGTTTGATATGAAAATATATCTGTTTGATTTAATATACATAATATGTTTGATTCAATAATACAGTTCTTTCTTTTAAAAAACTTTGTTAGTTATATTTCTCTCTACCATTTATTTGACTTCACCTTTTAAAATATACATAGATGTAAACTTTTCTGCTGGTTAATTGTAAAAATTTTATGCAAATAATATGATTAATTCAATAAAAATTGGATTTTTTAGTATGCTACCATTTTAGGAGCGTTTGCCATTAAAAGGTTAAATAAATATATATTTATTAAACAACATATTTCTATCGTTTCAAGTATGCTGTTACTTTGACAAATGTATTATTCTGTTGGTACTTCCCAAGAACCTGTAAAGTGAATCTGGTTAGGTTAGGTCTCGATGTCGAAGTTGTAACCTGATTTTAACAATATTAATAACATTAAAGTTAGGTATAATGCGCCGATAACTTTAAACAGACTGTAGTATATACAAATTGTTATAATATATAGCTACAAAAATACGTCGACAAAAAAATTGTTAAAAGGTATGCACCATTATACGAGGGTCACGCTATATATTTTGAGATACAAGAAAACTACAAGTCTTTTTACGAAAATGATTTTATTTATGTTCAAAATAATCTCCTCTTGCATCAATGCACTTTTGTAACCGAAGTTTCCACAACGTAAAAGCGTGAAGCTAGTCATCTCTTGGAATGCTCTCAAAAAATAGATGAATTGCTTCATCTATCTCATCCCCCGTCGTGAAACGTCGACCATGTAAATGTTTCTTTAGGTTGAAGAACAACCAGAAATCACACATGGCTAAATCAGGCGAATAGGGTGGATGTTCAATGAGTTTTACCTTATTTTCACGTAAAAATTTAACTGTCGGCTGTGCACTGTGTGACGATGCATTGTCGTGATGCAACATTAACCCGCGTTTGTTGGCTGGCTCAAGAACTGCAGGTAAACATTTTGTGGTGTACCAGTTTGCTGTGACTGTACGTTGATTTTCCAGCTTCATTGCTTTTACTAATCCGATACTACGGAAGAAAACTACGTACATAACTTTCATGACAGCCCTTTGCCTTTTGGCCATTGTTGCTGTTGGTGCATCCTCGTGGATCCACACGCGGTTCTCCTGGCGGGTAGGAATATCGTAAAATGGGATGTAAGTTTCATCACCTGTTACTATTTTTGATAGAATGCGATGTCCACTATTATTTAACATTTCCAATGTTTCCCGAGCGATTCTTACTCGCTCTGCTTTTTGGAAATCGGTAAGCGTGTGTGGCACCCAACGAGTAACAATTTTTTTCATCCGAAGATGGTCATGTAAAATTGAATTTGCTGTTGCGGATCCAACACCAGGAGTTGCCTCAATCACTTGATAGGTGCATCTTGGATCTTCGTCGATCATACGTCTCACACTCTCAATGTTTCCAGCGGTAACTGAAGAACAGGGCCTACCGGTACGTTCCTCATCACCAAGCGATATCCGTCCTCTTTTAAATTCGTTATACCAGCAAAACACAGTTGCACGTGAAGGACTTTCATCACCAAATGCGAGTTGCAATCGTTCAAGACTTCGTTGTTCACTTAAATCGACCTTAAAATCGTAGTAAATCATTGCGCGTACATGTTCTCTTGACAAGTCCATGTTTCGATGACAAATCGTACCTACCACGTTTATTCTATGACAGCAGCGACTCAACTAACAGTCAGAGTTTACTACTTAAGGATGGTAGTATTTGGAAATGCAGTGTTGCCAGCTCTAACTTCTCTACTTTTGTGGCATCTCAAAATATATAGCGTCCCTCGTATAGGTATCTATAAATACAATTATTATTCATGTATACGTAATTTTGTAATTGTATACGTACAAAATTATTTCAATGAAGATGACAACCACAAAACAACTTGTGTGTTGTGTGTACAGATACATGAAGATTAAAGTTATACTTCTTCTGCTTTTGTTTACAAAGAATATTACAAAACTTACTACCTCGGTAATCCTGTAGGAATCTTGAGAATCGCGAACGAGTGACAGAGATAACTGTATGGTTGGGTGCTTGAAGGGTGCTAGATAAGGGTATTATAACATAAAAGGTAGAAGGGTTCTAGATACTCTGACAAAAAGGTAGGAGATGGAACAGCAGATACCTCAACAGACTTATGCATGCAAGCATGTCTTATCACTTACCTTTGTTGTTATATCAAAAAAAGAGGAAATGTACTCACAGTTAGCTGCAAAATATCAAAACGGAAAGATTAAAGCATTATTAAATGTGGTGAATTGAATCGCAATTTATTTAAACTGCTAACAGGTCAGTAACGCCTTACTGGCCATGAAAATGATATCGGCGAGATTTTTGCAATTTTCGCTAATCCCTAATACAATCAGGAATTCTGATATTCATCAATCTGTGGCATGTATTTTATTATTTGAGTAATTCCACGTCAAGTGGACCAATGTTTCACACTCGACTATCTCACATTTGAATAAAATTTTGCATAAATGTTGCCTATTGTATGAAACTAAGCTGTGCAAAATTTGACATCATAAAAGTACAGATTTGGAGGTCCTATGGACGCTTGAATCAAGGGTGCCAAAATGTCGCGAGTCGTACAGCATTTTCAGCTAACTTTCAGAGGCTGTATACACAAATATATTAGTAGTAAGGGAAGGAGGTTCGGGGATATTGCAGATATGTTTAACCTTTGCAAACCTATGAAATTTTAGCCATGCGGCATTGTTAGTTTTCATGCTACTGAAGCTCAAAGTCAAGAACAAATTTCGCGCGACAAATTTGTGCAGGCCTGTATCAACAAGAGTTGACAAGATGCAGAGCTATTCTTTGACAAACCTTCAAAGAATATGCTTGTGATAAAGCCCTCTGAATCTCAGTACTTCATCTTGAATACTTTATTAAATATAATTGTTTAAAGTTGCCACCAAAAATTTACGCATTAAGTTTGGCAGTTTTTAGTACCCTGTATCTCAAATTTGACAACTCCAATTTTTTTGTTTTAACTACCATTAGAAAGAGCAAAAATTGTTTTATGAGAAAATGTTACTTTTATTTTATATGCATATCAATCAAGTGTTCAAAATAAGAAAAAAGTTCTAGCATTTATGCGAACTGTTGTAATATACTTAAACTTAATTTAATAATAGCTTCTGTTTTTAGTTAAAGCATAGATTATTTGCTAAAACTCTGTAGGATAAACATAACACAGAAAAAATGTTTTTATGCTTCTTTTGCTAAAGAAGTGCAGAGGCTAATAGTGACAGTTTTCTCATTGCCGGTGTGAACAAAAAGTGCTGTTGAACCCTTTGTGAATTGAAAATTTTGTTCAATGTTGTCCTGCAACTTACAATGTTGACCCATGGGGATATGTGTTGCTTTTCCTTCAAGTCTCTGATAAAGTCATTATAATCAGCACAATTACCACACTTCTGGGTGGTAGTAGCCTGTGCCCAGAGTTCTTTTGGATCAAAACCACCTGTCAGTGCAATTTGATTAATTTGGCTACTTATAGCGCTTTGCACTTGACTAATTTTGCGTTTTGCGTGGCCTTGTGCATTACACTTACTGGTCTTTTGAAATTTCAAGGGCGAAACACCAACTGAAGTTAAACTTGCACTGAGCTTTTCTGTTGTTGAAGATGACACAATGCAGTGGTTTTGAGTTTACAGTCCTTCTGCACCATTGAGCACCTTGAGCACCATTTCTGGCGAGGAGCAAATACTTTCTTTGTGAGTACTTTCAGCTGATTTACTGAATCATCATCCAGAGGTCTTAATCCTTTTTTTGTGTTATGACCAGTTTTTGAAAATGGGTTACAACAGCTCCTTTGCAAAAACTCAAACCCGGTTAGAAACAGAGCTTCATGATGAAGGCAAACTGTTGATCCAACATCAAGGACTTGAGCAGAGCGCTGTTGTAACAAAATTTATTCATTAGCAGAAAATTCGTCGATTAATGTTAATCCTTGTTTTGAATTATAGGTCCCACAGATTATATTTAGATTCACTAGAACAGCCAATACTACAACATGGAAATTCACCTGCCTCCATTGGATCCATGGGTCAACATTGTGAGTTGCAAGATAACATTGAAAAAATTCACTTTTTGTTCACCCCAGCAATGAGAAAACTGTCACTGTCAACCTGTGCACTTTTTTAACAAAAGAAGCATAAAACATTTTTTCTGCGTTAATATGTTTATCCTGCAGAGTTTTAGCGAATAATCTATGCTTTAGCTAGAAATAAAAGCTATTAAAGTAAGCTTAAGTATGTTACAACAGTTCGTATAAATGCTAGAATTTTTTGTTATGTTGAACACTTGGTTGATGTCTCTAAAATAAAAGTAACATTCTCTGATAGAACAATTTTTGCCCTTTCTAATGGTAGTAAAACAAGTAAATTGAAGTTGTCAAATTTGAGATACGGGGTTCTAAAGACTGTCAAAATTTCATGCGTAAATTTTTTGTAGCAACTTTAAACAATTATATTTAATTAAATATTCAAAACGAAGTACTGAGACTTGAAGGACTTTATCACAGGCATATTCTCTGAAGGCTTATCAAAGGACAGCTCTGTACCTTGTCAGCTCTTGATGATACAGGCCTGCCATAATGGCTACAAATTTGTCGTGCAAAATTTTTTTTTACTTTGGGCTTCAATAGAAAAATAATAATACCACATGGCTGAAACTTAATAGGTTTGCAAAGGTTAAACATATCTGCAATATCCCTAAACCTCCTTTCCTTGCTACTAATACATTTGTGTACTATAAACAGCCTTCGAAAGTTGGCTGAAAACGCTCTACGGTTCGCGCGACATTTTGGCACCCTTGAATCAAGGATCTATAGGACCTGCAATTTTTAATTTTATGATGTCACATTCTGCACAGCCTAGTTTCATACAATAGGCAACATTCATGCAAAAGTTTATTTAAATCTGAGATGGTCAAGCGTGGCTGATTCTGAAAATTGATCCTCTTGACATGGAATGACTCACTTTTTTACAGAGGAATTTCAACGTTAGTTATCCAATGGTAAAAATATACTATTCTTGACTTTCATTTGCAACCACAAGTATGTGGTAAGTAATTACAAGTACAAACACGACAATTATATCAATTAATGCACAGTTTCAAACACTAACACACAGATACCTACGAATTCATTTAATCGATTTGATTAAGACTGTTGGCGATTAATAAAATTATTCTTCTAATATGAACATGTAGACGTTGTTAAATCCATTATCCTACTTGCCTTTTATTTTATGCATTTACATCTCACCGCTTACGAACCACCTTCTCATATAATCTAAATTAGGACTAAAACTGCGATTGTAAAGGATTCACGCAACGGAAATTGCCGACGACGCGCGAAGCGCACGATTCTAACTGGTGTTGGGCGATTATGAATGATATAATCGAGATATATCGATTATACCCGAATAATCGATCATTCTATTATGGTTCAGAAATCATTCATTATTCGTTTCGACTGCGCAGGAGCACACAAACGGATTACGATTCGAGATCTTCGAGTTTCGAAATAATTCACTCGTCACTCGGATTTTGTCAAATAATCGTGGAAAATAATCGAAATCGCTAGTAAATTTCGAATGATCATTCGATTATTTTAAACGATCATTTCGATTCATTCGATTATTGAAATATATCGATTATGCCCAACACTAATTCTAACGTATATTTGTTTGACTCAACAAAATTATGTCAAATAAAAACGTTTGTACATTCAAACAAATTCAATCTGTTCTTAAAAAATGTGCTTTCACTCAAATAAACCTTTGTTGAATTAAATAAATAATTTCAAAGATGTATATTTGTTTGATTTAAGATCTATTTTTCTCTGTATATACATTTTTGCATGCGTTCGAACCAATTCTCGAAACATCATGCCCAGTCGCAGAACAACAATGTATAAAAGGGGTACGAAAGATAACGAGATACATATGTATCAAAATTTACAGTAACCTTCAAAGAATCTCCTGGAAAGCTACTGCATATATTACCTTTGTACTCCAATAGCAACACAAAATATCACAGTTTCTCAATGCCCTTAGATATTTAGAACATGCCAGTAACCATACAAATTCAGAAAACCCACATCTTCAATTCTTTCTATCTATAGCAACTCGTATTTTGCAGTCGCAACGCTATAACCCATGACATATTTATGCGGATTCGTTTCAAGCATTATTTATGCATGTGCCTTTTATATTTCGAATGGATTTTTTCTCGCCGAACGGCAGGCAGTGATATTCGATATCTCAGTGTACTGCGAAACAACCGTGACGCTTTCATTCCTACAATTTACCGCAAGCAGCGATCTCTCGTTATTCCCACGACGATATTCGAAGTTACAGCAATAGTTGATAGTATCCCAGGTGTTCGCTAGCTTAGATACAGATAGGAGAACAGCGTTTCCTGAACTAGGGTACGATTTCCAATAACTTCTTGCTTATTTATTGTTGTTGGATGCCTTCTCTATATTATAATTGAGCTGTTCTCAGAAATTTAGTGAGAATGTTGAGTGAGATATAGATAAACTTCTAATAATTAAAAATGAGATTGTTAGAAAAGGAAGGTTTTGGGCAAGCAGAATATCTCATACAATGTTAATTCAATATTCAATCAATCACAGAGTCTTAGCCGGTTAGGAAAATGAAAAATGGCCTCGCGTGTATTTACCGATTGTTAGTTTCTGTGTGGGTACTACTCCAGTTTGTCGCAAATCTCTTTATTTTTTAGGCCAACTAGGAATGTGACATTTACCGGCAGTGGAACTGACTCTGCTACGAGAAAAGCATACAGCTGATCGATATTGTTCTATAAGAGGCAACATTCAAGGAAAATCTGGTTTAGGCTACACTCTTCAGCACCACATGGACACTTAGACGACTCAACAACGTTTATTTTATGTAGATGAGACGGGTACCTTCTGAAGATGTTTCTTATAACTGTTCTAACTACTTATACGGTGACTAAAGTTGGTGCTGATATGTTATCATATCATTACACGATCCATGATCTCATCCAAAAAAACATGCCCTTTAACTTTCATTTACGATAAAATCAAAACTCAACTATTAAACTGAAAAAACTATATCTACTTCCTTACCCTACCTCAGAGCACTCGAACATGCACGCATCCCACCCCGTCCTGCAACTTATTTCCGCGATCCAGTCAATGCAACTACAATAACATTTCGACTTACATCTAGAGAGACAAATGTTGGGGCTTGTACTTCGCCGACATTGGTGCACCGTTCAGCCAGCGACACACACTAATCGAATGGAAAGCCGAGGGCCAATTACAGCTTAATCTATATACATGAACTTTACGGTTAGATACCGGTCTCGCAAGGACCGTACCGCTCGACTCGCTATAAATAAGGCGCAGAACTGCGCCAAACTTGACAACTTCCGTGTAAATCAGTCGGAGGAGAGTTTGTGGAATGGGATTAAGACGTTCGAATTACAAGAGATTCCCATGTCGCGGACGAATTGGCCAATAAATAACGCCGCACGCAATAAGGTAGCGAAACTGCGGTTGACTGCCGCTCGCTAGGGGGTGGGAGAACTACTTCTGGCGAACACCTCGAATATGCAAAGTGTCAGATTTAATGTGAAGGTTACATAAAGATTTGTTTTACACGCCACAAACGTGCTTTCCTTGCAATCACGAGGATGGTATGAGAAGTACCCGTGTTTGGAGACAGATGGCACTTAGTGTCAAAATCTGCATTACCAACTGCGAGACTATTATTTAGTTTGTCAAAAATTCGGAGAGATTCATCGAGTAGTATTGTTTTGAGAGTTGTTGAAAGAGAACAAGTTTATGCAA
Source organism: Dynastes maya (assembly GCA_029619315.2). Classification (NCBI taxonomy): domain Eukaryota; kingdom Metazoa; phylum Arthropoda; class Insecta; order Coleoptera; family Scarabaeidae; genus Dynastes; species Dynastes maya. The sequence continues at coordinate 14,787,655 of JAROYE020000008.1, forward strand.
TTGTGGAATCATGGAGAAATAACAATACCAGTCAGTGACTCGATTTCTTTTTTTGGATAGAAAACTATGTGCAGAAATCAAAGATAAGCTGGATGCAGTAAAGCATTGCTTGGACATGTTTAAGCGGAATAGGAGTGAGTTTCTGCGGCGTTATGTAACTGCAAATAAGATATGGATACATGACTACACGCCAGAAACCAAAGGTCAGTCGGCAAAATGGGGTTTTCCCGGCGAACGTGCACCAAAGAACCATTTTTCGGGATTGATTGCTTGGAGAAGGGGAGGACAATGACGGGACAATACTATTACTAGATTTATTGGACCAATTCGATGCTGAACTAAAGAGAAAAAAGCTCCACCTAGCGAAGAAAAAAATTATCTACAATTATGATAATGCCCCGGCCCACTCATCGGCAATTGCGACAGCAAAACTAGTCCAGTTACGGTACAAACTGGTGCCCCATCTACTATATTCACAAGATTTGGCCCTTGTGACTTCTTTCTTTTGCCAAACTTGAAAAAATAGTTTGGTGGAAAGCGGTTCGCGTGAAATGAGGAGGTCATTACCGAAACAGAAGTCTATTCTGCAAAGTTCGATAAGTCCTATTATTTGGATGGCATCAAAAAGTTGGAACAGCACTGGACTAAGTGTATAGAGCTACAAGGAGATTATATCGAGAAATAAATTTACTAAATGCAAAACAATTGCGTCTTCCTTAATAGTAATAATAATAATGTTCTTTATTTCTACTGAAATGTAAGCTTACAAGAAAAAAGCGCACAAGAAGAAACCGGCGTCAAACAGAAATGCAGTTAAGTGAGATATTTACATCACATTTCATAATAAAATAAATTTAGTAATTAATATATTCTTTCAGGGAATATGGTTCAACATCACATATATATGAATGTGTCATCCTTTTAAATTTTCTAAAATTTGTCTCAGATTTGATATTGTCGGGCAATTTGATAAAGAGCATTATGCTATTGTATTGCTCACCTTTTGTAAATTTTGTCAATCTGTGTTTTGGAATATTATAATTAGCTTTGAACCTAGTACCGTATTCATGCATTTTTTCATTCTCTCTGAAATTTATTTTATTTTTGAAATTAAAGATAACACATTGAAACACATAAATTCCGAATAGTGTCAATAAACCGTTCGCTTTGAATAGCCGCCGAAGAGAGACACCGTAATCCAGACCCAGCAGTGCCCGCACCGCTCGCTTCTGTAAAATGAAAACGCGTTCCACATTCGACGCACATCCCCACAATATGATTCCATATCTAATGATTGACGCAAAATAGGCATGATACACTGTTTTCACAGTTGAAAAACTTATTTTCTTTAATATTTTTCATGCGAAGTAAACACCGCTGAGCCTGCCACATATCTGCTCTATTTGTTGATCCCATTTTAGCGTATCATCTATAGCAACACCCAAGAAAGAACAATGTTTGGCTAATTTAAGTTTTTGGTTATTTAAGGCTATACTACCCGGAGTTTCAGTACCTTCATTACATTTGAAGAAAATGCATCGCGTTTTATCTCTATTTATCTATAAATTTAATAATATTGAGCCGTTACGAATTAAACAAGAAAAGTCAACACCACTAAACAGCAAGTTAGTATCATCGGCATAATTCACAATTTGCTAATTGCTATTGGAAATATTTTCAAACATATCATTAATAAAAATTAAGAATAATAGAGTATGTAGTTTTACGCGGGTCACGTTATATATTTTGAGATACAAGAAAACTACAAGTCTTTTTACGAAAATGATTTTATTTATGTTCAAAATAATCTCCTCCTGCATCAACGCACTTTTGTAGCCGAAGTTTCCACATCGTAAAAGCGTGAACCCAGTCATCTTTTGGAATGCTCTCAAAAAATAGATGAATTGCTTCATCTATCTCATCCTCTCTCGTGAAACGTCGACCAAGTAAATGTTTCTTTAGGTTGAAGAACAACCAGAAATCACACATGGCCAAATCAGACGAATAGGGTGGATGTTCAATGACTTTTACCTTATTTTCACGTAAAAATTTAACTGTCTGCTGTGCACTGTGTGACGATGCATTGTCGTGATGCAACATTAGCCCGCGAATGTTGGCTGACTCAAGAACTGCAGGTAAACATTTTCTGGTGTACCAGTTTGCTGTGACTGTACGTTGATTTTCCAGCTTCATTGCTTTTACTAATCCGGTACTACGGAAGAAAACTGCGTACATAACTTTCTTGACAGCCCTTTGCCTTTTGGCCATTGTTGCTGTTGGTGCATCTTCCTGGATCCACACGCGGCTCTCCTGGCGGGTAGGAATATCGTAAAATGGGATGTAAGTTTCATCACCTGTTACTATTTTTGATAGAATGCGATGTCTACCATTATTTAACATTTCCAATGTTTCCCGAGCGATTCTTACTCGCTCTGCTTTTTGGAAATCGGTAAGCGTGTGTGGCACCCAACGGGTAACAATTTTTTTCATCCGAAGATGATCATGTAAAATTGAATTTACTGTTGCGGATCCAACACCAAGAGTTGCCTCAATCACTTGATAGGCGCGGCGCATCTTGGATCTTCGTCGATCATACGTCTCACACTCTCAATGTTTCCAGCGGTAACTGAAGAACAGGACCTAGCGGTACGTTCCTCATCACCAAGCGATATCCGTCCTCTTTTAAATTCGCTATACCAGCGAAACACAGTTGCACGTGAAGGACTTTCATCACCAAATGCGAGTTGCAATCGTTCAAGACTTTGCTGTTCACTTAAACAGACCTCAAAATCGTAGTAAATCATTGCGCGTCATGTTCTCTTGACAAGTCCATGTTTCGATGACAAATCGTACCTACCACGTTTACTCAATGACAGCAGCGACTCAACTGACAGTCAGAGTTTACTACTTAAGGATGGTGGTATTTAGAAATGCAGTGTTGCCAGCTCCAACTCCTCTACTTTTGTGGCATTTCAAAATATATAGCGTGTCCCTCGTATGATTTGAACCAGTCATTAGCTATGCCCCTGATACCACAATGTTCCAACTTCGCAAGCAAAATAGAGTGCGATATTGTGTCAAATGCTTTTGATAGGTCTAGAAAAAAGACCACATACTAAATTATTATTTTCCAGTTGAGATAGTATCCACTCTGTATATTCAAATAATGCCGTAGTAATACTTCTTCCGGAAATGTAACCATGCTGATTTGTATTAAAGAGGTTATGTTTTGCGAAAAACAAATACAGCTGCTCTGAGACTATTGCCGCAAAAATTTTTGCGAAAGTGGTTAGATGACTAATAGGTCTGTAGTTCTCTACGTTGTTGTAATCTCCTTTCTTATGTACTGGTACGATAATGGCATATTTCAATGATGTTGGAAACTCACCACTGGATAAGGACGTATTAATAATATGACAGAGAGGATCAGCAATTACAGCAAAACAACTCTCTATAACATGCAACGGTATTTTATTAACGCCGACAGAATGTTTATTTTTTAGCCGGTGTATGATTTCCTTTAAATCTAATGGTATTACAGGTCTGAAGAAGAAGGTGAATGAATTTTGATTAGCACTTAACACAGATATTTATGATACCATCCTCGATTATTGCAGATTTTAGTACATCTGACGATAAACATATCTTGGTAGTAAACATACTAACAAGGAACCACCCCAATCTCAAATAACCGATTTTTATGAAACCTGGTAAATTTGTAGAACCCATAAAAACCACTTTTCAATATCGTCCGATATTGCGAAATTTTGGAGGACCACCATCCGTTTATTCGAAGACCCTATTTGCAAGCCACTCCAATTTCTTTGTGTCGATGATCCATCATAGAAACGTATTTAAGAAGAGGAATTGTAAACCACGAGTCAAAAGCGACTCGTACAATTTCCAAGAAACGAATTTTCCACCTTAAGTGAAATAGCGGAGGCAAATCAGTGCTGACCTTGTCACAATTGACAGAGTAAAGGGAAGGAACATGAAACAGGAAACGGAGGAATTTGTATGCGGTCGACGCTCATGCCAATATTTGCCGAGAGAGCGAAAAATGAAAGGAGAAATAAAAGGAAGCCCACCAGCATCGCCGACTACTACTGCTAGGCAGTTCTTTCCGCCTGAATCCCCCCAGAAAGGGAATGAAAATGCGGAAGCGGTTGAATTTAAAACACGTCGCGGGTAGAGAAGCTTTCTAATTATAAACGGGTTAAAAAATGAGATCACTTCACTCCGGTACCCGGGAGCGAAATGGAGAGGAGACTAATAAAATAACGCTCCTTAATAATTTACAAAATTATTCGTTAATTATTGCTGAATTATCTCGACGATAAAGGAAACAAAGGAGATATACTCTTCCTCGCAGAGGAATTCCTTTCTAAAGCAAATTGGTGCTCTTAATTATATCCATTTACCTTCACAATTAGTTAGAATTTTTTATTTTGCAATCTTGTCTTCAATAAGTACGAGATGGAAATATAGAAAGTACACTAAAGAGACAATTTGTACAAACTTTGAAGCTCGCTACTCTAATGAAGGAATGAAGAGCTAATGTTATATTAATAAATAGTTCTTCTTTGTCATATTTCGAGCTATTCAGTATTTTCACGTGTTTATAAAATGGCATTAGATGACATTCACCTTCTTTCAAGGATTTTTTAAAAGGGAACATACAAAAAATTATTTTTAATAATTTTATCGGAATATTATTGAGGTATTTCTAACGCAATTATCCTGAAGTACATTGAATTGCGATTGTCCAAATAAGGATATTCAAGTAAGGATATTCGGTTAGTTTAATTTATTCCAAACATTCTCGTATAAGAAAAAAAAATTAAATCAAATTAAAAGTTCTATCGACTTTCCTTTTAGTGAATGGTACTGCAACAACACTGTTCCAAATTTCAAAACCAAATATTTTAAGTGCTTATACCGCCTGTGATTCCCGTTAAAAAAAAAACGAACCCAAAATATACACATTAAACAACGCGATAGCGTTTATTGCGTTTCTCCTAACCTTAACTCCGAAAACAATAAATATCAAATATCGGAAAACACGAAAACGCCTGTCACGCGACATCCAAAGATATATACGCCGTATCCTCTCGAATGCGGACCGTTTAAAAGACATTTTGGCAACGATAATTGCCGCTACGGCCCATAAAACATCGCACAGTAAAATTTTATTTACTCCCGGCCATTATTTGAGAGAGCGAATGTCGTAAAAACGGGCTGATACGTCTTCATTTACAGGTACGTGTGTTCACGTTAGTACGCTCCGGACCCACATTAGCAGGAGGTTAGTCGGTACTTTATAAAGGGGCCGGCAGTTTATAAACTCCTTCCCGAGGTATTGAAATTAAAGCGTTTGAATATTTAGATAAAGTTTCTATATGATTCGCATTCTAACATTCCTCGTTCTATCCTTACTTCAAAAGATATTTAAGTGAAACAGTTCACTAAAACCCTTACCACAACACTTAATTCGTACTGGACGCACGTTTCGATAGCCAAGCTATCATCATCAAAATGGATGATGATAGCTTGGCTATCGAAACGTGCGTCCAGTACGAATTAAGTGTTGTGGTAAGGGTTTTAGTGAACTGTTTCAGTGTTCCAGTGCCACAGTTTTAGAGTTTCCGTTTAGATATTTAAGTAACTAATTTTAACGTGTACCCTAAACTAAAACATGCGAAACACTAGGAACTAAAGGAAAAAATGCTGGCATGTAATATAAATCATAAGCCACGTGATAAATTCATCAACAAGGAGTGACTAAGATGGCCTTCTTCTCAGATTTTTATTATTTTTCATATAAATGGCTAATTTGAGGTTTTATGATTTAATATTATGCCCGGTTTCGTTAATGTATTAAACTACGCTTGACGATTCAATTCTCCCATAATGGTAATGTGCTATGTGTTATTTGAATTGGTTGTCTTGTTTGTCCATTATAAGCTTTGCACGGTCTCCGCATCAATTTTATAAATTCTCGAACTTTCTTTTTTATCGGTTTATCTTTCGAATTACCTAGGAGGTTTCTAAGTGTGTTTCGTGAAGTGAAGAATAGATTCATATCTTGTTTCCTAAAAACTTTACTTATACAAGCAGTTTCACAAACGCAGGAAATTAAAGTTGCGGAATTTCTCAAACAGTGTATATATCGAACTTCCATAAGGATGAAAACCTGTAGAAAAGTAGCCATTATAAATCGCTGGATTTTTTATAAATTTAATTTAATTTTCGCAAATTTACACTACTAAACTTGTAAACTTGATATATCTCAAAACAGCTACTAAAGATTCGATTAAATCATAGGAGAATGCAGATATTGCTTGAGTACTATATGGTGTATATGGAATTCAATCTATGTGCTTCAGGTATAGACGATCAATTATATTAGGAAAGCAATATACGCCTTCCAGAAACTAATATTAACGTGATATAAACGAAGGCAGGTGATTGAAAGTATTAATTTCATTACAAGATTCGGTCAGCTGGCAATAGAAGATTAGTTCCTCCTGACAAGAAAACACAGGTAAGTGGATCTCACCGACTTAAATGAAATTTTGTGGGTTTATAAACCGATTTAGTGTCGCAATCTATTTAAATATGCATGGTGTAAAGTGGATACATCGCCGAACGGCCCGCCACATTTTAAACATCCTGTAAGATTCTGCTTCCCGAAGGATGCACAAAATACACAACAATGACGTATTTGCGGCAAGCCTGCGTTTATTCGTCGTGCATGGCGTAAGCAATTCCTTCGTTTTCGACATCTTTACACGGATTACCTATCATTCTTACTATGTATACGCAATACGTATCGTAATGTACTTCTTAACTTCCTTTTTAAAAAGTTGTCAATAAACTCTATACTCACATTTTATTATCAATCACATCATTTGACAACCACCTGCGTTTTTTCTTCATTACTGTAAATGTAGTACATACATCAGTTGAATGGATTTTTTACACAAATAAGAATATTTCGTGGCGGGTGTAACATATATATGTTGAATCTGATGTTTTCGCGGCTTTGATATGAAACTTCTGGTTTTCGGGTTCTATCCCGCGTAGTGCGTTGGTCATGACCATTCTCATCATCATTCTCATGACCAACGCACTACGCGGGACAGAACCCGAAAACCAGAAGTTTCAATATATATATATATATATATATGTATGTATATATATATATATATACAGTAAGACCTGTGTTAACGGCAACCTGTCTAAAGCGGCCACCTGAGGTAACGGACAGTTTCAAAGTTCCCCGAATGGACTATAAGGAAATTCCCATATACGAAAACCCGTTAAATAAACCCAAATTTTTACGGCCTATTTTCATAGAAATTTACCTGCCGATATCGATGATGTATCTTTATTGATGGAAATATGTACCCAATATTATTTCGTATTTGTGCGATGAATGCGATCTCAATCCCGAACACGCCTCGACTGCCGGCGCAATACGTGCACGTTTATGTCTGATCAAACAGAGATCGCCTTCATTTCTACAAGTTTACATATAACTTTACATATATCTTTCAGTTACTTGCGGTTAGTTTAAAATCCTCTCCGTATTCGAAAGGTTCTATCGGTTACTTGATTAGTTTAAAGTTGTCTCCGTATTCGAGAGGTTCTTAATTAAGTATGTCGCTAAAAAGAAAACGTTTGTCGCTAAATGAACAAAATAAATATAATCGATAACGGTATTATGAAAAATAAAGGTGAGTTAAAAAAGATGGTTGAGGAAGGTGTTAACGAAAATTTTCGCAGTCGGGAGGATTGGCAGTGGATCAAGTCGTCTACAATTGGTTTTGCAAAGCCAGAAATAAAGCAATTCAAATATCTGGGTCGCTACTTAAACAAAAAGCACTGGAGACAGCAAGCAGTTTAAAGATGGAAAATTTCGCAGCATCTAATGGATGGTTGGAAAGTTTCTGCCGGCGACACAGTATAACTTTTAAATCAATTTGTGGTGAGTCCGCAGAGGTTAATTTGGACGATATAGAGGACTGGAAAACCAAGTTACCGTTGATTTTAAGAAATTATTCTCCTCGAGATGTCTTTAATGCCGACGAAACAGGTCTTTATTACCACGCCATGCCAAATAAGATATTTGCATTAAAAAATGAGAATTGTGCAGGAAAGAAGGCAGCAAAGCAACCTTTGACTGTTTTACTGTGTGCAAATATGGAAGGTGAGAAAGAAGATCCATTAATAATTGGAAAAATCCTGGCTGTTTTAAAGGTAATCATGTTGACAAATTACCCTTAGAATGGGTTTCTAACAAAAAAGCATGGATGACAACGGAAATTATAACAAGATGGCTGCATAAATTAGACAATAAAATGAAAAACAAAATAGAAAAGTGCTTCTTTTCTTGGATAATGCCACGTCACATTCTCAAGTTCCATTAAAAAATGTTAAACTAGTCTTCCTGCCGCCAAACACCACTTCGCACTGTCAGCCCTTGGATCAATGAATAATTCAGAATTTCAAATTGATTTACCAAATTTTTTTGATTAAAAGGCTTCTAACGTTTATTGACAGGGAATGTGATTTTGAAAATTCTGAAAAAAACATAAACTTAGCCAATGCACTTATGCGGACCACAGCTGCTTGGAAAAAGATATCTCCTGCTACAGTTAAGAAATGTTTTTCCAAGGCCAGATTCTCTGATGTTATCCAAGAAGATACAATGTTTGATGAAGAAGACGAAATACCCTTTGTCCAATTCTTTCCTACAGTTCGTAACGAAATTGTGGATTTAGATGAATATGTTTCTGTTGATAGTCATGTGCTTACAGAGAGCTGTAACTTCAGTATTACAGACATTGTTGAAGAATTGCGCAATAATGATGAAGAACATAACTCTGATACTAGTGATGTGGACGAATGTGAAATTCCAAAATCTACTTTGTCTAGTATGAGCGAAGTGTGTAAAATTAAGAGACGTACAGAATTATTTATTGTGCAATAACAATTTTTATGGATGTTCCTCGAATTTTACTTACATGTGAAGCTGTGGTTTTTAAATCGAAGCTAAAAAATTTAAAGCAAACAATGATTGAACCATATTTTAAAAAAGCTCAACAAATTATGTTTTTTCGTACGAATATGTTGTAATAATATGTATAAATAATGAACATATGTACTATCTATTATATGTATACATATATGTATCTATAATATGTATATGTACATATTATCTATAATATGTACCTAGTCTATGCTTTGTATTATATACATTAAAATAGTTTTAGTTTTTCGTATACATATGTGTATTTATATATTTACTTTAATTAAAAAAATAAAGGAAAAAAATCTTAAAAACCAATTATGTATTTTATTTGTAAGACAAAAAACCTGACAATTACGGCCACCTTTATATAACGGCCAATACTGTTTCTTTTTTTGGTGGCCGTTATTGACGGGTTTTACTGTATATATATAAATGTAAATTCTACTCTCTGAAATTTACTAAAAAATAAGAGGATGGGGGATTGTTTCCCTAAATAAATATTTATTACAGAAAAAATGTTTACATCATCGTTAAGAACATGTAAAGTCTCTGAACTATTGAGTCAAACAGCGAAGGGTAGTATTGAGCTTGGGGTGCTTTACACCCCGCCAGTGGGTGATTGAGCAGCTAAAACAGTCACCGTTGTTCTTACACTATATTGGTCTATAAACCCACAAAATTTCATTTAAGTCGGTGAGATGCACTTACCTGTGTTTCCTTGTTAATTTTTCCCGAGTATATTCATATTAGAGAACTACTACTACATGAGGAGGTACATTGTAAACCGCAGTTTTTTACAAATGATTCAAAATGCATTATTCTTTTTTAGGTGCCCCTGGTAAATTAAAAAAAAACATGCAATATTTGGGAGAACAACTATACTAGTATCCTCTATATTACACAAGATAGTAGCATTTGCAAAAATATATTTTATGCAGGACATCTGCAGTTAATCTACGCTATTTGTAGAAAAACACATACATAATTCAAAAATTGCGTTTTGCGATGTATTTCCTTATATAACTTATGCTCTTGCTGGCTAAAATCGCTTACTCCTATTAACACTATTACGTTTTTCGTCATCATTCCCGATTCGAAAGTGTAATCTCTGTAAACGTAGTTAATTCAGCGACGCTACTACGCTAACAATGTAGCCAGGGTGCATCACGTCTAAATCGGAGGCCCTATATAATCGAGCAGCGCGCTATTTTATCACCCAGGATCCATCCCATTCACCTCCTCGTTAGCCAGATCTGGCCGGAGTGATGGACGACAATTGCAGTTCCTTATCATCCGGGAATTAATTGGAGCACAAATTGGACCGGAATAAATGGACGACGCCCGCTCCTCTCCTCGTCTCCGCTTCCCTTCTCTTCGTCGTAATGGAAACGGCATTTGTATGTAATAAGATCGCGCCGTCGTACGTATGTCGATTAGGGCGGCGAATCACGTACGTGCAGTTTGATACGACAACACTTTATTTCTTCCTGCTACTGCCGCTTCTATTTCGTCTCTCTGTTTAGTGAAACGGCGTCATCGGATACCATTTTAATAATGGCCGCCTGCTTAGAATGGAAATTTTGGGATTAAGGTACTGGGAATTCACAGTAGCAATGGCACTAATATCCTCAACCGGAAATTTTCTCCTTATTCATCATTTACAATAAAAAAAACAGGATAGGTCTGATTAACACAGTTAAACTCATATACGCAGTATATGTCAGTACACCTTTCTTCATTCTCCGAATAATTTAGAGAAAGAGTTCAAAAATTTAAAGGTACGAATCAAACATGGCAACGATTTCAATGGTCATCTTGTAAACGCTAGTTGATACAAAAATTCTTTCGATTTATCGGCGAAAACTCAAAGAAATATTCAATCGAAAAAGAGTTGAGTCACCAGAATTTCGCAAAAATATGGAATTATCTCAGTTGTTTCAAAATCTAAGATAGATGGGTATGGGAATTTTGAATGTTAACATGAGTTAAAGAGGGGCGTCCAAAAACGTATTAATATATCGGGTGTTCCATTTAAAACCCCCAACTTGTATCGTTTATAACAGAAACTAAAAATCTGTATACTTGGGCATCAATTTCTGTTATGCAGTACTTGCTTCCGAATATTTTTTATTTGAAGGTTTCTTCTCTAAGTTGCTCATGAAAGGAATTATCTTCCGCCCACTCACTAAATGGATACTCTGTACAGGTTTTACTCGTTCACCATATGAATTTATTGCACGGAGAAAAATGTGTTGTAAAATGTGTGTTGCTAAGAAAATAGCTTTACTCTGACAAGAATGTCTTGTACAAACAACACACTGAGTTACTAATCATAAAAACATTTTTATTGTAAAAGAAGTTATAACTAAAGCAACGCAATCTGCGCTGAAAGCCAGTGGCTGACGCATAAAAGTTTACACAAAATAAACACGGCCGGGACAATTCGGTATGAGCGTCAGTATAACTGCGACTCGAAAGCAGATCTGTTGTGTATGCATCTACGCTGTCGTATACTATATCGCAGTTCTACGTTTGTTTTGAAAATGTTTCCTACGTCGCGAACACGACCAAAGTTGGACACAATAAGAGAATTTATTGCAGAAATGCCTGATTTAAAGTGTGATGGCGCTAAAATTCTTTGTGTAGTGTGTACAATAGATTTAATGTGTTGGTCGAAAAGTGATTGTCTACGGAACGTAAATAGTGCAGGTTATGTTTCAAAAAAAAATTCCACACGAGCATGTCGAGAAAAGAATTAAATCGGAGTTGCAAGATAAAAAACTGTGGTTATGTGTGGACGAAACAACAGATCGTAAAAAAACATTCTGTGGTTAATGTAATGGTACGCACAATGGAACCACATCGACCGTCACCCTCAATTTTACTAGCTTCCAGACGAATACAACAATGCACTGCCGAAGTAATTTCAATGTTGGTGTTAAATACATTGGAAAAGTTTGAACTTTCAACAAATCAACTGTTGATGTTTATGAGTGCCGCAAACATGCTTGTTGTAGGTCGATCTCTTAAAAAACATTGTGCTAACTTGTTGCATATTACATGTAAAATTCATACTCTCAGTCTCGTAGCAGATAGTATCAGAAAATGTTATCCCGAGGTAGACGCTCTAATAGCACATACACAAGCTGTGTTTGTAAAATCCCCCAAAACGTATTCGGGAACTTTATAGACTATGCCCCGGTATTCCTGAACCACCACAACCTATTCTTACTCGTTGGGGAACATGGTTAGAGGCTGCATTTTATTATCTTAAATATTTTGAGAATATAAAGAACGTGATTTTAGAATTCGACCCAAAGGAAGCTGCGGCTATCAAGGTAAGCCGCTTGAAATTTCAGGATAGTCAAGTTAAAACAGATTTAGAAATTATTCAGAACAATTACGTGGGACCAGCGGATGCGATAGAAAAACTACAAAATTCTTCGGTGTCGTTAGTGGAATCTTTGCAAATAGTGCAACATGTTCACGCACAGCTATGCGCGATAAAAGACGCAAGAAATGTTTGTGTTTTAGAAGGGTTTGAAAGTGTTTTAGATAAAGACTCTGATTTTGGCACATTAAGACAAATTTGTGAAGGTGCGTCAACAGAACCGTTAAGTTATTTGGAAGACTATTTTACTTACGCAAATATAACGTCACTAGATGTAGAACGTTCGTTTTCGGCATACAAAAACACTTTTTCTTCACGCCGCACTCACTTTGCCGAAACAACTTTCGAAACATATCTAATGTTACAAATATTAAAGAGACATTAGCCACTTTGTGATTTCACGGAGGACTCTGAAAACGGTAAGTGTTTGAGCACGTATCACATTTAATGTATTTGGTGTAAACTTTTATGCGTCCGCCACTGGCTTTCAGGGCAGTTGCGTTGCTCTACATATGACTACCTTAATTTTGCGGCAGTGATATTACATATACATCCTAGAATGTCATATTTAATCCACTGATCTTTTCATAGTATAGCTGAGTGTCTATGTTTTAAGCATAATATTCCATAGCAGAGAAAACTATATTCAATATTATTGCACTGAAATTAAAAAATTGCGTGGTTTTCCTCTCGCAATCGCACAGGTCCATAATAAAGCACACTACATCAAAGTATACATTATTTTTAAAATCAAGTAATATTGTTAGATGTAAATACCACCAATTCAATGTAGGCATACCGAGTGTCTATTTTAACAATACATGTAAGCATAAATAATATAGATTATTTATTTATGCTTACAACACAATAAGTTCATATAAAGAAACGCGTTTTGTTTTCCTACACATCGCACTTTTAAATTTAAAAATACCATCTAATACATTTAACAATACAATTTTACTACTGCACACAACAAAAAGTTGTTCATTGTAACATTTTAATGATGTTATAATAACAAGTCATACAGTGTATGAGAAGGTACATTAATTTTAAATATACAAATTTAGCAACAACTTTCTTGTACTGATTAGAAGATTTGCTGATTAGAAAATATTGTAAAAAAAAACAATATTTATCTTTATTTTAACAATGCATTTTTTTTTTCTGTGTGATGAAACATTACCTATTGATGAAACTATTTTAGTACCATAGAGATCGTGTTGTTTAGAAGTGTATCTTGTTGTTAGTTTACGTGACTAATTGTAAGTTGAAAGCTGTGTATCGTTAAATTGTTAAATGCCGCGTCGGTTTCGAAATGTGGCAAAACAAAAATAAAGCGGTTCTGTGTGAGCAAAATTGGAGATGAAAACGTCAAATTGAAACACGGATAAGCTTTCACATGCTAAAAAAAATATGGCCACCACACAATCAAAAATCAATACAGTGGATTGAAGGTTGTTCGCTTTGTCAGATTTAGGTTATTTATTGTACTTCACTGTAATATATGACAATACATATCTATAATAATAAAATATTTGTTAACATTGCGAAAAGAAAGTTTGCAGCTCTTTGTAAGCACGGATATGGTAACGTCTCGTCAAATGTTTTTTATTTACCTCCGTTCGACGCTTGCAAAACGCCTTCGGCCAAGAACTCGTTTGCTCTTTTCAGTTCGACCTTTACGCGATATAAACATTTCCCCACTGCGTCCTCTTGCCGATGAAAAATGTCCAACTTCATTCGCTTGCAACTCTAAATTGAATGAATGCATCACTTTTTATTGTATATTGTAGTGTTCACGTCTCTACGTAAATATTGAAAAGGAAGAATATAAGCGAGGTATGCGTCAATCATGCTCCCATTCGTATTTTCTTGCTTCTGGCTTGAGCAGTACGGTATACGAGGATGATATGATAAACCTGTGCTAAGGAAGACAATGCAATTGTTTTACATTTAGTAAATTTATTTCTTGACATAATCCCATTGTATCTCTACACACTTCGTTCAGCGATGTTCCAACTTTTTTAAGCCATCTAAATAATAGGATTTATCGAACTCTGCAAAATAGACCTCTGTTTTAGCATTTGATGTGAAACGCCTCCACCAAGCAATTTTTTCGAGTTTGGAAAAAGAAAGAAGTCACGGAGCGTTATCATGATGGTAGGGAAGTGTTTTCTTCACTAGGTGAAGCCATTTTCTCTTTAGTTCAGTGTCGGTCCAATCGATGCAATAAATCAGCATAGTACTGCCCCGTCATTGTCCTTCCCTTCTCCAAATAATCAATTAGAATTATGCTTTATGAATCCCAAGAAATCGTCGCCATAACTTTTCCGGCTGATAGAATCGTCTTCGCCTTCTTTGATGCAAAGCCCATTTTGCTGGGAAAAGCCCATTTGCCGACTGACCTTTGGTTTCTGGAGTTTAGTGGCGTATCCATGTCTCATCTACAATCACAGAACGCCGCAGAAACGAATTACAGAAACATAATTTCGTTATGGTTCTTTAATGATGGTTCAAAATACAATGGTAACAACCTGGTGACAACAATTCCATATAGTCGGCGTTTCTATACAATTATTCAAATACGAGCATTATTTTTAACATTAATAATTTTGGGTCTAAAACTTGTGTTTCAATTAAAAGCACGGCGAATACATGGGTTATATTATTCTAACGGGCGTTCATCCGTGTTCGCAAGCGAGACGATGCTGCCTCAGATGTTTTAGTTACCATAATGCGGGCGTTGCTACGATAATAACTCTTATTTACGACGTCGTTAACAGGAAAAATACATTACAATGACGTTTTCAGAGCATACCTCTATACATTTGTTAATCACGACCGCAGCATACGCTTTCCGTTGAATTGATACTCGCTAATTTAACCGCTATTAGTTGTAAATATCCCAATTACGAGTTATATTTTATCGGAACGACCTCGTCGCCGTAGTAACTAAATGTCACGTGGTCGTCTCGTAAGCTGTAGCTATGTGATACGCTGGCGTCCCCCGGTGTCGTTCCCAACCACTTCGCTTTAATTAAAATGTGCTCCATTATACGGGCGCGCGTATTCGAAATCCATGTGTTTGCGTCTCGTTCGTGTCAAATAAATTCGGAAAACGGAAATTTATCGTTTTTTGTGCATCCGGCTTGTTGAAATAAATTCCGCTCGCTGGGATCGTGGCCATGGCGATGAACTCGTCCTCCGTTTGTGTTATGTTTAGTTTCGTCTCGTTTTGGCCGTGATATACCCCCAGGAACTTGTTTTTGTTATTACAGGGTGAATCAACGGTTTAGCAAAGTCCACTTATTCCTCAAGTAAAAATACTATTAAAATTTTACATATAAAGGGTTTCGTGCAAGGAAACACAGGTAAGTGCATCTCACCAATTTAAGTGAAATTTCGTGGGTTTATAGACTGATCTAGTGCAAGAACAACGGTAACTATCTTAGCTACCCAATCGCCTACTGGCGGGGTGTAAAGCACCCTAAGCTCAACACTACCCTTCGCTGTTTGACTCAATAGCTCAGAAACTATGAGATATCAAAAAAAAAGTTAGAACAAGTTTTAAACTGTTTTACATGCTTTTAACCATGACGTAAATATTTTCTTCTCAATTAACATTTATATAGGGAAACTACCCCTCCAGCCCCTTACTTTAGCACAAATTTCAAAATTTTTACGTAGAATATATGCCACAAAATATTTTTATTTGTGTAAAAAAATTCATAACTGATATGCTACATTTACAGGAACGAAGAAAACACGCAGGTGGTTATTAAACGATTTAATTCATAAAATGTGAGTATAGAGTTTGCTGACAACTGTTTAAAAAGTTAAGAAATTGTACATATGTATATTGTATGTATGTACATATACATATATTTCGTTTTCTTAGCCGTTCCTTGTTTAATAATTCAATTCTTTTTTAATTTCTCGAACAAGTTATAACTGGATTAGATTTCAAACCAATTTTTTTTAAAAGATATGTGGATGACTGCATAGTTTGTACACCAGGTGATAAAGTAAATTACTTCCTACAAAAGTTCAACATATTCCACCCAAAATTACAATTTATTTTAGAGAACGAACAAAACAATGCAATTAATTTCTTAGACCTTACATTAAATCGTGAAAACACAAAAATATTAACGAAATTATATTGTAAACCTACATCTTCCAG
The DNA here is from genome assembly GCA_029619315.2 of Dynastes maya. NCBI lineage: Eukaryota > Metazoa > Arthropoda > Insecta > Coleoptera > Scarabaeidae > Dynastes > Dynastes maya. The sequence continues at coordinate 14,804,266 of JAROYE020000008.1, forward strand.
TCGCTATTTGAATTTCCATTCCGCCCAACCATTTTCTTATAAAAACAATGTAGTTGCAGTATTAGTTAATCGAGCCATCACATTGACAAGCCCAAAATTTAGATATGAAATTTTAAATAAAATCAAAACCAACTTGAAAAACAATAACTACCCTCCAGCTTTAACAGAAAAAATCATAAAAAATAAAATCCATGCATTTTAGAATTCCAAGAAGATAATCAAAAACTCAAGCAACAACGATAGACCTATAATAAAATACATTAGTATACCATATGTTCCACAATCATCAGAATCAATAAAATTTTAATACCACATAACATTGGAGCAGCACCCAAAAATTACAGTAATTTAAAGTTTGCATTTTCAAAACTTAAAGGTAAGATAAATCAAAATAAACAAACCCATGAAGTGTACAAAATCCCATGTAACAACTGTAATGGCGTCTATATTGGACAAACACAACAACATCTGAGTGATAGGTTAAAAGGTCACATATAGCAAAACAACAGCACTGCCCTAAAAAAACATACAATAAGTAATAGACACACCTTCAATTTCGACAATGTCTACACTCAATAAAAAAGTCAATTACAAGCAAGATGCATACTAGAAATGATACAAATTAATAAACATAAAAATTCAATTAACGATAAAACTGAAATCGAAGGACTATCCGAAATTTATTACCCTATTTTATAAAGATTAATTACTCAAACTATTAATTTTATTACATTCAAATTTTGACCTTGAGAATAGTTTACGTTAGCAGAATATTTTATAGCAACAAATTTTGTACACTTATACAAATATTAATAAAAAAAAGGTTTCTGAATATGTGCCGCCTAGTTGGAATTGGAGTATCCGCATTCGCCTTTCCGTCGACCGACAAAGATAGCCAAAATATTTTATGTACAAATGAAATTTGCAAAAAGATAAGGAGGTGGAGGGTTGTTTCCCGACATAAATATTCGTTATAGAGAAAATAGTTACGTCATCGTTAAGAGCATGTAAAACAGTTTACATCTTGTCTTAACCTTTTTTTGATATCTTTCATAGTTTCTAAGCTATTGAGTCAAACAGCGAAGGGCAGTGTTGAGCTTGGGGTGCTTTACATCCCGCCAGTGGGTGATTGGGCAGCTAAGATAGTTACCGTTGTTCTTACACTAGATCGGTCTATAAACCCACAAAGTTTCATTTAAATCGGCGAGATGCACTTACCTATGTTTCCTTGTAAGTCGTTTTTACATGTTCTTTGTTTTTATTTCACTCTGGAAATATTATTATTAGAGCCCGGTAACAGGGAGCCGTGCTATAGCCGTACCTGCCTAGTATACAAAAACAATAGTAAGAAAATAGAAAAAAAATAACAGAACTAATACATAATTATAATATGTGATGAGTAGTGAAACACTCACCCTTTTAAGCAGCCTTGGCTACGGAACAGTAAAACTAGAAGCACCATTATTAGTATTAACATCATATGGATGAGAGTGGCAACAAGTTGACACCATTAGATGTGTTTCCACAGTGGTCTCGGTGAGCGATGTTCGCCGTGGTGAGAAAATGAGTTTATATTTTGAAAAAGAGCGTTCAACATCTACCAATGTTATACATGCAGGATTAAAATACTCTTTGTACTTAGTCAGTGGATTATTCGATACACCATCACAAACTTGTTTTAGTGTGCTAAAATCGGAATCTTTCTGTAGCACACTCTCGAATTTTTCTAAAACGCGATTATATTTTGCGTCATGTATAGTCAGTAGCTGTGTATGCACTCCGTCCATAATTTGCAGAGACTCCAATAATGATAACGATCTATTTTGTAATTGGTCTATTGCGTCAGTTAATCCTTTATAGTAGCTACGAATATTTTTTAAATCTGTTTCAACGGAAATATCTTGAAATTTTGACTGGCTCTCCTTAATAGCAGCAGCTTCGGCAGGATTGAATTGTGCAACAACAGCTTTTACTATTTTGAAATGTTCAGCATAGTAAAAAGCTGCCTGCAACCATGTTCCCCAACGTGTAAGAATTGGCTCCAGTGGTTGACGAATACCAGAACACTCTATATGAAATGATCGTAGGCGTGTGGGAGATTTCAAAAATACTTTTTTTGTGCTTGCTATTAATGCATCTACCTCGGGAGAGAATTGTCGAATGGTTTCTGCCACAAGATGTAAAGCATGCACTTTACACGTGCACTTGCAACCATGTTCAAGAAGAGAACGGCCTACCGAACGCGTTATCGCTGCACCATCGCTCATAAACATCAACACTTTATCTTTTGAAGTTGAAATTTTTCCAACGTACTAAGTACAACATTCGTAATTGCTGCAGCAGTGCACTCTTGTAGCCTTCGGCTAGCTAGTAACAGTGGTAATGTAGGTTTACTAGGGTCTAGTATGCGTACCATAATATTTACAATTGAATTTTTTTTACAGTCTGTTGTCTCGTCAACACATAACCAAAGAAACTGTTTTTTCGATATGCGTTTCATTTTTTTTCGTCATCGCGTACAAATGCAACATGCTTACTTGCCGTTTTCTCCGTTGGCAATCGCAACTCGGGATTGTATTTGTCCCAAAAGTCCTTAAACGGTTATTTATCGAGTAAGCCACTGGCAAATTACAGTTTATCAACATAAAAATTACATAAAAAAAATGCACTTCTCGGTGGCATGCCCAGCTTTCGTTTTCTATGCTGTGCGAAATTTACAGTTCCACTTCTTATTTGACATCAAATGTATTTTGCACACTTTACAAACTATCTTACTCCTGTTGTAAAACAAATCGGGAAAGTCAGAAATAAACTTATTTACTATGTCTTGAAAGGGTCGTTTTTTAGCCTTCGACATGTTCACTAAAAACTACAATTAATAACTACGGCTGTATCAATAAAATCAAATCGCACTACACTAAATAATAACTACAATTAATAATTACGTCTATATCAATAAAATCAACACGCCCTATCGGCTATCCAACGCTAAACTGAACTGAGTGATGATGATTTGTCGTGTCGTATCATAATCGACCAACCCTCCCTCGCCCACATAAACACAGTCACACCGCCGCTGCGATTGCTCTCCAGTTACCGAGCTCTAATTACTATTAAGTTCTTCTGAATAATTTTGTTACGGATGTTGGCTTAGGATGCTTTACATACTTTCATCAAGGTTTGACGTAAAAAAGTATTTAACAGAAAATAATAATAATGCTTTTAACATGGCGACTTTTTAACAAAATTAAACAACGTCCATACTATGTTGTTTATTCAAGCAACCTAAAAAAGAACAAGAGCACATTTCTGCATTAGTAAGGCAAATTATCTGTTTTTCCTTCTCCTACACATCTTAGAAAATTATTTCTTTAAATTAATACTCAGTCAAATAAACAAACAAAAGGCTTATTCCATCGAATAAACAAAAACAAAGTACGCTTTCGTACTAATAAGATAAGTTAATAAACAATTTTTCTGCTCTATTAGCCTAAACTAAACCTCGAAAATTCTTGGAAATCAATTTTCTTAAATAAACAAACAAAATTATTATTCGTGTTTTATTCCTAACGAATAAAACTAGCTTATTCGTCTTCTTTTGCATCCGACTGTTGCTCTCCTTTTTGATTATTCTCTTTTGTCTTGGAGTCTTTGTCAGGCTCTCAATATGACAAACTAGAAATTTAATATTCTCCAACTTACCTGGCTTTGTTTGAAAAAATTATATGCTGGATTTGACATATCATTAAGGAACCTTTGGTGTCCTGTTTTATACAAAATAAAGCTGCTGCAATCCCCTGTCATTGTATCTCTTATTTTAGGTCTTTCGGTAGTGAAAAACAAAGCAGATCGGCATATGGATATACCAGGATATTGAGGGTTTTATTCTTTCTGCATAAAGACAGTTTGGGACAAGAGAATTCTGTACATCAACACTTACTAGAGTATTATACTTGGAGTTTAAAAGTTAAATTTATAATTGTTTATACTATGTTGCCGGATACTTGTCACAAAAAGGAAATAATTTTTTTTAGTTTAGATTTATGGAAAAAAGTATTAGTGTCGTTTGTGTGGTTTAGAACAGGCAAAAACTTTTATAAAGAAACATATTTTTGTATAAATCCATAATAAGAAAACAGATTTACCACTTGTGACGCCTATCCGACAATAGAGTACTTCACCAGCTGGTGAAGGTGTTCCACCAACGGCGAGATCTTCAGGTCTTCTTGCAGCTGGACGTTTCTGATGAACCGTGGAGCATTGGCGATTATCCTTAATGTCTTGTTTTGGAATGCTTCTATCCTTCGCAGGTGACTGGCGGCTGCCGTGGACCACGCCAATGCATTGTATGCTACTATTGACCTAAGACATGTGGTGTATATCAATAATTTCATCCTCAGGTCAAGCGGAGAGTGCCAACCGAAGAGAGCAAGTAATGTATTCTTGGGGCGATCGTATTTCTCCCTGACGTGCTCGACGTGCGTTCCCCATGCCAGTCGCCGATCAGAAATAACCCCCAAGTATTTGACCGATGCACTCCGGGGGATATCAATTACACCTACCTCCATCATTTCTGTTAAAGGTCTTCTCCTCCATGAAAATCTAATGGCAACACACTTTTCCGCGTTAACCGATAGACCCCATCTTGACAGTCACTCGGTCATCCCATCTAACGCTCCCCGAAGGCGCCGCACGACGAGATCTTCGCTGCGTGACGCGGTGTAGAGCGCCGTGTCACCAGCGTAAATAGATAACTGTACCTGTGGAGCTCTAGGTATGTCCGAAGTGTACAAAATAAATAGATCGGGGGCAAGCAGGGAACCCTGCGACCAACACGAACAGAGAATGTCCTGCCGTCAAGGTAGGACCCGATCAGAGCGACCAATGCCCATGTTTTCCAACTTGGCCAGCAGACCGCGGTGCCAAACCATGTCAAACGCCCTGGATATATCTTTTTATAGTTTTATACAGAGTGTATGCATCAAGTCAACAAAATACAGTTCCACCATTACATTTTGGAATAAATAAATTTGTTTCGTCGTATACAAGCGAGACAACTTGTTAATGTTACCAAAAAATAAGCTTTCTCTCAGTGTAGACATTTCGAAGGAAGTAAGTACTGAAGAAATGCAACAAAAGGAAGGTGAAGCAAATAAATTAAGGTTGTAAAGCAACGGTGGTAGCAGAGCAATGATTGTAGTCTGAAAAACAATTAATTTTGTTTTGATAGAGATTATGATGGTTTACTTTATTTATCGCCTGATTGGAAGAGTTTTTATTTATGGTTTATTTTTATTTTCTACTTAATATACATACAATGCGGTCCTAAAGTGCCCCCCCCCTTCCCCCCCCAGTGCTAACTTTTAAACGACAGAAGCTGGCGCTTTTAGAAAAAATAGGTCGATTCCTATTTTTTGTGAACTAACTTTTGCCGTTATCAGCACTAACATAATCTACAGTGCCCTTGTGCAGCCGGAAATATTTGTACTTTGCGCTAAGTAAGCATAGGTAGGTGATAACGGCAAAAGTTAGTTCATAAGAAATAGAAATCGACCGATTTTTTCTAAAAACGCTAGTTTCTGTCGTTCAAAAGTTAGCATGAGGGGGGGGCACTTCATGAGCGCACTATATATACATATATATGCGACGCTATAAAGTGCCGCCGCATTTCATGTATGCAGCACGCTGGGTGAAATGTAGAGCGCGAGTAAAATTGATTTATTTACAAAGAATATTTCATACTGCACCATCTCTAAAGCATTTATACGAGCTGTACGAGATAATTTTTATTATAGGAATTACACCCAATTCAGTCGGTATTCATACATTTGGTAACTATTAATTTTGCTCCGTACAACGTTAAAATGTGTACATAATACAAATTTGAGATATTAAATCCAAATAAAATGAATATTCACTGTTTCGTAGAAATATTTATCTCTTAAATATACAATTAAGAATATTCCTTTTAATTACGTACATTGAATCAAACACTTATTCATATCCTTTTCATTTGTTTGTCCAAAGCTATAAAGCTTAACGGAATCTTCATCAAGGAAACTGGATTCTATTCAATTCAAAGAGATTTTATATTTAGATATACTCCTTTCATAATTCTCAGATGTCTACCTTGTTTTATCTGGCCTTTAAAATTATTTCCATTCACTTGTAAATGGCACCGTTTCAGCAGCAAACGGCATTATTTTCGTTCTTAAATCAATGGACCAGAAGTGTATTTAAATGTTAATATAGGAGAAAGTATTTTGGAGCGCGACAAAGCAAAAAGAGGCGGCCCGTGATGAAAACTGAACGATCTCGAATGCGGACAGGATTTCGAATGCGAATTTAGAAGTTAGTCCTCCGTGAATATTGAATAGAGGGAAGAAGTTTCTGATTGAGGTGACGATATTTATTCCTTATCCCTCTCCATTTTCTCGGAAAATCGTGAAGCTTCGTAGACGTTTTCCGGTTACTTGTGACTAAAATATTTTGCGAATTACGTGAAAAACCTTTCCTTTTATGAGAATTTGATTTTGGAATGAAGTAATGTTAACAATTTCTACTATGATCTACTAGTAGTTCTATTATAACGCGCAATTGTCTCAAATTTGTTTCAGTGTGAAAATTTTTATCCACTCTTCACTGGCAATTGAATCTAGTGTTTTCCTGATTCTTTTTGCGGGCGTATTTTTTTATTTTTTGCAAAAGTAAGAATTCAAAAATGCTATAGGATCCTGGAACACAGCTGATCCCTGAAGTACAAGGTTGTGGGTCAACTTCTGTTCTTGGGGTGGCTGTGCCTGATTGAGATGGGGAAATTGAAACTGCCAATGCAGAGGTAGTAGATGGTTGTAATTGTAGTCGACTGGAGACTAAGGTTTCAGGCTCTAGTGAAGGAAGGGTGCTGTCGGATTTGTCGGGTTCTTTTGATCGTTCTGCTTTATACCTAGCTAATTCTTCAGGATCCAATCGAGAAACTTGATACTTGCTTCGATCAAGTGGGTGAATCCCAACAGATCTGAATCCTACTTTGACATTGTCAGAGGACATATCACACCAAATACTACAAATTCGCTTTTTGTCATTTTTTCTCGATTATTTCTGTTCCACTGCAAAATGTTTTGATCCCACGCATATTTTAGTGCCTTGAAACGTGCATTGTCCAAAGGTTGCAACACATCTGTTGTATGAGCAGGTAATTTTGTTATCTCAACCTGGTTTTCTTTAGTGTACTGAGCTATCTCAATGTCCAGATAAGTTAGATGACCATCAAAAACTAGGAGAATTGGCCGCTGCTTTACTTCTGGGCAAAGTGTCATGAAGTACTGAAGTTTTCACTACACGAATAGAATGTACTTGGAAGATCCTTTTCACCTTTCCAAGCAGACCACAAGATAACGTCTTGAAACACGATGAATGGATGCATCTCTTTCCTAGAAGCATTACAACATGCCAAAATCGCAATGTTTTCTCGGCCAGATCCGTTTTGGACTTTAACCTCTTCAACTGTATCATATTAGCCCCACAAGTTCGGGGCCTGATATATCATGCTTGAGTTGATATGTAGGAGGTTTCCAAAAGCAAAAAGATACTGTGTTTCTTCCCGAGTATGGAATAGCTTTCAAAAAATGTCCAGTTTAATAAATAACGGAGTTACAATAAAAGCTTAGAACAAAGAATAATTCAATTTTTTAATTTTTTTGATGCATTCAATGTATTCTTTTGAGTGATTCCATTATGATCAACAATAGTACAATATATTTCCTAGTAAATATGATTTTTTCGTAGGTTTTGGTAATATGCAAATAAAATTTTTTCGTTTCACGTTATTCCCACTTTTTAGAGCCCCGATTGACCCTGTGTGAAAAAAACTATATGATTACGAAATGTTAAAAAAGCAGCAGTTTGACGCTTTGGGTCTAACACAAACTTACGCTTTAAACGATTCAAAAATGGCCCAACATCCAGATAAGTGGCGTCCATGATAACGCGACGCCACATGCTGCTTTCAACGTACAGCAGCTTTTAGTTTCAAGTTGAAGGGACGAAGATTTGGCACGAGAGAAAAGATTGAAGCGGAATCAACAAAATAGTATCTCGAGAATGCATTGCTATTGTGGTAGAGATGTTGGGATCGATGTCCCAAGAGGACTTACTTTCAAGGTGACGGAGGTGAACGAGATCCGGATATTCTTCAATTTTAATTATCCCTACACTTCGGAAACTTTTGGGCACCACCTGGTGTTTGTAATATTCTACGTTGAAGACCATATATTAATAAACAGGAATATCGTATTAAATATTAAGCGAACATCGAGTTTGAAATTGCTTTCGACAAGTATAAGTACTGCCCTTGAAACTTAAATTTTCTCTTCTAATCCCTTTCACAAACTTCAATACTGAAACTCTTCATCCGCCAAACATCTACACTTATTAAACTTCATCTATATCTTCTTTCCAATATCCCTTTTTTCAATATAACTTTCCACTCCGCCTTACTTAGCAATATATCCAGTCTAGGTATTAAAGTATCAACGAAGAGGTAAATATATTTCAGGGCATTCGCGGTTGTTCCAAACTTTGGACTTTCGTTTCCTTTCCACAGGTTTTAAGTCCGAATATATGTTCGTACACATGCTGTATACACACGTACAGGAACGTATTAGCGTATACCTACGGTGCTTTCTCGCTTATTTCCTTTAACGTTCCTCGCTCCCTAGATTGAAGTTCGGGGATTCTTTCACTTATTACTTACATTCGGGGATTTCTCGAAACTCATTTAATGTTTACGGCGTCGAAGTTTCTTGCATATTTTAGCAGACGCTATGCGGCATTTCATATTCAGCCGAGCGATGTAATTTCGTCGTATCAAAAAAGTACCTTAAACTGAGATGAATACCGCAAAAAATGCGGAGAAAAATCATTCTACGAAACTGCCAAATGAAACATTATTATATACATGTCGATTCTGTCGAAATGGTAAATAAAATAAAGTGAATTGTTTTTGAAAGTTATTATAAATGTACCCGTGCCAAATTTCTAGATAAAAGATATACACATATACACATCCATATTTATACATACAGCCTGTCACTTCTTGGTACAGAAGTTGCGCACACGTTAAAAAAAGCTGGCGCAATAAAAGTAATCGTCGAGCTTGATAAAATGATACGACGTTATTTATGATACTTTTCAGTCGCATCTCCCACAAAAAGCCTTATCTAGGCGTGCCATAGCAAAAAATCACGATTTCCCTTTGACGTCAACACGTGATAGGCTTGTACTTGGTGATACGAGGACGTGCGTGTCCCGTGTGAATTTAAACACTCTTCTTTATACCCACAGAGATTGCCACGGTCTTATCTAAGATAGAAAATACAAAAAAAACTCTACGATCAATATTCCCGGAACTGTTGGTAATATAGAACCATACAGGATGTCACAGGATGAGCTTACGTTGGCCGTATATCAGAAACTAAGCAGATTCAAAACTTGTAAATTTGCAGACTTATTTTGTTCTAGGGGGCTAACTTTTAGAAAATATCAGCACATCTACTCAACTTCCGGTGCCATCGGAAGTAACCTACACTTCATTTTCTTAAATGGATTGTCCTAATTTTTATAAAACATTTGAATACAGCAATTAATTTGACGTAAAATCGATCTATTTCAATAGATCTAAATATTACTGTTTTAAAGCTAACTTGATTTTGATGAAGATTTCAGTAAAATCATCGTAGTGCTTTATCGCGTACTTACTCGGTATACAAAAGTGTTTAACAATGATTGTTACGAGTTAGTAAACCATAAATATGAGCTATTGAAAAATATGTCAATTTTTGTACAAATATTATACAGGGTGTCAGTATTTATCGATCAAATATGTTAAACCTCAATCATTAACATCTATATAATTTTAGAACATCCTGTATAGTTTATTGTAGATGATTGAATACTAAATTCTTCATTAAATGGTAATACATTTGCATATACCTAAAATGAGTACTTGAGCAATTATTCGCAATTAATATCATTGTATATATAAGTTCGAAAGTTGGCTATGAACGTCCGTCACCGATTTAGCGTAAATGTTTAAATTTATATGTGTGTTGGTAAACTTCTTACTCTATCGTACATTTTGTAATCTAATTTTTTTATAACGTTCAAGGAGATGTCACGTTTGAAACTGAAAAACCAGTTGAAAAGTAATTGAAAAGTAATGCCATCACCTATCCACCATCTATGGACGCGCGTTTCGATGTTATACATCTAATCGGCATAGCTTTGTGGAAGGCAATGGCATTTCAATATTTTAAATCGTATATATACGAAGTAGACGTTTACATGTACGCATGAGGAAATCTAATTAGATATCCTCATTTGTACGTTTTTGTCGAGTAAATTACGAGTATTACGTACGAGTATTACGTACTTGAATTTATTGGTTATTACGGAGAATCTGAAAGAGTTTTGAGTAGAGTGTGCGCTCTTCGTCGGGAAAGATACTCGGATAAGCCAATAGCGTTTAATGATGATTGATTAAAAATTGTTTAGAATATATTGAAATATTTTTATCTCAGGGAAAATTGTAAAAAAATTGGAATTTTGTCAATTAATTAAATTTTTAACTCGTTTGTGGGATTGAGGAGTATTCTTTGATACTCTTTTGGTAATTATTTATGAATTTTGAAATTAATAAATGGAAATCAACAAATACGAGTATTAAAATTGAAAACGGAAACTAACCTTGATTTCTAAGAAGATGACATATAAACACTATGTTATTTATGCCATTTACAGGAAATCTGCCCTTCTAACCCCGAACCTTCTCTTCTATTTTGAATTTACTTTCTAATTTCTATATCGAACAATTTAATTTGAGACCGCTGCCAAAATACTAGTTAACTCGACTAAAGCTTAACCAGGATTGACTAATTTATTGGCGTCCCTATTCTCCATTATCTTAATGACGATGGCGATTGTTTCTTTCCATAGCAAATTTTGATGATATCTATCCAAATATAATCTCACGAGGAATTTTTGATAAATAAAGTTAATTTTAGACGTAGCACGTGAGAATGAATGTGCTGACGCTACTAGATGACTCAACTATACGACTCTATGCTCTAAAATACGACTGACAACGTAAATATAACAAATTTTCCCGCCAAAAACGAAGATATCTTAACGAAACATATTTAATGCACGAAATAATGTTAGAAATACCCTTGAATTTACCCTGTTGTTTGCTTTAAGAGAATTTTACATTAGTTTTGAAGAGTTACGAAATTAGGAGAAATAAAAGAAGAGTTGTTTTGTTTTCTATTCACTAAGATCGTCGTTATCTGGACTTATATATTTTATGTAATGTCCTCACTCCAAGGCCAGCCGGCCTGGGGGGAAAATTGTGGCTTTCGAAATTGTTTTTTTCTCCACTAGAGGGAATTTCATTATTATCAGGGTGGCTATCCTGAATATCCAAAACGTCTAAGACTGACAGCTAATTTCCGATGTCAATACTGAACATAACAATATATATATTAGAAATAATAAATTAATTGATGACGAAATTGTGGAGATTGGTGCTATGTGATATTTTTATACCAACCCGACAAGGTTAGAAATCTCACGAATCTCTATTCAAAGAGTGTTAGAAAATACAAATGGAGACGTTTTTCATATCAGCAAGTACAAAACTTGCATCCGCAGGATTTTTTCAGAGGGGTGCGTTTTTGCGAATTTTTCACCATATCTTGTTAGGAAGATGAAGACTTTACGAAAAAAAATATATTTACGAAAAACGGTATCTTCAATAGACACAACAGTGACTTTTGTGCAGCCAAAACTTCCCACGTAATTAGACAGAGGACATTTCAAGTAAGTTGGCAATTCTATGTATTTTCCGCAATTAAAGATAACCGCATTCTTTGCCTACACTTTTATAATGAAAATTTAAATGGACGAAGGTATTTAAACATATTGCGCAATATTGTGGAAGAAGAACTTGATACATTGCCAGTTGTTCAATCTGCTACCACTTGGTATCCAATAAATGATGCACCGGCTCACAACACAAGAAATGTCCATATTTATGGCCTCCACGTTCTCCGGACTTGACACCCCTAGCTGTGGCTACGTCAAAAATAAAATTTATAGTACTCCAGTGACAACTGCTGAAGATGCCAAAGAGAGAACCAAGTACTAAAATGAATTAATAAGTAAGGGTTGAAGCAAAAGATGGTACTGACTCACAAAATTATACATATATTAAAACTAATCAATGCGACCGGTTTCGTGAGATGCGTATATCCTCAGGCCAGAATGTAGTAAGGCAGTAAAAATTTTTGTCAATGATTGAAACTAAATGCCGGGTGAAAATTTCTCCACTGGTCACGATCCAAACTAAGCATATCAATCATTTAAAAACTTTTGTTAATATTATTGTAAAGAGGGACTAAACACAACACGTAAAAAATATTACTGGTAATACAATAAATGTTATCATATTTTCGTTGTAATGTCATATTTTTGCTACTATGAATTATAATTAGACACTATTGCCAGTGTCTAATTCCTTGTAACTTTTGTTTTAATAGTCTTTGATATCTATATATCAATATATAAAAAAATTGGGGACAATTAAAGTTCAAAGATCATCTAATAGTTAAATCACTCTGAAACTGTGACACTTTGTGTGATGGTATTTTTGGTTAAATAAGTCCCAAACCGACTCACCTACCACCTCCTTTCACATATATGGCCATCGAATTGGGACCACTTAAAAATATTACGATTCTGAAATTGAAAAAAAAAATTGAAAATTTTTGGTCAAATGCTCATAGTTCGGTTAATGGTTCTCTACATTTTTTACTTTTTCCTAGATTATTTATAGCGACGAATCACGGTTAGAAGTGCTAACGGAGAGAAGCCAATTTGTTCGTCGACGTCCTTCAGAGTGGTATAAAGAAGCATGTACGATCAAATCTATTAAACACCCCTCATCTCTAATGGTTTGGTCGACAGAAGGACTGGGACCACTATACTTCGTTAACAGAACAATGGAACAAAAACAATATAGAAAAGCTTTACAAAACTATTTAACACCTTATATTGGTTCGTTGGATCCGACTGAAGGACCATATACTTTCATGCAAAACAATGCACGGTGCCATAAGGCAAAAAGTGTAATGCGATACCTTGAATCTAAAGATCTGCGTGTACTACCCTGGTCAGACAATCCAGCAGTCATAAACCCAATTGAAAATGTGTGGAATGTCTTGAAAACCATCGTAAGTGCACGAAACTCAACTACAAAGGAAGAATTACAATAATATATTGAAGATGTATGGGATAATAGCATAATGGCATAATTAAAAAAACAATAAAAAGCTGCATTGACAGTATGCCAAAAAGGATTGAAGAAATAATAGAACACAGAGGAGGAACAAGCAAATATTAGTAAATATATGTTTAAATTATACTTACTTGCATGTTATATGACCTTTGTCGTCAATACTTGATTGACTTTTTGTTTTTTTGTTTGAGAAAGACTTATCTCAAGGAGTTGATTAGAAATAATAACAACGGCGATGTTGGCACGTTAAGAAGTTTTTTAATAATGATGGAAAAATCTCAACAAAAAGATGCATTACAACCATACTAGAAAGAGCGATAAGCACTTAACTGCAATTCTTGGGACTGCAGCGACAAGACACTGACACGGCGTGTAAATGTAAACGTAACAACATAACCTATGTAATTAAATATTGCCAACATTACCAACTGTTTTTTTTAATTTTACCCCAAAATAATAATATTTTTAAGTGGTCCTAATTCAATGGCCTGGGACTATACGTCGGTGAACCAGACACCCTGTATAGGTATTATGTTTCGATAATGTTCTTCTTAGTAAAAAATTTCTGATTCCTAGCAAAGATTTCGTTTAATACTTGTTAGATTTTCACGTCTGACAGAAGGATAATCATTGAGAATAGAAACATTAGCCGGGACTAGCCGGTTTATTGTGCGAGTAAATCCCTACCATAATTTATGGTCTCGAAATCATTCATCTCGATAAGTTAAAAAGTCGAAGTAGGGTATACGACGAAAATTTGCCATAGCCCCGGGCGTTAGAGGATTTGTATTCCTCGACGCCCAACTAGACAGTGACGCTGACGACGCTGACACGAACAGACGCTCGACGTCGCGAATTCAACGCGGACGATTTTTCATCAGCAAAGCTGCCTCATACACACGAATACATCACCCGGCGCGGCGCTCTGAAAAGCATAAATACCCGTGGTGGAACAATGCTTGTCCCGGCCGACTAGAACGCCGGTTCATTGTCAATCCGCCGAATAAATCACTAACGAAATCGTTTTGAAAATTAGCACCAGTCGAGCTTCACTACCAACACCCGTAATACATGGAGACAGTGGCTTCGGAGCATAGAAGCGCAGGCATCAGATGGTGATAAATTAAGATTTTCCCTTTTCATGTCGGCAAGTAGGATTCGTGACGATTCTAACGGTTGAAACGCGGTATGGTTGGGTTCGCATTGAAGCAGCAGAAAGGAGACAATCGTCCTCAATGGAGAGATTATTTAGTTTACTGAATAAATAATTGAATTTCACGCTAAGATATAATCTTATTGTTGAAAAGCAAAATTCGTAAGGAAATTCGTATTATGTACACTACTGCCCACGTGATGCTAGTAATTTATTGTACAACATAATATATGTACGTTTAAACCCTTGTGAATAGAGTAATAAATTGAACTTACGCATCACAAATTCAAATTAACATTGAATATTTGGTCCATACCACATGCGAAGGCACTTCTCTTAAATGCATTATTTTATTAACCTAAAAAAATATGACAGAAATTCAGAAACATTAGATTTCAGAGTTTAGAATGTCCACTCGTTCAACGTTAAAATCTCTTTGGCGGCTATTAGCTCATTCTCAGTACGTTCAACTCCTTATTTTAAGTCCAGTCAACGACGATCGTGGTGGAATAGATAAATAACTTGTCTTCTGTTAATTTTCTTCACATCCTAAATCTTCAATTGTAAAGGAATATTATCCTACAACAATTGACAGCCTAAATTTAATTATATCTTTACCTTATTTTCGAAAATTAAATACCGTTCGTCAAATAATCGTTTTGTTCGTCATTAAATTTTAATATTATACAGTTGTTGGTGGTGTTAAATGTCAAAGAGCAGGAGAGATTCAGTCTTCCAAATGCGTTCCTGCATGGCATGCATTATGCTATTTTTAAAAATAGGAATAGTCGTTTGAAATTTATCATTATATTTCGAAAAGTATAGTTATCTAAATTAATCGTAATTAAACAATCGCTGTCGCGATTAAAAGAAAGGAGTGGGGGAACGCTAATCAATTTCTCACTTTTGGTCAAAATATTCATCCATGTAACGCGTACCTAGGTATGTTTCCTTTTTCTAAGTGCTCAGCGTTTAAATTCTAAATACGAAGTAAAAGTCAAGTTTGGCGGTTTGAGAATACGCAGGGTTCCAGTACGTAACATACAAACATAAAGTTGAGAGCGATACCTATGCTCCACTAGTAGTAACAAATCTATAACTGTATTAAACGTATTCATCCTTCGTACCCGCAGAAAATTTCAAGTCGATATGTCATTTCAGTCTTTATAGTCTTTAGTGAACTGTTTCTTTGTCTACAAGCTATTGAAAGTAGACGTGTCATAGTGTTTTATTTTTAAATGGAAACAATTGAACATCGTGCTGTAATAAAATTCTTTATGAAAAAAGGTTTAAAGGCAATGGAAATTCATAACGAAATGGTAAATATGTTGGGTGATGACGCTCCTTCAAAAACAATGGTATGCAAGTGGGCTAAAGAGTTTCAACGTGGTCGTTCAAGCCTCGAAGGTGATCCTCGCTCTGGACGTCCAAAAAGTGCTACTACTGAAGAAATGATTAATTCTGTACATGATATGGTTATGGATAATAGACAATTGACCAAGCGTGATATTCCTGAGACTATGGGCATCTCAAATGAACGGGTGTTACATATTTTTAAAAATGAATTAGGTCTGAGAAAGCTGTTGACAAGATGGGTGCCGCATTCGTTATCTTCGGATCAAAAACGCATTCGAGTAAAACTTTCTCATGGGAGTGCCTGCAAACCCTAATGGCTCTGTCTAAACACAACAAAGTCACACTGGTGTGGGTGCCAGGTCACAGGGGCATAGCGGGCAATGAAATTGCAGACCAGCTAGCGAGGGAAGGTTCAAACATGAATTATATAGACCCTGAACCGGGCCTAGGTATTACCAAGAGTGCAGTGCGTGGTGCAATTAATGAGTGAATCATAACACAACACCAATTAAGTTGGAAACATGCAGTTGGACAAAAGCACGGCAAACGGATGATGGGAAGACCATCGCAACATCTGACTGCTGACCTGCTTGAATTAAGCAAGATACAGCTTAGGGCAGCAACATGTTTATTAACAGGACATGGCTGTTTGAGAGGCCACTTGCATAAGATGGGGATCTACAAAGATGAGCCCTTATGTAGACTTTGCAAAGAGGAGGAGGAAACAGCCCCTCATATTATTTTCGAATGTACAGCGTTAGTGCAATGCAAATTCGCTATGCGAAGCACAATTGAACTACCAATGGAGAAAGATTTACTACATAGGCCCTTAAACCTGATTGCGGGAACTAACCTGTTCGAGTAAAACAAAACCGAAGCAGGAATAATACAATAAGCTACTAAGCTCCAGTGTTAGGGATGAAAAGACCAGCCCTGCTTTGGTAGGAAAATCAATCAAAGACTTTCTCAACAACATACGGCCCGTTTTCAAAAGAATAAAACAGATTTTGTGCGTCGATTCGTAACTATGGATGAGACTTGGGTTTACCACTATGATCCTGAACTGCGGCAACAAACCGCAGAGTGGACTGAACCCGGTTGTCCAGCTCCGAAGCAAGTGAAGGGGTCGATATCGTCCAAGAAGGTTATGGCATCAGTATTTTGGGATGCAAAAGGAATTTTGTTAATTGATTACTTTCAAGCCGGTAAAACAATAACAGGAGAATATTATAAAACCTGTTGGACAAGCCCAATAAAAAAATTCGCGAGAAAAGACCTGGTTTGCAGAAGAAAAAAAACATCTATCACCAAGACAATGCACCTGCTCATACCAGCGGTGTTGTGAATGCGAAATTGGTCGAATTAAAGTAGGAACACTTGGAACATCCACACTATTCACCAGATCTGGCTCCCTCCGACTTCCATCTGTTCCCGAACCTCAAGAACTTTCTACGTGGAAAGCGTCTTCCATCAAATGAAGAAGTTATTGCAACCGTAGATGGGTATTTTGAGGCCTGAGGAGAATCTCTGGAAAAAGTGTATTGAACTTAAGGGAGAATATACTGAAGAATAAAGTAATTTTTTGAACCATAAACTTATTTTTTAATATCCGCTCAGCGAACTTTTCAACCAGCCTAGTACATACAGGCAATTCACTGATATATATTCGGCGATTCCCCGTTCTACGCATCACGCCCGGCAACGATAAGCGTTGGTTATTTGTTTTCTAGTTGCTGAAGGGATTGGATAAATTTTTGTTTTGTACTGTACACTTTCATCTACATTCAAACTATGTGCAAACCTTTCTTCTGCTACCGTTACAGTATCATCACGTGTGCTTATATTTTAATAAATAATTCATACAAATAATAATAAACTTTATTCGCCCAACAGGAGACCCCAATTACAGGACGAAATAATAATACGAATACATGTGCACATAATACAAAGAGAAAAATAAAATATAATACTTAATAAAAGATAACTGAAAAATAATAGAAAAAAAAATATATATATACTCCACCGATGAATGCATTGCGTCATCGACAAAAATATCTGCATAATATTTATTTGCATTCACACACATGTTTTGAACAGGCGATTTCAGCAGCACATTATTTCTTGCAGCTAAAGGCCGGAACGATTGAACACTACGCGAAGACAAACGAGGAACGTTCAAATTTATTTTTGACAGCAGATATGCGCAATTGATTTGATTGTCAATAAGTTTGTAGAGAAACCGCGCACTGCAAATTTGCCTTCTTTCCGAAATACTCCGGACCGCATGTAGTTCCAATAATGTGGCATACTCTATACCCCTCACCGGATATATACCGTCGATCCTAAAAGATAGTAATTTCAGGAATCTTCACTGTACTCTCTCAATATAATCCTCGTAGGATTGATAGTAAGGATACCATACAATGGAAGCATACTCTAGTCGACTTAAGACAAATGCTCTATACAGCGTTTTCGGAAGATGTTGATTCGTGAAGTATTTCGAAGATCGTATGATGAATCCTAACATGGCTGCGGCCGAGGAACACGTCTGCGAAATATGCTGTTTAAAGGATAGTTGACTATCAAAGATAACTCCTAGGTCTTTTATGGTCTCGCTCCTCTGCAGCGGGTAACCGCTTAAACTGTACGTAGTAGGCAAGCCTTTTATTTTGCGAGTATATATTACATACGTGCATTTTGCTTCATTTAACATAAGACTATTTTCTTGGCACCAGTGAAATACGTAATCAATACTCGTTTGCAGATTAACCATATCATACATGGAATCAATTCTTGCGTACATCTTTACATCGTCTGCATAAGCTAGGGTATCACAGGTCAACGCTTCCAGCAGATCGT
Source organism: Dynastes maya (assembly GCA_029619315.2). Lineage (NCBI taxonomy): Eukaryota > Metazoa > Arthropoda > Insecta > Coleoptera > Scarabaeidae > Dynastes > Dynastes maya. Next base: position 14,822,988 of record JAROYE020000008.1, read on the forward strand.
CGAGGAAAAGCACAAAGAGCAAAGGTCCTAAATTGGATCCTTGTGGAACACTTGACGTAATAGCATATTCACATGAGCTGAAGCCATTATAGAAAACATAACATGACCGCTTTTTAAGTAGGACTCCATCAGATCTCGAAGGCGAGGTGACATGCCAAAAGAACTTAATTTAAAGAGCATAATATCATGGTCAATTCTGTCAAAGGCCTTAGAAAAATCCGTGTATATAACATCGACTTGCCCACCATCATCCAGTGTGTCACTTATAAATTGTGTAAATGTCGCTAAGTTAGCTGTTGTAGATCTTTTAGGTATAAAACCATGTTGCTTCGCAGATATATACAGCTGTACATTGTTGAATATAGAAAAATATAAAAGATGTTCCTATACCTTGGCGAAATTAGATAAAATAGATATAGGACGATAGTTAGTCACATCAGTGCTACTTCCCTTCTTAAGAACTGGCGTAACTCTTGCTCGTTTCCAGCGCCTAGGAAAGGTAGATCTCAAAGAAATGTTGACAAGAAGCAAGAGTGGTTTGACAAGTACTATGCGTGCTTCCTTCACTAAAAAACTAGGGATGAGGTCATCACCAGCTGTGTCCGTATTTGCTAGGTGACTCATTATAGTTAGCAGGTCAGTCTCACTCACAGGCTTGATGTCAAAAGATGGTATGTTGCTGAATACATACACATAATCATTTCATTCCTTACTAAAATCAAAATTATTCGTACTCAACACAAATCCTTCAGTATTCTTATTTCTTATATCATTCCTATCCATATAACATTTATAATTAAATGCACCAACAGTACACTTTACGCCATTAAACAAATGAAAATTACAATAGATTTCTTTTAACGAAACTAAATTGCGTTCTGAATCTTTACTATCTGAAACAAAAGCATTCTTTTCAATACTACACAAATATACGTATTCATCATCATTTCTTATATTATTCAAAACAATTACAAAAACAGCGTGTCATTACAGCTTTCCATATTCAATAAATTAACTATTCAAACCTTCAAACTTATTTCTCAACCCTTTCGTCGATCCTGAGCTCTTATTTTTACCCTCTTATCAACATAATCGTGGAGAAGTATGTGCGTATAGTATGTTACAGACTCAGCCCAGCAGGAGTACACATCAAATTAAACCAGATTCCAGCTTGAATCCCCTCCTAAATATAATTCTCCGGATTAACAATTCGAGGGCGACACGACGATGATGTGCATTGTATTGCGGGATTTCGAATGGAACACCTTCTCTGACTGTTTGCTTTCGGGTTCACCCACTCAGAGGATAGTCAGCTTGCTTTATAGCGATTTGAGTAGGCGGTTGATTTTAAAATCGTTTGCGACCTGCGAACGGATTTAGATTAGAGAAATGGACGGGCAGAACACCCAGGCTGCACAAAGCCTATTTTCTTCATAAACAAACCACTTTATGACCTGTCACGGCTTTAATAGGGCAAAGGGGATTCGTAGCACTATGGGAAATCGGCCTTGTTTCAACCGGGCAAAAATATTTTTGTAGGTGATCGAAACTAATGCATAAAGGCTTAAGAAGAAACGGAAATACAGCGCGCCTAATCCTATTATTTATTATTATCCTAACAAGAAGGACGGTTAACGGCTTAAGAGTTTTCATTACTTGTTCCAAACAAATGTTGCCAACCAGTCCTAATCGCCACTGCTCCTATATGTACTAAAATACGGTTGGTTTAGGTTTTTTAAGAGTAAAAATAGCAAATTTCGCGACATTACATTCAAATTTACAAACCCATCTACCAACAGTAGAAATGAAGAAGCAACTTAGATCCATTCTTCATCTTTTATGAGTATGGATTACTGGTAAGCCTTACATAATTTTCAAGACAAACCAATCTCGTTATAGTCTCTGACGTGCCTTCACTTAAATGGAAATAGTTTAACATCCTAGTATCTATTCGTGATCCTATAAACATTTCAGCCCATCCTTTTGGCAGAGAAAAATTAAAGCATTTAAAATTTCAAAAAGTCCAAAGCGAAAGATTACATCTGCTCTAAATAACGCCCACGATGTTCGCATGTGTTGTGAGTAAAATTTTAGATTTCCAAATGGCCAATCCGCCTACACAGAACGCCTACCCCTATAACTGTATACGGGGTGGGATATGGAACGTTATCAGCGCAGAACATCTGAGGATGTTAATTACGCGTTAGCGTGTGACGGGTTGCCTTACTTATCTGATTGTTAGTAATACGTGCTAATGGCTATGTTTTATTTTCAGGACTCTAAAGATTATGTATCTACTTTTTCGAGTTTAAAAATCGAAACGAGTCCTTTTATCGATATAACGCCCTATAAAACCGGCTGCACAGGTTGCGTGCAATAACGCACAAAAAAAAAAACGAAGAGATATGGACGAAAAAACGGACGGGAGCAATTTATAAACGCGAAATAGGAAATTTATTTGCGGCAATTAGCGATTGTAAATTTTACAGTGGGTATGAATATTAAATAGTTCGCCATAGGGTTTTACGTTATGGTTACGCGAAAATAGTTTTGGGGATTCGTGTTTAACGACTCCCATACAATTTGTTAAAAGCAAGTACGCCGTAATATAATAGATTACAACAAAATGTATTCCGAATTAAATAACAGGATGTAGAGTACAATATAAAAGATTCATTTCATTGTTTAAAATACGACGGGTTTTATTTTACCGTACGAAACACAAAAGAACAAACATTGAGCGTGGTAGGTACATTCTACCCTATACGAACGAACTTTTTCGAATAGCAACCGATATACAGCGATGCTACAGGAAGTTTTGGAGCCATCAGTGCTAAAACTTTTTGAGGAAGAGACTCCAGAACATTTCTTCCAGCGAGGTAATGCTCCCTGCCATCGGTCAAGAGAGAGTATGCGGTTTCATGAAAATAACGTGCGCTTATTAGTTTGGCCGGCCCAGTCACCCGATTTGCCTACTATAGAACACCTATGGCGTATTTTAAAAAGGAAAGTTTCTGCACATCATTGTGACTCTAAACGGGCTCTTCGAAAAAAAATTATTCAAGAATGGAACTTAATTTCCGCCGATACCTGCTTTAATTTAGTGTCAAGTATGCCACGGCGGATTAAAGCTGTTATTAAGGCGCATGGGGGACCGACCAAATATTAATGATGTACATTTTTATTTATAATAAAGTAGATATATATCTGCAAATAATTTTGTTTCAATTTTTTTATGCTAATCTTTAAAATTTTTAGGGGTGCCTGATACATAGGAACACAACTGTAAGTGTTTGATTCTATGTACGTAATTAAAAGGAATATTCTTAATTGTATATTTAAGAGATACATATTTCTAAGAAACAGTGAATTTTATTTGGATTTAATATCTCAAATTTGTATTATGTACACATTTTAACGTTGTACGGAGCAAAATTAATAGCTACCAAATGTATGAATACCGACTGAATTGGGTGTAATTCCTATAATAAAAATTATCTCGTACAGCTCGTATAAATGCTTTAGAGATGGTGCAATATGAAAAATACTTTGCAAATAAATCAATTTTATGCACTCCACATTTCATCCAGCGTGCGGCATACATGAAATGAGGCGGCACTTTATAGCGTCGCATATATATGTATGTGTACATAGTACGGTCCCCCCCCCCCCCCCCCTTCCCCCCCTCCCATGCTAATTTTTGAACGACAGAAGCTAGCGTTTTTATAAAAACAGGTCGATTTCTATTTTTTCTGAGCTAACTTCTGCCGTTGTCGGCAGTTCAACTGTGTTTCCGGTTTCACCGGAAGTGACGTCAACTTTCTTATTTTAAATAGAACATCCTGTATATTTTTAGGTTTTCGGAGAGGTAATCGAAACGCGAATCCAACGATACTACATATGTTATACTTTAACTTTAGAAGTACGGCGATATGCAATAATAAATGTTTTGGTAATCTATTATTGTTATGTAAAGTTGGCTAGGAAACAACGACAATTGTTTCTTGTGACGCCGGACCGATCTAAAGAGCTCATTGCTAAGCAAAGTAATCATAATATTTGCCAAATTGTCAAATCTCAATTCCAAAAGCGTAAATTATTCGCTGCTATTATAACCTGCATTTGTCATACTTTCTTTCTTTGTGCTCGTTATCATTTTATGCCTTTTTAACTTCTTTTGTTAACTGGTGCTTCTCCTTCACTTTATCGAACTTTATTGTAATTACTTAATTGTGGTAGATTTGTTTAAATTTGTTAGTTTTTGATAGGCAATGTGCTTAAGTTTCAGTTTTTTATGTTGTTGATTTTACAATGGCCTCCGCATGGACCACGTAAGATAACTTTGGCAACAATAACCACGAAGTGGAACATAATGAACACTGCCCTTGTACAGCCGGAAATATTTGAATTTTGCGCTAAGTAAGCATAGATAGAATAAAATTTACAGGACGAACTGTTTAACAGAAGATAATGATTTAAATTATTATACAATTTGTTGCGCAACCATGGCAAATAAGGTGGTAATTGGTGGCAGATTTACTAACATTAAAATTTACCCAGCAATTTTGCATTGTTCGTGCTGAAGCCATCATAAAAGTAACAACACAAAAAGCCTAAAAAACAGACATATTGTCTATCAAGAACTAATATATTTAAACAAATTTACCATAATTAATTAATTGCAATAAAGTTCGATAAAGTAAAGAAATAACAACAATTAACAAAACAAATTAAAATGAGAGAAAATGATAACAAGAATAAGGTAGGAACGTGTGGCAAATGCAGGATATAAGAACAATAAACAACAAGAATAATTTACGCTTTATAAAATTTTTTGCTTTTCTCAAAACCACCAATTCTGAAATAAAAATCAGAATATTCTTTTTAGCAGCTGAGCAAATTACAAAAACACAAAAATTTTCATGTTTTTGATTAAATCAGATTATCCTGTTATCTTCCATGATAACTTAATAAGTAAATCAAGTTACGTGTTATTTGTTAATGTCATTCCGTATTTGTGTTGGTAAGAAATTATCTGCAAGAACATTTTGGAAACAGATGGATAGGTCGTTACAGACCCGTCAATTGGCTGGCTCGTTCCCCTGATTTAAGCCCACTGAATTTCTTTTTATGGGGATATGTTAAACAGCACGTTTATAATACTAATTTGGATAACAATATCGAAATTTTAAAACAAAAAAATAATTCTGTCACTGAAGATATGATCCACAATGTTTATAAAGAATTTGTACGTAGAGCTGAAAAGGCGTGTAAAGGTTGAAGGATGCCACGTTTAATAAAATAAAATGTTTTTCTTTAGCTCAAGTGTGTTTTTGTTATTTTCTCAGCTGCTAAAAAGAATATTCTGGTTTTTGTTTCAGAATTGGTGGTTTTGAGACAAGCAAAAAATGTTATAAAGAATAACATTTTTGCGTTAAGTTACAAATGAAATTTTTTTCCCTCTTGTTTAGTCCATCCGGGGACACACTGTATATGGTATATTTGAATGTACTTTGCGATTGCCTTTCCAAAAGCGTAAAAATATAGAGGATGTTCTATTTAAAATTAGGAAGTTGGCGTCACTTCGGGTGAGACCGGAAATACAATTGAAGTGCCGATAACGGCAAAAGTTAGTTCACAAGAAAATGAAAGTCGACCTATTTTTTTCTAAAAACGCTTGCTTTAGGACCTCGCTCTATAAACGCATGAACAAGTATATATGTTATTACAATTTTCGTAGGGTGTAATAGAGGCAGAGCAAAGGTAAATCTGTAGAAATATGTACTTCGGTTGCAGGCAATAAATGTTGCCTCACTCTATTGTGTGAACTTGATACTTTTATTATACTAAGGTTTGCCGCCTAACATCACCGCGAACTATCATCGTTGTGTATTTCCTTTAGCTTCACCATTTACCTACCTATACCAAACTACGAAGTAGATCACTAAAACAAGTTCAGCGTTTGTTGTGTAAATCAAAGCATCACATTCATGCATGGTCAGTATATGTAGCTTCTTTGTTTGCATACGGCAACATACACTTACGTTTCTTAAATGCCACAAACATCAGACGCTTAAAATATATACAAACTGATTCCTACGTTGAAAATTCACACAGGCAAACGTAACAAAGTGAAATTATTCCTTTAAAATCACAACAAATCTTGAAACGAAACCTTTACAGCGTAAAGTACAATAATTCCTTTTGTTTTGACCGGGCATGTCTTCCATAATTTACGCTATATATTAGCCCAAAACCTCTGTACGGTCCAAACGACCGCAGATATAAAACACGGACCCGGTTTCTGATGCAAGAGTTCTCTCACTACAAAGTATTATGTTTCGTGCCTTTCGGGCAGGGCTACTACTACATTAATTATTAAAATATTGTCTGAAGCGTAGGCCCAACATTCCTTTTATCATCCCGGTGCTATCCCATGTCAGCTTCACTTGTCCTGTAATTAATTAACTGTACGGAAGTTCGCTACGTACTGTATTACTTGGGAGAGAAGCGAAAGCGGATGTGTTATTCAATTTGGAGTTGTCGGTTGGTGGGTGTGCGCGTGTAGCAAATGTTTGGCGATTATAATTGTTCAAAATTCGCCGGTATGTTGATTTACCTTTATGGCCGAATGCTTCTATTACTCGTATCATTAATTTTATTAGACAGGATAAATGAATCATCGGTGGGACCACGCTTCTCACTAGTTATATGAGGGTAGACTAAAATATCTCAAGGCTCAACATGAAGATGGCGTTACTGTCAAAATTAATCTGGTAATAAAATTTCGCATGCGTTGAAAGATTGAAAAAATCGAATATCTTCATTAAATTCTTACAATATGCCTACGCAAATTAAAGCCGAGATGGATGGTGTTTACAGGGATTCTGCACCATCATTTGCCAGGGTGACATTTTGGGCAGCTGAAAAGTGAAGCGACTGTTTTTTTGGGATAGTCATGAAGTTGTGTTAATGGACTACCTCAAAAAAGGAAAAACAATAGCAGTGGCATACTACGTATCACTACTTGACAAGCCGAAGACAGAAATTGCGGAAAAGCCGTCGCATTTGAAGAAAAAGAACGGATTGTTCCACCAAGACAACGCACCGTCTCACACTTCAGTGGTCACCATGCCAAAAATGCACGAGTGGGGGTTTGAATTGATCATTGACATTCATTCATATTGAATATTCATTCTTATTCATCAGATCTGGCTCCCACATTCTAAAAATAATTTGTAATGTACAGACTGTTTAATGATAACTTATGAATTAAACTAAAACTCGACCTATCCGATAATTTTAATTAAAGAAAGAATTAAATCATTCCATACTTTAGGGATACCCTGTATTGTTTTTTTTTGTTTAATTTTATTCCCAGCAGCACTTGCAGATTAGAAAAGGCTATAGTTTATTTAATATTTCACTGATAACCACGAACTTTTGGGATTATTACAGAAAAACACGGTAAATTATTCATGCAAATGTCCTCGCCATGTTGATTGTGAAATTCCACAGCCGAAAAATTTTATCAACTCGGAGGTGAATTTATTACCCATCCGTTTCGTTAAGATTATAACTTAATTAACATATTTTTCCATTTTTTTTAGTACGGGACTTGGTGCCGGAAGCGTATCGTATACATTATCTGGCAATTAGCAATTCACCTCAAGAAAGGGTAGTCGGGGGGTTCGTGTTGAGATCGCACGGTGTTTTGCAGGCTTTGTGTTTCTTTTCCACTCGACGCAGCCAACCCAACACCGACGAAACACGCATCCATTATGTAGATACGTGTTGCTTCTCCCAACAATGCTCAACCAGGAAATATTACACGGTCCCCCATAACTTGTCCTAATTTACTGTGAGGCTCGTAGTGTTCCGTTTCCGCGCGCTCTGCTATATGAAAGTGCGGCGGTGTCATATTACAGAATGTTGCTTAATTTAGAGAGGCCGGGTTGATACTAGCAGGCCCAGGGGAGGCCAGAACATAATCTATATTTCCTTCGGTATTTATACTTCTCTCACAAGCATTCGAACACCTTTTAATTTGTACAGCGCTTGTTAAGTTGCGAACTTGAAATGGTCCATGCTTTCAGTTCTTTCAGCGGTCTTTAATGAAAATTTTTAATTAACAGAGCTTAACTTAAGAGTTTACATGCATCAAAGGACAGCCATTGGCGTACGTTTCCTATTGATGTGAATTTGTAAGGTTACCGTGGCTTGTTAATTAGCTTCTATTGGTTCTCTTTTTGTGTGCATGAAAACGTGACAAAGATGCGGTTATTGAAAAGAAGAATTATAATAAGCCAAGAACAAATTTCTAAAATATGCATTTCCATTTAATTTGAAAGGTACTGGTCATTACGTAGCAAATGTAGTAGAGTAGGGGTAGAAAAGCCATTGGAAACAAAGAAGTAGTAAAGAAGATTATTTCAAAAGTACGCGTTGAAAAGTTCTTTTAATCAAAACTAAACATCTAGAATATTACTAAAACAGTATAGGTCTCGCGTCTTTTATACGAAAGATCTTATGCGTAAACGGGTTTATCTAAGAAAATAATACATATTAACCCTTAATTTTGGACGAACTCCACAGCCTTTTGTTTTGAAATAATTTAGATGCACAAAGAGAATATTTTAATTATTTTTTGGGCATCGAAAACAGCAAATGTTAGAATAGACATCTTGTGATGATCAAATTCCTAATGAAATGGTAGAAATGCATACATCCGACTACTTACCGCCACAATCTAATGTTGAATTCAAGAATTAAATAAAGGCGATAACACAATTATCATTATTATAGTAAACAGATGTGGAGATTGGAGCGCTAGAACTTATTATAGCATTTATCTGGAATCAGAATACTATTTTCCTTATTTGTTTATTTTCTTCCCTGCTTTCCTTTTACTTGGATCTATTTTTGAGTGAATCATTGGATTTCGTATAGCTTATAGAAGCTAGTTTAAAGAAAATAATCTCTATAGCTTAAGAAGACGACAATTCTGAAATAGGGCAAGAAAATCACAATATCGTTTTGGACTAAATGTTTGGATAGGCATTTTAGGAAATGGCGTTATATATAGGACCAGTTATGTATGGAGAAACATTAAATGGGGAAAGATATTTAAAGGTTTTTCGCGAACACTTTTCTTGAAATTTTATTTGGATTAAATTTAATAAATATTTTCTTGGGGTTAGAAAATCAAAAAAAATCCAAGAAAAGAAAATGTTTCAGCCAAGTAAATCATTTAGTTTTAAGTTAAGAAAATATTCATATTAAAGGTAGGAATGAAAAAATCGTCCAAATCTCACAAAGTTCAATTGAGAAATTAGGCGACCGGTTTCGTGTTCTAAAAACACATTAGGCCAGCTACAAGTATATCCAATAAAACAAAAATTACAATGAAGAAAAAAAACCTAAACTCAATAATTAAAATTAGGAGCAAGTGAATGAACTAATGAGAAAGTTTTTTTTTTATACATATTACAGTATAATTCAATTATTTCTTTAATAATGTAATTAAATAGAGATTATTTTTGTGTGGTTTAATAATTAATGAGTTAATATTTAGGTTTACTTATTCCTTTTTTATTACTATTTATTATGTTTAAAACAACGATAGTTAAATCAGTACACGTGATAAATAGTAATAAAAAGAAAAGAATATTACATTAACCGGTATCTTTTGAAAATGTTTATGAAACCTTGTAAGGTTATATCATTGTATGGATAAGTGGCATCTGTGTTCCGGTTTCTACTATCTAGGACGGCATGACTATAACTACTGGAACTAGGTGGCGCCAGCAAATATTTCAGTTACTGTTTTTGAAGATTGGTGGCATAAATTGAGAGATGTAAGAGCAATATCGCCAGGAGTAAGGAACTCTCAGATTCATCGCGATCTGGGAGTCCCGACACTCCGCGAATATCTCGTAAAGATCCTCACCGCCGCGTGCGAAAGGGCCCGCGCGAGCGACAACAGGTGCGTGCAAGAGGTAGTCGTTCCTCAGGATCGGCCCCCTCCCAGGATCCACGTTAGACGACCAACGGACTTCTTCAACCTTCGCTGAGAGTCACTCCCGCCAAAGGAACGACAATCACCCCCCAAACAGGTCATCTTTTTCAAGCTAAACTCAGCTTTTAGCCCTCTACGACGAAAACTTTTTCCCTAAGCATAAAACAACCCCCTGACGGCGTGACTGTGCCGCATTACGACAGCTAGCGGACAAAAGGGTTCAAGGTTTCTTCATAAAACTGACCCTAGGAAAAGATAGGATCCCAGTCTTAGTAATATCGCCAGGAGCAAGAAGCTTTAATGCTTTTTTCTTCTCATATTGTTTTTGCCGGTAGTGATTCCATCAATACCAGGAGCTATTTATTATTAGCATTACCTTGGTTATTGTTTCCGAGGCACTTTTTTCATATGTACTTCTACATTGAGCTCACTTTTGTTTGAACATTATTCTGTAGATAACTTCTACTTTAGCCTTTTTAAAATCACAGGCAATGTGAATAAGTTACTGCATTATGTACGGATATGTCGTACTGTTTTAAACAAGGTAAGCGCAATTAATAATGTGCATAAATAATATGCATTTCAAGAATTCTCAGTAAAAATGCTTAATTTTAAGAAAATGAAACTATTGATTTATGAGCAATACCTAAACGCTTTCTGGAATTAAGAAAACTATTTACTATCCTTAAAAAAATATTGCTTTGTGTTATAATGGCCATTTACTTATACTAAGAATCGCTTTCGAATTTTCTGCAAGATTTTCTTAAATCAAGTTAACAGATGTCTTAAACAAAGACATACAATTATTTCAGTACAAATACATACTGCTCTTAATCAGAGAAAAAATGCTAAGAAAATATTTCGTTTGATTTAAAACAGTTATTGCGGATAATTGAAACAGTAATTATCTTGAATTAAGGCGGACAGCTTTGATCCAAGTAAACGTTTCTTTGCGTGCAGATAACAATATTTCATTAAATCAACTACAGCACTTATGGTGGCAACAAGATGGAACAATGCGAGAATTGTGAGAAATACTTAAATCAAGAGTTTCCAAACCGTTGGATTGGAAATAGTGGAGTTCTTAATTGGTTGGATTATTTTTTATGGGGAGTTAAGTATAATATTTATAAAGTTGATGTCCCACAAAACATTGAAGAACTTTGAGGTAGACTCCAGAACGCCTTCAATGTAATTCCTAGAAGAACCATAGAAAGGACACTTCAAAATGCCGGAAAGCGTGCGCAATTGTACATTAATGAAAATCTCTGGTTTATTGTTTTATTTTCTATTATTATAACTGTTATTGTTATTTTCATTCATTAGTACAATAAGGTGCAAAATTTACACAAACTTTGCAAAAACACACCTTTAATTTACCGTTTATTAAATATCCCCTTGGTTTTCATTCAAATTAGTAGGCCCCGTGTCAATACAATGTGATGTTTGCACGTTAAAAATCCCTACCGGGGATTGGAACGTCTCTGGTTCCAGCAAAATTCTAGTGGGGTTGGCTAGTGATCACAGTATGCCTAGAAGTGCGAGGTGTATTCTGTTACCTGACGCCACACGCCCAATAATACAATAACAACTAAGAACTTTGTCAAAATAAATGCTACAACCCATATCTTCCTTAAGTGTGGGAATTATTTATAGGAATATGACATATTTGTTGACATACATATGTGCATTAAAAACCTAGGGATGACGTCATAAAAATGTTAATCGCAAATAAATGGAAAGCAAAAATAACAATGGATTTTTCTCTTCGTACAGTAAGTTGCAGTGCAGCTAATTTTACCAATACATTCGTCCTTCAATTCGTATACAATGTACGAAGGGAATCTAAGGATCTAAGGATGTAACAAACGACTACGTTCTTTTCCCAAACCGCATATTCTTCCAGTTTTACAATAGAGCTTCTCACCAACGTTATACGGACATTACCATGAAGTAATCCCAAACAGCACATGCTCTAACAACGTTTTTACGTCTCTCTAAGCGATTTTCAAGACCGGGAAACACGAAATACTAAACCAAATCATCGTATACGCTCACGTATTCTTCACGCCCCACGGCGGCTACAAAACTCCCACCGTAGCTGGACTTTAAACGACTTATCGATTGCCGAAAGGATCGAGTTAGTAAACTAGAGAGGCACCTTCCGATATATAGGTTAAAACAAGACACATTCTGCTCATCTCGAGACGTCGGTCCGTCCGAGTAGCTCATTCTCCTAACGTAAATGTAGTTTAAACTTGGAATCTAATTTCGTTCGACGTTGCCGATGCGGTTTTGGGTCTCTTTCTAATCTTTCTATCTCTCTCGGTTATCCTTTGCGTAGGTGTTGTAGAGGTGTACGTGTATGAAGGGCGTCGAGATGGATTTATAATACGGCTTACGCTCGATTGCGACGAGAAAGAAAAAATATCGATAAAGGAGATATACCGAATCTTCTCCCATGTTGGAATTTCCCCTTGTCAGAAGTTCGTCGACGCGTTCAGAAAATCATGTGAAATTATGTGTCTGGAACATGGATAGGAAGCACATCTTATCCTGAATGACATGTAGGAATTTCGAGTTGTCTTAAAGAAACGGAATATCGATCATGTGCAATTTATTTATATGAATCATCTGAACACAACGTGTCCATATAGTGACATGAGCCGAAGATAATTCTTTGTTTCCTGAACAATTTAAACAAAAAATGTCCAAATGATGATATTCGGAGAAAAGTATATAGCATAAAATTATGCCCAAGTATGCAGGGTGTTTCAAACGATATAAAATGAATCACACAGTCTGTATAAACATTATTGTCTTTATATTTCTTGACAAAACTGAACTGCAACAAATGCATCCTGTGTCCCACAAGGAAGTGTACTTGGACTTACGCTGTATTTACTGTTTACGTCAGACATATCTACATCACCGGGTGCACTCACTGCTACCTTCGCAGACGACACAGTAGTAGTAACAGACCATGACAACCGACAAACAGCGTCGCATTACTTCAGGAAAATCTTAACAAAACACAGAAATGGCTAAAAAAATTGCATGTACACCACCCGCAGACAAACATGCCCTGTAGTGACATTGAGCAACATTCTAATGCCACAGGCCGAAGAAGTCAATTACTTGGGCATACATTTGGACAGACAATTAATTTGGAGAAAACACATATTTTCCAAAAGGAAGCAGCTAGGATTAAAATATAGCAAAGTGCGCTGGTCACTAGGCCGTAGATCAAAACTGAGCATGGAAAACAAAATTCTACTGTAAGTACTAAAGTATCATAAGGCGGATCTGGTCATATGGTATTCTGGAGGATTGCCTCCAATATTAACATCGATATATTCCAACGGTTCCAATCAAAAACATTAAGAACGATCACCAATGCACCTTGATATGTCATTAATGAAATAATACATCATGACCTTGGTGTACCAACAGTGAAAGATATGATACAAAAATGTAGCAAGAAGTACAATGACAGATTGGATCTCCATCCAAATCCCTTAGCAGCAAATTTTATGAAGCAGTCATATAGTCAATAAGACAATTATTCTATAAGGACGTGTCACTGGACACATACCTTCTATGTCCCTCATTAACAAAAATATTACCAAATGTCTTTATAAATAACAATTATTGGGGTTAAATAAAAAAAAAATATTTCTTGACTTGCCCAGAAGTTCCATTAAATTGTTCCAAATTTCTCTTGATTCATCAATTTTTCTATCTGGATTTACTAATAATTTTGCGTTTAGGAGTGTAAGGCTTGTTAGTGTTGGGAAAGCTTACAATAATACGATTGTCGAGTGTTTAACTCGGCAATCGTATTATTGTTTATCGTTACGATAAATGTTTAATTTATCGTAACGAGAAACGTGTTTGTTGATACCCTCTTCGTAGAATTCTGCCTCTTGTGATGATAAGTTTCGAAAGCATTCAATTTACTTATTTTGCTGAAGAGGTGGTAGTCGCTAGGCTTAAGGACTGGACTGTATGGCGGATGATGGAATTCCTCCCAGCCGAAAGAGGTGATCAGATCTCGAGTTTGAGTATGTGATCTTGCATTGTTCTTGATGATTTGACTTAGTTTTCTTAAGATCTCACAGTAAAAAACTGAGTTAATTGCTGTTCCTTTACGGGATAAAGTCCACTAACAATACACCCCACCTGTCCCAAAACACAGCGGCCATCTTGTACTTCGAAAGTGATTGTTTTGTCCATTGATTAAAGTTTTAACTCTGGAGTCACGTAACGATATGACTCAATCGTCACCTTCCTCATTGAAGCGGGTCGAAAAGGTTAAAGCAGGGGTCTCCAAACTTTCCAGCCTTAGGGCCATACTGATTACTCCAGTAAGTTCCAAGGGCCAAAACCGTTTTAATTTTCTTGCCATTATCTAGAGTAGTGGCCGAGTACGCGCCCTGGTGGTCAAAAGTGGAAATAGGTAGTGGTAGAACCCTCTATCGCTAACAGATGGCGCTAGTAGTATTTTCGATAGCGCAGTTGGTTTGAGAAAGTTCTGGTGTATTCCACTCACTTCGAGATGGCAGTAATTGGAGTATAAAAAGGCTAGCGGCGCGACCGCAAGTCAGTCTGCCTAGGGAAGGCGAAGGAAGCGAAACTGTCTGTTGTGAAATAAAGTAGTGCGTAAAGTAGTGTTGTAAATAAAGTAGTGCGTGATTTGACTTGCTGTTTTTGTGTGATTTACTAGTATGGGGAAGAAGCGAAAAATAGACAGTGAATGCAGAACATTCAAAGATCAATGGAAGTATCAATATTTCGTGATTGAGTCCAGTAATAAGGCGCTACGTTTGATTTGCAATGAAACCATAGCCGTTCTCAAAGAATATAGCATTAAACGTCATTATGAAACGAAACATTTCAAAATTACTCAAAATATACAGGAAGTTTGCGGACAGAAAAATTTGAAGCTTTGAAGCGTGCATTGAAATCGCAGCAATCTTTGTTGATGAAAGTGAACACTGAACAAGAGGCTGCAACTCGTGCCAGCTTTCGCGTGGCTCTTGAAATCGCAAAACGTGGAAAACCATTCACCGATGGAGAAATGATCAAAGAATGCGTAATTGCAGTAGCCGAAGAAATGTGCCCCGAAAAGGTAAATTTACTTAAAACTGTCAGGTACAAGACATCGCAGAAAATATATCATCTCAACTGTCTGACAAAAATGGACATCTTGAGTGGTTTTCTCTGGCCTTAGATGAGTCAACGGATGTGTTAGATACTGCTCAGGTGTTGATTTTTATTCAAGGAGTGGATAAAAGTTATGAAGTGTATGAAGAATTTCTTGATATTGATAGTATTCACGGCACGACTACTGGGGAAGATATTTTTAAGGGAGTTGAAAATGCCATTAATAAAAAGAACCTTCGATGGAAAAATTTGAAATTTATTACTGATGGAGGCAAAAATATATGTGGTAAAAATAAAGGAGTGGTTGCACTTGTGTCAAAGGCTGTAGAAAATGATGATGGTTCAAAACCATTAGTCTTACATTGTATCATTCATCAACAGTCCTTGTGCGGAAAATATTTGGATATGTCTGAAGTTGTAAAATCAGTCATATCAGTTGTAAATTTTATCAGATCCACTGGGCTGAATCACCGACAATTCCGCGAGTTTATTGAAGAGATTAGACAAAATGACTTACCATATCATACTGCCGTACGCTGGCTTAGTTGCGGAAAAGTCCTTAGGCGCTTTCTTGAACTTCGAGCAAAGATCGAAATTTTTTTGAATGAAAAGCCCTCTTACCGAATTACAAAATAGCGAATGGTTGTGGAAGTTAGCATTCTATGTCGATTTGACAAAACATATGAACGAACTGAATTTGAGATTGCAAGGAGAAAACCAGCTACTCCCTGATTTATACACTAATATCAAATCGTTCCGGCAGAAAATAATACTTTTTCAATCACAATTACGTAAAAAATGTGTCACACATTTTAAAACATGTGAAATATTCAGCCACACTACTGAGTCTGAGTTTCCCGTCGATTTTGCAATCGAAGCTTTGAGTGCTTTGAAGATAAATTTTGATACTCGTTTCTCAGACTTTGATGTCATTGCGAATGAAATTAAGATTTTTCAAAATCCTTTTGATACTGAGATTGAAACCCTAGCCCTGGAACTTCAAATGGAAATTATTGATTTACAGTGCAGTGATATAATTAAGAATAAATATCAAAACTCGTCTTTGTTGGAATTTTATAAGAGTCTTCCATTGCAACAATTTGCTAATTTGCATAAATTTGCTCGTGGGCCGGTTTCTGTTTTTGGTACTACTTAGTTGTGGGAGGAAACATTCTCCAAGATGAAGTACACAAAGAATGTTTACAGATCTCACTTAACCGAAGAGCATCTTAAATCTCTTTTAATAATTGGTACAAGTAAAATTGGTCCACAACTACAAACTATTGTCAGTGGAAAATCACAATTACATAAATCTCATTAGTATTTTTTACAAGTGGACATCATAAACTGTTAGTGGGATTCATTTCAATTATTTGTTAGTTATTATGGTTAAGTTAAACTTTCTGCGTATTATACTTGTCATTAAGCTATACCTAGCAAATAAATAAAACCGAGTTATTATCATTCTGTGTTTTTTTATGCAACTTATCACAGCAACAATAACAACAATCAGCCATTAGCTGTCGCGGGCCGGATTGATCACACTGATGGGCCGGATTTGGCCCGTGAGTCGTAGTTTGGAGACCACTGGCTTAAAGCATTTGCCAATCGGTTCCGTTTATGTTCCTCAGTCAGCAGTTTAAGAACCCAACGAGAACACAAATTCTTGTAGTCCAAGTTCTCAGACACAATCGTTAAAAAACTGCCCTTGAATCCTGAATTCCAAAGACAACTTTAATTGAGAAATCAGAAACACTTTTGTGAAACAGATGCTAACAGATGGAAGTGTCAAGGGCATTAAATTTACTTTATTCTATTGTAAGAATCCAGGAATAGTCATCTGCATATCAAGTGTTTCAGATTTTTAACACAATTATTATTAAAAATTGTCGTATTCAATAAACTACACTAAAACAAATCTATATGTATTCGTATATTTAAAGTTACCATATAGAATAAGAAGACATGAAACACATGTTGTCTGTGTAAAATAACCATCGCCATTCTAAAACGGGCAAAGAAAATACAAGTAAGAATTTCCCCTATCAACTTCAAAACTTGCTCGAGTTTCCGCTACTAAATACACATCTCTTTTTCAAATGCGAGTTCTGCATATACAGGAAAACTTCTCGTGTTCAAAAGCCAATTCGATATAGTACAAGCAGTACAACGGCATCACCATCGCTGCTTCTTTTGTTAGGTTTTCCGAGGTATTTACTTTAATACAAATATACATACATATATACGTATAGAAATTTCGCGTTCCTCGACCAAGCAACGTCGAGGAGAATTCTTCAAAACATCGTTTCACGCATGCATACACGTTTCGGGAAAAACTTCTACAAACGTATTTCAATGATAGCCTCCGGTAATAGAAATAAATATTGTGTCCTCGTATGAACATATACGGTATCGCGTAGCGCGTTTCCATAGTACGCCACAGCCGCTCGGTGAGGTCCACTTTTACGTTTCTTGACTTTCAATAACACACTTTACCTTCCCATCTGAACTCTGACACCGTTTCGTTTAAATTCCTTCAAGAACGACGACGAAAATATTAGTTAAAAAAGCAGCCTGGGTAACTGTGGTAAGCTCAAGTTAAGGGACCTAAGTTATTTTGAATAGAGGTCGACTTGCGATGAACAAAAAGTAATACAATTCGGATAGCCGTAACTTTTCAATTGAATGCATGCCAAAGCAACCTGATGTAATTTCATCGAAGCTTATAAGATGGTAAAATACCTATTCATCAACACAATTCAAAGTAAGTCAAAACAATTTAGAATAGTGCGAATATGGCCACATATAACTCAATCAAAATTTGATAGATTGCTTGTAACCTCTTTTATTGACTCAAATTACACTGAACAACAAATTTTAGTTTATTTGTTGTATCTTGTTTGAAAAGTGCATTTTTTTTGTTCATTTTGGGGCGCTGAATACAAAAATGACAATGAAATTAAAAACTTAGTTGCAGTTTTCAAGAACAAGTTTTTTTATTTTATTTTTATCAAAATAATAAAAAATAGATACTTTTACACTTTTAGAGTCACTAAATGCGCCGTCTTTTTGCTATTCTTTTGTGAATTGTTTCTGAAGCATCTTTAACAAGAGTCCAACAGTAGTCGGCAAGCATGGAAGCATTCCAATTTCCCTGGTGCCTTTTCTCCATTGTTGATATATCCTGATGGAAGCGTTCGCCGTGCTCAACACTTACAGCTCCGCAGTTTCCAGGAAAAAAGTCCAGATGTGAGTGTAGGAAATGGATCTTTAGAGACATATTGCAACCCATTTTTTGATACGATGACAGCATATTTTCAATAAGAGTAACGTAATTGTCAGCTTTTTTATTTCCCAAGAAATAAGTGACCACGAGGCGAAAGTCATTCCAAGCATTTTTTTAAATATCTGTTAGAGTGCTGTCAAAATGTTCGTCTTTCAGAATATTTCGAATCTGTGGCCCAACAAAAATACCTTCTCTAATTTTTGCTTCATTTAGCCTTAGGAATTTCTGACGCAGGTACTGAAAACCTGGCCCATCTCTATTCAGTGCCTTAACAAGTTTTTTTATTAGGCCCTATTTGATGTGTAATGATGGCAACAAAATCTTTTTGGAATCTACCAATGGTATATGTTGTACATTCTCTTGACCTGGTTCTAATGATTGTCGAACAGGCCAGTCTTGTCTTTTGTAATGAGGTGCCTTTGCCCGACTGTCCCATTCACACAAAAAACAGCAAAACATGGTATAGCCTAGCTGCAACCGAAGTAAAAGTGCAACAACCTTTAAGTCGCCACGGAACTGCCATTGGTGCGCATCGTATTTTATGCTTGTCAATAGGTACTTCATATTGTCCTATGATTCTCTCATGCGAACGGCATATCCAACAGGAATAGACGGTAGAATATTTCCAATATGCAATAGTACTGCCTTTAAACTGAATGTTGAACTGTCTATAAACAATCTCCATTCCTCTGGCTTGTAGTTTATATTTAAACCCGCCAATAAACCGCTAATGTTATTGCAGAAAACCAAGTTATTTTCCATGTCAAAAAATGGTACTAGGCCTTTATGGCAATTACGAAAAACACATACCGAAACATCGTCTTCTAATAGATTCCACTGCCGCAGTCTTGATCCTAGTGGCCCTGCCTTACTTTTTTGAAGTTTTAGATCTCTCACGAGATCGTTTAATTCTGACTGGGTTATTTTGTGCGGTTGGCGGTTTGACGCGCTTGGTGTGAAATCAGGATCTCTTGATGTTGATGGCATATCTTCTTCATGACAAATCGCTGTATCGCTATTATCTAATTCGTAAGTGAATGTTCCTGGGGGTTCTGGAATAGGAAGTTCGTCACTCTTGGGCACATGTTTCATGGCAGATGGTATATTTGGATGGTTGATAACCGATTTTTTCTTCTTGGGTATACCTGTACCTTGCCCAACACGAGGTATCATGCAGAAATAGCAATCATTAACATGATTTGTAGGCTCTCTCCAGACCATTGGGACAGCAAACCGCACAGATCGTTTTTTATTATTTAACCAGTTTCTCAGACTTGAAGCGCATGTATTACAGCAGATATGTGGCGCCCAATGTTTGTCTTGATCCCCTATTTTGCAACCGAAATAAAGCCGATATGCCTGTTTTATCAATGGAGTAATAGACCGTTTCTGAGATGCAAAAGTCATCTCACCACAAACATAACAGAAGTGATCTGGATTGTTTACACACTTTCGAGACATTTTACAATGTCAACTATTCGATTAGAGAGGATTCGAGAATTTTATATTCGATTCCACAATATTCGTGATAGTGGCGTTTGTCATTTGTTTGTATACAGGGGCTGTTCAGTACAAGGCGAACTTGCGGTTACAGTGTTAATATATAGGGACACATGACATCACGTATCTCTAAAACTTGAATTAATATTAAAAAGATAAGTTTATTTTCGGTTTTAGCACACCAAAAATAGTAAGATTTAGTGGATTTTATTTTAGATACATTTTGGCTGTTGTCCAGTGATTAGCTATCATTATAACCCTTGAGATAACAGACTTCCATTAGGGGACCATTCATAAAGAGTAAAATTTAAATTGTCATAACCTTGCCCAAACAAATCTAGAGCCATTTTATTGCATTCCCACCCATTGTCAAGAAAAAAACTCAATAATAGTGTCCATCCGTACCATCCAGCTATATAACTAAAGGTAAAACCTAGCAATAGTGTCTTCGGATGCTAAGCATGAACTTGCCGCATCCAGAGAAAACTATCTGTAGATCAAATAAGACAATTTTGTTTGTTAACTTGACTTCAAAGAACAAAATTTGACCGCAAAGATTTCGCAGTATATCCATTCCGCATGTTTTCACAAATCTCTGACTTGTTATCTGGAGGGTCGTGTTGTGAAGACTCTAGTTCTGAACTCAATATTTTCGTAATAGATCTTTGGTATATATTTGCTGAATTTTCCTCATTTAGTGCTAATAGCCTATTTAACCTTAAATCATTATTTGTGTCAGACTGTGGTTTTCTTCATTTAAATGGGCTTTTTGTGTGATTGAGGGCATTGTTTGTCTCCGTAATCCCGTAATTGAATGTGAAAGCAAAATTAAGAATTATAAACAATAATGTAATTTAACCATTCTTTATCAATTTCTGATGATTAGTGAAGCGATTCAATTATGTAGCGGAATTCCACAGACGTTGCAAGATCTAATGTCGTAACCACTTTGTCTCTATCGGGACCGATAAGTAAGATTATATTCGACTGCCAAAGTCAGGTGAAGTACTTACAAATTGGATCTCAACGTGCGTCTAGTTACTTACATCTACATGTAATACGATCAAATATAATTAGATCAGCCTTATACGCAAAGCTCAACCAAATCACATCTGCAGCGACGCGTTGAGAGAAAACAGTGTACTACATTTCGTACGCTGGTGATACCTGAGAATTTCATTGCGTTTTAATGTACAGTTGGCATCTCAGAAAGCGAGATAGTGAAAAGGTATTGTAATTTGTTTTGTTTGAATTACAATATTGTAGCAGGTTGCACGCAACAAACGTCTAGGAATTATAGAAAAATAAAAAATAAAAACCTTTCCCTTGTAATATTTCTTCCAAAAGCGCCTAATCTTTCATAACAGTAAAACTTTAGAGATATATAAAAATAATAAGTACAATTAATTCAAAGATTAAACTAGTGGAATATACGACTTCAGTTGCAAGTTCTAATTGCTTTTAGCTGCTATTTCTTAATTATTCTATTTAGCATCAATCTCTTTTTGGCCAAAATTTTAAAGTTTTATAGTAAAATGCGATTAAATTTTCCAAACTTGGAACTATGATATTCTAAAACTTCCTATTTTTCTTATTTATGTATGTCCTGAAAAGCTTATTGCTTTTCAAAAGTTAATGCAAGGAAGAAGCGTCATCATACCTATCATTCTCTAGAATAGACTTTAAAATTGAAATTCTTCGGAATGTATTTCGTCAATCTTCAATTACGTACCTGAAACAAAAGAAAACCATGTTAAATTCAATAGTAATTACTTATTTTTATTAGTATACATTGTGATTACTGATGAAACAATACAATGATGAAATAATGTTCAAAAACACAGATAGAACATCAATATTATAGAGAATCTAATGGTGAGGCTGTTAATTTGGAAAACAGCGAGTTGTTGTGTTTGGTGCGAGGTATGGTACTATCAGAATACATGTCAAAATGTTAGCGCTGATTAAACAGCTATATCATCATTTGTTCTATATACAAGGTAGGCGCCATAAATTCTCGGCCTGATATCGAAACAATAAACGTGGTAAAATATAACAATTTTTATTTTTCAATATAATCACCCCCAAACTTCAAGGCATTTATTACAACGATCAATTAATAATTCTATACCCACGTAAAAATAATCTAAAGTTTTTCCCTCAAAATGCAGTATTACAGCTGCTTGCAACTCACTATCGTCCTTAAAACGACGTCCATCGATTCCATTTTGGGTAGAGGATCATAATACAGAACCATTGTTTCATCCCCTGTGACAATAGACTCCAAAATCGGTTTCGGGTCGTCTCCACACATCTTTAAAAACGAGCGCTCACATTCGACCCGACGTTCACGTTGGAGAGCAAAAAGATGTGGTACCCATTTTGCACTAATCTTATTCATACCCAAATGGTTATGGAGAATTCGGCGAATACTTGTTTCAAAATTGTTAGACATTACTGCTAATTTCTTCACATTCAAACGGCGATCTGCTAATATCATTTCTTCAATAATTGAAATCTTCAAGGGATTCTTGCCCTAAACGAAAACATTTCCCCACTTTTTTACAATGGAATATGAAGGAGATAAATCACCATAAACGCCGTTCAAACGGTGTTTAATGTGATTAGGCGTATGCCCTTCTTTTCTTAAAAATTTAATGACCGCGGTACTCAATTTACGTTATCTGACACATTTTCATGCACTAGCCACGTTGTCTGGCTGGCTACAAAAAACTACTACTCTTCGAGCCGTAATATGTATAGTGTGGGCCTCCCACATGTCCAACTATGACGCAACGGAGTTTGAACACGCTAGAACCTGTGTACGTCTGTCAGAATTTATGGCGCTTACCTTGTAATATTAATTTTGGCAATCAATGTAAAAACTAATGGAGTTGGAAGAAAAGAAAAGTCCACTTTCTCACAAAAAAGAAAGTGGACTTTTCTTTTCTTCCAACTCCATTATGTATTCCTCACACAGAGCCGCATTAGATCAATTAGATCAATGTAAAAACTGTTTCGAGGATGAAGTCATTATGTGGACGGACTAGTCAGATATTATCCATAGAATGTCTTGCGTATTGTTCTCACATATCTTATACTTTACTCCTATCCAAATATTCTTGTGGGTTGCAACATATCTCATATTTTTATTTTCATAAATTTCATGTAGGCCTGTAATTGGGTATTTCGTTATTAGGCTACTCTTATAAATTTTAAATTAGTTTATGGGGTTCAGAAAATATATTTACCTTCGCTCTAGGTTACTTTTCTAGTTTGTTTTCCCTATTTTGACGTATCAGGTCGTTCTATAACGCGTGGTATTAGTATTGCATTTTTGGGTACCTTTTGTTGGTTTATTAATTGATACTGTTTTCTTACAGTCCTAAGTTCCTTTCGAAGACACCTGAACTTTTTCTTGGGTGTAGGGAAATGAGTTGCAAATAAATAAATATTATTATTATTATTATTAATAATTATTATTATTATTATTATTATATTTCTATGATTGATTGTCGTATTTTTACGCTCCTATATGTCGTAAACTACTGAAATACTGCCACTAACTGGACTTTACCATTCATATATTCGTGCTTAAAGATTACTAGACCAAATCGTTGAGAATTACATAAGGAGGTTATTCCTGTGGGACATCTCGTGAGGTGCATTACATCTCCTGTAACCTGTCGAAAGAGAATATTTAGAGCCCTAGAGCAACATCAGGTCAGACGATCTATAAGGTTAGACGTATGTATGTACAACTCTATGCATATTTTTCATTTCTGTTTATTAAAATCAGAAATTAAACAGTTTTAATCGCTTTGCTCCGTAAAATTGAATTTATGAGTTTAGATTTTCTAAAGCCTTCTGTCAGGGTTTTTATATTTATTTTATATCGAGTAAGTATTGAATTGTTTAGCAGTAAGGTTTTTGAAAGAATTGTGGTTCCTAAATACTTACTGTAATTATTTTTGTGAGGTGAAGGTCTTTTTTGTTTCTACATTTATCTGACTTTGACTAGGACCTTGTGCTGCGCTGCAGCCATTGCAGTTCCACGTTGACTGGTGGTATAAACATTAGTTAGCCTGTGACAGTATGCTCATGCTAATGTCCGTCCGTGGTATTTTTTCGATGATTAGTTGTTTTCTTCCTTTACTTCTTAGTATGTGCGCTATTCCTTTCTCTTCTGTGTTACGTTGGTTGCCGGCACTCACTTGCGGTTGGGCAGTCGTCAAGTCTTCATAGTCACGTTTCGAGCTTCTACTTTTAATTTGTAATAATTGAATTTTATTATAGCCGTTGCTGCTGTTTTTTTGATGAATTGCATCTATTGCTAGTTGCCGAAGTGGGGCGGAAACCAAGGGAAACCAGGGTGGCGGAAACCAAATGACATTTGCAGAAGAAAAATTAATTATGAAAAACAATGTCCGATAAAATGCCGTTTCCTCGGATGGGAGCATTTTTCCATGCAGATTCGAGGTCTTTAAGAGAGGTTCCTCATCACATCCTCCAACAGTTCAACCGGTATTGCTGCGATTTCACGTCGTATGGCGTCTTTTAAAAGTGGAATAGTGCGTGGTTTGTCAACGTACACTTTTGACTTCAGGTGCCCCCATAAGAAGAAATCGCGGGGGTAAGGTCGGGCGAGCCTCCCCTGAAAGGGACTAAAACAGGGAACAGCAAGTGAACATCAGGTAGATTCTATTCTTTTGTTTATCAGGCGTCATAGGCCTGTTTCTTTTTTTTTCGTTTATTGCAACAAGAGTTTCTTTAGTAGTTTCACTGTATTCATGGCATCTCCTTCTGGGCCAGCAATACCGGTGCTCTACTCGGAGCAGCGTAAGCTTCGATATTTTAACACTCTTGTACAAATCTCTCGAGCGTCTTTAATAATTTTGGCAGCATCATATTATTTTGCAAATATAGTTGGGATATTATAAACCTTAATAAAATTTATATTTATATATATATAGAAATGTTTTAATCCGTGGAAATTGTTAAAAAAAATGGAATTTTTGCTTCTTAATCAAATTTTTAAATGAACTGTGGGATTAATCTTAGGAATAAATATAAATACTTAGAGGAATATTCTTACACACTCTTTCGGCAATTTTAAACGGATTGTGATAAATAAAGTTATTTTTCGGAAGCCTCCTTTCCTCCCCGAGTCTCCGATCTTTGGCCTTTCATATCGTAAATCCTCAAATTTAATGTAAAATTCTCTTAAAACAAACAACAGGGTAAATTCAGTAAAGTTATTAAGTAGAACGTTAGTAAATTTTGTTATTGTTTGGTTGTCGATGCTCTTCTGTATCACAGAATAGCATAATTTCAGTCGTCTAGTTGAATCGGTCCATTCATTCTCTCATGCTACTTCTAAAAGTAACTTTATTTATCAAAATTCGTTTAAAATTCCCGAAAGAGTGTGTAAGAATACTCCCGAATCCCACAGTTCACTTATATTTATTTAAATATTATGTCTTGTTTAAAATATCGATTATTTTTTGCTAACACCACAACACCCAGACCTCACCCTAACTAACCTACGAATATTGGATATGGCAGCGGTGATCTACGAGCTGTCTTTGATTTATTGTCGACCTCCACTTGATAACCGGCAACTTATTTTGCACGCCTTAAATCATGCAAACCGGGAGCTGTTTTTATTGCACGCCACCTCCAAGGGTTCTACCCCCTCCTCCACCACTTCCGCCATACATCGATGGTGAAGCAGCGGATACCTCGGATGCTTAAGGAATTTCCCCGGAAATTTACCCCGAGTAAACGGAAGAGGACCGAATTTTTCAACATTACCAGCTCCTCGTATATAGGAAGAAGACGGAATACTTTGTCGAACGAGGATGGTCTTATTTACGTGCCGGCGGTGGATGGGAATTTTGTGCGTTACAACACGCGTGTAGGTGACAAAGAAAGGCAAACACACGCACACACCCGTACCGATGGAAAATTTGGTTTCTCTCTTATCACCTACCCGGTTCTTTTACGACTTTATCCGTTTAAAATGTGATATGTGCCGTGAATATAATGGGAGTTCATCAAATTTGCCTTTCGGCAAGATAGGAGCGAATATGTGTGCGTGTGTGTGTGTGTTATGTGGAGAAAAAGTCTCCACGCACGAATGACAGCTCCGTCAATAAAACGAAAGACTGTATACGCGTGTAAACACGAGAGGCAAATGGGGACAGCATGAATTTACCAAAAGTAATAAAACTACATATAGGACTCCAATAGATTCCAGCTCCTTAATAAAACTTTCCGTTCATGGTAGCGTTTTGCAATTTCGTTCTTGTTGGTTGTTTTAGTATGTGCAAGTCTAAATACATATTAGATCAATATGAAAAATTAAACTTTTACCTCACTACTAATCGAACTACACTGAAACACCCATTTAGTTGATCCAACTAAAATTTTTGAATGTTTTTGAATGTTTGAATACGGGCAAACAAATAATTTTGTTGATTTCGTTTTACTGTTTCCAAAATAAAACTTAAACAAACTCAATGTTTCATTCAAACATAAATATATAATTAAAATAATTAAATATTTTGTTGGACCAACTAAATATATTTATTTATTTTATCTACTGTAACCGTGTGTTCCCGGATTACCTATGTGCACTGTATCTGATTTAAGAAAACTTCCGAATTGAGAAAAATGAAGAAATAAATGTTACTACATAGTTTTCCTAACTAATTTACTTTGTAGTTGCAAATTGTAAGTTAATAAATTGCCCATGAATTATTTTCTTTTCCTTTTATAACTTAATTTAATCTCTGATGTTGATAGGTTTCTGTACTAGCGGTCTTACCTGTGTAGAGGTTCCAGTCACGCTTCTTGCTCACAGACGCGACAAGCGGCAAGCAGGCGTTTATGAGATTAAATTTGGAAAAATGTCGTGAAGCTTAATCAATTGAAATGTACGGCTTCTTCGTAAGTTTAATTTCCTAAATTTGTATATTCGGCGAAAAGTGAGTTCTATGGTAACCTGTAACACGGAGTTCATCGACGATATCTACCTGAGGTAGGACGGATTTGTCCAGACTCTTCGGACAAGAAAACAAATAAGTTTTTTACACTTCGGTTTATTTATATATTTACAAAACGGTTTAAAACAAAATAAACGGCATTTAGATTAAAGAGGAAAGAAAAATAAAGCGGAACAATTCTCTTTTCTTAAATTAAAGTTTAAGAATGAAAATTAATGTCAAAATTAAAATCAAAAATTAATATCAAACCAAATGTTCAATGAACTTTTCTGTATAGTTAAATGTATTCGACGCGAATGATAAATCTTATATTACGATAATTAACAGGCGGGGATAGGGGAAGAAAGGTCTAGGGTCGGCAAAAGAGTAAACAATAAAATTACTACCGGTGAGTTATAAGAAATTCGACAGAACCTGTCCGTCTTCCGTTCGTCAAACTCAGTCAAAAGTAAATGCGGTAAAGTATTTAAATTCGGGAAGCTATGCGGTTTGTCGGTAATACGTTTATAAATGGACAACTTCGACCGATAAATCTGTCACCAGTGAATTATGCCTACTGTGACGGAAGAAGATTTAACTAAATATCTTGAAGAAAATAATATCTTTAATACTAAATGCAGCAAAATGGTATCCAAGCGTCCAGATGAGTACTCATCATTCAAAATATCTGTGCCTTTGACACAGAAGGACAATATTACAAATCCTCAAATGTGGCCTCTGAATGTTTGTGTAAATCCTTTTTTGTTCCGTTTGATGAAAAAGGACGAAATAAATAAAAACACATAACAATTTTGCACCAGAATATACAATGCGTTAGCAATAAAATAGCCCATTTCGAAGTAATTCTAAAATCAATTGAAGCAGATATCGCATTACTTTCGGAACACTGGCAAAGTGAACAACAACTATTGACACTGTCCATACAGGGTTACAATTGGTATCTTTCTTTTGTCGGGACCAATTCTTACATGGCGGAGTTGCAATTTATGTGAAAGAAACCATGTCAGCATTATCACGAGACGACATCACAGCTTACAGCATAGTGCAGAAACAGAATGTTGTGCAATTCAGTGTTTTTCTGCGGTTATAGTGATAGCAGTATACAGACCCCCTACTTCCAATTTTAATTGCTTTATTAACACCATGACATCCATTCTTGTATAATTGAGCGGCGAGGACAAGATCATTGTTATAGCTGGAGATTTTAATATTCATTTTGACAATACTAACATGTTCAATGTTCAATTTTGTGATTTGCTTGCTTCTTATAACTTATACATAACTGTTGAATCTCCAACTAGAGTATGCGAATCTAAAGCGTCTTGTATTGACAATATTGTTGTTAGCATTCCTTCTGAATCTTATGAATCCTCATGTATTGATTTATATTTATCGGATCATTTTGCTCAACTTATTAGCTTTCAATTGGAACAAATTCCAAGTGCTTGTAAAAACTATGCAATGAAACGTAATGTAAATTCCGATGGTCTTGATCAATTTCTACGATACTTAGAGCATGAATCGTGGCAGTCAGTATACGAAACAACCTCAGTTGAAGACTGTTTTAAATAAATTTTATGAAACCTTCATTTATTATGTTGATTTGTGTTTTCCATTTCAAAAGTACTATACCCACAGAAATAGTAACAATTTGCTCTCATCGATAATTTTAGAATTAAGAGAAAAATTAGCTTTTTTAAAAGATATGTCGCAAAAATATTCAATCTTCAGAAACGAGTTCACTGCTTTTCAACAATATTACACAAACTTTATTCAAGAATCGAAATTCTTATACAACCAAAAGTTTATTTTAAGTTCAAAAAATAAAATGAAAGCAATGTGGCAGCTTATATATAAGACTACAGATGCTTCCAAAAATCGTAAAATAAAATATTACCTAACAATTTTACCAGTAACGCGGCCCTGTGTTCTGCTTTCAACTCATACTTTTCTGCCGTTGCATCAACTACTTTAGCTGATAAATTTAATGACAACTGCCGCATATCTAATATTGATAAGTATTTGCGTAGTCATGAAAACAGTTTCTTTGTAACTCCTGTGAATAACAATGAAATTATGGAATGTGTTAAAAATTTAGACTCATCTACAACGCCTGATGAAAATAATTTAAGTTCCTTTATTTTGAAATATTGTGTGGAATATATTGTTAGTCCTTTATCGTACGCAATTAACTTGTCATTTGAGCATGGAATCTTTCCCTCTAAATTAAAAGTATCAACAATACATCCTTTACATAAGAAAGGTGATATTAACTCTCTTGACAACTACAGGCCAATTAGTATTTTATCTATTTTTTCTAAAATATTTGAACGGTTGATGAACAAAAGGTTAATGCACTACTTAATAAATCAAAATATATTACAGGATACACACCGGTTTTATTTCAGGTAAAAGTACAGATACTGCTCTTTTTAGTTTTCTAACACACGTTTATAGGGCGTTGGATAATCGAAAATTCATTTTGGGGTTGTTCGTTGATTTATCCAAGGCTTTCGACTGTGTTAATCATAACTATCTTTTGTATAAATTGGATAAGATGGGTATTCGTGGAACAGTCAAGCAATGGTTCATGAGTTACTTGAGCAACAGGCAACAGAGAGTTCGTTGCGACAATGTATTTCTAATGTGGCTGTCACAAATATTGGGGTACCTCAAGGCTCAATACTTGGACCAACTCTCTTTTTGGTATTTGTAAATGACATAGTACATGCAGTTGATCACATCGATTGTCACCGTTGTCAATTACGCAGATGATGTTAGCGTGGTTGTACAGGACGATACTTTAGAAAAACTCTTTCAGTGCACTCAATTAATCTACGACAAGTTATGCAATTGGTTTTCAGATAACAGACTTGTCATTAATCAAGCAAAGACAAAGTATGTGTTATTTGCTAATCCCAGATCCGTTGCTTTGGATTTATCACTCTTTTCCAACAAGTTATCGCTTAGTAATAGCGCTGCAGTATTGGGTTTGGAAATCGACAGTAATCTTAAATGGGAAGATCATGTTAATTGTTTATGTGGTAAATTGGGCAGGGTTTGTTTTGCATTGAGGTCCCTGCGCAAGTCATGTAATCTGGACACCATGAAAACCTTTTATTATGCTAATTTTATATCTGCTGTACGTTATGGTGTAATTCACTGGGTTGTTCTCCATACGCATACCGTGTTTTTCTCATGCAAAAACGAGCTCTTCGTATAATGTTCAATTTAGGACCGTTGGAATCTTGTAAAAGTATTTTTAGTAAAAATAACTTCCTAACATTTTATGGAATATATATATTTGAAGTCTTATGCTTTGTGTATAAATATTATAATTCATTCAGTAAAAATAATGTTTCTCACAATTTTAATACGAGACAAGAACATTATCTTTTGCGTCTAAGCATTCAACAGCAATTTTTCAGAAAAGTCTCGAATACAGGGGTTGCCTTCTATACAATAAACTGCCTATAAGCATAAGATCCATTAATTCATTTCATTTGTTTAAAAAACATACTAAAGAATACTTACTACAGCGCAATTGCTACAGTCTAGACGACTATGTTAACTAGTTTGTATGTTGTGTTTTCTTGGTTGACCTGTTTCTTCGTGTTGTGTATTATGTATGTGCATTGTATGGAACATTATAGAAATAAATAAATGTGCTTATGAAAACGTCGTCAGAACAAGCCGGACCTTTAGATAAGAAAATTCAGTTGAATCCAACTCGGTAAAATACGGTAATCGGTATTCACGGTAATGAGTTCATACATCGGCAACTTCGATCAATAAAACTAGCGCCAGCCAATTAAGAAAACGTCGTCAGAACAAGCCCGACTTTCGGTTGTCAAAATTCAGCTGATAACAGTCTTATGCGGTATTATATGGGCATGAACTCTTAAATCGGTGCATCAACTAATGAAACAACCATCATACTATCAAGACTCAGTCAGTAATAATTCCATTCGGCGAGCTTAGCCCCCCAGACAGTAAGTTGTCCCGTCATTGAAGAAGGGGCTAAGAAAAATCTCTTACCGTCCCTGAATGTAATTCTGGTCGGCTTCGTATCCAAAATATCGGGATGACGTATGAGTTTCTTGTACATGACGTAGAGGAATAAGAACAATCTAAAAATAGGATGTTACACAAGTTTACAGTTATCGATCAGCGGGTTATTCCCTGATAGTCCAAAAGTTGTATATTTGTATGTATAAATATTGAAATATTTTGTCTCGGGGGATTTTGGGAAAATTGTTAAATCTTCTAACTTAGACTAAATTTTACAATTCTTAGTGAGTTCGGGAGTATCCCTGGATACCCTTTTGGTAATTTTCTAACGAATTTCCAAATTTATAAATCGAAATTAACGAATTTTAAAATTATAAATCGAAATTAACGAATTTTAAAATTATAAATGTAACTAACCTTGAAATTCGAACGATGCCAATGTTATATAAACTCTCTGTTTATAATAACCTCTACAGGAAACTGCCTGTTCTAGAACATAACCCCTTTTCTCTTCGAATAAATACTTTGATTTCACAATCGAACACTTTAAATTGAGATCGGAGTTAAGATACATTTTAATTCAACGAAGGTTGAATCAAGATTGATGAAATTATTGGCGTCGCTCATCTTTCTTTTATTTTAAATCGCGAAAAACTTCCACAGCAAACTTTGATAAAGCAACCCAAATATAAACTTTTATGTTGAATTTCGATGAAATGAAATTACTTGTAAAAGAATCTATGACCTAAGGCCGTCTGACAAGTATTAAACGTTAAATATCTCTAACGATTATAACGATAATGTTCGGAGAAATGTTTAACTGATGAAATAATGTTTAAAATACCTTTGAATTTACGCTGTTGCTTGTTTTAGACGACTTCTACATACATTAATTTTGACGATTTACGTGAATAGAAAAATAAACTGAAGAGTGGATTTGTCCATGTTATCCTACGATCGTCGTTATCTGCACTTATATTATAAATATAATGTCCTCGTTCCACAGCCAGTTCGCTGGAGGGAAATGGTGACTGGGAAATTTTCATTTTTCCCCGCAAGAGGGATATTTAATTTCCAACGAGTGGCTAACCTGACCCTCCTACTCGTTCAGGGGTTGACAGCCGATGCTGTTGTGTCGTATAAGTAAGTAAGGATTCATTTATAAGCGCTAGTCCCATACATATAGCGAATAATGTTGGCGCTTGTGTTTGGAACGCTCTTTTCACTCTTCTGTCCCTAGACAATCACTCACAGTCGCAAGTCAGTCGCCTAGCGTACGTGGTCGAGGTATCTGCTATACACAGATTTATGGAAACACGTAACACATCTTATTTCATTTTTATTCTATTGTTGGATTTCGTTAATTATTTCCAAATAAATACTTAAATGTAATATTGTCGTATATGAAACAAAGAAAACGTTCTTAATTTGAAAGGAAAAATAACGAGTTTCAAAACTAAATAGAACCTCTCATTATAAAATAACTGGATTACATTTTTGCATTTCAAAATATCCAATGTATTAAATGTTTGAATGATAGTAAGTGCTTAACAAACGCATCAACTTATAAAGGCAAATTCCAAAACGAAAACATGTTTTCTAAATCTAATTAATGGAATTTTATATCAAAATAAATCGTATTTGTATATGTAAAAATTCAGTTGCACATATTATTATTATAGATGTTCAAATAAGCAGTCATTTCCAGTGCTATCCCTAATGTGGTACTATTGCATTTCTTAGTTTATAAGAACGTAATTAAAAAGAAACGGTATAATCTCGAGACACAAACAAAGCAAATCAAAAATAACCAAGGAGAAAAGATGAAAGGCAAGGATGATCAATTAAAGAAATAAACTACGAGTATAATGCATGGATAGGATTGGATTTTTACTGATAGAGATAGATTGGTTCGCCCAACTCTCCACCTTATACTTTCATAGCGGGCAAACGTTGCAACACTGTCCATATATTTTAGCAATGACGTGGAAATTCATCAGAATAAAAATTAACAAAGGTGCAAAAATAATTTAAAGAATTATTACGAAATTATTCAGACAATAATTTCAATATGTTCTTGTTCTTAAAAAGTCTTTAAATTTACAAGGTCGAACTACTACGGTTCGTCACACTACTTACCTTGTCCCTGTTTAAGGCCAATCTTGTTCTCCTAATGGCTAAATATAAAATATAAGTTATATAAAAGAAATCATTGCAATGTTTATTTACCTTCAAAAACACTAATTCAGTTTTCAATTCGGTTAACAAATCCTTTATGATCTCCATTTGATTATCAGCAGACATAAAATGATTTAGGACATCTTGAAATTTAATTGCTCCTGGATTGTACAGAATTTACGGACACGTGATCAGCGTAAATAGATTTTCTAGCTTGCGTTTATTCGCGATGCTATTGGTAGGAAGTAATTTTACTAAGTTTTCATCATATGAAGCTGTCGTTAAGCAACAGACGATAATAACACCAAAAATATTGAAGTTAACTCAGTAACAATACCATATTTACATTCATATTGTTTGCGGGAGCACTGATTTTTTTCCTTATTCCCTGCTCAAATCCATTACGACTATCTTTACAAGTCCAAATACGATTTAAATTTGGCAAACATTGTTTACGCCAAACATTCGCATACTACCCCCCAAAAAGGCGTCCGAAAGAAATTAGAGATAATAAAATTTCTAGGGTCTAACGCACACGGAGGATAGTTCTGCATTAGACCGTTCGTAAATTTTCCACTCCCGTCATTGTTCGGACTCCAAACTGAATTAGCGCGGCGAACGAAAAGGTAACAAAAAATTTTTGTTACAAGCATAGAAATCACATTTTGTGGGGTGTTCTATCGGGAACCACATCGTCGCATTCCGAGTTCAGCCTGACATACTGTGTTTTAGGCAACAGAAAAAAGGTGTCGCAAACATTCGAAGGCGAACTTGATTGAAATGTTTGTGTTTTATGAGAGTGAAACCACAGGCAAACTGCACCAAAAAGTTGAAATTTGTAATCACAGCCTTGACTAAAATATTATTAGGTTCAGTCGGTGTAATTTCCCCAAGAATGCAAGTGTTTTGCATATTTTATGTGCTACTATGCAGTTATTTGTAACGATGTCGAAATTACATTTGAATTATACAATCATATACCACTAAGGAATTCTGTTGATTTACTTCATTTACAATAGGAGCAAAATCTGCTTTGTTTAGAAGAAAAAACAGAAAAATCCTTCTTAAGCAAATCTTCCTTTCAATATTTGTTTTTCTTTGAATATCTCACCATTCATATTAATTTAATTCCGTATAACCGCCAGCGTTGATCTTTAACGGAAATACACAACGCTAAAAGGGGATTTTTGAATTTTTCTTTCTTTTCTCGCTTGTCCCGTCTCTTTCTAGGCGCCGCGCTACCTTTTTCATGTCGTTTGTGCTCCGTCGGTCCTCTAATTTAATTAGGTCCGGTAAGCTGTCACACTTAATCGAATTATTCCAGCGTGAAAAGAAACCCAGAGAATGGTCCCGTTAACTAGGAGGAGCCCTGCGATGGTTAGCCGAAGTCGGCGCCGACGACTTACTCACTCGCCGTTAATAATCGCCGTAGCAGTCGAGAAAAAGGTACAATTTTTAATTTGTCTAATGGAAAGCGGCATCAGGGATGAGGTCGTAAAGCTTAAAAAACAGATGAAGAGTTATGATGGCTTTTTCCCACTTTGACAGAAGCGACTTATTTTAAACTTAGCCTATTTATTTAGCGGCGGCATTGTGATACTTGAAAAAAACGTTTACGTACTTTTATACAAAGGGTGCGGCAAAAATAACTAAGCGATTTAAGTATTTAACAGCATCACAAATGTTAGTCGTGCTTTGGCTGTTGTACAAGTAACACGTTAGGCATTCATTATGCAGCGATACATAATTCAAGAGCGAGTAGAACTAGTTCAGTGGTATTATGAAAATAGATCAAGTATTGTGTGCGTGCAAAGAAAATTTCGAACAAATTCAAACGCTATTCGCAATTTAATATCAGAATTTTCCACTGGTTCAATGGGAAAAGTGCGCCATATTGGTTGATCGCGCACTAGTCGAACCGAAGAAAACATTGCACATGTAGAGGGCGATGTGCGTCAAAGGCCACATACGTCATCACCCATCACGCCCCCGTGCTCAGCAGCTACAGCTTAGTTATCGTTCTTTATGACGAATTATGAAAAAAGATCTTCACTTATGTCATAAAATCCATATAACTCAATCGCTACTCATTACAAATTATGAAAAACGCCTAGCATGGAGCAACACGTTTATCGACTTAAATGATGAAATTAATGGTTTCCATACAAAAATGATCATAAGCGACTAGACACATTTTCATTTATGTGGACACGTTAACAAGCAAAACAACCGGTATTGAGATACAGAAAATTTTCGAATAATGCACGAAACACCATCACTTCCTCTTAAAGTCACCGTATGGTGCGGCGTTAACAGAGCAGGAATTTTCGGACTGTTTTTCTTTGAAAACGCTGCAGGCGGTGCCGTTGCTTTTAATGGCGAACGATACCGTGAGATGTTACGCAACTTTCTCGAACTTCAATTGGAACAACGAAATCGTAGAAACATTTGGTTTCATCAGGATGACGCCACATCGCATACAAGTCGAGAAACCATCAACCATTTGCAGACCATGTTTTCAGGCATGGTGGCAATCTCGCTTGACCACCAAGGTAGTCGGACTTGACTACTTTAGCCTTTTTCTTCGGGGCTGTCTTAAGGACAAAGTTTACAAGACAAACCAGAAACGCTGGAATATTTAAAAGCAAATATTCGTCGAGAAATAGCAGACAACATACGAGGTTTTGGATGCAGTTATGTTAAATACGGTAAAAAGAGATGAATCTTGTCGTGATAATTAAGGAGCTAATTTAAAAAACATGACCTTCAAGTAATATGTAATAATTTACCTAAAGCCTTAATCAAAAGTAGAAACAATTAGAACATATTTTATTATTTGTCATAGTTGTAGGTGAAATAAATCGCTTAGTTATTTTTGCCGTACCCTTTATTAACTCTTCTTTCTTTCAACGTGTTTTTCATTTAATATCTTTTTTAATATCATCCAAGTCAATTTCGCCAATTGGAGATTTTCAAGTAGGCCCTTTTAATAAAAGTTCGCCTACAAACGGAGTCAATTTGTTCTGGAAGATGTTGACTGCCTACGTGGTATAAGACGCGAAATTAATGAATAATACGCGAATATTGAATTTTATAGTGGCGCTGGTTGTAGACGAGTCTCGTCGCCGCTCGAGCTTTACGATATATTATCAATTTACTGCGATTCGCGTCGAAAATTTCTTATTTATTAACGCGCTTGTCGCCTCTTTTAATAGCAATATTTTACGTTAAACGGTACATAAAACGACAGGGAATTATGACAGGGAGAGGGTTCGAGCGCAGAGTCAAAATGCAAAGTGCCGTATATAAAATAAGAGAACGGATGACGCGCATACACTCGCAAAATTCGACGACCCGACGACTATATCGTCTTTTATGACGTTCTCGGTGTTTATTGCGCGCCGAGCCTCCTTAAATCCTCGAAGCCATCGGGCGGACTAAGCTTATTTTTGGCTAAAGTGGGTTAACAGTCGCGTGTCGTGGGGAAATTTTAAGAAAACTGCTCGTAATTTACGTATAGCGTCGCGCGCATTACTGTCAACAGTTTAGGATAATGTACTTTTGGGGTTGAGTATATATGATTGTATATAGCGGAACGATTTCGATATATCTTGCTAGAAGTATTTCTGGAATTTCGCACATATAAGAAAGGTCTTCGAAACATACAGAGCGGTCCATTTAAAGTGGTACACCTAAATATTGCCGAAACAATTAATTTTACGAAAAAGTGTTTCAGATAGAAATTTAAGCATATCAAGGAGATCATTAGACGGCTATAGAAAACTTCGTCAGGTGCAAGTGAAGTATTGTGGTAAGGGTTTTTAGTGAAGTACTTCAATATACGAGGTGGGCGCCATAAATTTTCGGCCTAATATAGAAAAAACAGATTTGGTAAAATATAACAATTTTTATTTTTCAATATAATCTCCCCTAACTTCAATACATTTATTCTAACGATCAATTAATAATTTTATACCCTTGTCCAAAAAATCTATAATAAGTTTTTCCTTCAAAATGTTGCATTACAGCTACTTGCAACTAACTATCGTCCTTAAAACGTCCCCTAAGGTCGTTCTTTAAATAAGAAAATAAACAATACTCTCTTGGAGCCATGCCCGGACTATACAGGAGATGTTCCAATTCTTGGAAGCCACATTTGCGGATGGCAGCTTGTGAAATAGCGCAGTATGGGCGGATGCATTGTTATGCAATAATCGAACACTCTTTGTCAACTTTCCTCGACGTTTTACAAGAATATTGTCCCTCAATTTATGAAATAAAGACGCATAATATGTGGTATTGACAGTTGTATTGCGCGCTTTAAAGTCAATGAGTAAAATACCCTCACAATCCCAGAATCTTGTGGTGGCCATCATCTTTTTCGCTGATTGAACGACTTTGGCCTTTCTGGGACGAGGTTCATCGAGTCGCCGCCATTCCATCGATTCCTTTTTGGATAGAAGATCATAATACAGAACCATTGTTTCATCTCCTGTACCAATGGACTCCAAAATCGGTTTTGGGTCGTCTCCAAACATGTTTAAAAACGAGCGCGCGCACTCGACACGACGTTCACCTTGGAGAGCAAAAAGAAGCTGTGGTACCGATCTAATCTTATTCATACTCAAATGGTTATGGATAATTCGGCGAATACCTGTTTCAGAAATGTTAGACATTACTGCTAATTCTTTCACTTTCAAACGGCAATCTGCTAATACCATTTCTTGAATAACTGAAATGTTTTGAAGCGTTATCAGTTCAATTGGTCGACCGAACCGACCGAGAAATCGGTGTTAAAACGGGTGCTCTGATAGTAGCACAACATAACTTAGGCATAAGCAATTGTCAAATTGCTAGAAAATTACATTTAAATCCATCTTCTGTTGATTATAACATCAAAAAATACGTTGAAAGTGGCAGTTTTCTAAATAAAGTACGAACTGGTAGACCAAGGGCGACAACATCCGCTCAAAATATTGCAATGTAGTGTCCAGCAAGCGAAATAGAAGGAAAACAGCTCCAGAAATCCACCAGCGTGTGCATAGTTAAACGCCGTCTGAAAAAATCCGGCCTTCACGGACGAATTGCGCTGCGAAAGCCCTTGCTTCGCCAAATTAATAAGAAAAGGAGGTTACAATGGGTACGTGAACAACGAAATTGGGCGGTAGAAGATTGGAGTAAGGTATTGTGGATCGACGAATCTAAATTCGAGATTTTCGGTTCGCGAAGGCGAGTGTTTGTAAGATCTGTAGGTGAAGGTGCACAAGAGCAATGCACAGTCTCTACCGTCAAACACGGCGGGGTTGTTTTGCTGATACATCCGCAGGTGATCTCGTAAAAATTCAAGGCATAACGAGAAAAGAGCAATGCAAACGCATCTCAGAGGAAAATGCAAAACCCTCTGGCGTCAGAATTTTGTATTCCAACAAGACAATGACCCAAAACACACTTCAAAATTATGCAAGCAATATTTAGAACAATTGATCTAATGCGACTCTGTGTGAGGTATGCATATTTAAAGGTGGTTGAAAGAAAAGACCACTGTCGAAAAGACCACTGTCTCACAATAGCTCGATTTAATGAAAATTGAGCGACCGGTTTCGGGACCACTGTCCCATCCTCAGGCTCGAGTTAATATAATTATACTGCTATTATATTAACTCGAGCTCAATTTTCATTAAATCGAGTTATTGTGAGACAGTGGACTTCTCTTTCAACCACCTTTAACTATTTAGAACAGATGGAAGAGGAAGGGACGCTAACAATCGTGAAATGGCCCGGACTTGGATCCCATCGGGTTGTTATTGGAAGAACTCGATCGGGAAGTAAGAAAAACCAAAACAAAGTACAGGCAGCATAGGCTCGAATAACTCCGGAAACATTGTCAAAATTAATTGCAAGAATGCCCCGATTGTGCGACGCAATCATTCAAAGTAAAGGACATAAACGAATCTAAAATTTAGGTTAAATAAATAATTGTAATTGCTAAATTGTATATTTGTGTGTATGTGCTTAAATACCAAATACATATTTTAATATGTCCAGCTAAATATGTAATGATTTACTCTGAAATTTGAGGTGCCCAAATACTTATGAGCGGTAGTGTATGCCTTCTTCTGTTAAAAATTTAATGACCGCGCAGTAGAGCACTGCACGGGCTGGGAAAAGCCCGGCCTGCCGCGCCTGTTCAGGCCTGCGGGCGGGCCTCGTCTCTTCATTGCGAGCCGGGCCTGACGGGCCGAGAATGTTTTTTTAAATACATCGAATGGATATAACGTATGCAGTAAGTGCTGCTTAGTTTTTACGTCATCGTTTGTATTAACAATTTTAATGTATGCAATGTTATGTTACGTTTTCTTTTAGTTAAAGAAAATGTAAAAATGTTTAGAAATAGACAGTGCAGATTTAATTACTTAAACAGGCTAAAATAATTTAGACGGGACAAACGGGACCTAAATTTTCTAACGGGCGGGCCTTGTGCCGAGGTAATGAACGTAACGGGCGGACCGGGTGGGCCCACTCCATACTGTAACGGGTCACGGGCGAGCCGGGCCGTGAAAAATAGACCCGTGCAGTGCTCTACCGCGCAATACTCAATTTTCGTTACCTGAGACATTTTCATGCACTAGTCACGTTATCTGGCTGGCTAATAAAAACTACTACTCTTCGATATGTAGTGTAGGCCTCGCGCGTGTGCAGCTATGACGCAACGGAGTTTGAACACGCTCGAATCTGTATAAGCCCGTCAGGCCGAGAATTTATGGCGCCTACCTGGTATTTTGCCATATAGAAGTGATATGCCTGTGCTAGACAACAGTGAATTATTGAATATATGAAACGTCGGGATGTATGTATATTCCGAAGAGCATCTTTTCATATTTTATCCGCATATTATCATCCTGCGTTGCATTATAATTAATAAAGGTGTCTTTGATCGTACAAATAGGATACTATTTATCTTTCCGGGTGTACATTTGCATTACTCCGCGTTACCAACATAATCTTAATTAAAGTTAAAACAAGATATGCTATACGGGTATCCTACACATATTCGTACGGCGGGAAATACATGTGTAGCTGCCGTGTATGCACAAAATATATTAACAAACTGACAGACAAAACGGGAGAATTAGCCTTAATTACTTGGCGGCGGGTAACATCGCTGCTTGGGTATCTGTAACGTTTAATATAAACGCCACACAAATACATATATATGTATATGTACAATACGAATACGCTTCCATAACTAAGTATACATTTATCGTACCATGTACACTGCGAACAGGAACACTGGATACCTGGATAATATTGAGCTAAATTAAACACGCTATCAGATTCATTATTAATCACGGATTTAAATGAAAAAGGGTGCGGTGTACGTATGTACATACGTCCTAAATACAGGCATGTGTATGAATTAATATATTGCTCATTCGTATCAATTATATCGCTGTAATTACTTGTTTGCGCGCAGGAGATTTGTGCTTCCGGTAATTAGAGTGCGGCACGTTACCGGTGTCAATATAGTTTGATTCATTTTTAGAATGGTATCCCACCTTCTAGCTTCCAATATATTTATGCTGCTCGGAATCGGTTTTATAACGAAAACAATATATAGGGTACTGTGTTTTTATGTGGTAGCAAAAAAATGCAATTTTAAACCGGAAACTCAATTTAAAACTGAAAAAATAATTCAATGAATGTGAATTTCAATACAAATACAGACTATAAATGCATTTCATTTTATGGTAATTACATATCACGGCACAACAAATACATTGAAAATTTTTGATTTGTTAATTTTAAAAATGGCATTTGTATTTTTGATTATTTCCAAGCATAGAGAACGGGATTCATTTCACAACTATAATCCAACAGTTTACGTCAGATATTAAAAAAGAAATTAAATAAATGATAATGGTCGAACAGAACTAATAGCCAATGAAACTGTATTCCTTTAAAAATAATTATTATTTATTGAATAATTCTGCAATCCCTCTTACGATTATTACTTTGAACGAAAAAACAATAATAAAAAACGATCATCCCACCACTATTCTTGAATCTCTAATATGAGGAATACCTTTTAAGTTTGCCCAAAAACGATGAACAAAATGGCAAAAATGAAAACCCACTGTAAACTTTTATCATTATTCTTCACTTTAACGAATTTCAAGAGTAACAGAAAGATTTTAAAGTCATTCTTTGCAAAAATACTGATAATATTTAAGTGATAATAATAGTAATAATAATAATAAATCCGTTTATTCCATAATGCAACAGCGTAGAATACATCATCTTAATGAAAAAAAACTGTAAATATAAAAAATAAACAATAAACATAAAACAAATATTATCAGCGTTCTACCTTTAGCTTATGAAAAAAGAACAAAATAATAATAATAAACAAAGAATATATATGTATAAATGAAAATAAAAACGTAACATACACACATAATAATTTTGGTGGGAA
This sequence comes from Dynastes maya, assembly GCA_029619315.2. Taxonomy (NCBI): domain Eukaryota; kingdom Metazoa; phylum Arthropoda; class Insecta; order Coleoptera; family Scarabaeidae; genus Dynastes; species Dynastes maya. Next base: position 14,864,627 of record JAROYE020000008.1, read on the forward strand.
TACACAGTATGTTTCACCAAAAAGAGCACCCAATGAAAAAGCGTGGAACGCCCCTGCGCCGCTACGAAAGAAACTACCGGAGAAGATCGCGATTTCAGTGGACATATGTATTTTACTGTGTCAAAACTAGTGCTGTGTTAATTCGTCTCTTAATAAGGGAATAGGAAGAGGAAGCGTTCATTCCCGCGCCCAATACATAAGTGTTCAAGATCTTGCTGATGTTATAAGTAAAATTTCTTTTAAAGATTTCTAACTTATGCTTGTGTGCGCATAACATATTGACAGTACGAGTATTACGGCTGTGTTCTTGATACCTAAATCTCACTTTGTTGTATAGGTAGCGCGGATGTTTTCTCTTGAGTACGTTAAAGAAGAAGAGCACGCAGTGTAAAGTTCGGGTGTTACACATATTCAATACGCCAGACTGGTTAAGACGCGCGGAGACACCTCGTCTACCTCGCAGGCCGTAAGTTAAGCGAACGCAGGATTTCTGCACCATTTGAATCCTTCTTTCATCGTGCCTAGTAACACCGAAATTATAAATTGTTTCATAGAAGCTGAAATTAGAGAGCACAAGTGAATCAAAGAGCATCATCCTAGTTGGCAAGTCCAATGCATGTCGATGTATGAATATACCTCTAAGTGCTGGAATTGACTTTTTGATCAAGTAAGATGTGTTCTCGTGAAATCGGAGATTATTATCAAGCTACAAACCTAGATTCTTCACACAATTAACTGCAATTAAAGGTTGATTTTTAATTGAGAGATCGAGTTTCGATGCATTGAACAGGCTACCTCTTCTGGGACCGAACAAAATCAATTGCGACTTTGCAGGGTTCACTTATAATTGATGCTGATCCGCGTAAACACATACTTGCGACAGGTCACTGTTAATTCTCGATTGAGCCTCAGCTAACTGTGAAGGTGAAAATGAATAATTTAACTGTGTATCATCAGCGTAAAGATGGTATTTACAGTACTTTAGTACCAGCGGAAGACCAGATGTGTATATAGTAAAAAGTAAAGGGCGAAGGATGGCACCCTGGGGTACTCCCTGTGTGGCTACAATGGAGTCCGACATTCTATCATCAACGTGCACTTGATGTCTCCTATTTTTTAGATAGGACTCTGAAAAGTTTAATGTAGCTTCAGCCATCCCAGCATATCCCAAGATCGAAAGAAGAGAGGAGTGATGCACGGTGTCAAAAGCAGGACTAAAATCCAGCAATACGAGTGTTGTAATGTTTCCTCTATCAGATTCAGACCATACAAGAAATTATATCTTGACCACACTGGATTACTACTTCTTCTGACGCTATTTTAAGAGGTAGAATATTTGTCTTATTTGCGTTCAGCATTAAGTTGTTACTTCCGTACGATTTCTGCATGCAACTAAGATTTTGTTCCAGAGCCCTTTTTATTTTTTCACATGTTTTCTCTTGAAGGATGCATAAAGTGTCATCAGAATAAAGAATTGCCAAGCCGTCAATGACTTCCAGTAAGTCGTTGATATACAGCAAAAACAAGAGCGGTCCGAGAATAGAACCTTGTGATATACCAAACTAGATAGTTTTCTGAGATGATATTTCTGTACCAGCTGTATCGTAAGTTACCACCGCTTATTTCTGACGCCCATTACTTCCAATTTGTGCAAGAGACCTGATGATGCACGCAGTCAAACGCTTTCGATAAATCCATAAATGCACAGGCGGTGATTTCCTTGTTGGCCACTCCAATCAATAGATAGTTCCTTCAGCAGTTGAAAAGTTGCTCTCATGGTAGATCCATTTATGAATCCATTTTGATTTGGATGCAGTACGACGTGTTTGATCATAAACTTAGTCATTCTGTCATATAAAACTTCTATAACCTTGGAGATGTTCAACACCAGTGCAATTGGTCTATAGTTACCAATATCATTCCTATCTTCCTTCTTGTGAATAGGTCTAACAACAGAGTACTTTAACCTTTCAGGAAACTTGCCAGTTTGAAATGCTGTATTTATGATGTGAGTCAGAGGAGGTGCAAGATCGGCACAACTCTTGAGTAAGGAAACTGGGACTCCATCCTCGCCTGTCACCTTAGTATTACTGAGGCTACCAATAACGCTGGTTACCGCGTGGTGGTTCGTAAAATACAACACTAAAGACTCAAGTAAGTATTTATTTTCTGTTATTATTTCGTCGTCTTGTTTGCTGTATTCACCTAGATCTATAAAGTGGCTATTAATATTGTTTAGGATCTGTCTGCTGTTGCTGTCATTAGCGCTGAGATCTCTTAAGTCGAACGATTGTATCCTTACGGATCTTCGAATCTGTCTAACAACATCCCACGTGGGACTATTGATGGTTGGATGTAAATTATAGGACCATAATGTATCAAGAAAAGATTTCGTAAGTGTTTCTCTCTTGGCTAGATCTATATTAAAGCCACTTAGTAATATTGTACCCTCCAATGAAACTTTTTCTAGGATAACATTCAAGATCTGCAGGAATACCTCTGCATTGCCTGTCAGTGGTCGATAAATGTTAATAATAACTAGGTTTGGATTCTTGATTTTAATAGCGCTACATTCTAATACTAATTCCTTACTTTTCTTTTTTAAGGACTCAAGTTCAACATATTCGGTTTCAGTTGGTGCTAGTAGACAAGATTCACCATGCAGTTTAGGTGTTCTGTTGAAGCAAGAAGCCATATGGAACCCATCGGGAACAGCATTTTCATTAGACTTCAACCAACGCTCACTTAATGCAATAGCATTTACTGGTGACTTCAAATTTTCAACGAAAATCAATGTCATTGCACTTATTTCGCTAACTTTGTATGTTTTGATGTAATAATGTATAATTGGATGTACCCTTTTTGTTATTTCCAAGTTCTCTTGTTTCTTTTTTACGTATTTGCAGACGATGTCGCTTCTTTCCGAAAATTTCGAAATTTATAAGGCCTAATTATAACATTGACAGGCCACAGTTCGGGTTCAAACATTCTTTCATAAATATTTTCAGCAAGCACAATCTTGAAGGCTGCTATATCGGCGCTCCTTGCCTCCAATTTGGAACATTGTAAAACATTTATATTATTTTGCAACAAATATTCTTTAACATCACCTCGGTAGTATTTTTTCATAATTGCGAAATGAATATCCACCGTCTATTTTCCGCTGCAGATATCACCGTGTCACTTCTATTTCCTCGTATTGCTTTTACCTTGTTGGAATTTCTGTTTGTAGGTTTTTGTTGGGTTTTTCCCGTTTTTACATTCTTCGTGTTCAGTTGTGTCTCTTTTTGCCTCACTGTCTGTTCAAGGTTATTCACCTCTATGTGTTGATTCTGCATGGTTTGGTTTTTGTTACTTTGCGTGTTTAAGCACTTTGCGTACGATTTTGCATCCTTAGTGGCCTCTATCGGTACATTTTTGGACCGTGTTATCGGACCACTCAAAGTTTCCTGCTCTACATTAGTTTGTTGCTGAGGGAGAAAGCTAACCTCTAATCTACTAATGATACTGTTTTGTTTTTCAATTTTAATGGATTGTTCATAAATAATGCTCAACAATTTGTCTATTTTTTATCCATATCAAGGACCCTCAAATAGAAGTCGCTTACATTTCTTTCCTTCTTTTCTCTTCCACTGGTGTCACAACTCCATTTCACATTATTGTTATGCGTGTCAAAAAGTTTTAATTCAGTATGTTTAAACGTGCTACAAACGTAATGAATAAAGTTGCTACAGTCCCCGCAGCACTTTAAAACTTTATCCGTCTGATTTTCTTGTTTTATTTTACACTTTACACACACTGCGTCTACCCCTGTCGCAATTTTACTGTAATATGGATATTATCCTAACGTTGCTAAATCTTTCTAAAAACCGTCAAAATTGCTTTGCTTTTTTTGAACAACCAAAGAAGAGGTGATCTTTAAGAGTTACACAACATTCATTATGACAAGTCTTAACTGACACTACAAACTATATACACAAAAAGCTCCTACTATAATGAATGGAAAATCGAGCAAGACATTTGGTTGTGTGCTATAGCGCTTTATACAGGGTAGGTCGGGGGGAACGGACCCAACTCCAGGAGTGGATTGTACACGTAAAATAATAAAAAAAAACTCATATGTTCTTATCCGATTTTCATTTGTTTTCAAATTACAGCGTAATTACGAATAAACAACATACATTAACATTTTTGTAATCATAGCGTTCTTTTAATAAATACGGCCATTGACTTCATTTTATACATTGTCTATGAAGGGCGCCTGTTGCTCTCTTGATTGCTTCATGTCATTCTTTAATATCGGCTGCAGTATTTCTAATATGTCGAGTTAGTGCATCCTAAATGCTGAATTTTATCGTGTGAAGGATTGGTTCAGATAACCGGTAGGTCACATGTGATAAGAAGCGAAAGAACTTTTAATGCCGCACGTACCTGACCTTTTGTTTTACATGGGTAGTAAATGCAAGGATATTTTTATTTAGTTTAAGACATATTAACTTAAAAACAAGCGAAAATTTGGACCATTTGCAAGAACGTTAGTTAAAATTTTTTAATTGCGGTATAACTTGAAAAACAAATGTAAATCGGATAAGAACATATACGTTTATTTACATGCACAATACACTCGTGCAGTTTGATTCATTCCTATCGACTCACCCTGTATGCATAAATAGAAACAATGGTGTTATTCAATATTCCGACGAATTTAAAGCTTGAAACGTTTGCCAATCAAACCCCGTATGCAGATGAAACACAATATTATGCAGAATATTCAATTATAAAGTTTTGAACGTATCCCGTTATCGCCCAGCAAAGTATAATGGCTTTAATAGCGTAAAGTATAAACTTTGAAAGGATAATAAATAAATTTGCATTCTCAAGCTTTCGGCTAGTTTAAATTAAAGACGGAAACTTTATTCAAACAGAAAGCGTAAGCATACGAGAAGGTATACCTAATTTGAGGACGTAAATATGCACAACAATACTCTCTCGTGGTAATTTGAATTGCTTTCAATAACGGAATGGAAATTTATTAAGGATTCGCAAGGACTAAACATCTGTTCCGACACTTGAACCCAAAATTAATTTACATTTAAGTCTCTAAGCAGAACTAATTCGACAACGGTATACGAATATGGGAGTTCAAATTCCACCATTTACTTTAGGTTTTCTGATTATCATAATTTCTGAATTATTTTATAGCTATATACATTATTCTTATTCTAAAAATAGTATTAAAGATAAATAATAATGCAACCAACTACCAACAATCACCATGTACGGACACGCGTTTCGCCACTTAAGGGCTCATCAGCGTACCTCTGTGGAAGTTAGTAAATGTATTTGAAATTGTTGTATATATACGAAGATAGTGAATACTAGTATGGATGAAAGTATCTAATTAAATTAAGGCGGCAAAACACACGTCCGTTCATGGTGGTTATTGGTAGTTGGTTTCATTATTATTTAATTACCTCTGGCAGGTTAAACCATCAGTCGAACTGCTACCCTCATAGTAAAGTGGAGCATTACGAGTTGCTCACTTCTGTAGAGATCGATATAGCTATTAATTTCGACATTTTCAGTGATTAGAGTATATTTAATTAGATACTGTCATTCATACTAGTATTCAGTATTAAAGACAATTTACCAGCAGTTTGAAGTTCGCTTTTAATATCGATTATTTAAATATTATACATACTAAAGTGAATATTTTAAAATACACATCTTGGCATGGATACCAACATTCTTTAAATCAATTGTTTGTGCGTAATCCAAAAGATGCACTTCAATTTCTTTCATAAGACGAATAGACGACGATCCATCGATTCCATAGTCGTAATTTTGCCAGTATACACTCCTGGAAAAAATTGCCGCACCATTAACATTTTTTAAAAACATTCAGAGATAATGATAACTTCTAATCTACTAACTGTCTTACAAGTAGACTTTGGACCTCCTCTGACATTTCAAGCACATACTGTTTTGTTTTAAAACTGTAAATGTCAATTAGTCACGTTTGACCACAATTGATTTAAAATCCATGCAGAAACTGCTGATTAAGACAAGTTATTAAGTGAATTTTTGTTATCGGTTGTATATATACGTGTGTTAAAGTTCATCTACGAGTGTGTCAATGTAGAAAAATTAATCACCAAAGAAATTTATCGGTGGAGGAGGCAGTACGGGCATCAACTCCACTGGATGAGGGATACTCGATGTGCTATGTTGCCAGTGTGTTAGGAAGAAATCATTTGAACATACATACGTCGCACGGTTAGACGATTTAACGCAACAGGATCACACATTCGAAGCCTAGGGCAAGGGCGAAAACGATGTACCAATCAAAGGAATGACCGTTTTCTAAAACAATCCGCTCTTAGAATCCGGAGAATCACTAGTAATGTGCTAAAAAATGAGTCATCAGCGGTTCGTAATGTTGTAACATCGTCTCGAACAATCAGAAGACATTTAAATGAAGCCAAATTAGGGAGCAGGAGACCGGCAAAAAAGTTCAAAGATTGCGCTTTGTCGAGAAATCATCAACATTAGTCTGTTAATGGTTGAAAAAAGGTATTATTCTCTGACGAAACGAGGGTTAGCTCAAAATCTCCTGATGGACGTGAGCGTGTCTGGCGAAGGGAAAGAGAGAGATGTGCAAGTTGCAACATTTCTCCAAGAGTCTCGTTTGGTGGCGGCTCTGTAATGTTTTAGGAGAGCATCTGCTACAGCGGTCATACAGAGTTGGTCCCTATGTGTGAGGTCTACGAATGCAGATCATTACTTGGAAAACATCGTACTTCAACACGTAATCCCATTTCTGCTCATTTTGTGGGTACTAATTTTTAATTCATGTCAGACAATGCGCGTCTCTACGTGTTTGGACAAGTTATTGACTACCTACATGCTGTTGATATTCTGTTAATGAAATGGCCACCTAACACTCCCGATCTCAATCCCATTAAGCCTTTACGGGACCATCTTGAAAAAAAAAAAGATCCAAGGTCGTACACTTCCACCTGCCAACCACAATCAACTGTTGGATGCAATAATGGAAGAATGGGAGAATATTCCCCATGACACCATTGAAAATCTAATCGCTAGCATGCCAAAGCGTATAAATGCTGGGATTAGGAGTAGAGCCGGACCTATAAGATACTAACGTCACATTGGATCCATTAATTCTATTGCTTTCGATTTCCATCTTCATATCTCACTCATTTTCAACAAGAGAAGTGTTTAATCACCTAAAATAAGGTAATATTTTGCTGATTTTTTTTCTAAATGATTGTGTACACCCAATTTGTTAGGTTTCATTATAATTTAGTTTAATTTTATTTCCATTAATATAATTATTTATAAAGTGGTGCGTTAATTTTGTCCAGGAGTTTAGTTAGTTCAACTTACAGCTTACAACTTACGGCATTTTTGGTTTTAAATGCACACTGTGTTTTAAATAAGTTCCTCACATTAACTACTTCCGCGTCTAGTAAATTTACAAAAGAAGCTAACTAAGGAATATAGCTACCTTTACCCGTCATATGCAAGAGTCAAACCAGTTGCTTCTTAGACTTTGACCAATTATTCAAACAATCTTCACAAACAGTACTTGGAGTCAAAACAAAAGAATCATCCATCCGCGCAATGCCAAAAATTGGTGGGTACAATGCCTAAGCCTGTGCAGCCTATCATTGAAGCCCGCGGAGGTCATACATAATATTATTTTACAAGTAAAATTTTATTATGTAGCCACCATTGTGAATACATTTTATTAATAAAGTTTCTTGCAAAATTTAAGATGTTCCGTTCTATTGGCTGTATGGCACTACGTACTGTGGAAGACGTGTGCTGCTATCTATCGACCACGTAGAGACACATTTCCAGTGCATTCTGACAAATGAGTGCTCAGATCCGTAATTCACGAAAAGCAGCTTATGAGATCTATGGGGATTTGCGCCATCTAGATGCCAGAGATTTAATTTCTGCTAGTGGTATGACAGTAATGATGGATGTACCGACTCATTCCTGCACTTCGAAAAAATTCAGTAGAAAATAAATTGAAGATGATACCTACTTGATAAATTTGTTTCGAAAGGTCCACTTCTAATTTTAATACACTCCAATTTGTATTCTTTTCGACGATGCATGTCCTGTATGCTATTCCGTAAGAATACGAAAACATATCGGCCAATGCTCCTCCATACGTTACGTATCCCCAACTTATACAAAAGGGAGTATCATAAAAAGCGAATACGTTTGGAAATATGAAACCGAAGCAATTCGTTTCGAAATATGAGCGCGATAAGGTTTTTGCCGGCAACAACTAAATAAGAAATGAAGTGTGGCATTTCAGCGGATGTGCCAACTGATCAAATAACGTTTTCCCCTTCACCATAAATAAAAGTATGAAGTGTAACATAACACGAACTGGAATTGAACCAGCACCACACGACTTCTGTTGATCGAACTTTCTTCCCGCTTTCCCAAGAAAATATAGCATCCATGTGCATGTGTGTATGTATATAGAACAAGTACGCGTTCTGTAAAAATTGAGGTTATACGTTCCGCCAATAAAATACGAGAGACCGCAATGTTAGGTGGAAAATATTGGAAAATCGGTGCGGTTACACTGGAACTGGTTGATGTGCGAAATAGAACATGTTTACGGTTACAAAAAATGAAAGTCGCAATTGCATCAGTGTTAGATGTTAAATGAAAAATATTGAAAAATCGAGGCAAATGAAGTAACATTTCTACAAATATACATCGTAAGTAGAAAGAACTGTCCACAACTGCAATAAAGGAATGGTGGGCTTTAGAAACTAAACAAGGAATTGGACACGGAACGTTTAAAGCAAGACATTGATGGATATGGCATTTCAAGAAAATGCATCGTTTTGTGTCACGCAAAATAACAAAATGTGTTACTTGTTCTACACCACGTACTAAGCAGTTTTATTAATTTAAAGCCCACATCACTACGAGGGTAGAATGACAAGTTTCCGGAATCGCTGCTAGGGGTTGCTTTTTTAAAAATACTCTATGTCGTGTTGGCAACTCTTTCATATCAATTGACTGTAAATGTCAAATCGATCTGTCAAATAGTCTGGTTTTGGCAAGCATTGAAGTGAAGTATCTGTTTGTATTTTCAATTATGGATAAAAACGAAGTTCGTTGTATAAACAATTATGAACTTTACTTTTCAAATCTACATAGGTCCCGTACTTTATTCTACGTATATACTTGTTTCATTTGCTGTCCTACTTTCTGAGCATACCTTTGCCAAAATATACTAGTAATTATATCTGGCACACCAATATTGTCACATTCTGCGAATTGGCTTGTCATTTTAGTCATGTTTCAAACTTTTAACAGAGCATATCAAGCTTTTAAAAGAGCAGCCAAATTTTTGACAATTTTTTATTGCTCCCACGGCTAAATTAAATTGATATTCTGCAGTGTGTCTGTTTCCTTCTGTGTCAATGGTATCAATTAAGTAAATAATTTCCTCGGTAAGATCTGTTATGGAAATGCAGATAATTGGTGCCATATAAAGATTGCTCCCGTCATCCACTACCTTAAAATCCACCTTTCCTTTTAGTTTATTTTCCACAGTTTGTTTTATAGAAATACAGACTAGAATAATCAAGGCGTAGTAGACTTATTAGTTTCTTAAATTCTTTAAGCTCAACAAGCTGGAAAGAAGAATTTGTACTATATGCAGTCCTTGGCCATGGAAATAGAACCACTTGGGAAATATTAAATTTATAAGAATATTTACTAAATATAATTTTAATTTCGAAAATCTATAAATGAATAACTGCTGTTTGAGTAATACCCTAAAACATTATGGCTACAGATAATTGCTGATTATAGACATAATGCTTAGAGGTGCAGCACGTACCATCAAATCTATTAAACACCTCCCATCTCTAATGGTTTGGTCGTGCATTACAACAGAAGGACCGGGACCACTATATTTCGTTAACGGAACAATGAAACAAAAGCAATATAAAAAAGTTTTACAAAACTATTTAATACCTTATATTGGTTCATTGAATTCGGCCATATACTTTCATGTAAGGCAATGCATCGTGCCATAAGGCAAAAAGTGTAATGCGATACTTTGTATCTAAAAATCTGCGTGTACTACCTTGGCCAGGCAATTCACGAGACATAAATCAAATTGAAAATGTGTGGAATGTCTTGAAAAACATCGCAAGTACACAAAACTCAACTACAAAGGAAGAATTACAACAACATATTGGAGATATATGGCATAATAGCGACGAAATTTAAAAAAACAATAAAAAGTCGCATTGGCAGTATGCCAAAAAGGATTGAGGAAATAATAAAACACAGAGGAAGAACAAGCAAATACTAGCACTGTATTTTTTTTAATTTCACCACAAAATCATAACATTTTTAAATGGTCCTAATTCGATGGACAGGAGCTGTATAAATTTTGCAATTTGGATGTCAATATCTCTGCTAAGTGTTCTTGTTTTGGCTACAAAATATGATAACGGTGTGGCTACGGATGATGAAGATGAGCTATTCATTGTTTCTCTACATTATTTCTCTGTTGAATCTATATGTATTGAACTTATTCGGCTCGTGCTTCCCACAAAACTTATAAATTTGGTTTAAACGTACGGAATAAAAGAATTGTGATCGACTTTAAGCTTGTTTTTGTTTTGTTTAAAACAAGTTTCTATTTATAACCATTTAAAACATTATTAAAACATTAAAAATATGTTTAGAATAAAAAAAAAAAACATGTTTTTTGTTTTTTTTTTCAAAATACGTCTTTCTCCGCCCTGGTTGCGATCTTTGTGACCTAATTCTTTATTCGTTAGTCCTTAAGCAAAAGCGCACTAAAAGTTTAATTCGCGCTTAAAAGAAGATCAACATTTCCAAATGTTTAAAAAGTAAAATTGAATAATTAATTAAAAAGAAACGTTGCGAGTTATCCGGAAAAAGTAATTAAAAGAAGAAACCTTGTGAAGGACACCGCGAAAGTGGACATTTTTATCTGGAAAAGAATTAAGAAAGAAAATCGTTTCAAAAGAAAGATTTTATTAAGTGGGTACTCGCGAAGCCCACTCACGTACTTATATAAAATAAAGGAAACATATAATTTAATTTCCTTGCTTTGAAGCACATATTGCTTTCTATGTAGAGTAATAAAATTTTATTTTCGGATTCCTGTGGAAAAGGAAAAATAACCATATTCAATTTAGTGATAAACGGATGTATGCCGACTTACGGATCAAAGGCAGCATTTACCTACACGAAAGTATTCCTCAGATATGTAGATTAACAATACATCGAGAATACAAGCTCCTTGCAATGCAATAGTCTGAACGAAAACGCCTTGTTATTTAAATTCTGGCTGATTTACAAAAATATTCATTTTCGAGATATGTACGATAAAATAAAACGATATTCAAATCAATTTACCTCTCTTTTTACCACACGCACACACTTTGTCTGCAATTAAAAATGATTCAACGCAACGAATTAAAATAACACACCTGTCACATATGAATTGAATACGTGGGACCGGAAAGTTGGGATATATCTTGTTTCCCAACAAAGCAAGTAATAATTTCCTCAGTATTTTATCAAGCCTCCTTTTTATCCCTCAATTAATAATTCATTTTTATCGACTGGCCGCTGGAAAGAAAACACAACGAACAGAGGGGAATTTAAAATTGCGTCAAGCGCCTAACGTATAATTTCGCAAGACCCAGCCGCATATTACTCAAATTACAATGTTGCTGTTCTGCTATGAAATATGAATACTACAGGCATGGGCCAATTGATAGCTAGTTTTATAATTTATTAGTCACGAGAATGTATATGCCGACATAAAAATTCTTAGGGAAGGTAAATTACAACAAAAGGTTATTTAACAAAGGCGAAACAAAATGTTTCCCCAGTGAAAGTTCAGGTTATTGACTGATCTGGATTCGTGTGATGGATTTTGTGTTGGATGTTAGTCTTATTAAGCCCTAGAATCAAGTACTCGTATAGCACGCAAGTGTTAATTGTTACCTTTATTTACAATAAATTTGGCTCATCTACACTCTGGTTTTTTGTTAATCAGAAGCGTTTAAGCGTTTAAGAACAGATTGAATTTGTTTGAATGTACAAACGTTTTTATTTGACATAATTTCGTTGAGTGGATTTATATTAGTATTTAAGTACATATATGCACATTTTTCTTTTTATTGTTTACTTGAAATATTATGGTGCTGGTGGAAGAGCAACTAACGGTGTCCTTAACACCGCTCTCCTGATATCAGCTCTATAAGATTTTTCTCTAGCTTTATTATTAGTTGAATTTCTAAACATGTAGTTTGCTGTAGCTACTGAAAAATACAGAATATTATTATTATATATCTTTACCATTTGATAATTGATATTAAAATTTCTGTATAAAAAAAATAATAAAATAATTGCCACAGTTTGCTGAATATCAGAATTCCTGTTTATATTAGGGATTAGCGAAAATTACAAAAATTTCGTCGATATTGTTTTCAAGGCTAGTAACACCAATGTTAGCAGTTCAAATAAACTGCGATTTAATTCATCACACATCTAACAATGCTTCGAACTTTCCGTTTTCATATTTTGTAATTAATTATTAGTATAGTTCCTCCTTTTTTTATATAACAAGTATTTCAGCAAAGGCAAGTGATAAGGCATGCTTGCATGCATAAATCCGTTGAGGTATCTACTGTTCTCATAACCCTTTTGTCATAATACCTAGCACCCTTCTAGCACCTAACCGTACAGTTATCCCTGTTACTTGCTCGCGATTCTCAGGATTCCTACAAGATTACCGAGGTAGTAAGTTTTGTGTACATACAACACACAAATTAATTTGTGGTTATGTCATCTTCATTGAAACAATTTTGTACGTCTACAATTACAAAATCACGTATACATGGGTAATTATTGTTTTTATAGATACCTATATGTAGTTTGGGCAAACAGCAGTAACAGTCAGTGTAGTAGATATGTGGTGCGGAGTCGGCGATTATTTATTTCACGCGTTCACAGCGTCAGTACTAAATCGATGCTGTATGCGAGTAGTTCTGTGTATATGTAGGCTGTCGTAACTTATTTCGTAATTGTACGCTTATGTTTACTTTAAAAATGTCGCAGTTAGGTACGTCGCGAAATCGACCAATGGCAGACACAGTTAAAAACTTTATAGTGGACATGCCGGACTTAATTTTTGATGGCGCTAAAATTCAATGTCTAGTTTGTAAAATCCCTTTAATGTGTTGGTCCAGAAGCCATTGTCAACGTCACAACGAAAGCAAACAGCATTCTTCTGCAAAAAGTGGCATACGAGACCAAGAAAAATTTACATTTGATTTATGTGTTACTCTTATTTTATGTAATCTATCGTTTCGTTTACTAGACAAGGAAGCATTTGTCTCCTTCTGGAATAAATATGCGGTCTGCAAATTACCTAATCGGACATCGATACGAAATGTAGTGCCATTTGCTCGTGAACATATAGAAAAAAGAATGAAAACGGAATTGAAAGATAAAAAACTGTGGTTGTGTGTGTACGAAACAACAGATCGGCAAAAACATTCTGTGGTTAATGTACGTACAATGGAACCACATCGACCGTCATCCTCCTTCTTACTTGCTTCCAAAAGAGTTATAAATTGTACTGTCGATGAGATTTTAAAAGTGGTGTTGAACTCATTGAACAAATTTGTTTCAGCTAAGCAACTTTTACTGTTTATGAGTGATGGTGCCGCAAACGTGCGTACTTTGGGCCGGCCTCTTAAAGAACACAGTGGTAACTTCTTACATGTAACGTGTAAAATCCATACTCTAAATCTTGCGGCACAAACGATTCCTGCATGTTTTCCACTAGTAAATGCATTGATTGCTAGTACAAAGGCAGTGTTTCTAAAGTCCCCGAAATGTACCCGACTATTTCACAAACTGTGTCCTGATTTACCTGAACCACCACACCCGATTGTTACACGTTGGGGAACATGGTTGCAGACTGCGTTTTACTACAACAAATATTTTGATCAAGTAAAGAAGGTAGTTTTAAAATTCAATCCGACAGAAGCTGCAGCAATGAAGAAAAGCCAGGAAATATTTCAAGATAATCAGGTTAAAAGAGATTTACAAACTATTCACAACAATTACTTACGGAGGGAATAGAAAAATTACAAAATGTTACCATGTCGCTAGCGGATTCTGTTCAAATTGTGAATGATGTTCCCGCAGTTATGCGCTGTAGAAAGTGAAACAAATTGGTGTGTAATACGAAAATTTGAAAGTGTTTTAGAGAAAGACTCCGATTTTCTTATATTAAGACAAATTTGTGAAGGTGCGTGTGAAGATGTATTAAGCTGTTTTAAAGATTACTTTAAATATGCAAATATAACATCGCTAGATGTTGAACGGTCATTTTCGGCATTAAAAAACGTTTATTCCGCACGTCGTACTCACTTGACTGAAACAGCTATGGAAACATATCTAATGATTCAAATATTTAACAGATGTTACCCAGTTTGTGATTTCACAGAAGACTTTTAAAACGGTAAGTGTTTCCGCACGTTTTATAATTTATTACCTTCTATTTTATGTGTAAACTCTTATGCGCTCGCCACGCCTCTGGCTGTTACCGCATATTTGCCCAGGTCACCTATGTGTATATAAAAGTGCATACCTTTTAACAATTTTTTTGTCGACGTATTTTTGTAGCTATATATTATAACAATTTGCGCATACTACAGTCTGTTTGAAGTTAACGGTGCACTATACCTAACATTAATGTTATTAATATTGTTAAAATCAGGTTACAACTTCGACATTGAGACCTAACCTAACCTAACCAGATTCACTTTACAGGTTCCTGAGAAATGCGAGTAATCCCGAAGAAACTTGAAGGAAATCTGTAAGATAAGGTTCGCCGTTTTTGTTTGCGACCACGTAGATTTTTAGGAAGGTCTTGATATCACCTTAACGTAATGGAGGAAGGTAATGGTATTTTAGGAAGCTAGGGTTTATTTACAAAAATAAAACGTCACTACAAAATGGAGATTAATTTTCGGTATTATACTTATTCTTTATGTACTTTTGCTAGTTTATCCACAATGTTAATAAATTTATTCAAAAGATTGTGTATTTTTAACACATTATTACCTTATGTGCTCATAAATGGATGCTTTCTTCTCTAAAAAGAAGAAAGCATCTATCGTGCTAACCATTTCAGTGGAGTAATAATACCAACAATAAAATATTTGTCAAAGTAGCAGCATATTTTAAGCCACACGTATTTATCCAACCTTTTAATGGCGAACTTTCCTAAAATGGGAATATACTAAAAAATCGATTTTTTATTGAATTAATCATATTATTTGCATACATTTTTTATAACAATCAGAAAAGTTTACATCTATGTATGTTTTAAAACATATAAAAACTTTAGGCAACTGTGTTGTTGAATCAAACATATAACGTATATTAAATCAAACAGATAAATTTTGAAATCAAACTTGAGATTATTTGTTTCAAGAGATCATATGTTTTCTTTAAATTAAAAAAATATATCTTTACTGCCATTTAGAATTACGATTTGGTTGGCTGAATGCATATTTGTTTGAGACAAGAACTTTTTTTTCTGTGTGAAATAAAACAACATGGAGATTTACCATAGATAAACCGTTTTACAATATACAAACTCATGAAACAAAAAATCGCCCAATATGTTGATTTGGTGATACCTGGTTGAACAAATTTATATTTTAATTGGTGTACACTTTTCAAATTTCCCTCTTAAAATTAACTCTGAATAAATGTGGCTTTCTTCTACTTGTTCTATATAAAAAAACAGGGTATGACGAACTCTAAAAGACATACCTTACAGATGCACAACAATTAAACAAATTGACCTCACGACAGCAAAAATCACCACATAATAACCGTACTACATTCTCGTCCCAAGCAAAATCTTAAAATAGAACGTTTCGACCGGAAATAGCGACTTACACATGTATGTAGTACATACGTAGGTTAACATTATTGGCATTGCGTGTAGCCTAAAAAGTAATACAACACGATTTCGGCACAATGTTTACATTTTTTTTCCTACAACTGCAAAGAGCGTTAGCATGAGCGTAAATTCTCTGGAAATGTTAGCTGCCGCGTGCGGTTATTTTTATGTCATTGAGTCACATCGTTCTTTTCCCCGCGACAACTTCGCTCTTCGCGCTTATACCCACTTTGATGAATTGCTGGCGCTCCGGCGTATTTGACGTATTTCTTCTCTTTTTCTCCTTCGGAAATTGGATGCGGAAATTTCCATTTGCGAAAATAAGTAGTACACAGACGTTGGTTTTTGCCGATTTTGTACGAAACAGAAGAACGGGATATTCTTCAAAAATGAAAATTTAAATTGTAAGACAAACTTCCGCATAATTCTCCATTAGAGGAAATATACCGCCTTGAGTAGGAATTTATACAAAGACGTGGTTAAAGCTGTCGAGATGACGACCAACGTTTTAGAAAAAATTTAATTCTTTTAAATTTCACTAATATTTCGCTTTTATCTTGAAAGCTTTATCAGGGCCATAAATAAGTTAAAGTAGATAGCCAACCTCGTGAACATAAAGCTCCTAACATGTACATGTTTAAATCTTTATGTTCACGAACTTGGTTATCTACTTTAACTTATTTATGACCCTGATAAAGCTTTAAAAATATAAGCGAAATATTGGTGAAATTTAAAAGAGTTACATTTATTCTAATACTCTGGTCGTCATCCCAACATTTTTAACCACGTGTTAGTACCTAATGACCAACACGCTCCTTGATATTTTATTTCCAAACATGTAGAACAGTTTACACGCAGAGAAACGTTTACTTGTATCAAAGCTGTCCGCCTTAATTTAAAACAATTACGGTTTCAGTTATCCGCAATACAATAACTGTAAATCAAAAGAAATATTTTCTTAGCGTTTCTTTCTCGGCTTAAGATAAGTATATACTTGTAATGAAATAATTGTATTTCTTTGTTAACAGAACAAAAGACATTTGTTAACTTGGTTCATAAAAATCTGGCAGAAAATTTGAAGAAAGCGATTCTTAGTATAAGTAAATGGTCGTTATAACACAAAACAATATTTTCTTAAGGATAGTAAAAAAAAAACTTTTTCATTAGTTCTTTCACTTGATTGATTGATTGATTTTCCTACCAAAGCAGGGCTGGTCTTTACATCCCTAACACTGAGGCTTAATAGCCTATTGCATTATTCCTGCTTCGGTTTTGTTTTACTTGAACAGGTTAGTTCCCGGAATCAGGTTTAAGAGCCTATGTAGTAAATCTTTCTCCGTTGGTAGTTCAATTGCGCTTCGCATAGCGAATCTGCGTTGAGCTAGCGCTGCACATCCGAAAATAATATGGGGGGCTGTTTCCTCCTCCTCATTGCAAAGTCTACATAAGGGCTCATCTTTGTAGATCTCCATCTTATGCAAGTGGCCTCTCAAACACCCATGTCCTGTTAATAGACATGTTGCTGCCCTAAGCTGTATCTTGCTTAATTCAAGCAGGTCAGCAGTCAGATGTTGCGACGGTCTTCCCATCATCCGTTTGCTGTGCTTTTGTCCCGCTGCATGTTTCCAATTTAATTGGTGTTGTGTTATGATCCACTCATTAATTGCACCACGCACTACACTCTTGGTAATATCTAGACCTGGTTCAGGGCCTATATAATTCATTTTTGAGCCTTTCCTCGCTAGCTGGTCTGCAATTTCATTGCCCGCTATGCCCCTGTGACCTCGCACCCACAAGTTCTTTCACTTTCTCCTAATAAAAAAAACTTTTTCATTAGTTCTCTCACTTGCTCCTAATTTTAACTATTAACTTCAGGTTCTTTTACCATTACAGTAATTTTTCTTTTATTGAATATTCTTGTACCTGGCCTGATGGTCTGTCTTTTTAACACGAAACTGGTCGCCTAATTTCTCAATAGAACTTTATGAGATCTGGACCATTTCTTCATTCCAATCTTCAATATGAATATTTTCTTAACTTAAAACTAAATGATTTACTTGGAAGAAACATTGTTTTTGTCTTAGATTTTCTTAATTTTCCAACCCTAAGAAAATATTTATTTAATCCAAATAAAATTTCAAGAAAATTATTTTCTTGTCATACATTTTTAGTTTTGGAATAAAAGTATTTTCTTGAATAGAGACTGATTTCTGCAAAAAAATCTATTTTCTTGATGCAAAAAACCATTTGTCTGCGTGTATTAAAAGTAGTGTGCTCCTGGTTCTGTCGTGTTTGTTACTGTCAAGCTCTTCAGAAATTTTGTAACGATTGGTGTTCTTGCCTTCTGGGTTTCATTATATACCTTGATGTCATCCCACTCAGGTCTGGGGGACAGCAACTACCACTATTGGGGTTGTGCTCGTTGTTCTTCTCTTCGTGGCTTGCTATTATCTATTGACAATTTCCATATGTTTCTTAGCCTCTAGCCGTCTTCCCTATTGAAATTGTTGATGGAAAAATACATTTAAAATTTTAATTCAGATAGAACCATTAGAAATGTGAAAGGGTAAACTATTATAATACGTATAACTATTATACGGTGTTAGTAAGTTCCGTAGTAAAGTGAACCGCTAAAATATATGGACAGTGTTACAACGTTTGCCCGCTATGAAAGTATAAGGTGGGGAGCCACCCGAAGCGAATCGGGGACGCTCCTAGCACAAGCGACAACATTATTCGCTATATGTATGGGACTCGTGCCTATAAATGAATCCTTACCTACCCTAGTATACTTAAGGCACGGTTAGTCTCCTTAGCAACTAGAGATAAATTTAATAGTTACTTTTTTAGTAAAGATGTCCAGTTTTCTTAAATTGACTCTATCAGCCATCTGTGTGATGTTGTATATTGTCTTAGTGTTGTTGAAGATGAAACAACTTCATTCCAACAGCCATGCAATTTTTTAAACGTATCCAACAAAAATTCAATTCAGACATGGAGAGAAGATGATGTACATAGGCGCCGACAGAAAGCTTGCTTCGTTTAGGAACAGACCAGTTTTTTATACCGATATCGCGCCAGAAGATTTACACCAAATTTCATCGTTAACAACATTAAAACATATACAACGTTACACAGATGATTGATGGAATCAATTTAAGAAAATTGGAAACTTTACTGAAAAAGTAATCAAACTGTTATATTTAATTATTAGCGAGACTAATCGTACTTTAAGAAGTATTGAGTATTTTATTCATGGTTTAGAATTGTTTTTGTATAACAGTTTACCTTTTCACATCTTTATTGACTTTATCAGCATTAGAATTTTAAACGTATTTTTCACATCAACAACTTCAACTGGGAAGAAACATATGGAAGATGTCAAAATGTAATAGCATCCTACTAAGTACTCTATTGATGATTTAGAAATTGATTTTGGATAATAGTTTACCTCTTTACCTATTTAGTGACAATGACTCTTCTGGTTTTTATATCAATGTAAAGATCCCAAATGGTTCATCAACTTGCCTAATATTACCTTCCTCGATCCAGTTAGGACTTTTCTTGGTTTATTATTTATTTAGGTAAATTTAGCTTACCTGTCTGTGTTACTGTCTGAGGTTGAACATTGCAGTGAAGCTTTACCTTGTAACAGGAACAGAATTAGAGCCAAGGCAACTTGCTTGATTACCAACTTTTCCTATAACCTATCAAATACTGATCCCTGTACTAGTATCCCAATGGAAAGAGAAAAAGAAACGTTTTTAAAAGAGAATTCTAATCTTTCAACGTTGTTGGTGTCTTTATTATTAGTTTCAGTAACTTTCTCAAAATTCGCCGGTAGTAGTAGTTGCTTTGTGTTGTCATAGTGACATAGTCACTACTGTGACGTGTTCGGCGACTTGTCCCTGTGTCATTATTGTCTTTAGAAAACTCCTAAAGAAACTGCTATATACATTAGTGCAACAAACATGGCAAAAGCAGAAAAATTTGTACTTCAATCGTTTTATTTCCTGGGGTCTTAACTATATTTTTTCCATTTCTTTCTTTAATTTTTTCTCTCCTTTGTATTAATTTAATTTAATATCTAGGCTCTGCAGCTATACCGTAAGAGCGAGCGTACTATGATCGGCCAGCATAATGGGCATTTTTCGGAAATGCGAGAGCAAAGTCGTGTCTTACACGTGTACGTGAACGAATATGCCGTTAATAACGTGAGCAAGGTGTTTTCGGAAATGCAAGAGCGAAGTTGTAGCTTGCACATATACGTGAACGAATACGCCGTTTATAACGTGAGTAAGGTGCACAAATGAATTTGCGTTTGCGCAATTTTGTCAAGCAAATGACATTCAACACAGCACACGTTTAGATACGCTGAATTCGTGTAAAATCGGGTAATCATAGTACACTCGCTCATACCATACGAGCGAGTGTACTATGATTACTTTGTTAAACTAACTATACTATTTTACTGCATTGTTCTTATTTACACGTAAATTGCTTAAACCAATACCCTTTCGCGACAAATCTGATACCTCTGTCTCTTGTTGCAACTTTCTTCCCCTTGTCGCCACTTGAATTATCTTCCATGTCATCATATTTCCAACCTTATATCAAGCGTCGCGTCATCTTCGCCAAGAATTTTTCAAAATTAAACAAACGCCTCTCCTCTTCGTTCAACTTCTGCTCATGGCGGCGCCCTATACCATATTTCCAAGATTATGTAAATACCGCGGCGTGATATACGAGATACTAAGGAGGTGAAGCGGAAATTTATGTTATATTTGCTCGATTTTTTCGCCCTCTCTCACTCGTCCGACGAAATAGCCTATTTGCGATGATTTATCTGCTTCATACGCAACTACTTTCGGTCGCTGTCTTCGGGAGTGATGATTTATTTTGTTGGACGCACGCAATATCGAGAAAAACGAGATTGTGTGACACACTTGCCGCAAGCATTCCTTCGCGTGTTGTTAACGGAACGATGGGGTTTTTGTAAATCTATTCTACCGAGAAGATGAGGTGAGATGTCATCAACACGCAAATGAATGCTTTATTAAAGTGCTAATATTTTAGTTTTACTACTGTCACGAACATTCGTTGTGATGTCTGTAAACAACTTCTTGAATATGACTAAATTATAATAACTGAGGTATCTTGGCGAATGTAGGAAACTTTTTCCTTCTATTTCGATTTGTATAAAAGTGAGATATGAAAAAAAATGGCAGTACCACTGAACTTCATGAACAAGACATATCGTCGAATGGAGTTCAAACATTAAAATCTACAACAAAAGGAAAGGGTTCACTGTGAGATCAACCGACCTGTCAAAAAATTTTCACCAGCAAGAGCGTCACAGATTTTATTGAAGGTTCCGCTTTCTAAATTAGGTACTCAAATCATTTTAAAATCTCATTTACTTAAACAAGCCTTTACAAATCATGTAATAATTACAAATTACAAAGCTCCAACAAATCGTACATCTATGTATGTACGTACGCATCAGGGTAAGTACTTCTTCATTCATCCATTTCAATACGTTCCCATATTTTTTAAACTACAATCCACACAATACTAATAACAACGTAGAAAACGTTGCTGAAGCATTCAACTGACCAAGAGCGCTCACAAGGAAACACAGGTAAGTACATCTCACCGATGTAAATAAGTAAATATTTACGCCATCGTTAAGTGCATGTAAAACAGTTTAAATCTTGTCTTAACAATCGCCCCCCAGTGGGCGATTGCGCAGCTAAGACAACCCACAAAGTTTCATTTAAATCGGTGAAATGCACTTACTTGTGTTTTCTTGTTAGCGGAAATGTTATCGTAGGCTTTTTTCAAATCAACGAAGGTTATATGATTATCTCTGTTAACTCTCTTGATGCATCATCTCTGTTGAAGCATCATATTCTTTGTTTGATGTCACATCTTTCAAATTTCAACAACTATTGTGGTTCAAGCGCGGTTTTCTAAAACTTTTTAGATATAGTACAACCTCGCTAATCGGTCAATTTATCAATGCTGTATACCAAGTACTGTTCATTCAGTCTCTTAAATCATTTATCCTTCATTTACTGAATCTCGGCTAGGTGATTCTATTTAAGGTTTAATTGACTAAATGCAGGTGTCGTATAAATAAAGCGAGATTATGTTTGGCTCAATCTTAGAAATTAAGACAACATAATACAACAGATACAACTGTAAAAAAGAACAAAAGGCAATAATTGGCGATAAAACATTCTAACTAGCATTTTACAATGATTTCTACGAAATAAATTCTTAAAGTCTATCCAATGCACAACAATATTTCACTATAAATAGATTTTCTTGCTTCTTCCTGTTAACATTTCAAAGCAAAGGCAGTGACATTTCGACGTTAACTGCCACAATAACGCGCGATAATTGAGTTAATTTTATGAACGTTAAAGGTGGCTGTATAACGAGTCAGTAACAAAACGTGGATAAAACATTTGAAAAAAGACCTTGTCCTGAATACGTACACATGCATTGAGGAAAGAGTGCTTTTATACCTGTCCGTTTAAGGCTGAAACATCAATAATTTCCTCGATACGAGGGTAGTTTGAAAAGTTTCCAGCTTAACACAGAAACAAGTGATTTGTTAACATAGTTTTCAAGTATTTAGGCACCCTTGGACTTAAAATTTTTGTATACAAATAATGTATTTAGGAAATACATTCCAGCATTATTGAATAGTATGCTAATAAACAGTAGGATTCACTTAAATTGATTAAATAATATCGGTCTATTTGCTTCTTTTGTCTGTATGAGAGGTAATACCGTCATAAAAGCGCAGATAGTAGCGACATCAATGAGCGTATTTCTTGAAATTCCGGGAAAAATGTAATAGCTGGTAATTTTACTATGAATCATGAAGCTATAATAAAGCCATTTCAAGTAATATTTTTAAATTACGGTCAGTTATCGTTCCATATTAGTAGCGACAACATCTTTTAACGAATAGTGTTTATAATTTCGTTTAGAAAAACATGCCGAAACGGAAATAAATTAGTATTGAAACGCGTGCTCTGATAGTAACACAACATAACCTCGGCATAAGCAATCGACAAATTGCTAGAAAATTACATTTAAATCCATCTACAGTTGATTATAAGATCAAAAAGTACAGTGAATGTGGCAGTTTTCTAAATAAAGTACGAACTGGTAGACCAAGGGCAACAACATCAGCTCAAGATATTGCAATTGTGGTGTCCAGCAAGCGAAATAAAAAAAAAACAGCTCCAGAAATCGTCGCAGAATCGTTAAAAGTGAAGGAGGTCACATTGAAGAATCTAAAATTTAGGTCAAATAAATAATTTTAATTGTTAAAGTTGTACATTTGTGTATACTTAAATACCAAATACATATTTTAATGGAAATATTAAAATAATAATAATTAAAAATTTAGATATTTAATGATTTACTCTGAAATTTGAGGTGCCCAAATACTTAAAAGCGGTAGCGTAGTCTCCTTGTAAGTCTATACACTTTTCCCAGCGATATTCCCACGTCTTTAAACCGTCCAAATAGTAGTAGGTATCTTGTTTTGCAAAATAGGTGTCTACGAATGTGATGGCCTCCTCATTCGGTGAAAATCTCTGTCCTCCGAGCGAAACTTTGAGCCCGGGAAACAAAAAAATGTCGCTGGGGGCCAGATCTAGTGAATAAAGTGGGTAATCTAATAATTCGAATTCCAATTCGGAGACGATACGTTGCTTTGGTAGAAATAAATTCTCTCTTTCTCCAAACGCGACCGTTTTTCCGTAATTTCTGCCATCAGCTTGACAAGTAACAATGCGTAATATGCTCCGGTTATTATTCTTCCGTTTTCAAGATAGTCGACAACTTCACGACTATCCCAAAAAATTGTCGCCATCACTTTCCCGGTTGATGAAACGCCTTTTTCGGAGCCGATTAACCCTTCACAGTCCAGTGTTTCGACTGTGCCTTGGCTTCAGGAGTGTATTGGTATTATCCAAGTTTCATCTACAGTTACTAATCCATGCTAAAATACTGACCTATTTCGGTAAAACTGCTTTGACAGGGCTTTGGAAATGTTCATTGAAATGCGTTATTGGGCTTGAGTGAGCAAGTGCGGCACTCAACACGCGGTTAGCTTTTTCATGGTCAAATCTTCCGGCAATATATGATAAATACGTTTTTTCAAGATGCCCACAGCCTCTACTACCTTTCTAACCTTAATTTGATAGTCGTCTAGCACTATTTGCTGAACTGTTCGGATATTATAGATAGTTGTTGCAGTTTTTGGCTCTCCGAACGTTCATTGTCAACCAGGGTGGTACTACTACGTTTGAATTCAGTTGCCCAAAATTTCACTGCGGCAAATGACGGTATAGAGTCCCCGCAAACGGTTGTCATTGCGGCATTAATTTGCGTAGGCGTGTTTCCTTTCTAATGCGAGAATTTAATGACGGTTCGATAAACGATTTTTGCCATTTTTACGGAAACACTAACATCAACTAATAGAAACAACTTTTAAACAACAACAGAACACCCAACATGGCTGAAATTTTCAAAAATACCTTTCAAAACATGCGCAATTATATTACCAGAATATTTCTGACAAGTAACGCCATTTTCATGTTAAGGCTTGATACTTTTGAAACTAACCTCGTATACCTGTCTCCAATTAGTAACATTATCCGTTTCACATTTAACGACGTTGACCTTTCATTCATATGAAGTTCGAGCGTAAAAGAAACATCATTCCCTAAAGCAACGTTGCACAATTGTTTTTGTATTAAGTCTCATACATTTATTATGATCTTTAATCTGATTCACTTGTTCGGTTTGATAGAAATTTACTGTTCACCGTGTACTTACCACTAATTAATCTAGATAAAGACTATAGACGACAAGGATTATATGTAGTAATGTTCGACATTTGTCAAAATAGTTATTTGATTTCAGCGATTTATTAGTTCCTATTAGTTCTCATTCAATATTTGTACGCAACGCTCATTTTTAGAGAAACTATATATGATTCAGAAAATGACAAAACAGCAAGATTGATAATCCAAGTGTATATCAATATTGGCCAACAGAAAATTCTTTCAAATGTAGAGGAGGATTCAATAGAATCTATACTATGTATTACATCCATCGTATTCCCAGAATTTGTAAGCAGATCGCAGGAAAACTTTTCAAATCGCTAATTTCCAACAATAAGCACTTCCGTTTTTCAGTAAAAACAAGTTTGAATAGAAAAATCAAGAATACTAAGTTCAGAAGAAACTACTACATACATCACAAACAAGTCACCCATTCATTACGCTTTAATAAACGGGCAGTCCGGCTTCTCGCTAAAGCATTTTTAACACCTACTCAAGTCAAGCATGAGAATCGAAAACTAGTTTGAAGGATCATTTACGCCTCTTCTAATAGGTTTTAAGAACAATGCTGTAATAGATTTCCTTAAGCTGCAGTTACTACAGCAACTTCTGCCGATGTTAGTAATAGTAATAACAATAACAATAAAAATACTGGCGTATCTAAACCAAGTCACAGGTTGCCTCACTCAATGACAAATTTATGAGGTAATAGGGCCTACATCTGAGTGTGGCAGAGTGAGGATTTGCATGCCCGAGTTCTACCAGTGTCAGTGGTAGTTTTTCTAGTAGATCCGGTACAATCGACAAGAGTCACCATTCACGTATTGGGAAATAATTATCTGAGGTTTACCCTCCACGATAAGAGGGTGATAAACCCATTGAAAACTTTACACTCTCACCATTTATTTACTAAGAGGTTTTGGCCATTGTGGCTAGATACCATATATGGTCCACTTGAGAAATATGAAATTTATAAGAATATTTATTAAATATAATTTTAATTTCGAAAATCTATAAAAGCATAATTGTTGTTTGAGTAACACCCTAATACATCATGGCCACAGATAATTGCTGGTTATAAAAATAATGTTTAGAGGTGCGATAAACCCATTATCCACCTGCTATGAATCACGACTCTTGCCACTCCTACGTACAATAATTATGTTTAGTTTGAACAGTGTCGTTCATTAGTTCGTTAGTATCATTCCAAATATAAATAAAAACAGTATTTTTACCGATTTTCAAAAGAACTTCAGATATTTCAAAGAGTTTTAATTTTATTCGTGCGCGACTATTTTCGCGGTCAATTATTATCATAATGGGAAAGAACAAGGATACAACCACAGCGAAAAAAGCACGAATTTCTGCTCTTCTAGAGACGGGAGAGTTCTCCCAACGTGAAGTTGCACGGAAGGAGGGTATATCACATCAGACTATTCTGAGAATCGCGAAATTAATTAAGGAAAATATTCCTAGTACAAGTAGTGGCAGAACATACTGTGCCGGTAAACGCAAAACAACTGCAAGAGATGATCATCGTATAGTAAAAGTGGCTTTATCCACTAAAGGTGTTCATAAAATTCTTAGTGGAGAAGGTATACAAATATTAGCCCGAACAGTCCGTAGACGTCATCATGAAGCAGGCTTGAAGTACAGACGTACGGCAAAGAAGCGAAGACTAACATCTAGAATGAAAGTGACACGATTTCAATGGGCTAAAGAATAAAGTTCAAGATTGGAGAAAGGTAAGTTTCGTGTATTATCTGTATTTTTGGTCAAATTCATCCTCGTAGTTCGCTTAATGGTTCTCTACATTTTTTACTTTTTCCAAGATTATTTATAGCTACGAATCACGGCGAGAAGCCAATTTGTTCGTCGATGTCCTTCAGAGCGTTACAGAGAAGCATGTACGATCAAATCTATTGCCCCCCCCCCCCCCCCAACAATGCTTTGGTCGTGTGTTACGACAGAAGGACCGGGACCACTATATTTCGTTAACGGAACAATGGAACAAATACAATATAAAAAAGTTTTACAAAACCATTTAATACCTTATATAGGTTCATTGGATCCGATTCAAAGACCACATAGTCGCATGCAAAACAATGCACCGAGTGATAAGGTAAAAAGCGTAATGCGATACCTTGAATCTAAAAATCTGCGTGTACTACCTTGGTCAGGCAATTCACCAGACATAAACCCAATTGAAAATGTGTGGAATGTCTTGAAAAACATCGTAAGTACACGAAACTCAATTACAAAGGAAGAATTACAAACAACATATTGAAGATGTATGGCATAATAGCGGCGGAATTTAAAAAATAATAAAAAGCTGCATTGGCAGTATGCAAAAAAGGATTGAGAAAATAATAAAACACAGAGAAGGAACAAGCAAATATTAGTAAATATATGTACAGGTCTCGCGTTGTAGGATGGCAAGTTCCGGCGCTGTCGGACATCGTTCGGGAAAATTCAAGTTTGAATGCAACATGCAGTGGCGTAGCTCGACTTATTTTTTAAATTATTTTAGCATAGTAAAAAACGACTATAAAATAATGTGTATTATTAAATTATGTTTCGAATCTTTCATAATCTTGAAGCACAGTAATTGGGCACTTGCGGAGACATTTTTTGTTCGGGCTTTTGAAAATAGGCTCATTTTCATGTCGTGGATTATTTCCTTCTTTCGCAATCCTTTCAATGGTCCTTATTGATACACCTGTAGCCCTAAACATGTAAATAACATACTTAAGGTGCAGGTACAAAAACCCTTCAGGTCAATAGAAATAATAGAAAAATAGATGCATAAATAATGTCACATTCTTCGAAATACAGTAGGAATGTATGTATTATGTAAACATAACTCCTTACTACGCCACTGGTAACGTTGAGATTGAACGGTCTTGTATTTCCACCGCGCATCTGAAGCGTTTGCCATCCTATAACGCACAAACTGTATGTTAAAATTACTTGCATGTTATATGTAATTAAATAATAATATTGCCAACATTACCAACTGTTTTTTTAAATTTTAACCTAAAATCATAATTAGAGTAACCTAAACTTGCGGACTCGCATAGGCGTCGGTATTACGGGTTAATATAAGAATACGAAAAATTCATAAATAAACTAAACCGGTAGAGAAGCAGGCATGTAGTGTCGACCTTGAATATAAATCATGTTAAACCGCGCTGAGAGAGATTTCGTTTTAGTACCGGTTGAGCTGTTGCAGAGATTAGTCGAACGGTCAAGGTTATGTACTTACGTGTCGCTTTTGAAAATATAGCTGGTGTTTTTTGTGTGTTGTAGTATTATACCAAGTACATAATTAGTGTATCGTTTCATATAAAACTAATATTTACATACCTAAGAAAACAATGCCTCGTAATAGATTTGCTACTAATGTACATAAGTATGTGTTACTTTTTCCCCATTTAAAATATGACGGTAGTGCAGTTTTTTGCTTAATATGCAATGTTCGTTTGGCTGCATTGGACAGAACTGATTGCCAGAGGCATGTCAATGGTATTAAGCATATGAGAAATGCAAGAACTGAAATACCTTATACACTATTCCTCATACATTTATTAATTATGTTTACCTCTTGTAATCTTCCGTTGTCGTTGGTGAGAAAAGCAGCTTTTAAAACGTTTTGGCGACAATACGTTCCAAAGTACCCATTACCCTCACAAACACAATTACAGAATCATTTGCCGCGAATGAAAGAGATGCTAGAAAATGTGTGTAAACGTGATTTGTGTTCCAAAAAAATATGGATTACCGTGGATGAGACGACCGATATAAAGAAAAACAGTATTGTGAATGTAATAGCTCGCGATTTATCTAGCGAGAACACAGCATCTCGATATTTGTTAGCTTGCAACAATGTACCGCGGAAAATATTCAAAAAGTGATAATGAACGCTTTGAAAAAATTTAAAATTGCCCAAGATCAAGTTGTGATGATTGTGACAGATAGTGCAGCAACGATGTTAAGTGTTGAGCGATCCTTAAAACATATATTTCCTAACTTAATACATATAACCTGCGTGCTGCATGCTTTGCATTTAGTTGGTGAAGTTGTTCGACAACATTACGGAAACGTTGATCGGATGATTGGAAGTACTAAAGCAGTGTTTCGTAAATCGCCAAAACGTTTAAAAGAATTTCGTAAATTTTGTTCAGGTATTCCAAAACCTCCTGAACCAATTTTAACGCGATGGGGTACTTGGCTAACAGCAGCTTCTTACTATTTGATCCATTTTCAACAAATTCAATCAGTTATAATGCGATTTAATCGGAATGAATCCAAAGCAATTAGAGAAAGTCAAAGAGAATTTCAGCAATTAGAGAAAGTCAAAGAGAATTTCAAATTCCTCAACTTTTAGAAGATTTAACAACAATATGTACCAATTATACAGTATTACTAGATGCCATCAGAAAACTACAATGTACTGAATTGTCATTGCAGGAATTATTAGACATAGTGGAGAGTGTAAAAAATAAATTACACACATTAAATGATACGCCAGGATTATGCGCTAGTCAAAAGTTGGCAGATGTTTTAAGGAAAAATCTCGATTTTAATACTTTAGAGGCTGTTTATAATAAGTGTAAGAATAGTGAACTTTTAAGTGATTTTGAAAAACAGTTTCTACATGCAAATGTAACTTCCTTAGATGTGGAGAGATCGTTTTCTATGTATAAGAATATTTTTTCTTGTCGACGCACAAGGTTAAAGAAGTAACTATGGAAACATATGCAATGATGCAAGTTTACAGTAGTTCACATCCTGATGCCTCTAATTTGTTGAATAATTAGCAAGTAAGTTTATTTATGAATTTTTCGTATTCTTATATTAACCCGTAATACCGACGCCTATGCAAGTCCGCAAGTTTTGGTTACTCTAATCATAATACTTTTAAGTGGTCCTAATTGGATGGCCAGGTACTGCAAACCGCTTTGGACCGTCACCACATCACACAGCCTTGTTGACCGCTGATGTTATTGTGTCGTATCAAACTATATACCTACTAACGTGAAGAAATAATTTTTTTCATCAATAAAACAAAAATAAACATCTTGCGTTGATATTTCTATCTATCACGAACGCGTACAAGTAAACCTTACGTATTTATCATCTTCGCAATCCATTAATAACAAACCCGAAAGCGTCCACTTCTTTTTCGTAAAATATCCGTTTTATTGATAGCGTAATTATTCTCCGGGAGCGCGTTTTAGTTGTTTTGCTTTTTCCCTTTTAAGCGACGACCAATTCCAGATCCATGAACTGCTCCCCCCTCCTACCTTCCCGTTGGCGCGGTTCTGACACGCCACAGCCAACGCTGCTCGTCCAATGCTGAGTCCATCGAGGAATCAAAGAAGGCAAACCGACTAAACCGACAGCTCCCAATCTTCTTGGAAGTTATAAATCGCAGCCATTCATAATTCGGAAAATTTGTATCGATACACGTCTGCGGAAGATGAATCGAGTCAGTGAAAAAATCACCGCCTTTATCGAGCAGTGGAAATGGGCGGACAGCAAGTGGGCGTTCGGAGTCCGCGGAAGACGGCCAAAAAAGAAGGTTGAAAAAGCGCTCGGTTCATCGTCGCAATATACAGCATGTCCTAAACTGAATAAGATATCATGAATACCTTTCTGGTTATCAAATATAGATAGTTGAGTTTTAATTTCAAACACTTCAGAAATTACTTATGTCTGAATATACATAACATCTTACCAATACTTTACATTCGTATACGCGCATTTGTCTTCCTGCATACTTGATTTAAAATTAAGCTGCATGGTATAAAATAATAATAATGATAGCAAGGATTGTGGGGTAGTATGGCACACAGAGGTGGGTGGTCTCTGTCCAACAGGTTTCGTTTCATTTTTATATGGATAGTTTCAAATGCGTCTAGCTCACGAGGCGAGGTTACGTTCTTAATCAATTTCAGGTTTTCTAATTTAATATTATGCCCGGTTTCGTTTACGTGTTGTGCTACACTTGACGCTTCTGCTACATGTACAGCAAAACAGAAGCGTCATGTGTAGCACAACACATTTTGATGTTTTATTTGTGGGTTTTCTGCCGCCCAGTAATGACAATTTTGTTTATTGATGAAGCCGCTTAAATGGAAATGGGCTTCGTCTGACATAAATAAGTTGTGAATCATGTTCTCATACTCATTGAAAAGTCGGCAAAAGTCCAACCGAGAAACTAAATCATTATCTTGCAATTTTTGAACAATTTGCACCTTATAAGGATGAAAATTTAGATCACTGTGTAAAATCCTACAATATGATCTATCAGAAATACGCAGGGCGAACGCATGCCGACGAGCAGAGCGCGTTGGACTACGTTGGATAGCAGCCCTGATCATTTCACCGTTTTCCGGAGTTCTTACACTTCTCTGAACACCTGGCGGCTTACGTTTTAGGACTGAACCGGTCTCTTCAAAATTCTTAACCCAAGTATTGATTGCATGGGCTGACGGTACGCTACCATGACGCGGAATATTAAATTGAATACGAAATAACCGTTGTACGGCTGCGACGGATTCGCCATTTTCATAAAACGCTTTGACAGCAAATGCACGCTGCTAACTTGACCACTGTCCCATATTTACTAAATAGCCCAACAAAACTACGAATACCCCACTACTTTCAAATCGTTTATTCAAACGCAGCAGAAGTAAGTCGATGATCAAAATTTCCCGTTTCCCTGCCGCACCCTGTATATCTTTTCCCGAGAGCAGGGATAAACAAGCATGATAGAATTAGAGTTGTATTACAGTAGTTTTGTGTTTCTCGCTCAGATTTATTCGGTCATTTGGTTGATAACGAGGATGCCCAGGTACTCTCGAAACGACTGTTCCGAATTAATTAATTAATATATTGTGTTGTGAGGAGTATTCCGATACTTTGTGTTGTTTGCTACATGATATCTTTAATATTTCTGCCATAAGGTGTGATGCATCGTTAAAAAGAGAAAGAAAAACTTTATTTAAGCGTGTAAAAATCCAATATAGCGTTCATTTAAAATTATTTGGAGATTTATTCATTCCGGAGGGGTTTATATATCAACAAACAAGCCCTATATAAACCCTTACGGAATGGATAAATCTCCAGTCAGTGCGCAGTAACAGAAGATGTCGCACACGAGTGTGGACGAAACGTCGACCAAAGCTACGACAACGACGCGGTTCCAAACCGGAAACCAAAAGTATAGTATAAGTGACGACCGCGGAAGCCTAGGGATCAAATTAATAAGTTATTGTCTATATCTCGGAAACCCGCATCTTAAATTTAATTTCGTTATCAGCTGTAAGTATACCTAATTAAAAGAAAAAAAATCTTTACTTGTTTTCGTATACCTTTTACTGCTAAGAAGATACTATTTTAAAGAAAACAGCAAATTTCAGTTTTTCCCAATAATTTATGAACCGTTTGGAACCCATAATAATCTACTCAATTTAAGACATGCTGTATAATACACTGCGGCTCTGCAAAAGAAATGTGTATAAAAGGAAAAGCCAGAAACGCCGAAATCGATGGGCCGGTATTGGAGACCCGCCCCGGAAGATAAAACATCAGACAGACAGAAATTTGCCCGGAAAAAACCAAGCAGACGCATGGAAAATAGTAGGCCGACCAGGCAGTTAAGGGAGAAAAAGCTTAATGAATCTTTGCATTTGATATAAGGTAACGGATAGGAGTATAAAAGGTAGCGCAAAAATCTCCCATGTAGGTACAAAAAAAGAAGAAAAAACGCATTTATCTCATAATTTGATATCCCCAGGAAGTTTCGCAAGAACCCTTTTTTCTAAATCTCATCTTTTATAGACGAAATGGTAACCTGAAATTAATTGTGTGCTTGATAAGATATTGTAGCTGTTCAAATAAAGTCTTGGGGAAAATTTATTTTACAAAGAGGACAAAGTTCAATCTAATAAAGCTAAATTCTTTCATGTAGTCTTACATGAAAGGAGACATTCAACTAGGAGAGCAAATTATTTTCTTCTGTGTAAGACAGTGCCTCTGTAGTTATTTATTTGAAATTTAAACATTTTTATACACATTCACTTTAAATGAAAATATAACTTTTCATCATTAAGTTAGTTTCTTTCATCTCCCTGTGCATCTCCCTCATATATCCGTAATCAAGCCAAAGGTATAGATATCAATAAAGCGAGGTAATGCCTCTGCCCGGCATAGGCGTGCGCTTCCTTCAGTAAGTACAATAACAAAAAATAAGTAATAAATCGAATAATAATAACAGAACCAATCAAGAATTAAAGTTGTGAAACTCACCCTCTTAAGCAGCGTTACCAAGTAGGTTGGCGGGCTGCAAGGCAGTTACCGAACATTAAAAGTAGAAGCACCATTATCCGTATTATCGCCCACTGGATAAGAGTCGTAAAGATTGACAGCATTAGATATATTTCCACAGTTGTCTCGTTGAACGATGTTCGCCGTGGTGAAAAAAAATGTGTTTATATTTTGAAGAAAGTTCGACATCTACGAATGAAATACATGCAAGATTAAAACACTGTTTGAATTCAGTTAATGGATTAGTCGATGCACCATCGTAAATTTGTTTTAACGTGATAAAATCGGAATCTTTTTTTAACACACTCTCGAACTTTTCTAAAACGCGATTATATTTTGCGCCATCTATAGAGAGTAGCAGTGTATGTACTTCGTCTACTGTTTGCAGTGACTCCACTAACGCCATCACTCTATTTTGTAATTGTTCTATTGCGTCATGTAATCCTTTATAGATGTTACAATTAATTTGTAACTCTGTTTCAACGGAAATATCTTGAAATTTTGTTTGGCTCTCCTTAATAGCTGCAGCTTCGACAGGATTGAATTGTGGAATAACAGCTTTTACTTATTTGAAATATTCAGCAAAATAAAGAGCTGCCTGCAACCATGTTCGCCAACGTGTAAGAATCGGCTGTGGTGGTTCACGAATACCAGGACACCAGATTTGAGAAACGCTTTTTTTGTACTTGCTTTTATTGATGCATCTAATTGTTAAATAGCTTCTGTCACAAGAAGTAAAGCATGCACTTTAAACGCATTGTCGCGACACCATCTCTCATAAACATCAACATTTGACGTGGTGAGACTTGAAAGTTTTCTAGCGCACTAAGTATCACATTCACAATTGCTGTATCAGTACACTTTTCCAGTCTTTTCCTAGCTACTAACAGCGGAAATGTCGGTTAATGAGGGTCCAGTACACGTACTATAACATTTAGAATAGAATTTCATTTACAATCTATTGTCTCGTTAACACATAACCTAAGCAACTGATTTTTTAAATGTAGATTTGATTTTCTTTTCCACGTCGTCGCGTACAAGTAAAACATGCTTACGTGCCGTTTTCGTAGTTGACAACTTGAACTCGGGGTTGTACTTATACCAAAAGTTCTGAAACGGTTCTTTTTCGAGAAACCGAAATGACAAATAACAAATTATCATCATGACAAGTAAATCGAAAATAAAGGCAGTTCTCGTTGGCGTGCCCTTTCTTCTATCTCTGTGTTCTTCGGTATTTACACGTTAGCTACAGTCCACCTTGTCCCAGCACATCAAATGTTTCTCGCACACTTTACAAACTATTTTAGCACCGTCGTAGAACAAATCCGGAAAGTCACAGATAAACTACCTACTGTGCCAACAAAAGGTCGTCTTTCAGCCTTACACATTTTAAATTAATAATTATATATATCTAACGAATAATACGTAACACAGAATGCAACGCAGGCTCTCGTTTCCTAAACTGAACGAAAAATAAATAAGCGGACGCTGACAAAACAAGAATCGATTTTTGTATACAGCCCGCTATTCCGGTGAAACGCCTGTGTATCGCAGAGACGATTACCTCACTTTAGATATCAATTAGATTCTATTACAAGCATTAATCTATAACGGACAATATAAAAAGTACGGTATTATCCAGTATCCAATTTCATTTACAAAAACACAGAGGAACAGGTTACATTTATACTACAGCTACGTATGTTGACAAAAAGAAGAATTTATAATTGTTAAATATATTCTTCAATAAAGTATTTAGGAGATTAAGTGGTATACAACTGAAGCGTACAAATTGATAGCAAGTCATCGGCATTGTTTCCAACGATTTCGGTCGAATAAATAAACATTTTATAAGCTATAAAAGCTCTGCGCTAAACGTACAATTTGCTATTTATGTTGCCTATATAACAATGTGGCTGGCCGGTACACATCGGAAAATTATATTTACACAAAGTAAAAAAGGAAATTATATTTATAGCGGGAACAGAAACATAACACCCGTAAGCGACGACAAAGAGGGGAAGCGAACCGAAAGGGTGACTATATGGAGACTTACCGCGATAAATCGAAATTAACGACACGTATAAAAATTTACGACACATATATCGACGGGGGTACTTTTATAACATGAAATAGGAGCGATGAGAACACCACACTCGTTCTAAACGTGTATTATGTCCCATTCTGAATCTTTTTTGATTAGCAGTACTATGTGTAATCGAAATATCAGGTCTAGAGGAGTGTAATTTTCTCTTATTAGTATGTATACAGGTTATCAACCAAATCTGATTTAATAACTATATCTGTAGCTAATAGAGAAAAAAATATTCCACAACCATACGTCATGTAATAGGCGGTATCAGGCCCCGCCAGAACATTCAACGTCATATACTGTGCACCACTATTTTCTCCAGAATTGATTTTTAAATGTTTCTCCCTTCACCAACATTTATTCATTACTTTTATTCATTCTTCTATTTAAGATTAGGGAAATATGATTTAATCCCTTAATTCGTATATCATTAATCAGAATGAGAAAAGAAAACAACTTAAAAAAACTACGAGATGGCAGAGAAAACCAACAACTACAAGCAACAAAAAACTTAAAAGAATTTCTAGGATTTCATCGATTTCTTTAGAAATAGGTAACTCTAAGCACTTCTACAGCTTAATCTCTAAAGCCTGTTTTACACGCCGCAATATATTGGCTAATTAATTGAACAAGTTCATGACCAAGAAATCGGTAGAAATATGCTGCTTTACATTCTAAGAAATCGTACCGATTTTCGCTGTTTTACACGGTACGATAAAATCAAAGATCAACTTGTTCAATTAATCAACCAATAAATCGCGCCGTGTAAAACAGGCTTAACACCAAGTTGTTTTTCTGCACATTATACACAGGAAACTGTACATTGAAAAGTTTATAAAATACGCCAATAATGCACATATGAGCGACTTGCTTCATGTTACGAGATAGGCGTCCTAAATTCTCGGCCTGATACAGAAAAAATAAACTTGGTAAAATATAACAATTTTTATTTTTCAATATAATCCCCCTAACTTCAATACACTTATTACAACGATCAATTAATACTTCTATACCTTTGTAAAAATAGTCTAAAGTTTTTCCCTCAAAATATTGTATTACAGCTGCTTGCAACTCACTCTTGTCCTTAAAACGATGTCCCCTGAGGTTTTTCTTTAAATAAGAAAATAAATAAGAACAATTGTTTCCTCTCCTGTGACAATGTATTCCAAAGTCGGTTTCGGGTCGTTTTCATACATGTTTAAAATCGAGCGCGCACATTCGACGCGACGTTCACGTTTGAGTTAAAGTTATCACTTTATAATAGAAGACGCGGTACCCACCTTGCATTAATCTTATTCATACCCAAATGATTATTGAGAATTCGGTGAATATTTTTTTTCAAAAATGTTGTTTTTCCCAGTTTTTTACAGTAGAACATGAAGAAGATAAATCTCCATAAAGGCCGTCTAAACGTTGTTTAATGTGATTAGGCGTATGACTCTCTTTTGTTAAAAATTTAATGACCGCGTGGTACTCAATTTTCGTTACCTGAGACATTTTCATCCATTAGTCACGTTGTCTGACTGGCTACTAAAAACTACTACTCTTCGAGCTGTAATATATATAGTGACGTAGCACATGTGCAATTATGGCGCAACGGAGTTTGAGCACGCTGGAACCTGTATAAACCCGTCAGGCCGAGAATTTATGGCGTTTACCTCGTATGTGTTTGGTTTGAAGGAAAATTATGTTTCATTTAGTAATAACGTAGAGCTTCAAAATTTTTACCCCGTGACCAATGTTTCAAATCCAATCATTGTCTAGATTCACAATCAAAAACGTGTTCACCGTTATGGAAAAGATATCCTTGTACAAGATTTTATAAATTACGATAAACATAATGTCCGTAGTGTAGAGCATTACGAATCACTACAAACATCATAAACGGTAACAACAGAAAAAAGTTTTTCGTATAGTAAATACAATAAATAATACAGTTGCCAAAATGAATGAATTTAAAGTAAGTTTTACAGCTGTCTCTATGTTCCAGGTTGCCCAGGAATCTGATAGCCTTCTGCAGTAGTATAACAATCCTCTGTGCTTTCGAAGAGATCCCCCATAAGAGTAAACCATAGAACATTATGGAGTGGAAATTTTAATTAATAATTAAAACTGTTGATGCATAACTAATTTTTGGTGAACAAACAAAAAGAAACCTTGGAAGTAGGCTTCAACAAATACTATTATTACAAATACTATTGATTACCTCTAAAGGGAATTACAGCTGTGGGGAATTCCTGGGTTAATAATTCACTTTAAAAAATTACGTGGTATTACCAAAGCACATTAAAATCATAAACTATATATGTAGGCCTTTTATTGCAATAATCCTGTCTAAACGTCTAGTTTCTCTCAAGTACATTTGCGCTTGTCGTAAATGCTAATAAATATGAATTTTAGTGGAAAAACCTATGACGAAACGGGTAATTTGAGGCGAATGGAATTATTTACTTAACATCATCTATCAATCTGGAATTTGTAATATGTAGGCATGTCCAATATAACATAAAAACTTTATTTGTAAAGCGGTTGGAAATAAATTATAAAATACGAGATGCACAAAAGTTTTCAGATTATTGATATTTCCCCAAAAACTGCTACCTCTAGAAATTGTTTCAAAATATGGCTTGAAATATACTTCCAGCGTATTTAAATGGCAACCATTTTATTGGGAAGCACACCGTTCTCGAGATCCGCAAGAAATGAAACGGCGTTTACACGAGAATGTTTTTCTTTCATAACCCACCGGAAAAAAAAGGAAAACTTTCGAATGATATAAGGACCTCTTGAAAGTGAGCGGCGTTGTGGTCGACGTTACGAAAAGGCCAGGGTAAAGAATGGAATTATTTGCTCTACTTCATTCTAAAATTGAGGTGTCTATTTATTTTTGCAGAAGTGGAAATTATTTTGGTACGTCAAAAGGTTAGTGAAACAGAAACTTGAATTCCGTGTAATGCGCCAATAAATAAAATCGAAGAATAGCAGAATTTCATTCACTTCTGTGACCTTAAAAGCAGATCCCTTGGGAGTGTAAACATCGCTTTTCCAGTGCCTCTGCCGAAAGGAAATGTATTCTAAAAATCTTATCACAGTCCAGGGGTTCCCGAACTTTATCAGTCCACGGCGCACTTACAGATTTAGTATTCTGTTCCGGCGCCCTTTTCAAAATGACATAAATCAGGCACAGAAACGAAAACAACCCTATGACAACTCTAATTCCATGAATATCGAAGAAACAGATTGATACGGACTTGATCCTATAAACTGTCCAGAACAATTTAGCTGATAACTTCTGTAATTTATCGAGGTACAAAAGTTATCACTTTATAATAATTCTTAATTCAATCAATTGTTAAAACACAAAAAAAATGAAAGAGGAATTATTCAAAAATAAGCTTGAATAAACAATAGAGATAGCACAAGTTATAACTCAATTCAAAACAACACTATTTCATTAAAACACAGGATAACGTGCGCTCCATTTTCCATTTCTCATATCCGCGCATTCGCCGTGAGCCAAAATTTTTATCAACAAGCGAAGGGATGGGGGCATACAAGCGAATACGATCAAACGACGTCTCACATCGCGGCCCCATGTTACCGATTTTGTGGAGCGGCCACGCTCTGCAAAACCATGCTCAGATAATCCACGTTAATATTACAATAACTGTTTCTCATTTCTAATGTCGCAGCCATTGTTCCTGGGTATATAAATACTGATATCCGACAATTAAGGATACATTTTCGAATCGCTTTTTGTCGCCACATTTTTCCCGCCGTCCGAACCATTTGTTCCTGTACAATCATGGAATGGATATTGTTTAAAATTTATGGTCTGAAATTTCCAAAGAGGGAATATTCCGAATTTAAATTACCAAAAGGCACCGCTATTGTCGGTATTATTCCGTAAGTATTTACGCAAACACAGAGGCATTACATTTCCCCGTGGAACTTCATTCTTCGGTAAATTAGTCGACGACAAAACACGGCGAGAGGTACGATTAAACTTATCAAACGTCAAGCTATTTTCTCCGGGTTTTAGCGTTTTAATAATAATACCAGATTTATGTTTGGACGTGAGATAGTATTGCGAAAAGCATGCAAAGACTATTATGCATTTATTATGCGGTATTTTATTTGCTTTGTAATTAAAGGAATATTTAACAAAGGTAAGTAATTGCGAGGTATATAAAGCTCCCATTCAACCTCAACTTCAGAAAAACGTGTACATTTTATGTTAATTCACAACGATTATTTTAAGTAGTAAGACGGCGAAATTGTCATCAAAAGAACAACACAAAATTACGTGTGTTGAATACCCTAATATCATGGCATTTATTCTTTAGATGATCAATTTAATACAACCAAAATGTATTGTGTGGATAATAGTTAAGTGAATGTGAAATTGTCCACGGTCAATCACAACCACTGCTTATTCTTCGTATCTTTTTTGAAATTTTGGTGGGTGATATTATTGATCAGGGTACATTTTCTGATATTTTTAACTTTAGGGCAAAACAGATTGCCCTAAGCCGGAAACGGACATCTTGTTATTTCAAATGTAACGGTATATTATCAATTTCTCGCAGTGATTAAAGGCATCTGTGCCATGGCCCATCTATAATAATAATAATAATCGTTTTAGGATGAACTAATCTTTTTTTTTATTAACAGATCCAATATATAATCAAACATGTAACTACTGAACCTTGAAGTATCAGTAAAGCCTTCAAGGGCAACCATTTATCGGTGGTTTGCCGAATTTAAACGAGGTCGAAGTTTCTTGACTGATGAACAACGTGACACAAAACCAAAAACAGCGGTCACTGCAGAAAATGTTACTCGTGTCCAGAGCATGATTACCGAAGACCCACACTGCACATACAGTGCGATCCAGATGACATTAGGAATTGGATCCGCTGCAGTTTCGAAAATTTTGCATGACTAACTGCGGATGAAGAAAGTTGTCTATCGTTGGGTGCCAGACCACTTAACGGAATTCCAGAAGTCAAAACGTGTAAGAGTCAGCAGGGAAACTCTCAACATCTTGGAAAATGGCGGTCATCGGATTATTTCCAAAATTGCGACAGGTGATGAGACCTATATACCATTTTATGACACTCCAACTCGACAGGAATCCTGTGTGTGGATCTATGAAGACGATCCAACACCGACAACACCAAAAAAGCAACGCTCCATGAAAAAAGTTATGTACGCTGTTTTCTTCAGAAGCACCGGTTTGGTCAAAGCCATTAAGTTAGAAGAACAGCGCACAGTCACTGCAAACTGGTACATTAATAAATGTTTGCCTGAAGTTTTTAAAGGACTTAATGTAAGGGGCCTTTTGTTGCATCACGACAATGCCTCTTCGCATTCGGCCCGCGCTACTGTCGATTATTTGAGGGAAAAAATATCCGCGTGATTGAACATCCCCCTTATTCACCGGATTTGGCGATGTGTGACTTCTGGTTATTCTTGAATTCAAGAAAACATCTTCGGGGCCGCAAATTTTCTTCAGAAAATGAGATTGATGCCGCAATTCATGAGTATTTTAGCAGTATTCCGAAAAATGAGTGGCGAGCAGGTTTTGATTTGTGGAAAACACGATTAAATAAATGTATTGAGGTCAAGGGGGACTACTTTGAACATTTATAATAAAATACTGTTAAATTTGTACAGAGTCACCCTCGTAGTAATAGTTAAATTTATTCGTAGTCATACCATTACAGAACATTGTCACTTAGTTTTTAGCATGTACATCGTACAATAGTTAATTTATAAATAAAATAGATAAAAATATATATATATATATACGTAAATAAAAACGAGATAAAATAAAACAAGTATAAAAACAAATAGGATTAAAACAAACAATCAAACAAATAGCCTAGACGTTATTTGGCAATAAAGTTTGAAATATCGTAGCACTCTCTATCAATTAATATTTCCTTCGCTCTCTTCTTAAAATTATCGAATGGAAGATGTTTAAGTTCGTTTGGCAATTCGTTATATAGCCGATTGCCTTTTGCGACGTTGTTAGTCGATGATATGGTGTCCTTAATGCATTTCGCGTTCTTGTTGCGTAATTATGGTATACTCCGTTTAAGGTAAATGATTTCTTATTGCAATGTACAAAGCTTACCACTGACATGATAAATATTCCTGCCAACGTGAGTATTCTTTGGGTCTTAAAATATGTTTTGCATCTTTCTTCATACTCCAAATTACACAAGAATCTGATAGCTTTTTTTTTTTAGTACGAATATTCTTTGCGTTTCCGTCGTCATTCCCCAGAGGAGGATACCGTAGCACAGGTGAAAGTGGAAAATAGAAAAATATGCTGTTTTTGCTGCTTCATGAGCAGTAGAAGCCAGTTTGCCAGCCAGTCCAGACATGTGTTGGCCCCTCCTTAAATTTGCGTCAATTGTAACGCCCAAGAAGTTCACAGCCTGGCTCCTATTGTTGTACACGGTGGAGAAGGTAAGAGGTTTTCTATTTATGCTAATTTGCAGTTTGTTTGCAGCGAACCAATTTTCAGCATCTGCGGCCACTTTCTCTGAAATACAATGGAGTACCACTGGATCACTTTCTTGCACTTGCGATGAGGTATCATCCGCATACAAACAAATCTTGGCCTCCTTTATGTTTGATGGAAGATCATTTATGTACACAATGAAGAGCAGAGGGCCGAGAATAGGACCCTGAGGAACACCAGCGCCAATGGTCTTAACCTTTGATTGGATATTGTTCCATTCAGTTAATTGTGCTCTACCAGTCAGGTAAGATCGCAACAATTGTAGAGGTTTTCCCCTCATCCCGTAATATTGAAGCTTATTCAATAAGATACCATGATTGATAGAATCGAAAGCTTTCGTCAAATCCAACATGTTCAGCTCTGCATACATACCACTATCAAAAGCTTTGTATATATGTTCTACAAGCT
The DNA here is from genome assembly GCA_029619315.2 of Dynastes maya. Classification (NCBI taxonomy): domain Eukaryota; kingdom Metazoa; phylum Arthropoda; class Insecta; order Coleoptera; family Scarabaeidae; genus Dynastes; species Dynastes maya. The sequence goes on from JAROYE020000008.1 coordinate 14,906,914, forward strand.
GTAGTATTACTGTTGTCGTTGAATGCTGTTTTCTATAACCATGTTGTTCCAGCGCTAGGTGTTAACTTTGTTCGAGATAGTTTGCGATCCTCAAAGCATGGCTTCCTCGAACAACTGTGATAGCACTTATTGGTCTATAATTTTCACAGTTTTCTTGGTCACCCTTTTTAAAAATAGGTATGACTCTACCCACCTTCAGCAGACTTGAAAATATGCCTTCTTCAACGCATCTATGAAAGATATCCGCCAGTGCAAATGCATATCTCATAACGTGTCTCTCTTAGCAGATGCATCGAAAACTCATAAACATCTTTTGTATGTTTCGCCTTCATATCTTGCGTTATGGTTATTATTTCGTCAGGTGTTATAGGGGCCATATAAAATGATGCATATTTTCCAAGGAATTGTTACGTAATATGTTATCTGCCGAGTAAACGGTTTGGATGCTGTTTGCAGTCCGTTCTCCAATGTCACAGAAATACTCATTCAATTCATCTGGTGATAATGGTGGGACATCTTGACTATGACTGTTAACAATTCTGACTTCCGCATAAATTATTTTCCACACCGCTTTTGTTTTGTGCTCTTTCTATATACGTGGCATTCGTTTTTTGTTTAACTTCGGTTGTTTTTCCCAGATATTCTTGTTTAACTACCCTGTATTTGCTATAACATGCCTGATTTTTTGTTGTTTTTGCTACAATGACTAACGCATCCAGTTTAATCCTTAGTACTCTGATTTCTTCATTAATTATGGGATTTTGTTCTTTATCATTTCTAATAGTTATTTTCTATTCAGGAAAACAATCGTGAAATGAATCCATAAAGATCTTGTGGAAACAGCAAAATAGTTCGTCGTTGTGTTGTAAAACACACTAACATGTAGTGAAGAAATGTTTGTACATAGACTAAGAAAATTTTACAATTCGTAACAATTACTCACAAAGGATATAGTGGACATCTAAATGCATTCCCATATAAGAAACCCAACGCATTACAGCATCCCATGTGTAAAACTGCAAGCGATATTTTAACGAAGATTTATATAATCTTCAATCACTTACCGAAACGACTCGGTCTCGTGGAAGCGTAATGCACCAAGTAATTGAATTATTGGACGATATTCGTACGCTATTCTTTTTGTAGTTCGTTTTCGAAGTGGAATAGCGGCATCTCTATGTACGTATGTGTCTCCTTCGACAATCGTAACTTTACTTTAAATTCTCTTCGTTCTTCGTTAACGTAACTTCTCCGTAATAATGTTTAATTTAGTTTAGTTTAGTTAAACTTGCTTCCTATTTCAATTTCCTTTCTATATAAATAACGTTCCAACGGGCTCTGATAAATGCTTATGAATTTAAAGTGTATTTTGGCAAATTTGTCGGTACAGAAGAACGCTATTGGAACAGACTTTCAATTTTCCAGCGTCTATTCAATATAAATGGCAGATGCTATTCCTTAACATATTATACCCGTTTTAGTGTAACAAATGACATTTATCGTAACCTATAGCGACTACTACTATATTACGTTTTGAGGTAAGTGCACTGGCAGTAATGTATATTATAGGGGTCGAATTACAAGACTCCAGAAGTATTAATGTCAAAGGTTCGTTACGTATGCGAAACACCCGCGGTGAATCTAATCTATGTGTGTCTATTATAGACGCTGTTTAGAATTTTAACACACTAAACTAATTCATTCATCGCAATCTCACTGTAAATGTCCTTAAGGGGCTTAGATACCTATGCCTGGTTGCATAAATTCGAATAGTTCCAACAAACCGTTGTATATAGCTAATATCAAATATTCATTTTATTTTTTGCAAGTCGTTAAAGAAATATAATTTCGCCGAGAGATACCTTTTAAGCTTTTACAAAACAATGACAGTAAAAAGATGTTTTGGTACAAATTCTCGAAACATTTTTTCCATTCTAAAGATGGTATCTCCAAAACATGGGATGTGAAGGCTTGAACAGCTTCTTGAGGAGATAAAAATCACTGTCCACGCATTTTATTGTTTGATATTAAAATAAAATGTAATTAAAATAATCTTTGGAACAACTTAACGGTTCTGTTGACGCTCCTTCACAAATTTGTCTTAATGTGCCAAAATCAAAATCTTTCTCTAAAACACTTTCAAACCTTTCTAGAACACAAACATCTTTTGCGTCTTCTACCGCGCATAGCTGTACGTGAACATGTTGCACTATTTGCAGAGATTCCACTAACGACACCGAAGGATTTTGTAATTTTTCTATTGCCTCCACTAGTCCGAAATAATTGTTCTGAATAGTTTTTAAATCCGTTTTAACCTAACTACCTTAAAATTTCGACTGGCTTTCCTTAATAGCCGCAGCTTCCTTTTGATCGAATTGTAAAACCATGTTCTTAATATTCTCAAAATATTTATGATAATAAAACGCGGCCTGGTAGTGTAGGCCGATCTCTTAAAGAAAAGTGTGAGAAACTTTCACATGTTACAAGTAAAGTTCATGCTTTACATCTTGTGGCACAAACTATTCGAGAATGTTTACCCGAAGGTGGACACATTAATGGCAAAAACAAAAAAAAAAATTTCAAACCTCCCAAACGGATTCGAGCATTTCACATGCTTTGTCCCGGTATTCGCGAACCACTACAGCCTATTCCTGCGCGTTGGGGAACATGGTTGTAAGCGGCTCTTTATTATTCTGAACATTTCCAAGAAATAAAGCCTGTGATTTTTCGACTCTGACGAAGCTACAGATTAAGGAGAGCCAGCAAAGATATCTAGATACTTCTGTTGAAACAGATTTAAAAAGTATTACCAACAATTATAAACGATTACTAGACGCAATAGAAAAATTGCAAAATACGGGGTTGTCGTTACTAGAATCAGTGCAAATCGTGGACGAAGTTAATACATTGCTACACGGTATAAACGGCGCAATAAACAGTCGCCTTATAGCAAAGTTCGACGGTGTTTAAAAAAAAAATCCTGTTACACGAGATATAGGCAAATGTATGGTGGTGCATCTGCAGATTCATTAACTAACTCTAAGGATTATTTTAATTATGCCTGTGTTACTTCAGTAGATCGAACGGTCTTTCTCGAAATATAAGAACATTTTTTCATCACTGCGAACAACCTTCACCGAGACAAATGTGGAAACATACCTGATGGTGCAAGTTTTTCAACAGCTTAAAAAAAAACCAATTTGTTTAATTTTCACGGTTATTACATTACATATGCAACAAATGCCGTTTTCAAACAAAAAAAAACAAACTAATAATGGCAATAAAAACACTTCAGCGTGTGCATACATTCGCTTTATTTACCAAACATTTTTATTGCGTCAGCTTTTATTTTTTACACTGGGGTATTGATTTCAAAATATCACTTCTGTCGGCTGTATAATCCGCGACCCATGCGACTGATCCGATTCTGTTGTGAAGACAGATTGTGCCCGGCTTAGTCATGATGAAGGATGATGTGATGTCGATTGTTTTTCCTGATTCCATCGATGACTTCTGGCAAACAGATTGTTATACACCATTCAACATTAATTGTTCTTCGATCCTCCAAAATAATGTTTGCGACATGTCCAGTACAACGAAAGAAACGAATAATTTTCTTTTAAATGCTTCGTGAACTTTTGTTAGATTCGATTCATCTGGGAATACCCAAACAGTTGATTGTTGATTTTGAAGTTTCTCTGTCGAATTTTTTGAGCATTTTCTTACGCCAATTGGCGCGAGCTTTTTTTGTTCTTGGGTCAAATTTCGGGGAATCCATAGGGAACAGATCTTTTTCACGCCTAAATGTTCATGCAAAATCGACTTTACTGTAGTTTTCGATATGTCTAAGGATGCCTCTATTTCACGGTAGGTCGCACGCTGATCTTCTTCAATTATGTTGCACACAACATGGATGTCTTTTGGAACAACAATCGACTTTGGTTGACAACAAATTAATCGCTGACGGAAGCATGACTACGGCGAAATTCAGTTGTAAACAGTCTTTTCTGATGGTGCTTCATTACCAAATGTTGAACGAAGCTATTCGGGGCATTGTTGTTGTGTTAGGCCTTTACTAAAATCGTAAAAAATGATCCAATGAAAACCTTCATGTGAAATTTTCATTCTTTCACAAAATTGATTTTCTTAAACGCTTATTGCGAACAAAGTAGACGATTTCTGCGCTGTCACTGCTTCAACAATGACAAATGTCAAAATTTTACGAAAACAGCAACGTCAAATCTCAATAGCGCCATCTAGTGAACGATTGTAAAAACTCAAGACGCTACGTATCGTACACATAATTCATATATCTATGATTGTTCGTATGTTTTGGAAAAGATGGACGAAACTGTTCATCCATTTAATGTTTATATAAATGTATGTACAATACTGAAACAGCTCACTAAAACCCTTACCACAACACTTAATTCGTACTGGACGCACGTTTCGATAGCCAAGCTATCATCATCAACGTGCGTCCAGTACGAATTAAGTGTTGTGGTAAGGGTTTTAGTGAACTGTTTCAGTGTTCCAGTGCCACAGTTTTAGAGTATCCGTTTAGTATGTACAATAATATATCACAGGAGTGTTTGCACCAAAAAAGTCTTAAATTACATTTAAATAAATCCAGTATCTAAAACGAAAGCAAAAAAAAAAAACGAATCCAATCCCATTTCAACTTACGACGTGACGAAATTGCAAAACTGACTCGGCTCGGAGTGCCGCGATCCCGATAATCCCCTCGGCTAATATTACAATAACCCGTAATTGCGAATTCGTAATGGTGGGACGGCAGTAGAAATGCGACCGCGACTATACGCTGTCCTCATCGTAGTCGGCGTCGAGCTTGGCACCAGCAGCGCCACGGCGGATTTATGGCTATTATCGCGAGAGAACGCGCGCACACGCCCTCCACCCGCCGCGCCACCGGGACCTGTCCTTGGGTTTTGATTTATAAATTTTAAGTTTGCTTTGACGCGGCGCTCGGCGGGGCGACCCTGTAATTTATGCTGTTTGCTTTACATACGACGCCCGGCTATATTCATAATTTATGCCGATTTCGTCGGCGCTCTAGGGGTGTCGGATTCGGATTTACAGACGACACTTTCGCGACAGTTTAATTGCCGGCAATGATTTCGCATTTGTACGTTTCGCAAAGAAGAAGTACGCAAAGTGGAAAAACGTTCCCGCTAGAACCACAATCCTTTAATATCTCAGCAATCGTATAAAAACGAAAAAAAAATTGGAAACCTTTCAATCATTGTGTCAATTGCATTCGCCTACGTTCACATTGGGTGGTGCGACGTTACCAGGGTGGTCTGAAAAGTTTCAAACGTTACTTGTCAAAAATATTCTGGTAATATAATTGCGTATGCGTTGAAAGATAGTTTTGAAAATTTCGGTTATGTTGGGCGCTCAGTATTTCTGTAAAAATTGAAAAAATCGAATATCGAGCCCTCATCAAATTCTTGCATTTGAAAGGCAATACGCCTACGCAAATTACAGCCAAGATGGACGCTATTTGCGCGAACTCCGCACCATTGTTTACCACAGTGAATTTTTGAGCAGCTGAATTTAAACGTGGTCATACCAGCTTGACTGACAATGAATGTTCGGGACTGCCAAAAACTGCGATATCGTTGGAAAAAATCACCAAATGGTGCTAGACGACCGTCGAATTAAGGTTAGAGAGATAGCAGAAGCTGTGGGCATCTCTCATAGACTTAAGATTTGGACATGAAAAAGCTAACCGCGCGCTGGGACCGCATTTGCTCACTCAGAACCAAAAACACATTCGAGTGAACATTTTCAAAATTTCGCTCGGAGGACAGACAAAAATTGCTAACCCCAAAAAGGGGAAAGCTGTTGACCCACCGAAGCATACAACCGACTTCCTACCAACCGTCCAGCTCCATCACTGCCAACGAAACCCAACCATCCCAACACTCTCCATAAAATTAGCGGGGAGGAAGTTCGTACTTCCTCCAGCTCTCTCTCTCTCTCCATTTTTTTTTGTTTTACCCTCTTCTGTTTTGTTATTTTCCCTTCTATTGTTTTGTGTCTTTGTAGTATTATTTGTTATTTTAGTCCCTCCTAACCCTATCTCTCTCTAGCTGTAGTCTTCTCTGGTAAGTCAGGCAAGCAAAATCTTCAGCCGAATGTTCCCTTGGCCTGAAAACCAACCTCTTGCAATTCGGACACTCTAAAATCAACTCCGTGCACTCTCTCGTCTTATGTTTTCTCCCACATCTTGCGCAACATTCCTCCTCCCTGCAGATTCTTGAAGTGTCTCCAAAACCACAGCACTTAAAGCACCTTAAGATGTCAATCCTCTCTTCTATAAAGATCGAAAGAAGATCCAAATAAAGCATACCTTTCCCCCGAACCATTATTGCGGCCCACACCTCTCCGGAGACTGTTACCACCCAACCGCTCGGAGGACAGAGATTTCCATCGAATGACCTTGCGACGTGCATACTCCCTCTGGACTGTCGCAGTAACTTTAACATTCACTAAATTGCGAATAAACAGTTCTATTTATCAATCTCTTTATCTATCTTATTTTATACTTGTGAACAAAGATGAAAATAAAACGCTTTTCAATTATTTTGTAAAGTATTCTTCCTTTACCAAATGCTTACAGAAAACCATACGTGCGGGTTCAGCAAAATAGTTGACGGTATTTACATATCCAGCTCATAGATGTCGCCAAAAGTAGAAATATAATTTTGAGAACTATCAAAATACTTATATTATTTTTATAAGTTAACACCACATGAGTGTCGTTTAATTAAGATGTTTACAGACTTGTGATTTTGAAGTAAATATACGGCGGTGTCAAGCACGACGACCATCAACCGGTATTAGCTATTTGTGTCCAGAGCTCGATGTCAACATCAATATTTGTCAGCGATAGCAATTTGTCAATAACAAAATAACATCAAAAGCAAACGTAATACACAATTGAAACAAAATAAAATAAAACTCTAGTTCGGTCGTGAATATTTAGTTTTCAACAGAAAAAACGATTTCTCAATAAAAGATGGCCAGCAGTGAAACGATATGTGTTGGCTTAAATCATTTATTATTTTAAACGATCAAATGTTTACAACGGGTTTCGGTATGAATTAATTTACGGTCTTAGATTTTCTAAGTCAAAAATAAATCAAGTATTTGCAAGGGGTAACAGTATAAGTTAAAATATGAACTTGAATAATTTAAACGGCGTTGTCTCAAGCGGCGGAATCAATCAGCTGATGGCTGTAACTACGAGTGCGGTAGGAAAATATTCCAGAGGTTCTGGCGAAAGCCGACTGTCCCTGGGATACTTCTCAAACTTTACTCAGCCTGCTTAAACACCGACTTGCCACGCAGAGTTGAAACTAATGCTTAACTTATTGTAATCTGCTTAATCGCCAACTTGCCACGCAAAAGTGTGTTGAAATGTGAATCGGGGGGGGGGGGGTATATACAAATCCTGAGCATGACGTTGCACTTCTTGTTGATAACGTACGGCCTTGTACGTGATGCGTACAAGTAAAACATTCATTAAGACATATCGTCACACAAGCTCCAATCGGTTTGATTAATGAAAATGGTGTTCAAAAATAATATACAGCGTTTCCCAAAATTAATTTACAAAATAAAAGTTATAAAGTTATAAGATAAATTTAAAGAGTTGTTACAAAAGATGATTGCTATAATTTTATACTCTTTTTTAGCATAGAAGTCTTTAAATTTGTGCGGACGATCATTGGTTCGTCACAACCAGCTCATTCCTTAAATCCTAAATATAGCTAAACAATAACCATAATAACCAAAAATTAATGCTAAAACAGCTCATGGTATTGGTGGAATCATTCCCGGCAAAAACAATCTAGCAGAGAAAATAGCGCTAACACATGAACATGTTTCTGCCTACCCGGCATCATCAGCATGGTTCTGAGCACAATTTTCTGCTGTCATAATTGCGTTTGCCTCTCGGTTTATGCTGCTAATCTCCAAAACAACACTGAATATGTCTTTTGGCGACACCTATCGCCAAGAGACACAGTCACGCCGTCCCAGAGGGTAACAAGACAAACCATCTACACCAGAGTGTAGATGTCCACCACCTATCATTTCCACGTATAGATGTCGCTGTGCCTAGGCACAACGCCCTCTTGCGTTTGACAGCCCAGGAGCTGCCCGATAGGTGGTGGACATCTACACTCCGGTTTGTCTTGCTACCCTCTGGAACGGCGTGACTGTGTCTCTTGGCGATAGGTGTCGCCGAAAGACATATTCAGTGCTGTTTTGGAGATTAGCAGCATAAACCGAAAGGCAAACGCAATTATAACAGCAGAAAATTGTGCTCAGAACCATGCTGATGACGCCGGGTAGGCAGAAACATGTTCATGTGTTAGCGCTATTTTCTCTGCTACATTGTTTTTGCCGGGAATGATTCCACCAATACCATGAGCTATATTAGCATTAATTTTTGGTTATTGTTACTAGGCATTCTTTCCACGTGGAATGACCATAATAATTCAATAGTAACACGACCTCTGCTTATCCTTAAGTGCGTCTACTCTTGTAAACTGTAATAGAAAAATAAAAGTTTCCAATTTAACGCACGATCTAATTCGGTAGCAAGCGGAGTTAAAGAAAATCGCCGGGACAAAAGAACGTCGGCGATCGATGAAACGGCGTTTGATGAAGTGGAAAATTTTCTACTGCACATTCTTGAATACGATTTTCAATATCCGATCCTGATTTAAACTTAATTTCGAGCAACTGAAACAAAAAGACCCGTGCAACGGCGGCAGCTGAAGTTTGAACGATCTCGTCCGAAGACATCATTCGATTTGAGAGAAGAACTCGTTCGCTGTTTTCACGTCAATGCAGCGGATGCATCTTTCTGGGAAAAAGGAAACCATCGACCAGCATACATCGGCAGTCCATTCTTTTCCCGATATCAGAGATGAACTGATATGCGAACAATGGTCTTCTCTTCCGCGTACAATGTCCTTTGATAATAAATATACGATTTTCGTTGTGTTTGCAAACAATCAACGAGACGAATTTCTTATATGACAAGGGATATTTGATTTCATTCTTCCCCAGGCGTAATATTTCACCCCAGTTTGTATGTTTTTAAGACTGCGTCTATCTCGATTTTATTCACACACACCATAGAAATATTTTGCAAATTTGATTTCTCGAAAAAAAGTGTTTAACTAAAGATTTGAGCATGAAAAAGCTAATCGCGCATTGGGTGTCGCGCTTGCTTACTCAGGACCAAAAACGCATTAGAATGAACATTTCCAAACCCCCGTTGAAGTAATTTAAGTGAAATAAGTGGTCAATAAGAGTTTTGGCGTCGATTATTAACTGTAGATGAAACTTGGATACAGCAGTACACTCCTGAGGCAGAGAGACAAAGGGTGAACCGTCGTCGAAAAAGGCGAAAGCTATTCCATCGGCCGGAAAAGTGATAACGACTTTTTTTTAGTACAATCATGGAGTCATGGACAGTCATTCTGTTAATTAAGTATCTTGATAAAGAAACGACAATAACGGGGGCATACTACGCATCATTATTTGACAAGCTGAAGGCAAGAATTGATATATGGAATTTATAGAAAAATGTATAGACTTACAAGGGGACTACGTTGACAAATAAAACTTAATCTAACAAAAAAAAAACTCGTTTCTAGGTTAGGCCGGACACTTTTCAGACTACCCACGTAGTACGACAGAATTGAATGTAGTATTGAAGGACATTTCATTTTCGCCGTATTAAATGAAAATTAATTTGTTTATTATTCGTTAACATTTAAATATAGCAAACCGTTGAAATTCATAAACTTATAACATGTTTTTAAAAATTACGTTATTCTTCTCTGGATCCAAACAATACCAGTTTGAGAAATTTGGCACGCCTTTTGTTTCAAAAAAACTGAGAGTTAGCTAATGACCATAAAAATTTGTATTTAAAAGAACAATTCTATATTGAAGTGTTTTAATTCAGGGAAATTATTTAAAAAAACGGAAATTTTCTAGGTTAATTGAATTTTGAACTGAACTGTGGGATTCGGGAATGTTCTTACACACTCCTACGGTAATTTTAAACGAATTTTTAATACCAGTAAATGGAAATTAACGAAAGCTAAAATTGAAAAAAATTCAAACTGACCTTGATTTTACGAAGATGAATTTAATTAGCGTCCCTTTTCTGCTTTATTTTAATCGCGATAGCGATTGTTTTTATCCACAACAAATTTTGACGATTTCTATCCAAATATAATTTAACGAGGAATTTTGATGAAGAAACTTATTTTTAGAAGGAGCATGAGCATCGACAACCAAACAACAAAATTTACTAACATTCTACTTAATAACTTTATGATGGATACTTGATTTATGAAACCTTGCGAGAAATACTTCTGAATTTATGCTGTTGTTTGTTTTAGGAGAACTTTACATTGAATTTGAGGATTTACGAAATAGAGAAGTTGTACAGAAGAGTAGTTTCATTTCCGATTCATCAAGATCATCGTTGGCTAGAAGATCGGAGGCTCGGAGAGGAAAGGAGACTTCCGAAAAATAACTAATATCCGCCAGAGGGAATTTCATATCTATCGAGTGGTCATACTGAATACCCTATACGTGCTAAAGTGACAGCTGAGCTTGACGATGTAAATATTTAACAGAACAATATATAGAGCGTTTTTTTTTAGGTGGGATAACGCTCCTACGAGGTATATACGATTTGAAACCTTCTCATAACTTCTGAAAAGGCTTTTAATGTATTCCATTGCTTTGTTCCTATAACTCCCTCGCCGTGAAGGGTGAAACGTAATTAATTATTTCTCAGCGAGTAGAAACACTAGATTGTACCAGATCCGCATGAAAAATCTGCCACATTGCACTGATACGACTTGAACGCATATCATACCACTGGGCCAATGCGACAAAAATTTAGGTAACAAAATCCAACCTGAAGCATCACCTAAAAATATGTTATTCTTCTGGAAACGTGTGGCTATCAACTTCCTTATTTGAAATGGAATGCGCCGATTTTTATTTCAAATTTGAATTTTATACCAAATTTTAATGTGAGTTTATATCGCCAGAATTTCGTGCTTTACAAGATATTAGCGGTTTACTTGGTAATGCCCATAATGCCCATTAAACAGAGTGTCTGAATCAATAAATGCAATTAAAAAATACTCAGTCATGGATTTTTAATTAGATTTTTTCAAGGACCAACACCTAATTTTATCAACGTTATAATCACTACAATAAAAATGTCTAATATGTATTGTGGTTAAAATGAGAGAGACTTTGTTACAGTGCTGTGCTACGGTGGCTTCCGATTGCTTTCACATCTCTGAATTATCGATTCTCAGCTTTTGTCAAATATCTCTTAAAATGTCCAATTTGGCCATAACACGTGTTAGACAACAATCGTATTACCGTACGATAAATAAACTAATTACCCATTTGCAAGACAAAGTGTACAGCAAATTGTGTATTTGTGTATTACTTCAACGACGGGTTTTTCATTTTGTTGGCACAGGCGATTGTACCCTAGTAAAACCGTGCCTTTATCATTTCCAACGAAAGCAATAATTATGTACAATTTTCCCAACCGCGAAGCGTACAACGCAACGCGTTCCGAAATTCTTTTGTATCCCTCGCCGCAGTATAAAAATCTAACTGTATAACAACAATGAACGTTAATTTATGTAAAATATTTATGTTCGTTTCTTATTCAAATATATTTATGAATATGCATGGCCAGAATTAAATTCTCCAACCATACCATAGCTTTGCGTACAAACAGGATGCATTGAAGATTTCCACCGCTTTCCTTGCAAATTCAGAAAACCTGTGCGTATATTATTCTTTCTAATTTGCCCACGGTTATCCTTGTTCTGAGAGGGTGGTAGGAAAGCACAATGGACAAAATTGCCGGAAACGAGATGGCCACCTTTGCAACTCTTTCTTTCGTTTATTACGGCTTCGTATTTAGTAGGAGAAAATGAGGAGCACCCGTCGCTGCCTTCTTATTATATATTTTTTAATGTACTGTATAGAAGCTGCTATAGATTCTAGTTTTCTTTGGTCTTTCTCTTAATAACCGTGGACAAGGTATGTTCTAGTTTCGTAATATGCAAATACGTTTATGTCTATCTTAAAATACACCAGCTGGTTATTTAAGCACAAACTGTTTTGAAACCTTCTCATTTCCGTCAATCTCGTGGCGGCACTGCAACGTAACGTGGTTTTTACGTCCCAGCTGCCTTAAATTCTGTTCAGATTCATTAAAAGCTTTTAGTGCTGCCTGACCAGCTGTGAAAATATGTATGGTTGTACCTGGTATCTCTTTCTCGAGGTTCTCCCTGACGTCGAAGCTTAAAACAAAAATCTCTGAATGGAATATGTTAGTTTGGAGTTCTTCCCAGGCAGTTTTCTCGGATACAAAACAATAACTTGTGAATTCTACAGTCTTCTGGATCAACTGGATAAAAAAAATGTTTGTGGGAAGAGGCCTGGGTTGCAAAAGAAGAAAAAATCCTCTTTCAACGGGGCAACGCACCAGTCCACAAAAGTGCTTTGGGAATGTAAAAACTGAGAGCCTTCAAGTATGACTTTTAGAAGCATCCATCCTATTCAACAGATTTGGTTCCCTCTGACTTCTGCTTATTCTATAATCTAAAGAAATGCCTGGAAAACGTTTTGAACTAAATGAGGAAGTGATAGCTGGCGTCGATAGGTATTTTGCACTTTAGAAACGTCTATTAAATGGGGAAATGTTGAACTAGTGCGTTGAACTAAAAGGGAACTACGTCAAAAAATATATGCATTTTTGAATTAGAAAGCACAGCCTTTTACCGACAACTACTCATCGTTCTTCCGTATTCCACTAATGAAACAAACATTGATAGATAACACCCCTCATCCCTCGATAGAGTGATTAGATCTTTAACACCTTAACTCAACGCCTATCCAATTGAGAGGCCGATTGGTTGACCGAATATGAAAGGTAGGAATGAGTTACAGATTCTTTTTCTAGTACAACCTAAGCACACCTAAGCACTTTGCTTTACCAATGTAATCAAATACGATTTTGAATTGGCATACATGACCACAAGTTTACATGTTCTAACATCTTGATCCCACCACTGAATGTTTTCATTTAAAATTTTAGCACTTCCATTGGAAATACACATCTGGTGTTTCCCAAGTAATTATTTGAAACTGAAAACCTCAATAACCAAATCGGAGTTTTGAAGTTGCCCGTGTAATTAAGAGGTTGAATATAGGTACCGATTGGGAAAATGAGAAATTAGCTATGTCGGTATCCCCTCCTCGCTCTCTCGCCGTACATGCGAGAGAGCGTGGAGGGAACTGAGTGAAATCCGAGCAATTCCTGCTAGTACACTTCGAACAATGTCGGGATGTAGACGTACTGTGCGAAGAGCGCACGTAATAATTTGAAGTCAAGGTCGCCTGGAAATGAGAGTTTCGCATATTTATCTTGTTGTTGCTACGAAGCTTAGACGAAATTAATAAGAAATTCTAACGACGAAAATACAAACAGATTCTGATGAAATAAGAGAAAAGAAAAATAAATACTCCAGAAATTCTCGTCCGCACATACTGCAGTCTACCTCGTAACTAACCATATCGGTAACCTTGAGCCATCGACTGCCGCTAACTCCTTCGCTTGAGAGCGAGGAGGGAATAGCGATACGGCTAATTTCGCATTTTCCCAATCGGTATGTATGCGTCATAAAAGGTTGGCAAACTTTAAAGGAACATGAGAATTAAGAAAGAAAAACGTTGGAACGTCTTCCTTCCATTTCAATGAAAGATACAAGAAAACGTTTCTAATATTTATTTATTTAATTCTTTTGTGGTTCTACATAAAACTGGTGATGCTTAAGCTGATCTTAAATAAAGCTTAAATGTGATTTTCTTTTTAAATTAACAACAATAAAATAGCAATTTTCAATGCAAAGATTCTACTTGTTCAGAATTGTTGTGCAGTTTTTAAAGGTTTAAAATTGTATGTATTTCCAAATTCTATAACTCTGGAACTTGTAATCAACAAATACCAAAAATGTCTTGTAAAATTTTAAGAGAGAGAAATACAAGTAGAAATTTTCGTCAAATTTTCCACTGTATACTTTTAATATTTCCACAACAACATCGACAATACACAAACCCATGCGAAAACACCATTCTCATTGAACAAAACGCAGTGCCATTTGCACAATTTACCAGCCATTGTGCGCGCAACGAGGAAAATGAAAAGCCTTTGTCAGCGTATTTGAATAAGGTGTGAGATTGAAAATTATGATGTTAGGAAACGGCAACCTATATTCTGCATTTGCTGAATTTAGACACGCAAATCGTGCGGAGCAGCGAAAAAATTGGCAAGTATATCGACGTTAAGCTTACTATATGAACATATGCACTTATTGTAAGAGAAATTGACCCTTCGATACTGGTTTGCTAACATATTGTAATTATTTGAAACATTAAATATCGAGACAGTTGCATATGCGTAATATTTATAGTAGTCAAGAATAAAATCGATATCAACAAGGTATTTTTAAAGCAATGCAATGTAAAATAAATATTATATAAGGATTCGATAATTTTATTTGCATTTACACGAATAATGAATAATTTAAATGCAGCCAAATTTCCAAGAATTTATTTACTATATACCGGCATTTTCAAGGAAGCTATAACTGGATTCCTTTTGAAGATTCGATGGTTTATATATTGATAAAATTCCGGAAATTGGCAGAGTCAATTGGACTAATTTCGTATATTCCACGTGTTTGGTTGAAGTACTATAAAGATTAGATGGTCCTATAAGCTTAATAAGATTTCGAATATCAATACAATTATATGGATCTTTAAAACATAGTCATTACCTTTGAGCTATGCCAGGTCAACTACGTTGAGGGTGGTGGTCTTCTTGGGCTTTTATTTATTGAACTACAGTGTTGTTCATTACAGTGTGGTACTAAAGTAGGGGGGGGGCTCAAGGTGGTGTACTGTCACCCCTTTTATAGGCGTCTCTCGTCGACGACCTAATAACAATGCTGTCCAAAGAAGACCTTTATTGCCTAGGATATGCTGACGACCAAGCAATAGTGGTACGAGGCAAATTTGCCGGGGTAATATCAGAAAGAATGCAAAATGCCCTAAATGCAGCAGATAACTAGTGTAAACAGGAAAGGCTTATAGTTAATGGCTAAAAGACACAAATCATCGTATTCACAAAAAAACGCATAATTCCAGGCTTAAACCCAATTATGCTAGGGGGAGTGAAGATCCCATTAGTCAAAGAAACGAAATACCTTGGTGTATGGTTCGATCATAGACTTACATGGAATCCTCACATCAATAAAACCATCAACAAATCTACTATTGCCTTAGGCAGATGTAGAAGGTTGTGTGGAAAAACGTAGGGACTAAGCGCAAAAATGATGCTGTGGTAGTACATGAGAGTCATCAGACCAATGATAACGTATGGCTCGGTGGTATGGTGGACAAAGACATTGCAGGTGGAGACAGCAAGGCGGCTAAACGGTATATAAAGATTAGCATGTCTATGTGCCACGGGTGCCATGAGAACCACGCTGACAGTTGCTCTGGAGATCATCCTTAATCTAGAACCACTACATGTACATATTCAAGGAGAGGCCACGCTAACAAGCTACAGGCTAATGAGTGGTCAACCTCCGATAATTAGATCGCATTGTGCAGATCATCAGAAACTCTTAATGGAAGATAAGGCGGAACCGATAACAAGCGGGCCCAGTGACGTCATTAGTTGCAAATACAGCTTCGATAAGAATTATAAAATGGTAATACCAGATAGAGAAGAATGGAAAAAGGCCCGTCTATCAAAACCGAATCTATTTGGTACGCAGACGGCTCAAAGACAGAAACTAGAGTCGGAGCCAGAATTTGCGGGATTAAACTAAAAATAGCTAAGTCGCTAAGCCTAATCCAAAGTGCCACAGTATTTCAAGCCGAAATAGCAGCAGTGCCGGAGTGTATCGAAGAACTAGACAAGAAAGTAACTATCGATCTATTGCTATCTATTCAGACTGTCTAGCAGTGACTGGACTCCACACAGGTAAAGTCGAAACTAGCGTGGGAATGTATGAATGCCCTCAATAGGCTGGGCAGCCGATCTAAGGTGACCCTGGTCTGGGTACCAGGACACCAAGGTGATCGAGGGAATGTTAAGGCAGACGAATTAGCTCGAGCAGGCTCGTCAAATGCTGACAGAAACCCAAAACATTCGATGAACATAGCATATACGGTAGTTAAAGCAACTACTAAACAATGGAAAAATGAGAAATCTCATGACTAGTGGAAGAGTATTCCGGGTCAGAGACAGGCCAAGCAATTTCCGATTGGACACAGGCTTAAATTTACAGCAGACCTACTAAGAAGGGACAGAAAGTCTGTTAGAACAATAGTAGGCCTGCTAACAGGACACTGTATGCTCCAGAAACATATGAGCAATTTAAGCTTGACAGAGGAAACAGCGTGTAGATTCTGCCAGGCGGAAAAAGAGACTGCCGTCCATGTGCTGTGTGATTCTACAGCACTAGCAGGAATACGGCTCTTAGAAGTGGGGTCGGAATATCCAAAAGCCGAAACCTACGCTGAGGGATCACTCACAAGGCTGCTAGGTCTGGTGAAAAAGGCAAAGCTAGCGTAATTAATCTAATGATAGCGGAACCACAATAATCGGAAAAGGTCGCAGTGGAATAGGTCAAGAACCACCTGGATATTGAATCTAATCTAGGTTAATATCACATTATTTATTACATATGTGTTTGTATAATAAACATTTTTCCTGACTATTCAAATACTATGTAAAATATACACTAGCAGAAATAAAGAAATTAAATTAGATTAAATACAGTACCTATTACAGAGATCTTCGGCAAAGCTTGGGATACAGGTACAGCGTCCAAAAACTGGAAGATTACAATTATTTTACCAATTTTTAAGAAAGGCGATACAAAAAACTATGACAATTACAGAGGAATTACCTTGCTGAGTGTTGTGTCCAAAACCTACGAATACATACTAATCTGAGAGCAATAGTCGAAAAGAACCTGGCAGAACCCCAAAGCGGCTTTAGAAAAGGGAGAAGTACCCAAGATCATATATTTACGATAAAACAACTTATAGAAAAAATAAGAACAAGAAACATAGACATATATACAGCATTCGTCGACCTAGAAAAAGCTTTTGATAAAATTTCGCAGAAAGAAGGATGGAAAAGCCTTGAACAGAGAAATGGTAACACTAAGCCAAGGAACGCAATAAGAAGTCTATACATACGGAACAAATGCTATATAAGAAAGGAGAATACACAGTCTGAAATGTTCGAGATAAATGACGGGGAGGGGTATTAAGCCCCACATTGTTTATTTTAATCATAGATGACATCCTGAAAATAATAAAGGAAAAGACATGTACGCTCCATGTTGGGTATAATAGACTAGAATCTATAGGGATATCGGAATGTGTATTCGCAAATGATCTGATGATACTGGCAGATAAAGAAGATAACCTGCAAAAGCACTTAACAATATGGAAAGAAGAACGTAAAATGAGAATTAACATAGGCAAAACAAAAGTAATGGTAATCGGCAACATCAACAAACAAATGAAAATAGAAATAGATAACTAAAAGTTAGAACAAGTAACAGCGTACAAATACTTAAGTGTAAGAATAGATAATCAGGGAAACCCGGAAGAAGAAGTTAATGAGCGAATAAGCAATACGTCACGACTGTACAACAGCTTAAACAGATCATTTATCGGCAAGAGAGAAGTATGCAAGAGAACAAAGATGCTGGTATATAAAATGATATTCAGACCAATACTAACCTATGGCAGCGAGAGTTGGGTATTAAACAAATCAATTAGAAGTAGAATAAATGCCATGGACATGAAATACCGCAGAAAAGTCAAGGGAATCACGAGGCGTGACAGGATAAAGAACAGCACGGTAAGGGAAGAATTACAAGTAGAATCAATAAACAATATACTGGAAAAAAACAAACTGAAGTGGTTTGGCCATATCTGCCGAATGAATAACAACAGACGGGTAAAGCGTATATGGGAAGCAAGAGTACAGAACAGGAGAGGGCGAGGCAGACCAAAGAAGACCTGGAACGACGAAGTGGCGGAAATACTCAGGAAGAAACAAACAACGTGGATGGAAGCCAAGATCAAGGCCAGGAATAAAAGAAAATGGAATGAATTTGTGCACAGCACCGTACTACAATAACAGATTATAGGAACATCGAAATATTAGCATATAGGAATTGAAGATTTAGCAATCTGCAAGAGGTTTAGAAATTTGAAATGTATATATATATATATATATATATATATATATATATATATATATATATATATATATATATATATTCTTGACATTATTTAACGCAGCTTGGTTTGTGACATCTATCCTATCTCTAGCATCCTAATTACAATTTTTCGATTACTGTATGTAATCACTAGTCTGGGCAAACAGCGGTAACAGTCAGTGTAGTAGATATGCGGTGCGGAGTCGCCGATTATTTATTTCACGCGTTCACAGCGTCAGTACTAAATCGATGCTGTATGCGAGTAGTTCTGTGTATATGTCGCAGTTAGGTACGTCGTGAAAACGACCAATGGCAGACACAGTTAAAAACTTTATAATGGACATACCGGACTTAACTTTTGATGGCGCTAAAATTCAATGTCTAGTTTGTAAAATCCCTTTAATGTGTTGGTCCAGAAGCCATTGTCAACGTCACATCGAAAGCAAACAGCATTCTACTGCAAAAAGTGGCATACGAGACCAAGAAAAATTTACATTTGATTTATGTGTTACTCTTATTTTATGTAATCTATCGTTTCGTTTACTAGACAAAGAAGCATTTGTCTCCTTCTGGAATAAAAATGCGGACTGTAAATTACCTAGTCGGACATCGATACGAAATGTAGTGCCATTTGCTCGTGAACGTATAGAAAAAAGAATGAAAACAGAATTGAAAGATAAAAAACTGTGGTTGTGTGTGGACGAAACAGCAGATCGTCAAAAAAAATTCTGTGGTTAATGTAATGGTACGTACAATCGAACCACATCGACCGTCATCCTCCTTCTTACTTGCTTCGAAAAGAATTGAACTGCCGATGAGATTTTAAAGGTGGTGTTGAACTCATTGAACAAATTTGAAGTTTCAACTAAGCAACTTTTAATGTTTATGAGTGATGGTGCCACAAACATGCGTTGTTTGGGCCGACTTCTTAAAGAACACAGCGGTAACTTCTTACATATAACGTGTAAAATCCATACTCTAAATCTTGCGGCACAAACGATTCCTACATGTTTTCCACTAGTAAATACATTGATTGCTAGTAAAAAGGCAGTGTTTCTAATGTCCCCGAAACGTACCCGACTATTTCACAAACTGTGTCCTGATTTACCTGAACCACCACAGCCGATTGTTACACGTTGGGGAACATGGTTGCAGGCTGCGTTTTACTACAATATTTTGATCAAGTAAAGAAGGTAGTTTTAAAATTCAATCCGACAGAAGCTGCAGCAATCAAAGAAAGCCAGGAAATATTTCAAGATAGTCAGGCTAAAAGAGATTTACAAACTATTCACAACAATTACTTCGGACTAGCGGAGGGAATAGAAAAATTACAAAATGTTTCGATGTCGCTAGTGGATTCTGTTCAAATTGTGAATAATGTTCACGCACAGTTATGCACTGTAGAAGGCGAAACAAATTGGTGTGTAATACGAAAATTTTAAAGTGTTTTAGAGAAAGACTTCGATTTTCTTATATTAAGACAAATTTGTGAAGGTGCGTGTGAAGATGCATTAAGTTATTTCAACGATTATTTTAAATATGCAAATATAACATCGCTAGATGTCGAACGGTCGTTTTCGGCATTAAAAAACGTTTATTCTGCACGTCGTACTCACTTGACTGAAACAGCTGTGGAAACATATCTAATGATTCAAATATTTAACAGATGTTACTCAGTTTGTGATTTCACTGAAGACTTTTCAAACGGTAAGTGTTTCAGCACGTTTTATTTCTTACCTTCTATTTTATGTGTAAACTTTTATGCGCTCGCCACGCCTCTGGCTGTTACCGCATATTTGCCCAGGTTAGTACTTACTTCTCTGGGAGCTGATAATGACTACTAATGGAATCAGAAATATTTAAAATACTTTACCAGGCATTTTTCTTGGAAATTGATCTGCATGTTTATTTACTATTTCGATAAGTATAGCCAAAAATTCCTTGGTATTTCGATCATAGTGTAGTGCTAAACACCCAGAAGATTAACACTTCAATTACGACAATTACAGTTCAATTAGTATGTTCAGCAATAAATCATCAAGTGGGCTACAAAGCGAAACTGTTGGAGAATGTTTGGTTTTATTCTAAATATTGACATAATATGTATACGAGTACCTATAACGAAAACATACCTTTTTTTCACCTGCACCATCTTTATTACACCAGTAATTATTTATTCTTTATCTAAATAAAAAAGCTAACGTTATTCATTAGCTTAATCACGTAAATTTCATTACTGGTGTTTAGTCTAGGCGATTGCATGGAATTAACAAATGTCAAAATTTCTATTTACATGTCCCTACCGTACATACATACATATGTTTATTTTACGCGTAAAGATAACAGCTGCTGTTTGCGTCTAGGAAAAATTCATTTCTCTAATTACAATTTCCATAGGATATCTTTTAACGTCAGTAACAGTAGGAAAACAAACCGTCAGTCTTAATTTCATGTAGACAAATATTTATCTTAACTTTTAGAATCCAATTAGTAAATTACAGAAACTGGAATTTCTAGTATTTCGAAACCATAACAGACGAACACAATATTTCGCAGTAATTACGAAGCGTCATCCCATATTTTTTGTACGTAATAATGCGTTCGGAATGCAACAACAATAAAATTAGTTAGAGTTAATTCAAACTATTGTCTTTTCTAGTTTAAGCGGTGTAGGTGATTGTAGGTAGCTTTGTAACTAGAAAATTCGAAATCCGAAAATTCGAATTTTACCAACAGCCATAATTCCTATGTACGCACATTCCAATGATACCCTTTACCACATCAAGAATAAAAATCTTTGGAACTTACGGTACTTTGATGAATTATGGGAATCCAAGAGCAATGTTAAAGTTCAATCACGTACCTGAAACAAAAGTTAAATTGAACACTGTGAAACAATCACAATCAGCATAAAAGTAGCAATTACCTAACTGACATATAATTTTATTTTTCTTTTCAATTTACTGAAATGCTGCATCATAAAAAACAATATGTAAAAAATCTCGAAGTTGCTAATATAATACTTAATGCATTTGCAAACTTTTTGACGTTTCAAGAAAATTGGATAGAAAGTTAATTCCTTTAAGTAGTCCCCAACTTCCTCCCGCGTAAAACACTCACTGCTAATGTTTTTCTTATAATTAGCAGCCACCTAATTAGATTTAGATACGGGATCCGGTAGATTGTTCAGAAAACGTAACACAGCATAACGTAGTAGATGTTTTTTTCTATCCCGATCTCACTCAACTTTTCCCGTGAAACATTGCGAGTGATATACGCCACCTGATTATCTGCTCTATTTTAGCGAAGTTGAGAAACCAACCGCTCGGCCAGACGGCCAGGATTATAACCCAATTAAAAATATTGCACCGCTAAGAAGTTCTTGAGGAGTTCCCTCGACCGTGGCGGAATTTAATAGATGTTGATTTCAGATATAAAAGTTTCCCTTCCTGAGCTATTTTTCTCTTGACCCCAGAAATAATTTAAAATTTCCGGCCAATCAGATTAGAAAAGCGACCCGGAAGACAAAGAAGTAGAACCCACTTAAATTCATTAGGCGAAGAGGACGGCAACCGCAGGACGAAAGTTTAATTGAGTTATAGGTGCGTGATGAAAAATACCGACTAGCGGGTCACATTGGGAAACGACTCTTGTGAAAATTTAATATCGAGCTAAGTAACCAGTTTCAATGAGGCTTGAACTTATATTTTCTCAATATAGTGCCGCTAACGTTAAAATAAAGAGTGAATTCCAATAAATAATAATAATAGTATTTAATTGTCCAACAGGTTTACACCCTTAAGTGATAATAAAAATATTGAGTTACTGTAATGCTTTAAACGAGGGAAGAACTAAAACAAATTTTTTCCGGAATTAATTAATTAATTGTACGGTTCATAAGGCCAAGAGTGTTCCTACACACTCTTTCGGCAATTTAAATTAAACTAGATATAAATTAATGAAATGTTACGAGTATTAAAACTTGAAAAAAGAAAACTAACCTGAAATTATGACGTTCCAATATAAACCCTATGTTGATATGTTACGTACTGGAACCCTGCACATTATTAAACCACCAAACTTAACTATTACTTCGTATTTATGGTAGAATGGAAACGCTGAACACATAGAAAACGGGAACACAGCCAAACACATTTTACTTGGATGAATATTTTAACTAAAAGTGAGAAATTGATTAGCGTCCCTTCACTGCCTTATTTCAACCGCGATAGCGATTGTTTAATCATGGCGAATTTGAAATATAATTTGAAAGTGAATTTCAAACGAATATTCTTATGTTTAAAAAATGTCGTAATGCATACCATGCAGGGACGCAATTGGAATACTGAACCTGTGCTACTCTATGACATTTAACACCAATATTAAAATTTACTGACAAACAAGACGATTAGTTAACGATATTTGATTTTCGAAATTATGCTAAAGATACAGCTGAGTTTATGCTGTCAATTGTTGTAGGAAAATATTCCATTAAAATTGAAGATTTAGAATGTGAAGAAAATGAACAGAAGACAATTTATTTATCCGTTCCACCATAATCATCGTTGATTGAACTTAAAATAATCTCCTAGCACCCCCGTCCCAACGATAGGAGGCCATAAAAGGAGTTGAAGCTGCCAGTGGTCGTACTGAACTCACTATACGTGCCGCTAATGATAGCTACGTTTGATGTTATATATACTAAGTCTATCAATTTAGCAAAATACGTCATAACGCAGTAGGTTCTAGGAGTTGGGATTGCTACTGTTTTCGTGAATCTTGATGACGGACGAGGGACGTGGAAATATAAGGAGCAATAAAACATTTTTTCTAAAAACGATTTGGAATAGAGGATGGCAAAAATAAACAAATATCGTTTCTAGTGAATTATTTCTGTACCCTGCATCTTATCCTTATTACTTAAAGAAGAAACCAATCCTTTAAACCATTTTCAAGCATAACATTGTAAAGGAAATTAGGATTCACACACGTTCGACCAGAAAATGGATAAAAAGAACCCTGAGCAAATAAAAGAACTAACTCCATGCATTTTATTTACATTATAAGAGTATGCCTCAACAATTTCAATAACGCAAAGGCATTCGAAAAGTTTAACGAAAAGTCTGACAGGAAAAGAAAAATAAAGTTCCGCAAGCATGCCACGTGAGTATCCAAGGCGTGGGAAAAGGGAAAAAACAATAAATCACACCACGGACAAAACATTAGCAGATTCGCTTCACCACAAAGTTCCAAAACTTTTGACACTCGCTTCTTTTCCCTTCTTCAGTAAAGACTAAAGACACAGTATCGTATACATATAATGTAAGAGGAAGTTTTCATATAGCACAATTGTTTTCATTCCACGCTCGTCATAACCAAAACATTGCTTAATCTAATGCGACATCGTTTATCGCTAAACTTGTTTTTCTCGATGATCGTGTTAAGAGTGGTTCGGCGGTGAAATAAAGCTCAACTTTGTCTCATGTAAATGGCACAAGGAAGCCGTGTGTCAGATGTCGTTTCGTTGCTAACAGTTCGTAAGACTGTAACTTCGTTTTGAGGACGCGAACGCGAGTAAGTTTGGACTTTTATGAATAGGGAAGAGCGTATGGTAGCCGACGAGTTTGAAAAATGGCGTATTTATGAAGATAAAATGTTGCGCATGACTCTCTGGTAGATGCAGGTATTACTTCAACTACAAATATACGACTATAACATTTACGACGGTTATTATTTATGAAAGAAAGTACTCGTATGACAACGTTGTTCATATATCCGAACTGCGGGAAAATTCTGAGTAGGTATCTATTACACATGGTAGACATTTTAGCTTCAAATAAAAACCTCTTACAACTCGTTTCGGAAATTTCCCAAGTGAGCATTGAAAATAAGATTATTTCATAATAGGCTTTGAAAGTAAAATATGAATAAGATTACCAGACAACACTAAGTATCGGTACACGCCTCACCACACAAAATATTAATTAATTCGGAACAGCTGTTTCGAGGGCTCTTGGGCCCCCATTATCAACCGGATTACCGAATAAATCTGAGCGAAAAACAAAAAACAAATCTAACTAACATGCGAAGTATATACAGAACGAGAAGGTTCCTTGTTATTGCCTCACACGTATCCGTTCCGCCCTCATAAAATAGAGCAAGACAAAGAATAAGGTTCCTTCTCGTCAAATCTGTTTTTCTTCCGTCTACTTTTCAAATCGAAACCATTCAATATGTACAGGAAACGACGACAGAGTCTTTTGTCAATATAGCACGTTACTTAAAGCCATATATTCGTTTTACCCTAGTAAGTCAAAAAGATAAGAGTAATAAAGTGGCGAGTTATCTCTGTTTAACAGATTGCGTTTCTTTTTATATAAATGGTTTGAAATGCGTCTAGTTCACGAGGCTCTTAATCAATTTCAGGTTTTCTAATTTAATATTGTGCCCGGTTTCGTTTATGTGTTGTGCTACACTTAACGCTTCTGTTTTGCCGTACCGGTAGCACCTGACATGTTCATTGAATCTACTAGATTCAATCTAGTAGATCTACGAGATTCAATGAACATATCAGGTGCTACAGGTACGGCAAAACAGAATCGTAACACCTGATATGTTCGTTGAATCTACTAGATTCAATCTAGTAGATCTACTAGATTTAATCAACATATCAGGTGCTACAGGTGATACTTTGTGTTGTTTGTGTTTACTTTGTATTTTTTTACTGAAGCAGAGAGAATTAAAATATCTCAACCTCGACACTGTTATGAAAAACTACATCGAATCGTTTAAGGAATTATCGAAGTTTAGAATCAGCGCATTATATGCCAGTGCAATAAAATAGTAGTGGCTTGCTTTTGATAGAAGAAAAAGGTTCGTGGTGCGGTACTACTTTAAAACAGCGATAAAGCGATGGTATTCTAACTCTTTTAGGTTAGCTATACGTCTTTTAGGTAATGATTTTATTGTCATTGGCCGCGCAAAGCAGTGCACAGTATAAAAAAGAACATTAATTTTGTAGATGCGGAAGGAAGATCAAAACTACAAATGTAGACAGGCTGTGCTAAACTATTCAGCTAAAAAAGTGTAAGTGAGATTAATTGACGAAATAGAGAATAAAATTGACACGCAATAGTTTTTTTCAGTAGTTTTTCATTTACCATACCAGTTTTCTTCTCTATTTTGTCAATTAATCTCATTTGCATTTTTTTTTAGAAGAACAGCTTAACACAGTCTGTCTACATTTGTACTTTTGATCTTCCGTCTGCATTTGCAAAATTAATGTTCTTTCTTGTACTGTGCACTGCTTCTTCTAGTAATATTCTCTAATACTAATAGTTCTACAATAAGGGGACGTTTGTGAGCAAACGATCTCTGCGCTAGAAGACCCAGAAGTGCACCAATGTTATGATTAAAACACTTGAGAGCAAGCCTAGATTTTGTAAAAGAGCACATCACACTGATGGAAGAATATTCTCTGGAGTGACAAGTTCAAAATTGCTCTGTATAATAACAATTGTGACGGACAGTTTGTGTGATTATCTCCAAATACGGCATTTCTTCCATACACAAAAAACCTATTACAAATGGGACCCCCAGGGGTTACATATGGCTCAGTTTCTCCCGATATGGTCTGGGGCCAATTTTTGGATTTCCTGAGATTATGACTGAAGACGTTCATTAACCAACACCATGTTACCTTACGCAGGATAACGACCCAAAACGTCGTGGGGCGAGAAGATTCAAAATTTGTTTAACGTAAATAGTATTAATGTAACGACTTGGCCGGCTCAATCGCCGGATGGTAACCTGACGGGTTGATGTAAAGAAAACTATGAATAACAAAAAAAAAAACTATTAATGCCGCTCGATTTGTAACAGTTAAAATTTAATTTAACTAAAAATTTATATATAAAGTCAGATTTAATACTGGTTGCGCCATCTGTGTTCGATTAGCATAAGTTCTTATCAAAACATTTTACAATTAATTAAATATTATTATTTATCGTCTATTTTCATCTTTTGGGTCATTATTTATTATTTCTTTTTTTACGATAATTCTGCTTCATTATGGGCAGTGGTTTGTATTTTTCGTTCTTTGGGTACACTTTTGATTTTGGCAGTTTCCGGCTTTTTTGTCGTAAGTAGAGAGTACATGTTGGGACGTTGAACGTACTAGGTCGGTTTGCTAGAAGCTTCTTTTAAAAGTATTGGAATTTGTGATTCTTTAGAATATTTGATTACTGCTAAGTGCAGGATTTGTGGTTTCTGCAATATTGCAATTGTGTACACCGGATCTACCTGGATTTTACCCACCAAACGTTCGGTTTAATTATATACAGTAGCGTCTACGCTTCTTTTGCCCACTTCCATCTTAGATATGTAACTTCAGGCTTCCTTTTCTTTTATTAGATTCTTATTTTCCTTCTGTTCTTCTCTTTTAGGTAATAATTAGTAATTAGTACTTGACAACTAGTACTTGGGAAGTAGTGGGCTCTGCTTGGACATCTACTCCACAGAAGAGATGTCAACGGCCAGTTGATAGCAAGCCCCGGACCACTGCTATTTTTGTACACAGGTTTCTACATAAATTCGTATTAATATGGGATTGAGTAAGTAATTTAATATTGCAGCAAAAAATTAATGCACAAGAGGCAAAATTATTTCCTGGATTTAGGTTATCCTGCAATCAGAGTAAAATTATATCTAAACAGTTCAGTGTGTAAAGGTAGAACGATATCCACGACCACTTTCTTTCAAATTCCGTATTTTTAAACCAAAATATTAAGCCAAATTAGAGAAAATAGTCAAAATCGTAGTAGCAGGACCATAATTGTTTTCCCTTCAACCGAAAGCTTCTCCAACATACATTAAAAATCACCAAATTATATATACCAGATCTTGAAATAGTCTAAACATTATTTGGATAAATGCAAACAAACCAACGCATGTTAAACACTATACTTACACGCAAGCCTGCTACCAAATCAACACAGTTATTTGACCATTAAGCATAATAAAACATTCTAAACTAAATCGTTTGGAAGCCATTGACTTTCATGTAAAGCACAATAGATGGAACGAAAACGTGGAACAAAACGTTCGAACACGATTTTGCGTGTGACCGTAGAACCTTGATATATGCGGATAACAACGTACTGGAGAACAGAAAAAAATATTCTAATGTGGTAATAAAATCAATGTTCGAAATTGAAATACGTACAAAGCATACAATACATTTCGAATTTTACGTAAATCGAGAGAAAGACACCCACGCAGAACACGCAAATTCTCTTATTTCTTGTTTCTATCCAATAGACCAGAGGCAAAAATAGGAGTCGAATTAAAATTGTAGTATTCAGTTAAATAATGATAGCAAGAACTGTGGGGTAGTACGGCAAATAGCGCTAAAGTATCGGCACAGTCCGCACCGTACAAGTTATTGATTAATTAGACCGGAACAGTTGTTTCAAAGAAGCGTGGATCTCCATTATTAACTGTATGACCGAACGATTTCTTTAATTTCTGTACTCCTGTTCTATTTATACTTCACAACTTGTTTTCAAATGTATATATGAATATATATAACAATGCCAATGCCCTTTTATAGAAGTTAAGACAATTAACTATATTTATGTTTACGTTGAAATTTTAGCCTGCCATTTTACATGTACAGGTAATACCGAAATCAATCTAAAC
The DNA here is from genome assembly GCA_029619315.2 of Dynastes maya. NCBI lineage: Eukaryota > Metazoa > Arthropoda > Insecta > Coleoptera > Scarabaeidae > Dynastes > Dynastes maya. Next base: position 14,935,032 of record JAROYE020000008.1, read on the forward strand.
TTAGAAGCGACTTGCGCTATAAAAGATTAGGCATTAAATACTTGATAGTAATACATACTGCCAAGTTTCCTGATAACACAGAAGTTTTAAAAGTGGTATATACCCCTGTAACAATGATCTAAAGCTTTCCCTCCAAATGACTTTCTGGGACGAGGTCCAAGGAGTCGCCACCATTCCATCGATTCCTTTTTGGATAGAGGATCATAATACAGAACCGTTGTTTCATCTCCTGTGACAATGGACTCCAAAATCGGTTTCGGGTCGTCTTCACACATATTTAAAAACGAGCGCCCACATTCAACCCGACGTTCACGTTGGAGAGCAGAAAGAAGACGCGGTACCCATCTAATCTTATTCATACCCAAATGGTTATGGAGAATTTGGCGAATACTTGTTTCAGAAATGTTAGACATCACTGCTAACTTCTACACTTTCAAACGGCGATCTGCTAATACCTTTTCTTCAATAATTAAAATGTTTTGAGGCATTATCAGTTCAATTGGCCGACCATTATCATCAAGGGATTCTTGCCCCAAACGAGAACATCTTGCCCACTTTTTTACAGTGGAATATAAAGAAGAGAAACGCCGTCTAAACGTTTTGTTAAAAATTTGACCGCGCGCTACCCATTTCTCGTTACCTGGAACATTTTCATGCACTAGTCACGTTGTGCCTATTAAAGCTCTTAAGGCGTTAGGAAATACCGAAATATCCTAATGTCAATGATGAAAAATCCGAACCTGCACCTCCTAGCGGTGAAAGGCGGGCAACACTCAGGAATGAGCGGCTAACGCAGGTAGGGACCGAATGATCGCCAGGATAAGTGATCTTCCTCCGATCGGCCAACAGCTACAGGTGGATAAGCCGAAGGGGGCAGGACACTCATTTGTTCTGGGGTTAAGAAATTAACCTCAATGGATGAACCATGGAATGGCCAACGGCATAAGGACGCAGAAGGCAACAATAAACCACTACATTAAAGATCCATATGGATTTCCTTAGTAGAAACCATCATGGCGAGGTTCGAATCTAAACATTCCGGAGTAATAAGTTCCCCACTCGGATCTCCGGGGGGAACAGTCGCGAACAAAGCTGTGAATCAATGAGCAAGAGGGGAAGTATGAGAATAGCCACTTGGAATGCAAGAAGTTTATATGCACCAAGAAAATTGACAAATGTAACAACAGAAATGGAATACTTGGCATCAGCGATCTATAAAGGCCAGGATCAGGCAAGTGTTCAACTATAAACGGCACGTTCTACTAGAAGTTAGCAAATCGGTAGTAGGTTTCACCCCATATTCAGAGCGTATCATAGCGATACAGACTGAATTAAATAAAGGAAAAATGAACTGTATTCAAGCATATGCACCAACAGCGGACAAAAAAGATGAAGTCATTGAAGAATTCTATGAGCAACTAGAAAATGTTCTGGCATCCACCAAAAAAGAGGAGGTCACCATAATTATGGGTGACTTCAATGCCAGAGTTGGTAAGATAAAAACTGAAGGATGTACCGGAGAATATGATTTGGGTCGGCGAAACGAACGAGGAGAACGGCTAATAGAATTTTGTCAAAACAATGAATTGGTAATAATGAATACGATGTTCAAATCGCCAAACCGTAAGTTATATACATGGAAATCACCCATGGACTACGAACAAAACATCGTTAGAAATCAAATAGACTATGTAATAATCAGAAATAGGTTTAAACATTCTATTACATCAACGAAAACATACCCCGGGACAGATATAGAGTTGGATCATAATCCCTTAGTAGCAGAGTTAAATGTGAGATTAAAGAAATTAAAACACAAACGAAACAGACAAAAAATAGACGTAAAACAATTGAATGATACAAGAATATTGGATAATGTAAAAGAAAAAATTAATCACAATCTTGGAAACATGAAAGAAGAAAATAAGAACGTTGAAAACGTACATGACAAGTGGGGTAACATAGAAGCAGCGTTGCTAAAAGCAGGAGAAGGCACCCTAGCTCTTAAGAACATTAGGAAAAAAGAAGGATGACAGAGGAAATTTTGAACCTGATGGAGGAAAGACGAGGCTATAAAACTAGAAATGAAATAAAATACAAGGAACTAAATGGAAAGACCAAAGGAAAAATCAAAGAAGTCAAAGAGAAATGAATATTAGAGAACTGCAGGGAAATAGAAAAGTACGAGAGAAGATATGTTTTAATATGCATAAAAAGATTAAAGAAATGACAGGTATCAAAAGGTCAAAACAAGCTTCTACGTTAAAAGACAAAAATGGTAAAATAATTATCGACATAAATGATAAACTAAAGAGATGGACTAAGCACAAAGAAGAACTGTTTAAAGATGAAGGATCAGAAATCGAAATCGTGGCGGACGTAACGGACGAAATAGGACCGGAAATTTTAAAAAGTGAAGTAGAATATGCCATTAAAAGTACTAAGAAAAGGAAGTCCGTAGGGCCGGACGAGATTCCAGTGGAATTGTTGAAACTTATAGACAATGAGACACTTGACATAATGGTAAACATCTTTAACACAATTTACAGAACGGGTATTACCCCAAAAAAAATGCTTTCATTGACATTTGTAACGCTCCCAAAAAAGAACAATGCAAAGGGATGCTCTGAACATAGGATTATAGCACTAATGGGTCACACATTGAAAGTGTTTTTAAAGATAATCCATAAAAGGATATTTAGAACACTTGAGGAGAACATAAGTCGCACACAGTTGGGATTTGGGAGCGGATTGAGAACACGGGAAGCACTATTCGGAGCAAGTGTATTGATGCAAAGGTGTCTAAATTTGAACCAAAATCTTTATGTGTGTTTTATAGACTTTGAAAAAGCTTTTGATAAAGTCTGGCATGAAAAGCTATATAAAATTATCAAAAGCAAAAACATTGACAGTCAAGATATCAATATAATAACCAAACTGTACTGGAACCAAACAGCTAAAGTCAAAGTTGACAATGAGCTAACCGAAGAAATTAAGATCTGTCGGGGCTTTCTTCGCTTTTATTTAACATATATAGCGAGGCCATATGTGAGGAAGCTTTACTGGAACAGAATGCTGGAGTGACAATTAGCGGAGAAATTATTAATAATATACGCTACGCTGACGACACACTATTAATAGCATGGCCATAGTAATAATTACGGTCTGAAACTGAACCTTAAAAAGACTAAATTAATTGTAATAACAAAGAAGACAGAAGAATTTCCTGGCTGCGAAATTTGAGGGTGTGGTACAGGTGTAGTTCGATGGAACTGTTCAGGGCTGCGGTCAACAAAGTTAAAATAACTATGATGACTTCCAACCTCCAGTAAGAGACGGAACCGAAGGAAGAAGAAGTCACGTTGTTTGACTGGCTACTAAAAACTACTACTCTTCAAGCCGTAATATACATATATAGTGTAAACCTTGCACATGTGCAACTATGACGCAACGGAGCTTGAACATGTCAGAACCTGCACAAGCCTGTCAGGTCGAGAATTTATAGCGCCTTCCTCGTAAGCCTGATAGAAAAAACAGCGCGCAAGTTCTGCCAGGGTGAAGAAGAAGCTGCCGTTCACGCCGTAGTATCAAGAATACGGCTCTCAGAAATGGGCTCGGAATATCGAAAAGACACTCACAAGGCTGCTGGGTCTAGCGATAAAGGAACCACAATCTGAAATGGACGCAGTGAGATAGGCCAGGAACCGCCTCGTTTTCAATCCAACCTAATATCCCATGTTCTATGTTCTTTCGTAACGTTCAACATTTGCAACAAGATATTCTTGATCTAACATCCCCAAGCAAACAACTTTTCAACCACCATAATCCTTTAATTAATTTTGGCTTTTAAATATTTAAAATTTTAGCATATTTCCTCTAATTATATTTATGCGAATAACCGACTAACCAAAGTTAGTTACTACCGACAAAACATTCCATGACAAATGAACATTGCCCGCAATTATAACTTGCGCAAAACATATAAATTCGCTTCGAATGTAGCCAACTATAAAAGCTAGAAATCCATTTTCATACGGCATATAGTTACTTAAATCGGCGTACGGGAATAATTTGAAACTGAAACGTAATTGGCATGAAACACAGCTCAACTCTAGAGAAGCGGAAACGTACAGAACATAAGCGGAACTGTACAGGCAGAACGATGTGGCGCAGTAAGGAGGAAGCATTTCATTTCGATTCATTATTAGCGCGCTAGTTCGACGTCGTATTCATTTCAATCCGCACTAAGACGAACGCCGAAATATATCAACAACACAACAACAGCGGCGGAAAAGCGAACGTATGCGCTATTGAAAGGTTCGGTTGGTTTCGAACGCAAGGACGCCCGAGAGAAACACAAACTGAACGTGAAATATCGATGCATTTAATGGCAAGTGCAGCGACAGCGCCCCGGGAAAATCCTACGCTTTAAGGAGTGAGTTAAATAACGGATGCAGATGTGCATACTCGGGGGCCCTGGCAATATATCGCACTCGATACGTTATTACGGCGAAAGTTCGCAAATTTGTACGGAGGACGGTAAAATAATGAGTGGTGAGACGGAGAAAAACAGCGCATAGTTTCGGGAGCTTGGCGCTTGAAGGATGTGTGCGGGTATATTCGTAGATAATTGCATTCTCAGTAATAGCAAAGATGCATATGACCACCATTCATCGCTTATCCATATACGTATATGTATTGTACATTTCGTTTTAATAAATGCTACAATTCATAGAGATGTACTAATAATTAAACTATTACAACCCGAAACAACTCTTTTAATGAATCTTAGTAATTTGTAAATGCTTCGGGTTACATTGCGGTTAAGTAGTTTTAATCAACCCTTCAACATTTTAAAGTTTTTACTTTTCCTTAAGTTAGGTGCGTCAACGCTATGGAAGTGGGAAGATCAGAACCCTAAAGATAAATATTGTTTTTTTACAATATTTTCTAATACTATATATGACAGCAATACTATCTTGTAATCAGTACCAGAAAATTATTGTTTGTATATTTAAAATTAATATACCTTCTCTTTAATTCTTTTACAACATAATATACTAAAACATACACGGTATGGTTTGTTATTATAACAACATTAAAATCTTATAATTAACAACTTTATGTTGAATGAAAAATCAGAAATTACCAAGCAGAATATCTCAAGGAAGTAGGGAAGATAAGGAAGGAGCAGGCTGAATGTCTCAAAGAAATCGACAGATTAACAACTGAAAACGAACTGAAGCTAAGAATGGAGTATTTAGAAAATAAGATAGAGAAGTCGGATAGACAAAAGCGTAAGATGAATATAATCATCAAAGGTAAAGATTTTCCCGAAAACAAAGAGGCAGAAACGGTATAAAAATTTCTAGAAGATAAAATAGGGGTTAAGGCAAGGTTAAGAGAAATACAGAGCGTAGGAGCAGGGAAAGAAGGAAGAAAAATAGTGAGGGCAACTGTGGAGAATATGGAAAGTAAAAGATTGATAATGGAGAACAAAATAAAACTATGGGAGTCTGAATATTACATTGATGACGATTTAACGGATGCAGAACAAAAAATACAGAAGAAACTAAGAGGAATTGGTAAAATTGAGAAGAGTAAAGGGTAAAGGATCATTATAGGCTAACAGAAGATAAAAATAGAAGGAGAATGGTTACGATGGGATTCGGGGAAGGAAAAAATAATAAGGTACAAAGAAGCTACACATCCAAAAAACTGATAATGGAAAGTGAAGACGGAAAGATAAACGGCACAACAGCAATCAAAAGGACAATGAATAATGAAAACAGAAAAAGGAAAAAGAAAGGAAATAAAAGAAAGCGCGAAGCAAGAATTGGAACCTGGACTGTTAAAATAATGCTGAAAGCTGGAAAAATGGACGAAGTTGCGCGAGAAATGCTGAAGTATAAAATTGAGATACTATCCCTACTCTTCAACTAATTAGCCACAAAAACACAAATATCGACAAAAACATTCAAGAAATTTGCGTAATAAGAAACGTGGATAAAAACTTGTCGGATAATGAATTATTAAACCTCACCACACCCATGTTTGGAGAGTATATCAAAGTGTTATCTGTTAAACGTTTTACTAGGAAGATTACAAACGGTGACGAATCTTAATATGTCCCTACTGGGACTATTATGTTGTCTTTTAAGGGTCAGAAACTGCCATCATTGAGTCCGACGACCTTGAAAACATCTTTGATAGAAACATGAATATAATCCAGTATGCAGATGACATGCTTGTATGTAAAAAATTGTTTTCTTGGTAACATCCATCAACACTTAATCACTGCCTTTCATAATTTAGTAAACCATCTACTTCAAAAAGGCTTATCTATTTCATTCGAAAAAACAAAATTTACTATATTTACACATAAAAGAACAAATCTTTTAGATCGTATAATCTTTGAGGATAACACTATTGAGCATGCATCCGAATCTAAATGTTTGGGAATATTCATAGATGAAAAGCTCTCCTGGAATACTCATATCAGATACATAGTAAACAATACAGAAATGTTATTTTTCTAAGCGTATGGTTCGAGACGTATGTTGATTAAAATCCAAACATGGTATATGCAATAATTACGTCAAGAAGATTAACTTAAAAGATACTGAGATATGCGAATGCGGAGAAGTGGAAAATTTAGAGCACATTATTATGAATTGCCCTAAATATAACATAAGCCGTCAACTGCTTTTTTCAAACATTACCCCACCGTTCCAAAATCCATTTGACTATAGGACGATCATCCAACATCAAAATTTTTCTTCTGTATTATTTTATCCGCGAGAATAAAATGAAAAAAAATTTCTTACGAAATGACTAGTAGTGTGTTTGTATAGTGTAACTGCGTAATCCTTCTGTTTCTCTTTGTGGGTTTTCCTTTGTATGGTGGCTCTGCCATGCATGTCAATTTATTTAATAATGCCCTGATGAACCCCTGGACGAGAAATGTATAATCCAAGGAAGTCCTTTGTTTGAATCTTGAGCAAATGTGAGATGATGGTCATGGCTAGCGCTACAGCCACAAACTAACTAGTCCATCTAGTAATAAACATCGTCTATTAGCACTAGAGTTAGAGATTATAAAAGTTTGGGTATAATAATCATCTTGAACACGCTTAAAATTTGCAGAATAAGGTTTCCTACAAACTCCCGTGGTGATGCTGCCACTCTCATAGGATATCGTTGAAGAGTACACAGATTTCCTTGTTGTAAATGATATTCCATTGCTTACATTCATTGTCACATTATTCATGATCAGTTTAAATAATAATAGTAGATTGGCTTAGTAAAGCAAGAATCCGTCTTTAAATGATGGACCTAATGGTATTAAATAGTATATCATATTTATTAGGTATTTGGAACCAATGGAATGTGTTTCAAAGGCCCCATTCAGACAAGTCCTTGGATAACTATTGAATAAACTGAGCAGCTCTTTGAAATGCAAGTCTAATGATATTGAGATGTTTCAATTGAAATGTAGTCTTTTTTATTCTCAATAATCGACTTTCAATCAATTTCGAAAAAGATTCATTGTTAAATCCTCCTCCCTTTCTTTCTAGGTGATGTCCTAGCTTCTTTTGGTATAAAATCCCCTTCGAGTCATTTTCCTATCTACTTGAGTTCAACTTTTCTCCTCTAAATGGTTTTAAAGTTCTTTTGCCTGTGTTTTATGACCAAAATACGAGGGTAAATCAAAAATTACTTACACTTTTAGTTCTACAACTGTATTAAACAAAGATAGGTGTACAACAGATATATTATTTTTCGATATAGTCTCCACCTTTAGCAATGCATTTGATTCAGCGAGCCACAAGCTCCCGTACGCCTTCCTGGTAGAAGGTTTTCGGTTGGTCGTGAAGCCGCTTTTGTACCGCATCCCGAACATCTGAGACAAATCGACGATCACTCAAAGCTTCCTTGAGCGGTTCAAATAGATGAAAGTCTGAGGGAGCGAGATCAGGGCTGTAGGGAGGGTGTTCCAGGGTCTCAAAGCCCAACCTGTGGAAAATTTCTATGGTGTTATGTGCCGTGTGCGGACGGGCGTTGTCTTGCAACAACAAAACTTTCTTTGAAAGTAGACCACGGCGTTTGTTTCGAATTGCTGGCTTCAGCTTATTCGCCAACAAATCACTGTAGCGCGCACTATTTATGGTATTCCCCCTGTCTAAAGTAGTCGTCCAGTATAGGACCTTTTTCGTCCCAAAACACGGTTAGCATCACCTTCCTAGCCGATGGCGAGGTCTTGATTTTTTTCGTGCTAGGGGATCCTAGATAAAGCACTGTCCCCGTATTGTGACAAAAGCCTCCGGTGAATTTCAGCACCTTTCACACCCTCTGACCACAAAAATCGGATAACTGCTCGTTGTTCCTCTTTGGTGCAAACTAATAGCGGAGCTGACATGCTTATGCTGTTGTAGCTAGCAGACAAATGCGATAGTGACTAAATTCCGCGCACATGACCACAAAGGCGCTAACTCAACGCATGCGCAAGCGGCCGCCACTACGCTAACCTTCAAATCTTGTTATGGCGAAAGTGTAAATAATATTTGACTTACCCTCGTACTTTAAATGTTTGTTTTAAATCAAATCTCTAAATAGTTTTATCCAAAACTTCACCTGATGTCAAAAATTTCTATTTCTGTCTTCTTGTTTTCTTCGTTGTCATCGAAATGCCAATCAAACGACTTCGATATTTTTATGGTTGGCCGAATGATGACCGTTTGCGATGTTACACATGTGATTTAGAAAATTTGCATGTATTTTGGACTTACGAGATAAAAATCTTAAATCTATGACGCAATTATAGAATACAATAGAAATATTTTTACGTAAACGCTGGAGATAACAGTTAATTCATGTAAGAGCCAAGGACGAATTGTTTGCCTGCAATTTCATAGCTACCATTTAAATTAGAAACAACTAAAACTTGTCTATTAACTCAAATTATACCGAAACCTCATTATCTTTTTTTTACATAAATGAAATGAAAAACTAACTTTTAAAGGTGATATAATCTAGATAAAATAATCAAATACGGATTCTTAGATAAGATTCGGAATAATCGCTATACGAGTCACCTGAATATCATCCAAATTATCCAGACCAATTTTCGCCACGGCAAATTCCATCCACCATCTCGTATTCTCGCTATAGCACATGCATCCTAATTAATAGTAACGTGTTAGTCCCCATGAACAAACAATTGACCCCGTCTAACTTTCTAAATGGGTCGCCCAGCATAAGGAGACCCCTGAGATTAACGGCGGAAACCGCAGGATACAACTACCAGCAGTCGCTGCTGCACTTTTCGAATAAATGTATGGCCCCAATTTACTTCCAGACCATCGAGGTAATAAATATCTTCTATTGCCGAGATAAGTATCGGCAGAAAAGGAAAAAAAATAAACGACAATAATGATGGTATACACCTGAACGTTATTATGAAGCCGCGGTAATTCCCCTGTTGGTAAATAAATTACCGTAACCATCGTCAGTATTTCCCAGTTTCGGCTTCTGATAAATATTGGCCGTAACTTTTGAACTTTGCTCTGTTATTAAACTGTTTATTTATCTTTGCGTAGTTATCTATTTTCCGCTGGTGTTGCTGTAGCACGATCACAATTTTGAGTATATATGGTAGCAATGTATTTGTAACATCCCCCAAAAAAAATTACACAATTTATACTTGAATCTAGTAAGTCACGTAGTAGTATATCACGTAAGTAAGAATTACAAGACAGAGACAGACTAAGCAATTTCTAGTTGGATACAGGCCTAAATTTATAGGCTTTATTACAACCATGACATCTTCAAGGAACAATTATAATAAAAATACATGGTTATATTAAGAAGGTAATAAATAAACAATTTAATCCAAAACCGTAAAGAACAAGCATCAAAGAGAAATGGGATAATTCCACATATCTGATAATATTATGTCACAATGAGAGGTGGTGTACATGATGAAAGAAAACTGTAGAGGTTTGGTTGAGTTTCTTCTAAAAAAAAAAAAAAAAATCAACAAATCTGCACAATCACTAATCACTTACTACACCTACAATTGTTAAGTAAAAAGAAAGTAGTAGGCAAGTATTTCTGGTTGATTTCATAATTTCGAGGAATTTAGTATCTGTGTAGCAACAGCCTTCTAAAGAATATATCTGCTTAGGAACGGGTTTTCGGTCTATAATAAAGGAAACCTGTTCAGCTCCAGATTATTATTATTGTTATTATTGGCCTCGACTGGAAATCATTAGCCACATACATAACTTCCTAACCACCCGAACGGACACCAGGACAAACAGAACACTCACTTCACACCTGGGGCCGATCAGGTGACTAACATGTCAAACACAAAGACAGGCAGGCCACGGAAAAAGGGAAAACCCACACAGGAAAGACAGAAAGGATCAATCTCTAAAACGTAATATTGGTGTCGACCATATATTTATAAATTCTATAATATACATCGATATTTTCCTGGGCAATTAAGTAATTAACATTCAGTGGAAGTTGCATGTTCAATTTTACTAGATCATCTATTAGTTTATTAATTTCATCTATCTGCACTTCGCATCCTAGAAAGAGATGGTTGATGTTTCCACACTCCTTCCGACAAAACCTACAAGTGTCGTTCTCAGACAAATTAATTCTCTGCAGATGGGCCGGAAACCTCCTATGATTGAATGCAATCCTTAGAATTTGAGCAAGCATTCTCTTTTTGACATGGATTTTTTTATACCATCGCTGTCCACCGATTTTAGGAAAGAGCAGATGATGGTTTGTAGCTTTGTTTATATAGGAGCTGGTATATAGTGTCTGCCAATCTCTATGCACCTCCTGCTTCAAAGTTGCAAAGATATCCGTGTGTCTTCGGAAATATCTTTCCCATATGCATTCTTAGCTAGTTAAAATATCTACTTTTTCATTAAATTGAATTTCTGAATGGCCTTTTATCCATACATAATTGACATGGTAACCCAAATTACTTAAGTAATAATCTAAGTAGATTACTTCGCCAATAACTGCAGACGACTTATGATTGAGATTTTGGAGACTCATGAGTACACTCCTGGCATCACTAAAAATGCAAAACTTATTTAGCTTGGATGTAAGTATATATTCAAGAGCGGTAGCTTCTGCAGTAAAGACACTGGCTTCTATGGGTAATGAGTACCCTCTATTATACTGCAATTGCGGTATAAGGACTGCACAACCAGTGTCCATCCCATTTTTAGCACCATCCGTAAAGATTTGTATGGAGTCTTTAAATTGGAAGATTGTACGATTATACACTATCTTATTTAAATAGACATCTTTTGTAAAATCTGGGAACAATATAACAGGTACATGTCCTAAGTAGTTGAAAGGAAATCCGTATGAAGCATCACGATTCGTTCCTTTTATCTTGTGGTCGAATTTGGTAGTATTTATAAAGGCTGATGTAAGTGGAGGAGATGTTTTCTTTTCCCAGTATGGATATATTAGATTTTGGAGATTTAATTTTGAGCATTTCGTAATAATCTTTGTTCTATGAGCTCTATTTTTCAAAATGAATTTTTCATTAAGATATTTTCTTCTGAGTGTTAGCGGAGGTTCTCCTATTGCAACATACATGGCATCTACAGGTGTTGAGTTCATAACCCCAAGACATATTCGAATTGAACTATTATTAACCACATCTAGACGATTTAGAAGAGACTTGCATGCCGAACGACACTCTACTAACTATACGAAGAATATTATTTAATTTTCGGCATTTTTCGATGGTCTTTGATATATGTGTTCTCCATTTCAACTTGTTATCTATCCACGTTCCTAGGTATTTGGTCACGTTACTAACAGAAAATTCCGTATTAGTCAGATCGATTGTTTCCATATATGGAACACGGTGTCGGGTAAAGGTTTGAATAGTACATTTAGGATAGGCGATATTAAATTCTTTTGTATCGCACCAAGCTTGAAAAGCGCTCATGGTTTGATTCATAACTTCAGTACATTGTAGCTTGTGCTGTGTAAAAAACGATATCGTCAGCATATTCTATCAATTCTACATTGGGAAGAAATAAATCGTTGGTGTAAAGGTTAAAGAGCAAAGGGCTGAGGACTGCTCCCTGTGCTAAGCCTACAGATGTTATTCTAGGTCCTAAGAATTCATTGATAGGACAGCTCCAGATGTCTGGCTTTGGTTGCAATAGTTAACAGTGTATATTTCGGGGGGAAGACTTGTCGCTTAAATTGAAACTGAAGAGACATACCATCTGTTCTTCTTGCTAAGAATAAAGTTTGGCGAAAAGTAGTTATTTGCACAAGTACTGAAACACTTCACTTTACCTTCATAGAATCCGTTAAAGTTAGCAATTTCCTTTCATGGAATAAGCATTATCTTTTTTTTTTATTGACGAATAAATATCGTAGTAAATTAATCAAGATAAAGAACGTTAATAATGATAGCAAGAACTGTGGGGTAGCATGTTAGTTTCTGAATCATCACAAACTGCTTTATAATTCACTTAGAAAATTTTATACCGTAGCTAGCAGGAAATAAACTGCAAGATGCGCAATTAGCGCACTTCATTAAATCATTTTCTCTTAGCGAAAGATACCATACGATCCCCATTTATAGCAGACATTCCGTGTAATTTTAATATCTCGTAGATATTATCTGATTTCCGTAAGTTGGTACCCGTTAAGGCTGCAATAAATACAATTTTTCGGCGTGTTAGTTCCAGGCAACGGTTATTTCAAAGAGAATTCGAATAAATTTGCTTCTATGAGCCACTTGTTGGATGCAAACAAAGATACTACACGCAGATAGGAAGCACTTGGTCTAAAATTTAATCTCACTCTTCCATTTTTGCCTCTATTTGAATAATATAGGTTCGTTTGATACGTTGTAACTGTTTAACGTGTAACCGACAGCAATTAAGGTGATTTCATATCGATTGCAAAATCCGATTTTAGATGAATGTGGACTCGTTATACATGCACGTGATATACGCTTTAACGTTTGAGGTTTACTGTTCGATGGAGAATAGTAGGCCAAGGTTGATAAGAGTGCAGATGACAAACTTAATAAAATACGGTAAATTTATTTAGTACAATATAATAAGCACTCTTATTTTTATTACTAAGTAAATATCTGTGGTTTATTGCTATATTCATCTTTTCTTAAAGGTTATTCGCGCCTGTTTATTTTCAATCAGCATTATTTACTTTTACATTAGCATCGTAACTAAATCCTATTTAACATCGTACAAAACATGTGTCACATTGACTGCCATGACTATCATCTATCATATTTGATAGCCAGTGAAAATTAGCAAAATTGGCTGGGCAGTCAATGTGATGTACACTAACACTCAAAAGTATTTGGGCACCTCAAATTTCAGAGTAAATCATTAAATATTTAAATGGAAATATTAACATATGTATTTGGTATTTAAGTATACACAAATATACAACTCTAACAATTAAAATTATTTGACCTAAATTTATGATTCGTCTTTGTGACCTCCTTTACTTTTAATGATTGCGTCACATAATCGGGGCAATTCTAGCAATTAATTTTAGCAATGTTTCCGGAGTTACTCGGATCCATGCTGCCTGACGTTTGTTCCACATGTCATCTGCTGAAGTCGGAGCAGTATTTCTTACTTCCGATCGAGTACTTCCCACAACTCGATAGGATTCAAGTCCGGGCTTTGGTGTTCCCATTTCATAATTGTTAGTGTCCCTTCCTCTTCCAACTGTTCTAAATATTGCTTGCATAATTTTGAAGTGTTTTGGGTCATTGTCTTGTTGGAATACAAAATTCTGGCCCAACATTCTTACATCAGAGGATATTTCCTCTAAGATGCGTTTGTATTGCTTTTTTCTCATTATACCTGGAATTTGTACGAGATCACCTGCGGATGTAACAGTGGATGGATTTAAATGTAATTCTCCAGCAATTTGACGATTGCTTGTGCCTAAGTTATGTTGTGCTATCAGAGCACGCATTTCAACACCAATTTCTTTCCTTTTCGGCATGTTTTAAAATTTTAAACGAAATTACAAACACTATTCGTTAAGAGATGTTGTCGCTACTAACATGGAACAATAACTGACAGTAATTTATTTTTAAATTACTGTTGTTGTTACTTCAAATGGGTTCACTACAGCTTCATGATTCACAGTAAAATTACCAACTGTTACATTTTTCCTGGAATTTCAAGTAATACGTTCTTTCTTGTCGCTATAACCTGCGCTTTTGTGACGGTATTACAGATAAAAGAAGTAAATAGATCGATACTATTTAATGAATTTAAGTTAATCTTAGTGATTATTAACATACCATTCAACAATGCTGGGATCTATTTCCTAAATACATTCTTTGTATACAAAAATCTAATATCCAAGGGTGCCCAAATACTTATGAGCGGTAGTGTATATTTAAACGAAACGTTTAAATTGGCAGGTGTTATGACTAAAGCGTGACAAACGGTTGCACCCGCAGAGGGGCCGCGAAAGGAACTGCATTTATTAAGTACATGCAACGAATTAAATGGACGTTCGGTTATTATCGGTTGATCGGTGTGCGTGTACTATTTAATGTTCGAGAAACTAGTGGAACCGTCCGGGGAGTACCGCGCAAAAGTAGACACAATATTAATAAAAAAATAATAGATTGTTACCTTTTATTGACGTATCGATGACCACTGCGGTAATGTGCGACTGCCATGGTACACCGCCTAGTACTGCAACATAAGCAATGCTTCCATTGTCGATTCGGTTAGGTCTCGACGACGGTCTGAAAACGTTCTCGTATACTTTGCAAATGATCGTTCAGCATCTAATAAAGTAAGATTTGGGAAATTCAAATACTCCTGTATCTCTTCTGTGCAGTCTTGAATTCTAGATATAGATCGAACCTTTTCTAAACCCGGATCTTTATTTAAAACTGCACGAAATTTTTGCGCGACATCTAGTCGTGTAGGATCCGTCAAGCTTTCTAGAGCGGCTGCTAAATTGTTGATGTTATTTAACGAATCTTTTATAGATAAGTGAGTATTTTCTAATTCCGAAATACTCCGAAATAGTTCGTGTCACTACAGAATAGTTTATGGAAATGTCATCTATTTCTTTTTGAACGTCCGAACCGGAAAAAAGTTGCTGACTCTCGCGAACCGCCTGAGAATTAGAAGAAATAAGTTTAAAAATGACATCTTTTACTTGGGAATAATATTTGCGACAGTAAGATACTGCCTCGATCCATGTTCCTCATCGCGTCAATACAGGCTGAGGTGGTAGCGGAATTTGCGGATACAATTGCTTGACTACGCGGATATGTTTGGAAGGTTTCACAAAAAAAATTTTGGTAGATTAAATCATTCACCCTAGGATACTTGCTTCAAATTGTCTCTGTTACGAGATGACATGCGTGCATGAGGCATGTTATGTGAAGAAGAGTCGGAAAGCATACTTTTAACAACCTACCAGCTTTCAGCATTGTTGCAGCTCCGTCAGAAACTAACATGGTGATTTTGGCTCCTACGATACAAAATTCTCTTAACATATTTTTTATGTTTACAACGGTTTCGGCATCGGTTCTTTCAATCCTTTTACTGGCTAACAACAAGCAAACTGCTGAACCATTACGTTTTAAAGGACGCGCCACAATATGAATCACGCTGTGTTTTTGAGCATCAGTAGTTTCGTTCACAGTGAGCCAGATTTTTTGATTTCTCAACTTGTCTTTTATACAGTCTTTTACTGTACTTTGCACGTGCGGTAAATTGTACGCAATTGTCTTTTTGTTTGTAGCTTCCATGATGGAACATATTTATCTCAAACAAGACGAAAATTTTCATTATCTAGTAGGTATTGTGGGATGTTGCACGTGCTCAACATGAAAATAAAGTCAGACAAAAATTGCCAGTACGGAATATTGTTTCTTAAATTCAGTACATCACGTTTATTTTCAATATGACTTTACACTCAAATGTTGTGCGACCTAGCAACCCTATACCGTAAAATTTGTAACGAATGTGCGAACCTGTAAATTCCAAATATATTTCTTCACATGCGATGTAAGAGGTACACCAGGCTTACGTCCTATGTTTTCGAAAACACACAATGAGAATCCGATAAATAACCAAACGACCCAACTCCTTAATGTCTACCGCATTACTGAACTCTGCATCCACATACGTACATACACCCCCCAGTACAGGCATTTCTGCGGGTGTAACCGCTTGTCACGCTTTAGTTATGACTAAGGTTCGACAAACGAGTGCAACGTCGGAGGCGTATCACGCAAAAGTAGGTACGTGAGATAGAGTATTATTAAAAAAGAATATATTGTTACCTTTTATTGAGGTCCTGATGTCCACTGCGACAACCGGGCTTACCGGGGCAGTAGTATTTTGCCGCAGTGGCCATCAGGACGTCAATAAAAGGTAAGAATATATTATTTTTTAATAATACTATATCTCACGTACCTACTTTTGCCCGATACGCCTCTGACGTTGCACTCGTTTGTCGAACCTTAGTTATGACTATTAGTTTTTTTGTTATTCTTTATTTAGGACATAGTCAACTTTTCTTAAATGAACCATCTTGTATCGATTGTCATACTAGCTTGTCTACAACGAATATAGTTAGTAGAGTAAGCATTTGAGTGCTTTTATATTACATAAAAAATGTAAGTAAATCTAATTGCTCTTCTCAAGAGACGTTATCAAAATAGGACTAAAGTCACAAAGGAGAAAATCGAAACACTTCATCAGATAATTACACACATCCAGGTAATAACACAAAGCGTATTTTGTACCCGTTTATTGTCCGAGCGGTGGTGTATCGTCGTCCTTAAATCAAATATAAAGTCGACAAAGCAAAAGGTCAGATTAAAAGAGGCGAAGCCCCCTACATCGCACAGCAGAAAACGCTTTATTAAGTTGGAAGTCCGACGCTGACTTCTTCCTAAACAAACACGCACCTATTGTTCTGGCAGAGTCTAGTAATGAAGTCGGCCTTGGTTTCCGACCAAATTGAATTAATCTTATCTGAAATACGCAGGCTTTTTCTTGCTTCCTCCCTTTCTGGAAGGTCCCGGCCGGCGAGTATCGCGCAACGAAGCAATAGAATTCTGGAGTAAACTTATTACCGACACCGCTTTGTATCCGTGGCAGAGGCAACACTCGACCATTCTATTTAGTTTATGTGCAGGACTCGATCTATTAAATGTTGGCGTATATCTTCGAGATGTATTTGAAGAACTTTAACTCGAATCGGGCTGGAGAACAATTGAGAAACGATTGAAGGTTTCTATGTAACCAATGACAAGCTCAACGGTTCATATTGATTATAAAAAGTCCTAGATAGTAACATGAGAGAAAGAATTGTAAAACAATTAAAAATGTTCTATTTTGATTTTGTAATAACTGGATACCAAAACACTTTTCTTCGATACTGGTTTGGTGTTTTTAAAAGTGTGTGTGTGTATAGGGATTGCAATACCGGTGTACCCGTAAATTGCGAAAATTCTTCCAACATTTTTACGGGTAATTTGCGATCTTATTCTCAACCGGGTTACCGAATAAATCTACAGATTGAAGGCCCAGCGAGCCTTTGAAACGGCTGTTCCGAATTAATATTTTGCGTGGTGAGGAGTGTGTCGATACTCTGTGTTGTTTGCCATATGTTAATTTGTATGTCGCCGATGTTACGTTGAAATTTTTAAGTAACGAACTTAAAAATACATTCATACAACGTATAAAGGAACGACGAACTGTTTATTGTGATGTTTTGCAATTTCTTTATGGTAACAATTTCAAGAATTCAAATGAAGCAGACTACGGAATTTTTACTAAGACCAACAAATCTACAATAACGAAGATAATCGTATAATTGATTGAGCGCATTTACGATAAAAACGAAACAGACACTAACTCTGAATTATCAGAAACAAATGATTCTGATTCCAAAGACTTTGGATGTTTAATATTATTGACCTTTAGGCTGTTTCAAAAACAGATGGGGTACGTCAAATAATACATATGTAAAAATAATAATGCTTACAAGCAGTTAGTTATAAGATAAAACAGGGAGAACCTGATTGCACCTGCAACCTGACTGCCTCTATCTACAAATTCATTCGCCAATTAATTCATATTCTGACCAGTTATAGCAGTTTTGTTCAATTAGATATTGTTTTAAATTACATTTAAAGATTACGACACTATACGAGGCCCGGATGCCCGGTGGGAGCCATTAAAAATTCCGGAACCTGTTCATTTCATATAATAAGTGTGATTAGGTTTATTTTTAATTGTGTTATTTCTGTTCCTAGTTACATAATTATGAATGTCAGTGTGAGTTAGGAATTTACTTTTATTTTGAAAATCACACTATATACATTTGCGTAATATAAATTCAATAATGCATCAGTTGACAACATATCCTTGAGAGTATTTATTAAAAAATACGCTTTCTGAAGCCATGTGCACACATAATCAATTTTATCCCCCCAGGTAAGATTGCAATCAAGAACAGTGCCCAACAGATTACATTTTTTAGATATGCAAACGATTTGACTATTAATGTCAACATTATTGAAATATTGTACTTTAAATTTGTTATAAAATTCAGTTACAACTAATATATTTGGCTTCCGTCGGTAAATATGAATCTATAATTTTTCCTTGGAATTTTTCCAACGTAATTAATTACTGAAACAAAAATTAAATTGTCTGTCGAAATACTACGATGTATTTGCAGATAAGTAACAAGTAAGAGTGAACGAATCTTCCACAGTCCGCACGGTGTAGTGGTTATCACGCCTACCCGGCAAGCAGATGTGGAGTTCGATTCTTCGCTGTGGACGGTTTGTTTCAGTAATTAATTACGTTGGATTTTTCCTACGTAATTAATCTATAATTTTTCCTTGGAATTTTTTCCAAGGAAAAATTATAGATTCAGTTATAACTGTTTTTTTATGGTTAATAACCAACTTATTTTTGTAACAACAATCAGAGGAACGTTTCATTGCAGCGCTTACCTTTAAATGAAGAGAGTTAATCGGCGTTAATAAGCTATCAGATACAATAATACTACAGTCATCAGTAAAGCTGGCCACAAGCGGTACCGCGCAGTAGCGTAGAGTCGACCAGGCCTCGCGTTCCACTAGAGTTATTCTGCTAATACAGATGTTTGCTGCCGCAAATAATCTCGCTCATCTTTTAAATAAAAATTAAATAACACGTGCTCAAACACTTACCATTTTAAGAGTCTTCCGTGAAATCACAAAGTGAATAATGTCTGTTAAATATCTGCAACATTAGATATGTTTCAACTGTTGTTTCGGCAAAACTAGTACGGCATGAGGAAAAAATGCGTTTATATGCAGAGAACGAACGTTCTACATCTAGTGACGTAATATTTGCGTAAGTAAAATAATCTTTCAAATAACTTAACCATTCTGTTGATGCACCTTCACAAATGTGTCTTAATGTGCCAAAATCAGAATTTTTCTCAAAAACACTTTCAAATTTTTCTAGAACAGAAACATTTTTTGCGTTTTCAGTCGCGCATAGCTGTGCGTGAACATGTTGCACTATTTGTAGAGATTCTTCTAACGGCATCGCAGGATTTTGTAAATTTTCTATTGCATCTGCTAGCCCGAAGTAATTGTCGTGAATGATTTTTAAATCCATTTTAACCTAACTATCTTGAAATTTCGACTGGCTTTTCTGGATAGCGGCAGCTTCCTTTGTATCGAATTGTAAAACCACGTTCTTAATATTGTCAAAATATTTATGATAATAAAACGCGGCCTGCAACCATGTTCCCCAACGAGTTAGAATAGGTTCTGGTGGCTCTGGTATACGGGGGCACAGTCTGTGAAATTCGCGAATACGTTTCGGTGATTTGACAAATACTGCTTTGGTATGCACTATTAAAACGTCTACCTCAGGATAACATTTTCTGATACTATCCGCCACAAGATTGGGAGCATGAATTTTACACGTAATGTGTAACAAATTAGCAGAATGCTTTTTAAGAGGCCGGCCTACAGAAAGCATGTTTGCAGCACCATCACTCACTAACATCAAGAGTTGGTTTGTTGAAAGTTCAAACTTGTCTAATGTATTTAACACTAACTTTGAAATTACTTCGGCAGTACACTGTTGTATTCGTTTGGAGACTAATAGAATTGAAGGTGCCGATTGATGAGGTTCCAATTTGCGTGCCATTACATTAAGAACAGAATGTTTCTTCCGATCTGTTGTTTCGTCGACACATAACCACAATTTTGATCTTTCAACTCCGATTTTATTTTTTGTTCAATATGTTCGCGCGCAGATGGCATAATTCTTCGTAACGATGTTCGACTTGGTAATTTGCACTCCGAATAGTTATTCCAAAAGCAGATAAATCGTTCCTTGTCTAGTAAATTAAACGGTATATTACATGCGATAAACGTAACGCATAAATTAAATATAAATTTTTCATTGTCTCGTGCGCAATTTCTTTTTGAGACATGCTTTTCACTATTAACGTGTCGTAGACAATGTTGTCTGAACCAACACATTAACGGGATTTTACAGATTACACATTTAATTTTAGCACCTTCATATATTAAGTCTGGAATTTCTGCAATAAATTTTCGAAGTTTGTCCGACCGCGGTCGTTTTGCTGACGAAATCATAATTTTTCTAGGACAGATAAACAATTGCGCAAATGACTGGCAGCGAAAATGTCCGTACTGCTCCGCAGACGAAGTAATACTACCGTTCCTCTCGGTCCGAACTGATTCTACGCCGATGCGCGGTACCGCTCGTGGCCAGCGTTAGTCATCAGCATACAGAAAGACCTTGCCATAAGGAATATGCTCGGGCATATCATTTATAAATAACAAAAAAATTAACGGCCCCAAAACGCTAGCTTGCGGTGTACCTATATCAGTATTGAATTCCTGTGATCTAACATTTCCAATCCTAACAATTAATCTTCTGTGACGTAAAAAGGACGCTATCCAATAATTAATTTTACCTCTTATTCCCAAGTTAAAAATTTTTGTAAATATAAATTAAATATCTACTGAGTCAAAGACTTTGGTTAAATCGAATAGTATTAGCACTACATCCATCTTATATATATTGAAATGTGTTTCTCAGGGTAAATTTGTGAAAAATTTGAATTTTCTAATTTAAATTTCTAAATTCTTTGTGGGATCGGGAGTATTCCTGGATACTCTTTGGGCAATTTTCTTGTGGATTTTGAATTAATGGAAATCAACAAATTTTAGAATTAAAAATACAAACTAACCTTGATTTTTTTATGCAGTTGTCATCTAAACCCTATGTTTTCAATAACATTTAGAGGAATCTGCCTGCTCTAACCTCGAACATTTCCTTCTTTGAAATTATCGAACACATTAAATTGAGCCCGTAATCAAAACACTAGTTAACTTAACGAAAGTCTAACCAAAATTCATGAATTTTCTGGCGTTCCTCTACTCCTTTATTTAATTGCGATAGCGACTGTTTTCTTCCACAGCTACTTTTGAGGATTTTTGTCCAAATATAAATTTTATGATGCATTTCGATGAAAGAAGTTATTTATAGAAATAGCACAAGAGAATGCATGCGGTAACGCTGCCAGATGACTGAAATTAAACGACTCTATGATCAAAATAACGACTGACAAAGGTTTAAATGTGAAATTTTACTAACGATTTACTTAATAACATTAGGACAAAGACTTAATTTACGAAATGATGTTTGAAATACCTTTGAATATACTCTGTTGTTTGTTTTAGATGAATTTTACATTAATTTTGACGATTTACAAATGAAGAAATTGCACAGAAGATGGAGTTTTATCTACGCTATCCTAAGATCGTCGTTTTATATTTTAACTTTAATACGCCCGCTCCCAGGCCAGTCGGCCTGGGGGGAATGTTGGCAACGAAAAATTACCTTTTTTACCCGCTAGAGGGACTTTCATCACTGGCTAACCTGAACACCTTATACGTGTGAAATTAACAGCTGATGTTGTTGTTGTAAATATTGAACATTATAATATATTGAACACATTCCACAGTCTCCGTTTCTGTTGAAAACCTCCGCCTAAATCCATGCTGACTTGAAGTTATCAAATTATGTTTGTTTACAAAAGAATAAATATTATCAGAAGCAATCCTTTTAAAGATCTTTAAAAAAGCACTCAACATCGAAATCGGCCTATTGTTCTCAATCGAAAGAGAATCGTCTCTCTTTAAAACTGGAGCCACTGTAAAGCACTTCAGGGTATCAGGAAATTTCCCATTGTCGATTGATAAATTCATGATATAAGGCTAAATGTTTTGATACTTCACAAGTATACATTTTTAATAAACTAGTTGGAACTTCATCAAGGCCCGTAGACCTTTTGTTTGGTAAGTGCATTATTGCATCGTGTATATCATATTCATTGACAGGTTCAAAAAATAATGATTCACCCATACAACATCCTCCTATAGTGCACTCCATATTTGTTATTTCTCATTTAGATATTCACTACCTATATTTTTCCGTAATCAATTAAGATCCTTTAGATTTTGCAATTCTAGATTTAGTTCTGACGAGAAATTAATGTCAGTTGAGTCGGTTCCTTCAACATCAGCTATCTATGAAAGATAAACTGCAGCTCTTAATAAAGGAAAACATCTTGTCAAGTACTGACTCTAACGCAAGATAAAAATAAAAATTTAACACCAGTAGTTAAAAAAGAAATAAATTATTTTGAAGAGCAAAAAATAAGAGGGAAATACATACAAATGGAGTATGATTTTTTTACTAACTTGTCGGCCAACAAGTGTGCCCTTTCCACAGCTGGCTTAATTTGCAACAAGGTTAGATCACAATTAGGGGATCCTAGTCTTGATAAATTATGCTTTTTGCACTCGTATTTTATAATAAACAAAAAGTTTTTACAGAATAGTTATTTGATTAGACTAGTTACTTAATTTCTTTAGGACATAGTTATTTATTTAGATTTGTTATTTTGAAATTTCATTTATTGATGTTTATTTGTAATGTGCTTTTAAGTATGTTTATAAATAAAATTTATGTTATTACTATTTATTGCTTTTTATTTTCAATATAAGCAAATGGTTTGGGAGAGGTTTCTTAGAGGGTGTTTTGCCAAGGGTAGTTTTAAAAAGTATATCTTTTAGGATCCTACAGACCATTTTCGACGACACCCTGCCCGATCTTATATCTCCACAAATAAAGAAGATATCGCTTATGACAGTGAATCTGGGACACCCGGTATACATATTAATTTGTATTAAGTACGCTTGTACATTCCAGATTTCATAACTTTCACTAAAAAAGATGCCTAGCCTAATTGTCATGTCGTTTGTGTGTCATTGTCATCAATGCTCAGACATACTAACATTAAATAATAATATTTTAAGTACTAACACAGACAGATCACAAGGAAGTTTTGGGACCTTCAATTAATAAATGACCTCCCGAGTATGTTCGTTATGTTAAGATATCTTTGAATGCCTATCACTATTGCACCAGATCTCACGGCTTGTGATTACAAAAGAGACCGGAAAAAACTGGTAATTGGATACTGAAGATCATAATAATAAAGCAAAACAAGAATAAGCACTCTAGTTGCTGTAACCAAAGTCATTGACATTAACACACATTTTTTAAGCTAAGAGGAAAAACATGAGCGAAAGCTAGTTAATTAATTTCAGATCCTTTTTTTATATATACGTCAAAATTTCATCTGCTAGCGCCGTCTTAGAGATGCGGCGTAAGAAAGTAGCAGTTTACGCCACGCTAAGTGAGAAAATGTAATTACCTGAAGCTTCCTCTTGCCTCTCCCACTTCTCAACTATCGCTCCCACCGATTGTTATTAAATTTTGTAACTCGGATACGTGGCGTAACGATCGTTTTGTCATAGCGCGAATCCTCCCGCCGGCGAACGCCCGGAAAACCTGCAAAATTGCCGGAGTTCGTGTTCGTTTTGAACGCCTCGAGTATGGACTTTTGTTGCTAGGATGTTAATTAATGTTCAGCGCCTAACTAGTAGGTAGCAAATTTCTTTGTGCCACCGTCATTATTTCGCTTAGAGATATCGTCAAGTTTAAATATAAAACAAGCTCCAACGCTAGGTATCTAACCAGACAATTTTACAAGATCAATACAAGCCGCTGGAATAAGCCCATGATGCCGAGCAAGACGTGACGAAGCACAAAATATACTCGTAAGAATCGTGAAAGGTACTTAAGGGTATAGACATTGGATTCAATTTGAAAAAGTATAATTAATCTAACATCCACGCTGCGCTCAGTTTAGTGATGTAATGAGTCGAGTTGAACATCCAACTCAAAAACTCATATGTATTTGGTTACCAAAATTCTACCGCCGGTATTTTTTACTATTATACGAGGGTAGTCTGAAAAGTTTCCAGCCTAACACAAAAATAAGATATTTTTTGTTAAATTCAGTTTTATTTTTCAACATAGTAAGCAGTGTTGTAAGTCTATGCACTTTTCCCAGCGACGCCGACGCTACTGTCTCTTTAATTCGTCGAAATAGTAGTTATCTTGTTTCGCAAAATAGGTGATAACCTCCTCAATCGATGAAAATCTCTGTTCTCCGAGCGAAACTTGAGCCTAGAAAACAGAAAGAAGTCGCTGGGGACCAGATCTTGTGCATGATCTGGTGAATGGTCTATCAATTCGTATTATTTCCTTTTTTGCATTTTTTTCTTTTTTTTCGTGTTTCCGGGGTGGATTATTTCCTTTTTTGCATTTTTTCTTTTTTTCGTGTTTCCGGCGTGGTTTTTTCCTTTGTTGCGTTTTTTTTTCTTTTCTTCGTGCTTCCGAGGGTGGATTATCTGCTTTTTGCGTTTTTTTCGTGTTTTCCTCTTTTCATGTTTCTGGGGTGGATTATTTACTTTTTTGCGTCTTTTCCTTTTTTACATGTTTCTGAGGTGGATTGCTTTTTTGCATTTTCTTCTTTTTTTTCGTGTTTCCGGGGTGGATTATTTGGTTTTTTGTGGTTCTTTTCTTTATTCTTCGTGTTTCCGGGAACAGATTATTTGCTTTTTTACGTTTTTCCTCTTTTGTCGTGTTTCGGGGGTAGATTATTTGCTCTTTATGTTCATTTTCTTGTTTTTGGTATTTCCGGGGGTGGTACTTTTTTGCGTTTTCCCTCATCGGGGGAAACCAATTTTTAATTCAGTTCCAAGATATGGAAAATGATGACTGTACTGTCTTGGTTCTCTCAGTCTTCCAAATCGATTTTTTTTGTTGATGCAACATTTTTGACCTTTCTCTATTCATTTACATATTAGTTTTTTAACAGCTGATAATAAAATACGGTTTATTATATATAAGAAATTATCATTTCTATGAATGAAAACCATCTTCAAAAGTGCTGATCATGTCAATACGTGCAAGTTAAAATATTTTAGGACTGACAACAACTGAGCGTCCAACATGGCTGAAATTTTCAAAAGCATCTTACAACGCATGCGCAATTATATTACCGGAACATTTTTGACCAGCAACGCCATTTTCATGTTGAGGCACCAAACTTTTCGAAATACCGTCGTACGAGACCGTAATACACTAAAGTTATTAAAGCTTGGACGACGTGAGAAGAGTTCCTAAATTCTATTCTCGAAAATATTGAATTTGTTAACACGACTATGCTGTATTCATCTGAATTTCAGCGAAAATACGGTTTGCAGCCATGTTTTACATCCAAGCTTTAATTAACAATTTTACCATGTAATGAACCATCTTGATTCAATAGAGAATATAATCCCAAATACGTCACTTCCACGAAATATCTTGAAGCTTTACTTTGGAAATGACAAAATTCTGTTGAAACAGTTTGAAGCTTCTTCTCAAGCTCAATAAATTAATTCAGTGCTTGAAGTAAGGGGCGAGTTTTAGCTTCGGTGAGAAATTACGAATTATATGCTTACTTTGTTTGAATTAATAACTATCAGACGTCGCCGTCGTCGTGTATATAACTCTGGAAGTTTTAGTAATTTTCTATTCTACAGATGAACACTTGAGGATGAGCGATCATTGAAACCTAGTACTCCGAGTTGTTCCCCATACCCCTGCAATAGTATCGCTTAAAGGGAAGTAAATTTTCCTTTCTACAGGAATTGACTCGAGAATATCAATTTAATCGACTACCTGTTATATGACGAACACAACTTTTCGCTGTATAAGTATATACCTACAAAAAAGGGAGAGAATATTATGAAGTTTCCAGAGAGCGGGTAGAATGTCTTCCGTAATTTGCCATTTCCAGCCGTTCTATTCGTAGCGCTTATTTTAACGGTACCTACCGCCCATTCAACATTCTTCCATTTCTAGATCTCCGACCATTGTTCGCCATTGTTGTATTGTATCCCGTTCTCCTATTACCAGCGAACGTTTAATAATTCTCGGTAGATTTAAAAAGCGTCCCCGTGCGGAGATCTCTCGAGAAGGTCTTTTTCTTATATTCAGCGCACCTCTTTCCAGAAGTAGGCTTCTTCTATTGTTGCGACGAAGGACCGGCCGCAGATTTCTCAAATGGGCGCGCAAAAGAGAATCGGACGCAGAAATGGTGTCGTTGTCTGCCATTGTTAAAGGATTTCCAAGGTTTTCTTCGCACTAGAATGAGAGGCCATCGATGAAATGTCTCCCACGTCTTTGTCCACAGATAACGAAACGTCTTGTTTTATTTTAAACGCGAAGTTAATCAACGTTTCGATTTAAGAAGAAAAGAAGCGTTTTCTTCTCGGAAAAATCTAGTTCCCAAAGTTATTGTTCGAAAGAATTCGCCTTAGATTATCAAAAAATTCTAAAACACTTTTTTACGAAGCCGAGTTGCAGTATAAGGAATAGTAAATAGTCCTCAAATTAGTTCAAGATCTATAAATGCTATACTCAATAATTAGAATGTTGTGACGCGTGCCCTCTCCCTAGACATTTCTTGAAAACTAACGTTCGCAAAGTGCAAGAAAACAGCTCTACTTATTATTCTCTTGATGAAGCTCGCTTTATACTTGTGTGAAAAATGAAAATAAATCGCTTTTCAAGTATCTTATTTTTATTTGTAAAGTCTTCTTCTTTTGTCAAATGCTAAGAAGGAATTTTATATTAGCGACCTTAGCAATACAGATGAAGGTAGTTGCGCATCCTACTCATAGATTCGCCAAAGGCGAACAATTTTTGAGAACTGTCAAAATATTTAGATGATCTAAATAACCAATCACTACGTAGGTGTTAATTAATTATGTTGATTAATAATAATAATTCATGCCTTCACATCCCCCAACAGCTTTCGCCAATTACGGGGGACAACAGCCGGCCATGAGTTATTATTACACCTGCACCCGTAGAGCGTCTTAACATGTTCACCCTCAGCATTTGCCAAATTTGGTGTAAGGAAAACTACGGAAAAGCTTACTCTGAGAATTGCGGGCCCCGGGTTCGGGCCCCGTATCCCGAGACTGATAACCCGGCGCGCTGGGCACTGCGCTACCAGTCTCCATTGATTGCGGATTTAGTGATTTAAAAGTGAATTTACGGCGGTGTCGAACACAGCGTTCATCGACAATGTATCGGGGCAAGGTATTGTGTCCAGAGTCCAGTGACGGAATAAAAAAGAGTAAGTAAAAGTGAACAATTTTATTTACAAATTTTAAATTAAAAGTAATTATTACAACTAATTAGTTGAAGAAAAAACATTGAAAAATACATTTTGCGCTATAGAAATAGAACCCAAGATTTATATATTCAGGATTTTTCGGAATATTTACATACCATCAATCTCAATACTATTTACACCGTCCTCCATATAAATTGTATCCATATCTCGAGAAGCATGAACGATCTAACCATTATAGTTCGCCTAGCGATATCTATCGGCAAATTTATCAGAGCCATCTAGCCGTAAGCGATCGAACCGAAATCGTAATATCTGTGCAGCACCAGCTACTCAAGGTCTTTCGTATCTCGGATCGGCTCATCTATCAACGTCTGTATCGAAATATTACGAATGCAACACCATAACGTCCGTAAGGGCGTACTTTCCAAAAATGGATATTACTCAAATCCGTATACGAAAGAAGTGGGCGGAGAAATAGTGGAGAGGAGTTCGGTTCGGGGTTGAGTGCCGATACAGACGGACAAAAAGGAATCCATCGAAAAGAAAGGAACGGCAGAAAATAGGGTACAATTGCCGCGATGGTGGAAAATGATAAGTGGTAAAACTTTGAGGCGAATTGTGTATACTGCAGTACAATGATACAAAAGAGCGGAATGCATTTGACAGGTCGCGATTTGTCGTAGTTTTTAAAATCGCTTATTTGGCTTGAGAAAAAAAATGCGCTTGATATATTTTTCTCTTTGACAAGCGGAAATAGACACGTTGTCATCATTCTTATTTGCCGACGGCAACATTACCGAACTTATCACC
This sequence comes from Dynastes maya, assembly GCA_029619315.2. NCBI lineage: Eukaryota > Metazoa > Arthropoda > Insecta > Coleoptera > Scarabaeidae > Dynastes > Dynastes maya. The sequence continues at coordinate 14,963,529 of JAROYE020000008.1, forward strand.
ACATTGCCATCCAACATTATTATTTATATTAAATTTAACGGTTGGGTGGTCCAGAGGGTCTGCGTCTGATTGGGTAGGGATAGGCGCTGTGAAGGTGAACGCACTTCTAGTTCAAGGATTCTGGACAAATACTTAAATGGAAATCTTATTAACTTATGAATAGTGGTATTACGAAGGGAGATTATTATATGAAAATTTAGGAATAAATAAGATGTCTGCACGTTGGATTCAGAAATGTTTATCCAAGAGTAAGTTTACTCCTGGAAAAAAATGTGTCAGCAACAAATTGATGAGGAAAACTTGGCAGCATTGGCTGACGACAAAAATCTCTTTCCAAAAATTGTAACGAGTGATGAGACGTGGGTGAATCACTGGGAGCCACCGACAAAATAAGAATCCATGCATTGGGCTCATAAGGGATCTCCACTACCAAACAAAGCAAGAACGCAGTCTTCATTAGGAAAACTGATCGCTACGGTGTTCTGGGATGAAGAAGGAATATTGTTAATTGAACATCTGGAGAAAGGCACTACAATAACAGGGAAAGTCTATAAGGAAAAAAATTTAAAACCGCCATTCAACAAAACTGCGGTTTTAGAGAGATGAGGCGTCCACCTTACAATCCAGACTTAACACCGAGCGACCATTATCTCTTCCTTAACTTAAAAAAGAAACTTGAAAGAACGGCGTTTTTCTTCAGATGAATGCTTGAAAGCGATGGTGACGACCTACCGAAAGATTTCTTTTAGAGGGTAGAGATTTATTAGAAAAATGTTGGAATAAGTGTGTGACCGTAGAACCTATGCTGAAAAAAACAATTTTTTGTTTATTTTCTAGTGTGTCAACGGTCCAACGAGGCGATTTTTAAAGCTTGTCATAACCTCAGGAGTCTTTACTGTGTAAATTATGTGTATAAAGAGTTCCATGGTTTTGTTACTATCACAACCTCGCCGTAAAGGGTGAAGTACAGTTAATTGTACCTCAACTGCGAATGGAAACTCGGGAGTGTATCAAACGCACTAAGAAAATTTGATCCTAGCAGGACTCGAATACACAGACCTAACTCTGCACAATGAGGAGCAGGCCCTCTTACCACTGATCCGCCGAGTCGCTAAAAAAGATACACAGTCATATCTAATCTATGGTTTTTTTTAAGTGTTTATGGTTAAGTAGGTAATATAAAAGTTGTAAATAAAATAAAAGACTTTCCTTTGAAACTATACTAAATATATACATATAGTACACGCAACATAAACAATATTTGATAGATAGGCAACAACTTTCTTCAGGAGTTTAATGAATACGCATTACAAAGTGGATAAAAAGTTGGCTTGAAATTGATTCTGGAAACTGTTGAACTACTCACGTCTAAAGAATAGGGCTACCAACACAATTTTCGTCTCCCTCCAAGGTAAGCAACCTCCACGATATTCCAATACGCGGATTTTTTTTTATTGATCTTCCCACATTCATGTTTCGCATTATTCCCTTCATAATAGGAATATTAAAAGCGCCACCTAACTCAATAACACTCGTAATATTCATTCGGAATCATCTTATAAATCCTACCTATGGATACGTATGGCTACATCGAAGAACTAATGCAATTTCCATCAGAACCAACGCGCATTAGTTTTATCGTCGAATGCGAAGTTAATTAGATTTAATGTTGCGGTAGTGTGCTTTGAAGTCTAAATTACCAATCGATCGGAATCGTATGGTTCCCATTACTGGCCGCTTTAAGCTCGGTTCCGAAGTCTTACAACAATAACTTTTGCGAGTTTCCCGTTTGTTTTATGAATACATTAACATAATTCACGGTAAGATGACGGAGATAGAAGAGGCACGTAAGTACTTTCCTGTATGCAAAGGAAACCTTTACAGGCGCCGCACTACGGACTAAATTAAGTTCCGAAACGAGTTGTCGAATTACGGAATATCGAACGAATATTGCCTCTTCATCGTAGGTATATGGAGTAGAAGCAGATTAAATATTCTTGCAGGTTATGTTCTAGTTCAAAAGACGCAATTCGAATTTAAATGCGAAATAAACACTTTCAAAGTGTCGGTTACCTTCAAAAGGATACTTTCTGCGGCGTCATTGACGTTTATGGTTCCGTATAAAGTTAAATACGCCGCAATTTCCAGGCATTACGCAAGGTAAAATTGTATGGATCTATCAATTTATTTTGCAACAAAAAATTTAATCAATTTAGCCATGATCATGTCTATCACTTTGAAACGATTTTGAAAGCATTAGACGTTATATTTTTGAATTCAACAAGGAGTAAAGGTGAAATAAAAAAAAAGAAATAACGTGAATTAGTAATGTTGCAAAGTATGAGATAATATAGAATGATAAATAATTAGGATAACAACATAGATAACAAGCATTTATCAAGAGGAGAATGACCAGCCGTCATAACATTACCAAATTTACTTCTTTAACATGAAGGAACGAGGGTGGGTCAATATGTCCGTAACTTTTTCAATTTCCCGCGTTGCAAATTGAAAAGTAACACTGCTCCCGTCAACCACCATCTGTCAGTACACTACTGACGAAGTTTGAGAAAGCTGCGTGGTTTAGTTAAAGTTTGACAGCCATTGAAAGCAGACAACGTCGTGCAGTTTGGTGAAAATTGAAACAAGTGAATTTCGTGTGGTCATAAAGCATTACTTTTTGCAGATGAAAATCATCACACAAACCGAGTGTAAGCTTGATAAATACTATGAGGACACTGCACCATCAGAATCAATGGTAAAGAAGTGGTTTACTGACTTTCATTGCGGCTGAACAAGCACTAATGACGCCGAACGTTCTGGACGCCCAGTTGACTACACGCGAAACAATCGAAAAAATCTACGATATGGTGTTTGCCGATCGGAGATTGAAAGTACGCGAGATTATAGAAGCGACAGGCATACCACATGGCTCAGTGGTTTCGATTTTGAATTATCACTTGCGTATGAGAAGGCTATCCGCAAGATAGGTACCGCGTTTGCTCACAAATGATCACAAACGCGATCGTGTGACAACTTCGAAGGAGTGTTTGACGTTGTTTAACCATAATCCGGACGAATTTTTGCGCCGTCTCATAACCATTGATGAAACACGGATACATCACAACACACCATAGACCAAACAGCAGTCGAAACAATAGATTTCTCCGAGCGAATCGGCGCCGAAGAAGGCCAAAGTGGTTCTGTCGGCCAACAAGGTCATGGCGACAGTTTTTTGGGATGCACGCGACATAATCCACATCGATTGCCTTCAAATGGGAGAAACAATCAACGGAGAACATTATGACAATTTATTGGACAGGTACAATGATGATTTGAAGAAAAAACGACCGCATTTGGCCATAATATAGTAGCATTTGCAAAAATATATTTTATATATTCTATCGTGACTTAAGTGTGAGTATATAGTTAATAGAGGGAAATAAAACTCAGGCCCTCTTTTCTCACAAAATTCTATTTAATCTATGGCGACCGGTTTAGTGTTCAAAGACACATCATCAGGCCAGCTAGAGAATTCAATGAAAAAACAACAAATATGTAACCGTGACTCAAAAAATTTTTGTGAAATTGCTTATGTTAATGTTGCTTATGTTTATGTTAATGTTGCTTATGTTAATGTTAATATTAACATAAGCAATTTCGCAAAAATTTTTTGAGTCACGGTTACATATTTGTTGTTTTTTCATTGAATTCTCTAGCTGGCCTGATGGTGTGTCTTTGAACACGAAACCGGTCGCCCTAGATTAAATAGAATCTTGTGAGAAGAAGACCTGAGTTTTATTTCCCTCTATCAATATATTTTATGTAGGATACGTCCAATTAATTTATGCTATTTGTAGAAAAATACACAACTCAAAAACTGCATTTTGCAATGGTACCTCCTCGTATGTACTTCGCGAAAACGGACTTTCAAGCAATCATATAATGATAGCAAGGACTGTGGGGTAGTTTCGTAAACACTAAAGTATCGAGTCACACATCAGTGTTGCTGTTGGGTTGCTTATCTCACTAGATTGTGGCGATTTGTTTTGAGGTAGACTTCTTGAAATGATTGCTTCAAGGGAGAGAACCAGAGACAGCTACCAAATTAGTTCTGAGGGTGTTTGGCGCTTATCGTCTTTTAACCAAATTGTCTTTGGTTTTTGGTGATGGAAAGATGGATGTGAGCTTTTTTTAGTCGTTAGCGCAATTGATCTACCAATGGAAATAATAAATTTGCAAGCATTGTTACTACCGGCCATTCTCTAGAGATTTGACTTGTCCTCCATGCTATTGTTATTATTTTATGAGATAATTTTATTCCTGTTCCTCCCATGTCTTTAAACAATTCCGCTTTAATCCCATTTTGGAAATCATATGAAAGTTTACTAACTATTTTGTTCATTTAAGCGTTAGATTTACACAATTCAACCAAATGTATGATTGCATCAACATTCAGCAGTTTTAAAGTCCTTAAGTTAAGACAATGTTTTACTTGAATACTCAAAATATTTCTTATTCATTGAGTGAGTTTTCGTTATGTTAATCTTGGGTATGTAAAATTTAAATGTACAGCGAAACAAACATAAAAGCCACCAAAGTTGAAGAGGTCGGTTGATATAATTGTAATACAGATCGAAATTCATCTAATTTCTATGGTAAGTAGAGGTATTTCCTTTTTTGTCCGTAGCTAGTTAATTAGTAGACAATTGATATAATTAATAAACTTAGGAAATCGGGAGAGGTTTGCATCTACCGTAAACTTGTTTAACTACAAAACTTTCAACAGCTCTCAATAGAAAATATCTTTGCTTCGACAAAGATTTAGTTCCTATCGCCTCGGGGTTCAGAACATCGCTGAAACTTCAACATAATTTTCGATTCGGTTCACTTTAACACCGGGACGCTCCAGCTTAAAGGCTAAGAAAAGGCTTGTACGGTCGCAACGTTTCACCATCCGACCAATCCTCGACCTCGAAACTATAAAGAGATCACACTAACCAATTATCCTCTTAGTATAATTGCGTCCGGAATAACTGGTCGCGCCTGAATTAGGGGCTATATTTATGTAAGTGGTTGTTCGTGAAGAGAAAGGACCCGCCACCGAGAGTAAGTTGTTGCGGTGAATGGAATCCGCCCTTCGCTCGTTCGCTTTCACCCGCCTCCCTCTTTCATCCCGATCCGGTTCCCTTCACTGCCGCTTTTAAACTCTCGATCTATGAACCACGAAAACGTGCCGGACGATAAATTCCTCCGGACTCCGGGATATCCCGAGCGGCACCCCGAGAAATGTAGTTTTGATACGCGGCCTTTAACGCTGCTACTGTTTGTAATGTGAAAATTCTTATGCCCTCTTCGGATAGTTTCATAAATGTTTCCGCTATTGTCACGTCGAAAGACGCAATGAAGACGAATTCCTCCAACTACGCATGGACTACTAATGATAGTTAATTAGTTGCATTGTTTTTATAAACTGGCGGATCCATCTATCTTGCTATTTGCGTATGGCCAATAAAAAGATGCCCCTGTTTTATACAAAAAATCTTAAAGAGCACTTACTAGTTGTAATTAAAAGAATATTGAAGCTCGTACAACTTGAAATTAATATGAAATGAGATATTTTGAATAAAAGAACCAAGAAAACAAATGCTAAATATTAAGCGCTGTTTGTCTGTCGGCTTATATCATTACAGAACAATAAGCAAAATATCATCTAGTGCCATCTTGTGCTAAGAAATACACGCATGCCCTTTAGAAAACAGGGACGAAAACTGAGTACAATTCCCAAACCAACGCTCGCACCAACTCTTGGACTGCCGAACATCCGTCTTTGATGGAGACCGGCCAGGTTGCCCCATTGAGGTGACTACGGACGGTATAACCAATAAAGCCCATGTTAGCAGACCGCCAGGTGAAGATAAGAGAGATTGCTAACATCGACAGAGTGGGTTTTTGCTGGCGAATGTGCACCAAAGGAGGCCGGAAAAGTTGTGGCGACGGTTTTTTTGGGATTCGCAAGGCATAAACTTAAGTGATTATTTGAAGGGAAGGACATGCACGGGACAGTACTAAACTTTAGTTCAGTCTTGCTGCTGATGATGATAGCTTGGCTATCGAAACGTGCGTCCAGTACGAATTAAGTGTTGTGGTAAGGATTTTAGTGAACTGTTTCAGTATATGACAAGCTCTTAAATTTCAGTCACACTGTATAGTTTGGCTTAACTTAATTAGTTAAATCTTTCGTCTATGTTTCCCCTTTAAAATGTATCGGTTTAACCTTCTTTCGCAGCTCTCGTTAGGTTTTTGACATTTTAGTTTATTGGGATACTCATATATACTCCTGTCGTTGGAGATTTTATATACTTACGGCATTTCCTTTTAGTTATTTACCCTATTGTTATTCTTTCTGCTACTTTGGGTATCGCATACTTCATTGGATCTGCTCTTCGTATTAATGTTAACTTTCTTACAGCTAAAACTTATAGTTAAAATTAGTCTTTTACTCTTCCTGAGGGTGTATACTTCCCTTTTTCCTTGTCTTAGTAACACTTTGTGTCTTTCCTCGATTATTATTTACTGCTTCAATTGGAAGTGTTTACATCCAGTAAGGGTTATGTGACGATCAGCTGGTTTGGTTATATTTTACGAGATTGTCAAGTTTAGGTACGTTCCGTAAGTTCGTTCACATTGCGAGCATGTAGCTTCCTGTTATTTTGATCATTTTACGGCTACCGGCTCATTTGTTATGTTGGGTTTTTCTTTATCTGATCATTTATATTCATTCAACCTTATTTACGTATTGCTAACTCTTCAGTTTGGCATCTTCCGTTATCATAACTTAAGTGTTTGATCCACGTAGTTCTATGACGTATTTCCGAATGGGGGAGAATTATATTTTCCACTGTATTTCCGACCTTTTGTCGTGGAATATCATCACTTGTGGCCCGATTGTTGAGACGCTAGTATCACGGTAGTGCTTTCTATTTTGTAATATTTGGAATTCATCACGTTGGGTGGATATTTTGGAAACCTACTTGTAACTTCCGTTGCCGTTATTTGGTTCTGATCATTGGAATGAAAATACTTGAGAGGACGGCTACGGGTTGCTGCTAAGTAGGATTTGATTACAAAGTCTCTAACATCCATCTTAAATTTGCCACGTGGGGTCAAGATCTTTATTCGTTCTCCCAGTTTTAGCGGTAAGCTTTTAATTTGTTTATATTTCACATTGTAATTTTGGGGTTTCGTTTATTTCTTTCTAAGGGTTCTATTCTCGGGTACACTGTTTTGGTACCTCGTTTTGGAGATTCATGTTTTTGAATATACCTGATTTGGCCTAACATCGTTGGATTATGACTTTTTTGGAACTACCTATTTTGAGTTTACGTGTGGCCTTACCTTTTTGGCTGTATGTTCCTGGAATTAATAATTCCTTCGAGCTGTAGAGAATTTTGGAGCAGGCACCGCTACCTTTGTTCAATCAGCACCTTTCGTGGACCAGCTAAGTGTTACCTGCTAAGCCTTTCCTTTTTCTTATTATCCGCCTTAGTGAACCATAACTTATGAAATTATTTAATTCAAGTTTGTTAATATCATTCTCACATTTCATAATTTAGTAACGTATTCATTTCAAGTTCCCTTTAACGTATTCAGTTTTCAATTCTAAACAGATCATTTGAGTTGAAGCTTTTATTTGTCATACATATTAACTTTGAATTCTAAGTAAAACAAAGGTGTATTGATCTTTTGTCATTTAAGAAATTCCCCTTGTTACTTAATTTTGTGTGAATCTAACTTAGGGTAATAATTTTATAGCTATTCGTGCTCATTAATTTCAATCTGGTATTTTGAACCAGTTTTGCTTGTAACTATACAACGTTTATTTTTAATTTACTTTTATAATTATTACATTGTCACGATCACTGTAAATCGATGCGTTAGCCATTGCATTCGGTAACACCTTACCACTTTAATATGTTAAATATTACCATTAACTTTATTTGGCTAATACACGTTTTGGATACATATCTATATATACAATTTTTCCAATTCTTTTTTATCATTAAATTAATTTTCTCAAACGTTAATTTGCGACTTTTTTTTATTCACATTATCCCGCAACGCCTTCTCTTCCCCTAACAATTTTATTTTTATTACCATCTTCGTGGGTGCCTGTTTACTTCGATCACCTGAGAGGGTTAATTCAAGCGGGTGACGCCTTGTAAATTAACTGTTATTTTTATTGGTGAGTAGTACCGAACCACTCCCTCGCTGACGAGCAGGCTGGCACTCTGGATAAAGGTGTCGCTCTTTGGAAGTTTCGGGGAATGGTTGCTTGCGCGGAATTTGGTTATGTTGGTGCCTGTTGTTTTTTTTTTCCCTCAAGGCGTTAAAACGTAAGAACTAATTTATAAGACCGATTCGACACTAAATTAAAAAGAAAAAGGTCCCACCTAGTATCTCTACCGTCATGATAACGCCCCGGCCTACTCACCGGCAATTGCGACAGCAAATCTAATGCATTTACGGTACGAATTGGTGCCTCGTCCATCATATTCACCAGATTTGGCCCCTTGAGATTTCTTTTTCCAAACATGAAAAAATGGCTTGGCGGAAAGCGGTTCACGTCAAATGAAGAGGTCGCTGCTGAAACATTTGCAGAATACGACAAATCCCATTATTTGGATGGCTTAAAAAAGTTGAAACACCGCTGGACTATATGTGTAGGGCTGCAAAGGGATTATGTCGAGAAATAAATGTACTAAATGCAAAGCGATTGCGTTGTCTTCCTTAGCACAGGTATTTATATCATCCTTGTAATTTGCCAACAATTCGGCGAAAAATCGACCCAATCAAGTAAATTGGAAGTGGAGGAACTCGCCCCCTAAAAGATAAAAAAATGAAAGAAATCTTCAGAACCGCCTTCAATTAAATGCGCCACCTTCTGTGCGGTAATCTCGCCAAATTATCAAATTGGAGGGTACGAAGATTAACGCAAATCATTAACCACTATTGCCCTACTTCGCGGAGAAGATTCCGAATCCTCCCCTTGCTGTCCACCCTTAATACAGTCGGACGCGCAAAAACTCCGTCAACGCTAATTAATTCGAATCGACAAAAAGCGAATTATACTCTCCCGGCCATTAAAATAAATTAGGCCTTTTTCTTGCGGCAAAAGCCCGAAGTAGTAGTGTAGATGGAAGTGCTTACGCTTATTTTTTTTCGCTTTTCCTTCTTTACCTTCCTTTTCTCTCTCTCTCTCTATCTCACTTTTCTATATAGCTAGTCGTGAGGGATGCCATTCAAAGCGACTGTTTCCTTGTATTTCGATATACTCGAAGAGGTCGGAGAGGGAGATGTTTTACAGCGCCTTTGCCGACTGATTTTCAGCTGAACGAAGCACTGCTCCCAATAACGGAAATTACGCCATCGAGCTTTCTTTTATCGTCACTAAAATAGGGGCATTTATATTCAATATCGGTATGGTTACTCTTAACGTTACGATGACAAATAGACATCTTTGTAGTAATAATATGCTCGGCTTTCTCCTATATGTAAACAATTTCAATAATGCCATAATCGATTTCATTTTTACTGAATGGGAGATAATACGAGGGTAGTTTGACATTAATCTAGCCTTCGATAGATTGCGTTAAGTGAGAACGAAGTGCTCTCGGTTTTGACATCTGCCATCCATCACATGACGTCTGTCAAAATTTCAAGCAAAAAACACAATTAGTTTGGTTTTAACAGTCGTCGAAAGCAAGCAACTTTGGGTTTTTTGAAAATGGAAAAACTCGAATATCGTTCAGTGATTAGGTACCTTCATTTGAAAGGGAAAAACAATTCAGAAATCAAAGCCGAACTGGATGCTGTTTATGGCGAGTCTGCACTGTCGTTAGCAACAGTGAAATTTTGGAAAGCTGAATTTGTTCGTGGTCGTAAGAGTGTCCAGGTGCCCCAAAAACCGTCATTACACCAGAAACCATCAACAAAGTTCATGATATGATCATGGCAGACCGTCGAACCAAAGTGCGTGAGATAGCAGAGGCTCTAAACATGTCAACTGAGCGTGTACATAACATCATACACGAACATTTGAATATGAAAAAGCTATCCGCGCGATGGGTGCCGCGTTTGCTCACTGTCGATCAAAAACGCACACGTGTGACGGATTCGAATAAGCTTTTAGGAATGACAAAACGCTATTCGAAAGATTTTTTTCGCAGATGCGTGACTGTTGATGAAACGTGGGTCCATTACAACACGCCGGAGACGAAGCAACAGTGGAGAAAAAGCGGTGAAGTCCCATCGAAGAAGGCCAAGACCACCCTATCGGCCGGAAAGGTGATGGCGACTGTTTTTTGGGATGCGAAAGGCATTATTCACATTGATTACTCAGAAAAGGGTAAAACAATAACAGGCGTGTATTACGCAGACTTATTGGACCGTTTCGACGCCGATTTGACGAAAAAACGCCCTGGTTTGGCTCGCAAGAAAGTTCTCTTCCATCAGGACAACGCACCCGCTCACAGGGCGGCCATTGCACAGGCAAAATTGCACCATTTGGGCTACGAATTGATCGAATTCGCCAAGCCTGACTTTTTCCTGTTCCCAAACCTAAAAAAATGGCTCGGAGGACGCCGTTTTGCAACGAATGATGAGGTCATGACCGAAACTTCACACTATTTTGTGGAGCTCGAGCAAAATTACTTTTCGGAAGAGATAAAAAAGTTAGAAAACCGTCTTATCAAGTGTATTGAGGTAAAATGTTTTTTTTTTAAAAACGAGTTCTTGAGTTTATGAAAAACAAAGTAGAACCAAAATATCTATAGAAACTATCTACGAAGAAGGGCAAGGCTTTATAACATTAATCACAGCGGCGTACTTACGCAATATCCACATCTTTGGAATGCACCAATACATGCTTGGAATCAAATAAATTACACCAGGAATTCTTGTTTTTTTGTGCTTATTACTTTGACAAAAACAATAAATCACCTTGTAATGCATATGTTATCGATTCAAGAATTGCAGATTAACAGACCACTATATTTAAATAAATAATGAACATTGAAGAACTACATGATGCTACTAGACGACACGCTTCTTGATGTGTTGATCCGCTCCGGTTCATAGTCATTTATCAAAGATGAGTTCGTTTTGGACTTTCTCTAACATTACTAATTATACCGATTGGGAAAATGTGATATTAGCCATATTGCTATATCAGCGTACATATAGATATACGCTGGCTATATATATATATATATATATATATATATATATATATATATATATATATATATATATATGTATATATATATATATATATATATGTACGCTGATATAGCGATATGGCTAATATCACATTTTCCCAGTCAGTATAATTCCTATTGTGCGAAATGCGGCACTTATGGACTGCGATTGGAGTGACAAGGCGCGATCATATAAGAAGCGTAGCAATTCGTGAGAAATTGAATATTAAACCGGCTTTAGAAAGACTTGAAGCGAAACAGTTAATGTGGCTCGGCCATATGGTGAGAATGAAGGAGTCCTGTAAAGTGAAGAGCATATGGAGGATGGGAATAGGTGGAAAACGTAACAGAGGGAGACCGGCAAGGACTTGTACTGGTGAAATAGGGGAAGCACTGGCAGGAAGAAACATTGAATGGAAGCAAGCAGGTGGAAAGGTTGGCTCATGACCGAAAGATGTGAAGGCGGCTGTTGGCGCCGCGCACCTCGACACCGTAAAAGTACAACAGGAAAGATTAACTAATATAGAATTCCTATTGTTTGATGAACTTCTAGAATAAAATTATTCACGACTAGATTTAATTCATGGGATGCACAATTGATTAATTGTAAGTGACTTTTGCACACACATATATATGTATATATATATATGCATATTTTTAATATGATCTCGACCACCATTTTCTTTTCCTGTCATACTACCGCGGCTGTCGTACCCTTGTCCAATTAACTTGCTCATATCCAAACCGTATTCAGTATGCAGAAGGCCAAATCATCAACATCGTTAAATAAACAATCTAAAAGGCCTATTTCATCAAAATTGTTGTTCGTTGTTATTAATTTCTTCTCTATTTCATTAAATTCTCCCAGATTTTATGACATATGTGCAATTACGTAACCAAGGATTCACTAATTAAGGTCGTTGTAATTTTACATTACAATTTCAGTACAAAGGCATCGCATTAAGATGAATGCTTCTGCTATTATTACGTATGGCCTTCGAAAATTCGATTAACTATCTTGTTAAAAACATTGTTCCTTTTGTAAAATAATTTACAAAGAGATCTAGCATCATGTAATCAACTAAAGGTTAAATTGTTAATTAAACGACCTTAAGAGCAATTAGTTAGAGTAGAGTCTTAACCATCTCCTATTTAAATTACTGTGTATAATTGTTTAAGGATGATATATATTTATTATTGTAATGAAAAATGTATGCTTCTAAGTTTAGCTATTGCCTAATCTCGTGCAATCACGGTTAAACGCTTTTAGCTACAAAGCACCTTGTATCTGCTGAATGGAATTACACAAAATGTTAATTAGGCACCTATTATTCAGTAATTTTCTTTCTGAGTGTTGCCTAAAGGTAATTTTTTAATACAGTTGCCCTCCTTCTAAAGCTGTTGACATTACTTCTAATAATATTACCAAAATAATAGGGAAATCCATTTAGTTTCTGACAGTAGTGGAATTGTTGGCACAGTGGCTTTTCGTTTTGGACTTTCTCTGAAACATTTCATTGTTGATTTTATAATTCCTATTTTTTGACGAACTTCTGGAACAGTCATTCAAAAGTAGATTTAATCTAGAGGTGCACAACATTCGACTTGCTACATTACTAATTCAAATATATTTTAACTATCTTACTAATTCAGATAAAACGAAATCACTATGATGGAATAATTCTTTGACTTGCATCCATGTCGTCTTATATACGAGGGTGGGTCAATATGTATATCCGTAACTTTTTGAATGAAAGATTTTTCGCCAAAAAACTTTTTACTTCTCAACATAGTCTTTTTTTAGTTCAATACATTTCGTCCAACACTTCTCCAATTCTTTGATCCCTTCCAAATAATAAGATTTATCAAGGCTTTCAAAATAGGCGTTTGTTTTAAGCGATAATTTCATCGTTGAAGCCAAATCTCTTTCCGCCGAGCCATTTCTTCAGATTTGAAAACAGGAAATAGTCAATGGGGGCTAAATCCGGAGAATATGGCGGGTGGGGGAGCAATTGATACCCCAACTCATGAAATTTTGCCATGGCGACTACGCACGTATGCACCCTGATGGAAGAGCACTTTCTTCTTGTAAGATGGGGGATAACTTACCAGGAACATGTATTACATATGTAAAAAAACTGCGTTTCGCAACGTACCTCCTCATATATCACGTATAGATGACTAGCCTCAAAACAGATTCTAACTGGCAGTAAGTACATAAATGTACCGATTTGATTTTTACATCTTCGTAAATAAATTTAGAGGTTTCATATGGAAAGAATGCCTAGTAACAATAACCAAAAATTAATGCTAATATAGCTCATGGTATTGGTGAAATCATTCCCGGCAAAAAACTAAGTGAATAATACCTGCCGTCATCAGCGTGGTTCCGTACACTGTCCTCTCCTCGCCATTGTTTTTCACCTCTCGGGTTTATGTCGTTATTCCCCACAAACAACACCAAGATACATCTCCCCACGCCACCTAGCATCAAGAAACATAGTCATGCCGTCCAGAGAATAGCGACAACAACTCGGAAAGCAGACTTTATTCACTGGACGGCGTGACTATGTTCCTTGACGTTAGGTGGCGTGGGGAAATATATCTTGGTGATGTTTGTGGAGAATAACGACATAAACCCGAGAGGTGAAAAACAATGGCGAGGAAAGGACAGTGTACGGAACCACGCTGATGACGCCGGGTAGGCAGAAACATATCCGTGGGTCACATTTTCCCCTTCCTCGATGTTTTTTGCCGGGAATGATTCCACCAATACCATGAGCTATATTGGCATTAATTTTTGGTTATTGTCACTAAGCATTCTTTTCATGTGCATTTTTAATACATCATGGTAAGCCTGAGGAATCGTTTATACGTGTAGACACGCAGCGCTTAGGAGCTACACCATCTTGCGTTAAGCAGCCCAGGAGCTGCTCGATAGGAGGTGGAGATCTGCATTCCGAGTTGTTGTCCCTATACTCTGGACGGCATGACTATGTTTCTCGATGCTAGGTGGCGTGGGGAGATATATCTTGGTACTGTTTGTGGAGAATAACGATATAAACCCAAAGAGAGGACAGTGTACGGAACCACGCTGATGACGCCGGGTAGGCAGAAACATGTCCGTGGGTTACGCTTTCCCCTTCCTCGCTTTGTTGTTTGCCGGGAATGATTCCACCAATACCACGAGCCAGATTAGCATTAATTTTTGGTTAAATTTAGAAGTTAATAGAAGAAAATACCAAATTTACATTTCAATTATTAATATTACAGGAAGGTGTGTGGACCGATGTAAACCACATATCTGGCAAAGGAAACGATTATTTATCCCATAGCAGATTACTAAGACACTATTTGCAATAAAGGTAAACATAAAAATAAGCTTGATAGAGGTCGCTGGATCCTTGGACGCAAACACCGGATTTAGAGGTGAAAACAGGGCGAATTAATCAAACCGATAAACGTATTTGCAATATTAATTTTCGAATACATAAATGTCATGCAAATCGAATGCATGGAGAGGTTGATTGGCAATTGTTTGCTTTGCTGGAAGGATGTAGTGGATCTAGCAAGCGTCTAATTAAGTAAACACTGGGCAGTAGCGTCAAAGTTACCTCAACGTAGGAATATTAATAGGAACGTAACGAACAGATGATATAAAGTGTTGAACGGTACAGAATGTTGAAGAAGCAAGAAGATTGAAGGTACATTCCAAATGTATCACAAATTAATTTATAATTGAAATTTGTTAATGCAAAGACATTTATGGAAAGTTCAGCTGTCTTGTTCACAATTAATTTTACAATCTATCACGCTGCTTTGTCAAAGATTCCGCCTTTTTAATAAAAATCTAAACGATTCCGGTCATACATGATGCATTTCGTAGTATTGTATTATCATATGAATATTTAAAAGGCCATTAAAGAAACATAATGTTTCAGAAATAACGTAATGGGTTACTGTTTTACTTACATTACCAAAAGACAATAAATTATATAGAAAACAAGAAATATATTTATTAACCATAAAAAGTGATTCATTCTCAAGATTCTAATACTTTTAAAGGGGATTTTACATGAGTTTAACTCTACACTAAGAAGCAAAGTTCTCAGAATAATTTCTTGTGGCGCAGAACATAAAACAAAACATCCAAATCTCTACTTCGACTGCCAAAAAGTTCTCCCAGAGACCCAAACCATTGTTGTAGTGAAAATTGGCGTCAACATCATTTGTAATCATTACGGAATACAATGCAGGGACATTAAACCTGCTTGCTGGAATAGCGGAGTTGTCTTTCAAGCGTATAAGACTGTAAGGACAATCAAGAATGTAGACCTCCTGCTGTAAATGTAATTTTCGCCAAGTATACAGCCTGTCCCGCTAAGAGTGGGGACCGGCGATATCTTGGAAACTACAATAGCTATAGTAATGGGGAAAAAATGTTATAACTAAAGTGGCAAATGGAAATTTAATGAAAATATTTTTAAATTCCAAACATGAGCGCTAGGGGGCGCAGGATCAACAGTAAATTTTAAATTAGTCGGTAAAAGTTCCAGGATGAACTATGATTTTAAATGCTTTATTGAAAAGCTTAGTTAATTAGGCGTCACTTTGGTTAAGGACGTTTTGTGGCGAAAACCGCGTAGTGATATCGTTTTCCTTTTTCCAAATAATAACGAAAACAGGCCATCATCAGTAATAATTTCCCTATCAGTTACAAACACCTACTTAATAATATCGAAGTCCATCTTAGTTAGCCATGAAACAAAGGAACGATAACTTTTACTCTTTTACACACAAAATTATATCGGTATTAGTTTAATATGACTAGTTGTTTTTGCTCACTTTTCAAATGAAAGAAAAGAATTTAGCATACTATGGAAACAATTATTTATTTGACAGTTGTGACAAGTGTATAGAATTTCACTGCGTACTGGCTTTTACAGATTGCGGCTTTGCCGTTGAATGATAAAAGAAGTCGTTTTCTAATGCAGAGGCATATGATATCCTTGCAGTGTATTTTCAATGTTTTGAAAACGCGTGTATTGCTGAACGTGAGTATGCCGTTAAGTATCCAGAAAGAAAACATTTCAGACGAGAAGTATTCTGACGTTTGGCAACACGATTACGTGAAACAGGATATGTTCAATCTCGTGGAAATCCTACCAGAGCACGTGCGGCTAGAACTGAAGCTGATGTGATAAATGTCCTTGCATATGTTGAAGCTTATCCTCACACTGGAGAAATGTCTTCCATTCTAGGTATAAGTAAGTCATATCCATTGTGTCATCTTTACAACCTGATGCTCACGGAATGCAAATTCCCAGAAATATGGAAAATATCGAAAGTATGTCCCGTGTTTAAAAGTGGGGATGCTGCTGATGTGGGAAATTACCGTCCTATCTCGATTTTGTGCAATTTTTCGAAGGCGTTTAAGTCAATACTATGCAATCACATATATGCATCCGTGAAAACGGCACTGTCTCCGAACCAGCATGGTTTCATTCGTGGTAGATCAACGACCACAAATCTAAGCTGTTTCCCGCAATACGTTTCCGGAGCTGTTGATGGTCAGGGTCAGGTAGACGTAATATATACCGATTTTCACAAAGTCTTCGATCAAATAGATCATTGCGTTCTCTTGGCCAAACTGGCGCAAATGGGATTTTCACGGAGTCTATGCAACCTTTTTAGATCTTACCTTACAGACAGACAATACTATGTGGAGTATCATGGTGCCGCTTCTAATACCTACATCTCTACCTCGAGCGTCGTCCAAGGATCTAATCTGGGTCCCATTTTGTTCCTGATTTTTATAAATAACATCGTCGACTGTTTGCGTTGTGAATATCTTCTATTTGCTGATGATTTAAAGATCTTCTATAGAATAAACAGTAGAAGTGATTGTTCATTACTTCAAAACGATCTCAACAGCATAGGAACCTGGTGTCAAAAAAATTATTTATACCTTGATGTTAGCAAGTGTAAAATTACAACCTACACAAAGAAGTTGAAACCATTGCACTTTGACTATGTTTTCGAGGGGGAGGCGTTTGTAAGATGCAGTGAAGTGAAAGATCTTGGAGTTACATTTGATAGCAAACTTACATTCATCTCTCACATCAACAACATGGTTGCGTCAGCTTACCGCATGTATGGTTTTATATATAGAAATTGTCGCGACTTCAGCAATATGGGTTGCTTGATTTCATTGTATAACGCCTTTATACGATCCAAACTAGAGTATGGAGCATTAATATGGTACCCGATCTATCAAACGCACATAAGAAATATTGAGAATATTCAGAGGCGGTACTTGAAGTTTTTGGTTTTTCTATCAGACGGTACATAACCGGAGAGAGGCTATGACTATGGAATTATGCTAAATCGTTTCGTCATGGTATCTCTACAGCTACGAAGGAAGGTCATAAGCATAAAATTTCTATATGGCATCTTGAATAATCAAATTGATTGCCCTTTGCTGCTTAATCAAATAAGTTTCAACATACCCCGTCTGGAATCGCGGAATCACTCTACCTTCTCTGTTCAAGCAAGTAGAACTAATGTAATGCTAAAATAACCCATAAACATTATGTGTACAAATTATAACTCTATTTCTGTCAGTGCTGATATAAATTTTGATTCCTTAACAGATATACTCTCGCAACTGAAATAGCGGAAGAAGTGGTACCAAGAATATGTTATCTATTTAGTTATTTTTTTCCTTTTCATTGTTTTACACGATTATACGTTTATTTGTTTTTTTTTCATTTCTTTTATTTGCATACATTAAGCAATTATAAAATTTTCTGTACTTGGGTTCATCCTGTAGAAAATAAAGTATCATTATTATTATATCCTAATAGACAATGCGTCACACCCATACCATATAGTGTTGCATGAAATTCCTCTCAGATACAGATATTTTGACCGTAGACTTAATAATTGTAATTGGTTGAGAGATATCTACCATGAAGGTGCTGCCTTCCTATACTGCGTGTTGTGGACTGATTAAGCTACTTTTGCTAATGATGGGCAGGTACATTTGCATAATATGCATTACTGGTCCAGAGATAGTTCTCATTGGATGAGAGAAGTTGATTATCATCATAGGTGAAGTATAAATGTTTGGTGTGGCATTTTGAGTGATAAGGTTATCGGACCATTTATTTTTGAAGGCAACTCAAACGGTGAAATATACTTAAAATTTTTTACGTCATGAATTACCAATACTTTTAGAAAATGTTTCGTTGGAAACTCGAAAAACACGGTGGTTTCAGCTCATTATTTACAAATCGTCCGTGCCTATCTTCATAATACGTTTCCATATCAGTGGATTGGAAGAGGAACTATTTTTCCATGACCAGCTAGATCCCCAGATTTGACTGTGTTTGATTTTTATTTAAGGGGAAGGATAAAAGATCTGGTTTACCAAACACGTCCAACAACGAGGGCTGATATGATTCAACCGATTCATAATGCTATCGCCGACCAACCAAAAGTAGAAATCGAAGCGAGAGTTATTAGCACTCGTCGCAGACTAAATCTGTATATAAATAACGGCGGCAAACAGTTTAAACATTTAAAATAAATTGAAATTATTGTTTATTTTAATTTCTAATAATACTACACTATGTACTATTGGTACTGTTTTCAATTTGCATTGTTGTCATGTATTTGTTTATTTTGTGACTGCTACATTTTGCTATTATCATTCCTTTGTCTCATGGCCAACTAAAAGTTTCGATATTATTAAGCAGGTATTTGTAGCTGATGGGGAAATTATTACCGATAATGGACTGTTTTCGTTATTACCTGGAAAAAGGAAAAAGATATCACTACACGGTTTTCGCCACTACTTTAGTCTGTCAAAACTCTTCAAACACAACATAATAAAAGCATATAGTTACATTTGAATTTTTAGAGATAATTGAAAAAAAAACTCGTACAGTTGGAAGTAACGCCATCTGGTACATTTCTTAAACGTTAACGTGTGGCACAAATTACGACGTCTAAAACAACGTTGAATGCCCTTTCAAACAAGTCCACAATTCTTTAATTCGGGTAAAAACTGCAGAAGTTCTAGCAGGTTTAGTTTTACACGATTCGGCAACGCCTACTACACTTATTTTTCACAATACGACAAAACGTCTTTAACCAAGGTGTAGCGTAATTAACTAAGCTTTTTAATAAAGCATTTAAAATCGTAAGTAATCCTAAAACTTTTACCGGCTAATTTAAAATTTGCTTGTTGGCCCTAATAACGGCGCCCCCTAGCGGTCATGTTTGGAATTTAAAAATTCATTTAATTTTATTAAATCTCCTTTTGCCACTTTAGTTACGAATTTTTTTTCCCATCACTATAGCTATTATAGCTTTCAAGATATCGCCGGTCCCCACTCTTAGTGAATATGAATTTATATAATTATTTTGGTGTATTTCATAGATTAAAAAGTGCTTTCTAAAGCGATTTACATTCGGAATATAAATTTATACCAATTTTATAATTTTTGTTTCTGCAACTGGTTTCAGTAATAGCAAACGCAAATATCTATATATTTTTTACGAACACGTGTGATTTTAGTAGTACTGTGTAGGAGCAACTGGGACTGCTGGGCTCCAATTTCATGAATATAGAGATGCTATAATTTACATACTAATGCGAGATTTAAAATTTATATGAATATGTAAATTGTATGACATGTGATACGAATATATGTACAATATACATATAAAGCATAGCCAAAATAGTAAAAATTATGCTTTATATCTTTATACAGGATACTGTATATATGTAATCAAGATCTTTATACAGGATTCTGTATATAAGTAATCAAAAATTAATTACCTAATATGAAGCTCTGATGTAATTAAGGTTCCGTTCTTACCTGTAAATAAAACAGAAATATAATTAATGTTTAATAAGTAAGGAAAAGATATTAGTTGCAAAAAAAATGTAAAATACAATTATAAAATCGTTACTCAAAAGCAACAATCAATTCGGAAACATATTTAGTCATGTTCCAGTAAGAGGGTTGACCATGAATGAATACGCATTGCACGGTTTTGCAATTCTTCAATGCCGACCATGTTTATATTAGTACAATTTCTAATTAGTCAACCTTCATATTTTATAGATGAAAATATAATATGAATCGAGTATAAGAACATTAGCTTAAGAGATGTATTGTAGTCTAACCAACATACTGGAATATCACAAAAGGTGCCTATTTCTTCGCAAGTAAGGTCAATTCGGATAAATATGAGACAGATTTGAAATGTTTTCATTGTTGTACCGCAAAATTTCAAGCAGGAAGATTAAAAACATTAACAGCATATTAAGAAAATAAAAATCTGTACGCTCATAATAATAATAATAATATCAATTGATTCCATGATACACAAATTGTATAGAATACGTCACACTTATATAAGAATAAAGTACATCGAAATATGCGTGTATAAACTACACCATATTTGTCTTTAAACGTAAATAGAAAAAGTACAAACAATGTATAAAAAACACAAGCAGCACAATCAAAATATACATTAAAAAATAATTTAGTAAAGAAAATTACGCTACAGAATCTATTTTAGTAAAGAGTTCTCTAGTAGACTAAAACGATTCACAGACCAAATATTTTTTTAATTTGTTTTTAAATACCATTTTTGTGTTGTTTTTAAGTGTGATTAAATATTTTCAGACATTGATGTATGGTTTGCTTCTGCATCTTAGTAAGATGTGTTTTAGGCGGTAATAAGTAAGAATTAGCGTTTCTTCTAGCACTATGGTTATGCGCGAGTTCATATTTTTTAAACAGTTCACTATAATGTTGGACAAACAAAGCAGTCTAATATGTAAGTAGACGTCAAAGTAAGTATTTTGTTGTTTTTAAATACTTCCCTGCGTGAATTTCTAGGCGTTGGCTGAAACAATGCACTGATACAGGCTTTTTGAATAACAAAGAACCTTTCAATATTGACTGCATTCCCCCAGAATATAATTCCATACTGCACCCTCGATTGTACACACGCGTAATATACACTTACAATTAGTGCTACTGTAGCGCTTACACTTCGCGATATAACTTTGAGTCCGTAACACAGCCCACTCAGTTTTGATGACAAGTCTTCAATGTGAGGGTTCCGGGATAATTCCAAATCTAGTGTGATGTCCAAGAAAGAAGTCCATTCTACACTGGTAAGTATTTAACCCCCGCAGTTCACCGAAAAACCGCCCGAAGTTGTGTTAAATGGCAGGATTTGGGTTTTGCTTGAATTTAGTTTTAAGTTGTGACTGAATCCATTTTTTAAAAGTTGTTAAATTGGCTTCTATTATATCTGTTATCCTGTGAATCATTTTTTCTCTTACAACACAAGTATCATCTGCGTACAAAGTCGTCAAATTAATAAATAAATCAATAATAAATCTAAATATGAGAATATTTCCAGTTTCCTAGGCGGAGAAAAATGTTTCACTTAAAACAATAAATGTTGAAATTAATTTCGACAGGCGACATTTAATAAAATGTTAAAATTGGGTGGCGCCCTCTACGCGGCTATAAACAAAATTAAAAGGACAACCCTCGTATAAATCCGTTAATATGATGTTTTCCACATCACTTTCATCTTCTAAATTGAAATTTGCTTCACTTTCGCTGCTGCTTCTTTCCACCTTTTTCTTTTTTTTTCGATATTTTTATTTTCAGTTTCAAAGTTTCTTTTTCATTTATCAACTGTGAATATTGTGAGGTGATCAACACAATCGCAGAGCTGTGTATCTTCTTTGGTGTTTTGCTATCTGCTAAGTTTCTTGTTAAGTTCTTGCACTAAAATTGTTTGAAAGCTTTGCGAGGAAGAACTACGGGTATTTTGTAAAGATGTAGCGCTGTATGTTTTCACATTAACAGATGCTTCTAAACTAATGTATCAGCTGCTCTCATCTATCATTGAAGATCGAGTGAGATTTGCAGTTTCCACATTTTCTTCAAAAATGTTGGAATATCGGATTTAAATTTATCTCATCTGTTGACTGGATACTGATATTTATAGTACTGGTATATCCTCGTGTTCAGAAAAGACAAAACGATACATTTTCTGTTATCCCTTCATGCCATATTTCACACAATAAATCTGTAAATTCGGTTATCGAGATATCGCTTGTTTCAATAATGCCATCTGCATGTCTCATGTCTGCACTATTAATCGTCTCATTTTTAACCTAAAGTTCTACTACATATAAATCTGTAACGGTAAGGAATATCAATATCTTAATTATATTACAGGAATCTGTAATAACACCTAATTTGTTATATACTAAATAGGCCAGGTTAGAAGTGAGGTTGCCGCGCTCACTACACGACGTATGTATGCAGATGAATCGGCACAGGCTACCTCGGCGAATGAAATTGTTGCTTTATTGCATCAATTTCTCATCAACCCTTCACAGCGTTAGTCACAATTATATATGTATGTAAGTAGTCACTAAATTTATCAGTGAATTTCCGGATTTGAACTATAACGGAACTAAAGTATTGTGTAGAGTTCGCAAAATCCCTTTAATATGCTGGAACGAAGGCGACTGTAGAAGACATATAAATTGTGTACAGCACAAAAATGAGAAAAACGGCGTGCCACCTCATACTCAATTTAAGTTGGATTTACCTTTGATGTTTATTGTTTGTGGAGTACCGCGTCGAACTTACCATCAAGGACAGCGTTACGGAAAGAGCTACCAAGTATACGTAAAGATATCGAAAATAGGATCAAAGCAGAATTAAAAGATAAACAGCTGTGACTGTCTCGATGAGACGACAGATTGTAAAAAAAAATCTACTTTGAATATTATAGCACGAGTACTATATCCTGTTAAACCGAAATTTGCGATCTTATTAGCTAGCAAAAAACTAAAAAAGTGCACTAAAGAAGCAATTACGGGCGTAGTACTCGATACGTTACAACAATTTCGCCGTTCTCTTAAAGACAAGTGTGAGGGACTTTTACATGTTACGGCTAAAGTTCATGCTTTACATCTTGTGGCACAAACTATTCGAGAATATTACTCAAGGTTTCTCAAATCTCCTGGGCATTTCACAGGCTTTATCGCGGCATTCGCAAACCACCCCAGCCGATTCTTACGCGTTGGGAAACATGGTTGCAAGCGGCTTTTTATTATTCATTTCCAAGAAGTGAAACTGGGATTTTGCAATTCGATCCTGACGAAGCTACAGCTATTAAGAAGAGCTAGAAAGGATTTCTAGATACTTCTGTTGAAACTAAAATGTATTAGCAACAATTATAAACGATTATTAGACGTAATAGAAAAATTGCAAGATACTGGGTTGTCGTTAGTGGAATCAGTGCACATCGTGGACGAAGTTAATACATTGCTACACGATATAAACGACGCAAAAAACGGTCGCGTTATAGGAAAGTTCGACAGCGTTTAAAAAAAGTCCGATTATACGAGATTAAGACAATCTTCACCGAGACAAATGCGGAAACATACCCGATGATGTAAGTTCTTCAACAATCCTATCCACAGAAGTTACGTTTATTTATGATATTATATATACGGTATTATTAATTTCTTACACTGGGATATTGATTTTAAAATATCACTTCTGTCGGCTGTGAGTCACACATACACTGTTTATAATCCGCGGCCCATGCGACTGATACGACTCTGTTGCGAAGACCGATTGTGCCCCGCTTAATAATGAGTAGTGCAACGCAAACTGCGCTGAAAGCCAGTGGCTGACGCATAAAAGTTTACACAAAATAAACACGGACGGGACAATTCGGTATAAGCGTCAGTATAACTGCGACTCGAAAGCCGATCTGTTGTGTATGCATCTACGCTGTCGTATACTATATCGTAGTACTACGTTTGTTTTGAAAATGTTTCCTACGTCGCGAAAACGACCAAAGTTGGACACAATAAGAGAATTTATTGCAGAAATGCCTGATTTAAAGTGTGATGGCGCTAAAATTCAATGTTTAGTGTGTAAAATAGATTTAATGTGTTGGTCGAAAAGTGATTGTCTACGGCACGTAAATAGTGCAGGGCATGTTTCAAAAAAACAATTCCACACGAGATTATGACAAATTTAAATTTAATTTATGTGTTTATTGCATGTAATTTACCATTTCATTTACTAAGGAAGAAAGCATACGTCTCGTTTTGGAATGAATATTCGGACTTTAAGTTACCAAGTGAGGGAACATTACAGAGAGTTGTGCCGTCTGCTCGTAAGTATGTCGAGAAAAGAATTAAATCGGAGTTGCAAGATAAAAAACTGTGGTTATGTGGACGAAACAACAGATCGTAAAACACATTCTGTGGTTAATGTAATGGTACGCACAATGGAACCACATCGACCGTCATCCTCAATTTTACTAGCTTCCAGACGAATACAACAATGCACTGCCGAAGTAATTTCAATGTTGGTGTTAAATACATTGGAAAAGTTTGAACTTTCAACAAATCAACTGTTGATGTTTATGAGTGATGGTGCCGCAAACATGCTTGCTGTAGGTCGATCTCTTAAAAAACATTGTGCTAACTTGTTGCATATTACATGTAAAATTCATACTCTCAGTCTCGTAGCAAATAGTATCAGAAAATGTTATCCCGAGGTAGACGCTCTAATAGCACATACAAAAGCTGTGTTTGTAAAATCCCCAAAACGTACTCGGGAATTTCAAAGACTATGCCCCGGTATTCCTGAACCACCACAACCTATTCTTACTCGTTGGGGAACATGGTTAGAGGCTGCATTTTATTATCTTAAATATTTTGAGAATATAAAGAACGTGATTTTAGAATTCGACCCAAAGGAAGCTGCGGCTGTCAAGGTAAGCCGCTTGAAATTTCAGGATAGTCAAGTTAAAACAGATTTGGAAATTATTCAGAACAATTACGTGGGACTAGCGGATGCGATAGAAAAACTACAAAATTCTTCGGTGTCGTTAGTGGAATCTTTGCAAATAGTGCAACATGTTCACGCACAGCTATGCGCGATAGAAGACGCAAGAAATGTTTGTGTTTTAGAAAGGTTTAAAAGTGTTTTAGATAAAGACTCTGATTTTGGCACATTAAGACAAATTTGTGAAGGTGCGTCAACAGAACCGTTAAGTTATTTGAAAGATTATTTTACTTACGCAAATATAACGTCACTAGATGTAGAACGTTCGTTTTCGGCATACAAAAACACTTTTTCTTCACGCCGCACTCACTTTGCCGAAACAACTATGGAAACATATCTAATGTTACAAATATTAAATAGACATTATCCACTTTGTGATTTCACGGAGGACTCTTAAAACGGTAAGTGTTTGAGCACGTATCACATTTAATTTATTTTGTGCAAACTTTTATGCGTCCGCCACTAGCTTTCAGCGCAGTTGCGTTGCTCTAATAATGAATGATCGAACAGCATATTAGATTTTGCTTGAAAACAAAAGATTTAGGGCTAAATTTAAAAGTTCAAGGCAGTTAATTTGATGTGCGAGGTAAGTTAAGACATTCTTTACAGATCAATAACACACTCGAAAGTTAAGTCTTATTTTTAAGCGATTTTTTGTTTGTACCGAATTGGTCCTAATTATTTCAAGAATACTCCAACTAGTTTATTAAATGTCGTATAAACGAAGTATACCGGTTTCTAAGAAAGTATACATTTAAAGCGACACATCTCAATATTAAAGTTCGTTTAAATCTTTTAAAGACTGTTCGTGTCGTCAACGAGACAATTCACTGTCAGTAGAATGTCTCATAATCATCCAAAACAATTATTACAATCAGAAAATATCTCTTCTATGGCTTTTAGGCACAACCACCGGTACCACGGAGATAATCTGCTCACGCATATCAATGAAATTATAAATGGAATTTTGAAGTACCGCTGACATCGAAAACAAAATTATGCACAACCAAATTTCGACCCTCTACATTTAGTCCTTCGAGTTCTTCTTAATTAAATCCGGATTTCCGTCGGGAAACCCCGACGGCTCGTGTCTAATCCCTCCGATTCAATTCCTGCGCGCACTTTGTATGCCGTGATTCGACGAGCGGCGTAGAGAGGGCGAGGAGGGAATAATATCCAGTTTAGTGAGCCTTTGTGAGCGTCGCTTTTGGGTCTTGCCGCAATCGAATCTCGCAATAATCCATTAATTCGGAACAAACGGTTTTCTTGAGCGGACGTCCGGGCTAATACTTGGACGTAAAGGATGAGGAGGGGGAAATTGAGAGCATTCTAGACTGGACACAATTGTTTAAGCGAAGGAGGAAGTTGGGGAAATTCGCAGAGTCTCATGCTTCTAATTAAGTAGAAGAAAGAAGTCGAAAAGGGCAAACGGAAGCTGCGAAATTAAATTTCGCTTGTAGTGTACGAAGTATGCTAAAGGACTAAAACACCGAAATCCTTGGGGCAACTATATCCAAGCTTTGAAACAATTCTGATGCAAAAAGTTAACAAGACTCCTAGCAGTTATCAAAAACGAAAGAAGATGGACAGCTCTGCTGCTGTATTAATCACCACACAATATTCATAATAGATAAAAGAAAAGGAAGCTCTAATATTGAAAATAAGAACAATGAAAGAAAAGGAAAAGGTGGAAAACAGCAGCAGCGAAACTGAAGCAAGTTTTAATTTAAAAAGTGAAAGTAATGTTGAAAGCATGCCATTAAGAGATTTATAGTCAGACAAAGAACCGACGTACATAGGGGTATTTGATACAAAAACTTTGTCAAAACTCCGATTTCTTGAATACATAGCCGAACAGTTTTAATGATTTTGGGAAATAATGCGATAGTTAGCGCATCGAATAGTAGTCACTTTGACACACCATTTTACGCGGCTGATTAACAGCGTCAGTCGGAATTTTATCATCATTTACTTTGAGCCTTGCAGTTCTAGGTGCTTTGAAAAACATATAATTTCAATCAAAGTTTAAGTGAATGATACTGTAATTTTGGAAAAAGCTTAAATATGGATATTCAGAGTGAAGGTATTCTATTATTAACTTGTTATAATAACCAGAGAACAGCAAAATTATATGGGATGACGTTAGCCGCAGCAGAGCCGTATCCAGAGTATGTGATGTACGCGGTGATTATTTCAAGATCGAGGAATCAGTAAATGGTATGCAGTCGTAGTATTCGCATCGAGCTTTCTCCTCAAATGATTCTACAGATATTTACTATATCTATTCTTTATTTCGTTATTAGCTTTTTAAGGTATTGATTTTCCATATTAAACACTTGAGAACAACGATACAACACTTCGAAAGTCGAAATATAAAATTGAGAGACGCGTTCAATGCGTTAAACGACATCAGTGAATTAAAAAGTATTTCGGGTGATATTGGAAATAAACTGATTAAGTTGATGTAGTGTTCAGCAGAAACCCCAATTTAAATACTCTAAACCAATTGTCTGCAGGAGAAATACAAAAATCAAATACAGTCGTACCTCGGTTTACTGAATTAATTAGCTCCAAAAATATTTCGTAATCCGAAATTTCATAACTGGAATCAATTGTTCTCATAAGAAATAAAGAAAATAAATATAATCCGTTCCCATAACCAAACAAATAATCACAAATGCATTTTAAATGCAATTGAACATATAGAAAATAGAGTTACGTTGAAAAATCAATAAAAATTCTTAAGATTGAAATTAAATAGAAATAACTTTACTTAGACTACTTACACTACTTTTAATAAGGACTCTTTCTGGCGTATGGAAGACAATGAGGGTGAGGTAGCGGTTTTATAAATAATACAAAATTAGCGACGGGACAGATAAATTGTTTGACCGTAGACCTTTCGATTTTGTTCTTTGAAAAAGATTTTACACAAAGATAAAATAATTTTCGGATAAAGTAAGAAAAGTATTAACTATGAATTTAGGTCAGATACGAAGCGGTGGAATAGTGGGAAGTTAGCTGCACAAACCATCGCATTACACTGTATATAACTATCTCTTTCTAGCATGTATACGTGTCGCCCGGAAATTCTGCCGAATCTGTAAAAGTTCTAAACCGTGTTTCGTACCCGGGAGTACCATTCAGTTTCGGAAACAAAAATTCATCCAAATTTTGTCTCGTAACCCGAAAATTCCGTAATAAGATACTAACGTAAACCGAGGTACCGCTGTATATGCATAAAATGTAACTTTCTTATGTCACATTTTAATTTTGCTCCGCTTACAAGTTATGAAGTTGAAAGAACGTTTTCGAAACTAGAAGACATACTAACATGCTACATATGCACATACATATCTTCTATGTCAATTTATAATTAATATTTGAATTTCGTTTAAATACATTTATAAAAACTTAGCGTCTGAAATATGTAACAAACACTTAATGCGTCTCTGTATAATGTTTACAATGCGCGACTCTGAGTCATACCCCTTACGATTTTGCCGATCACTGATAATAACTTAAGAACCATTTTGGGTCTTCTTTGAGCTATAATTTGTAATAAAAAAAAATATTTTTTCGTTTAATTTATTTCAGAAATTAGTATTTTTGTTATATTTCTGAGTTTATCCGAGTGGAATTTTAAATGCAGTCATAATAAAGCCTATCTCAAGACGTTAGATCAGAAGAAAAAAGTAGCAGAGGTTGGGCGTTTTATTCAGTCTAGCCTTTTCAAAGTTCTGGTGTCACAAACTTATGACGGTGGATTTCTTTATTATGTACTAATTATCTTTTACTTTCTTCTAGAGTCCTCGGGGAATCTGAAGATTTTTACAAAAAAATCTTTGTATAACATCATGCTTCCATGTCCTATTAAAGAAACTGGAATATTTGGAAGGCTATTTGTTTAAAGTCGCCAAATGTGAAACAATGTTGTCCGAAACCTGAGGCTGAGGTGAAACTACGGGATGTGTGTGACTTGTTCCCATCTATGTGAGTAGCTGGAGGAAGTTATTGAAGCATGCAATGAAGAAGAGCAATCTAATTGAGAGCTTATTTACAAATGGAGCACTGGCGGATCCGGGGAGAAACAATTCAAACAGAAGTTTGAAAACGCAACAGACTCTGATATGAATATCTCTCACAGATTGAAGATTATATTGGAAGCCATATCAAGCGGACATGAGACTGATGTCGATAAATTCCAGAAATATGCTTTCGAAACAGCTTAATTATGTAAGCTTATACAGCTGGCATCCGATGACACCAACAATGTAAAGAATTGTATTACATGGTGCGGAGATCATTTCGCATGCCTTATTGCCAAATGGGCAACTTTCAGAGGAAGCTGCTGAAGCCCGAAACAAGCACTTCCATACATACTGGCAGGGTTTCGCAGGAAAATATTCACAAGAAGTGTGTAATGAAGATATTATAAACCGACTACTATTGAGCTCGGAACCTCCATTAACAAGTGTACGCCCATTACCGAAAAAATTAACGAAACCATTTTCCAAAGAAACGATCCAACTTCTATTAGGATCTAGAAGAACCTCAACACAAGAACGCGTTCGTGAACACGAATCTTATGAGGACAGCTCGTGTGAGGAATTGGAGTAATTTTTCAGCATGACAAATTCTTGTTTTGATATATAATAAAGTGTCCGTTCTCTTATAATTTTTAGCTTTATTTGAACACTAAAAACAGTTTTACTTACGATTTGATACATATAAAATTAAAAAATAAGTTTTGGCCAACTTTCAGTATCAAATACCCCTATGTGCGACGGGTGACTTTTTTTTTGAAATTTTCTGCAATAGTTATTTATGTCACAAGGACCGTAAGTGTAGTTCTGCGGTAGAGGATGTTGTTTGCAGATTGAGGCGAAGCCGAGGTCTGTTTTAGTATTTGCCACACTACCCCACAGTTCTTGCCAAGTGTAACGTTGGGTCTCTGTTCGGGTGCCAATTTGTGTAATAACCTTCTTATTCTTAGACGTAAAATTACAAGGCGACTGTCTTTACACACTTGCCAAGCCATACAAGATAGATTCTGTTCACTAGTGACATATCTGGATGATATACGGGAGATTATCGTATAAAGAATATATAACGGTTTTACTTTTTAGGCAATCTTTTTAATCAATTTGGTGTTACTGTGTGATTCAGACGGGAATAAAGCATACAACATTAACTTCTCTTATTCTAAACACTAAGATCTCATACTCAGTGTACAGGGGATCTATATTATCAACTCCATAATATAGATTGATTTGCCGTTACTGGGATGGCGTTAGTTGTCACGGGATCTTTAACCGTCATATATCAGAATTATAAACATGTATCTTAAGTGACTCAATGTTTATTTACTTTTTAAAATAAAACTATTAGATGTTTGTGGCTTTTAGTAATCAAGAAAAGTTAAGTGAATATCGGATTGATTGATTCGGCGTGTGTGAGCAGTCTTAACCACGGGGTAGCGTTGAAAATGCCAAAGGGTCCAATTTAACAGGAAAAGATGTAAGTACAACGACAATACTTGATTTACATATAATTTCATCAAATAAAATAACTCTCTCCAGCAAACTAAAATCAAATTCATATACAAATATATACAGGTCGAGCAAAATGATTGAAAACATATGCTTTATTTTTCTCAGTTACGAGTTCGGTCGGATTTTAATCGGGACTTTGAATTTTATGCAGCAGCAAGACGCTTACAAAATATTCTCGGTAACGTACTGTGAATGTATTGGTCGTCGAGGTTTCATAATAGATAGCTAGGGCCACGCTATTACGGAACGTCGACGTGTATAATACCGACGGAAACGGACTTTGAATAATTTCAGCCAAATTCAACGATAAATAGCCAAAGCCATTATCATGGTATTATGACTTTGTCTTAGTCCACACTTAATCAAACGCAGCCAGCGGCCGCCGAGAGATGAAGTCTGGGCAGTAGAACTTCTCGTAGCCCAAGGCCAGCAGAGAGGATGATCCCTCGTAGCGTGAGCCACAGAGAGACAAATGTACGCGGATTTGAACGCCTTTTATAGCAAAATTTATTCGTTTTTGTCTTTCTACGTCATGCGACCTTGCATATACATGGCGCGCGCTCATCACAGAACCCGTAACTATCGTGCTTATGCAATATGTACTAACGTACATTATAAATGACCACATTCATAGAGTACACTGGAGTACAACATAGATGATTCTAAAATTTGAAACAAGAATTAAAAGAAATGTGAATTTACAATTTATAACAAAGATTTAAAGACTAGACAAGACAGGTAAAAATTGAAATAATAATTTTTCTTTAAATTTGGCGAAACGGAATGGTTCGTCACAACATGAATGTCATAACTTCTTCGATGGACATCGTTAAATCTTTAAGTTTGGCTGTCTATTTTAACTCATTTATGACCCTGACGAAATTTTAAAATAAAAGGGAAATATTGGAGGAATTTAATACAATTAAGTTACATTTTTGAGAAACCTCGGTCGTCATCCCGACAGTTTTAAACCACGTAGAATACCAGATTGTCTGATACTACAACTTGAATATTGAATGCATATGTTAGGATGTACACTTTAGTGGGCTTACCTTCTTTGCTTTTACTTTCAATAAAACAAACAACTTAAAGATTTAATATCAAGATTTACTTCAATACGTTACGACCGTTACAACATCTGACATACGACTTTTTTACTTGCTCTTTTGCTATTAATTAAACTAATAATGTATCACATGATCTAATATTCACTAGTGCTGACTTTACCAATAAATGGTTCATCTAACACATATTTGGAAGTATTTCAGTTGCTCTATCTTAATTATCAATAAATGATCAAATTTTCTGATAGAACAAAAAATTTTCTATCAAAGAAAATTCTATTTAGAAGATCACGCAGTCTTTGAAGCTAGCGTTCGATTGTACAACAAATTTGTATTCCGTTCGAACCTTCTCTACTTTTCTCTAATTCCATTTCCAATCCGATTTCGCCCCGACATTGTTTTCGCCATTTCCATCCCATTCCGTTTCATTGTTAGTAAATGTTGTTCTGATGCTTTTCAACGAATCTAAATTCTTAGCATTAGCGGTGGCCCGAACCTTAGGGATTAATCGTGGGATTTTACCTGTCTATCCGTCTGTCTGTTTTTTCATCGGATCAGTTGCTATGTCGATGCGGCGGAAATCTAGGGGTCAGTTAAGTCGAAAGCTTTCGCTACGATATAGACGAGGACGTCATTTGCATTTCCTTAAAATTTGTATGAGAGGCACGTTTTTGAGTTGAATAGGGGCTTTTCAAAGGTTTGTATACCCGCTATACTTAGTACAACCCTTGGAGTTTCGTTAATGTTGGTTTATTTAAATTGGGAAATTGGTTACGTTACAAAAAGCACGATTTGTAGGGTAAGAACGTATACAGAGTTTCTGAATTAAAGCAATCCTCAAGGAAGATGATAAATAGGTACATTATTTAAAAGAACTATCTTTTATCAGTACGTTACAAATTGTGGTTTTGAATTGTTGTCCTTTAATGAGGACCAAATCCATTGATTGCTGAAACATTATTTTTAAATTGGTAACAAATGGCTTCTAGTTCAAAATTTTTGCCAAAGGTACTTATGCAGTACCGTGCAATCGAATTAGGGGCACTTTGATTTTATACAAATATTTGCTATTAATATTATAATAACCAAAATTTCTAAATATTTTCCGCAATAAAATGTTTTTAATTGTATTTGAGATAATCCTCTTAAGTAGGTATAAAATTCTCGTTATTATAACCCCCACCAAACATTCCTTTCTATCCAGGGTACTCTTAGGGTCGGTAATCGGTGACTGGCTTTACCTGCTTCAAGTTAGTTTACGTGTAGTTTTGATGGTGTAAAGTGCAAGTATTATATTTTCATGCTATAATATTCGTTTTACATGTTGTTTTAGTGTAATTAAATTGAAATTTCGTGACGCTTAGTTTTCTTTTTTTATTGATAAATTTTGTGAAATGGGCAAACGTAAAGACATTTCAAATGAGAAAAAAAACAAGAATTCAAGTGTTATTAGAGACGGGGCTGTATTCGCATCGGGAAATAGCCAGAGGGGAACAAGTTTCTCGACAAACAGTCGACAGGGTAGCGATGTCAAAGAAAGAAAATTTACCAGCGACTTCAAGTGGTCGTCTCATTGTCGCGGTATTCGCAAAACTTCGCCACAGGAAGACAGAATTATCATGAAAAGGGCATTAGAAAACAAGCAACTGTGCATTAAAGAACTTCAGTGTATATTACAGGCTGAGAATATAAAAATATCAGATCGAACATTAAAATCGCGCTTATATGAAACCAATATCAGAAGTAGACGCCCTACAAAAAAGCCGAAACTTACTTTAAGGATGAAAAAGGCAAGATTGCAGTGGACGCAACAGCATCGGCATTTTACCGTTGAGGATTGGAAAAAGGTATGTATCAATATTTTATGTATATTTTCAAAATTTTGAACATTTTTAGTAAATTCGAAAATGTAATGAAAATTTCTGTTTCTAACGGTTGTTTTCAGTGAGGAGTCACGGCTAAAGGCTGTAACTGAAGTTGCTCGTTTCGTTAGAAGAAGACCATCGGAACGATACGATGAAAGCGCAGTGGTAAAAACAGTGAAACATCCACCGGCAGTTATGGTTTGGTCCTGTATATCAGGGAAAGGGCTTGGATCGCTCTATTTTGTAACAGGTATCATGAATC
Source organism: Dynastes maya (assembly GCA_029619315.2). Lineage (NCBI taxonomy): Eukaryota > Metazoa > Arthropoda > Insecta > Coleoptera > Scarabaeidae > Dynastes > Dynastes maya. The sequence continues at coordinate 14,997,461 of JAROYE020000008.1, forward strand.
AAATTCAATATAAAGAAGTTATGGAATCAATCTTAAACCCTGAAAATTACTCTTACACATTTATGCAAGATGGTGCACCGTGCCACAAGACAAAAACAATTCTAAATATGTTTTCAGCAAAAAAACTGGAGATATTGCCATGGCCAGGCAATTCCCCCGACCTGAATCCAATCGAAAATGTTTGGAATTCTTTAAAACGTACAGTTTATGCATCTCCCAATACAACAGTTGACGTTTTGAAAGCGAACATAACAAATAGCTGGCAAAATAATGCTCACCTTAAAGAAGTTGTAGCAGCGTGTATAGCAAGCATGCCAAAAAGAATTGCTGCTGTCATAAAAGCAAGGGGTGGTTCGACGAAATATTAATGTACGTGTTAATATAAATATATATATATATATATATATATATATAAATAAATAAAAATTGTTTTTATCAAACGTTGATACTTTGTATTATTTATTAAGCTAAAACTCAAATTTATATAGTGGCCCTAATTCGATTGCACAGTACTGTACCTTTAGAATCATTTTAATTTATATACTTACATTTGTTGCCTAATGTTTTATCGGTTTATAGTCCCCGGCCATCGAATTAGAGCCACTTAAAAATATTACGATTTCCGGGTAAAATTTACAAAAAAGTTGGTAACATTGGCAATATTATTATTTGATTATATGTAACATGCAACTAAGTATAATTTGAACATATATTTACTAATATTTGCTTGTTCCTCCTCTGTGTTTTATTATTTCCTCAATCCCTTTCGGCATAGTGCCAATGCAGCTTTATACCGTTTTGTTAATTTTTCGCTATGATGCCATACATCTTCAATATGTTGTAATTCTTCCTTTGTAGTTCAGTTTCATGTACTTACGATGTCTTTCAAGACATCCCACACATTTTCAATCATATTTCAAAGAATTTTAATTTTATTTGTGTGCGTCTCTTTTCGCGGTCAATTATTATCATAAAGTGAAAGAAGAAAGATATAACCACAGAGAAAAAAGCTCGAATTTCTGGAGACGGGAGAGTTCTCTCAACACAAAAAGAGGATGTATCACATCAAACTGTTCTGAGAATCGCGAAATTAATTAAGGGGAATGTTCCTAAGTGGCAGAACATACTATGCCGGCAAAACGCAAAACAACTATGAGAGATGATCGTCGTAAAAGTGGATACAGAACATGGTTTTTTATCCACTAAAGCTGTTCATAATATTCTTAGTGAAGAAAGTACACAAATATCGGCCCGAACAGTCCGTAGACGTCTTCATGAGGCAGGGTTAAAGAATATAATAAATATACAGATGAAGATTGGGGCAACTCCGGGTAGTATAGCCTTAAATAACCAAAAACTTAAATTAACCAAACATTGTTCTTTCTTGGGTGTTGCTATAGATAATACGCTAAAATGGGATCAACAAATAGAGCAGATATGTGGCAGGCTCAGCGGTGTTTGCTTCGCATTAAAAATATTAAAGAAAATAACAAGTTTTTCAACTATGAAAACAGTGTCTCATGCCTATTTTGCGTCAATCATTAGATGTGGAATCATATTATGGGGATGTGCGTCGAATGTGGAACGCGTCTTCATTTTACAGAAGCGAGCGGTGCGGGCACTGCTGGGTCTGGATTACGGCGTCTCTCTTCGGTCGCTATTCAAAGCGAACGGTTTATTGACACTATTCGGAATTTATGTGTAGCAATGTGTTATCTTTAATTTCAAAAGTAAAATAAATTTCAGAAAGAATGAAAAAGTGCATGAATACGGTACTAGATTCAAAGCTAATTATAATATTCCAAAACACAGATTGACAAAATTTACAAAAGGTGTGCAATACAATAGCATAATGCTCTTTAACAAATTGGCCGACAATATAAAATCTGAGACAAATTTTAGAAAATTTAAAAGGATGACACATTCATATATATGTGATGTTGAACCATATTCGCTGAAAGAATATATTAATTACTAAATTTATTTTATTATGAAATGTGATGTAAATATCTCACTTAACTGCATTTCTGTTTGACGCCGGTTTCTAGTTGTGTGCTTTTTTCTTTTCTTTCTTTTCTTGGGGAACGGTAAGTTTCATTTATCATCTGTATTTTTTGTCAAATTCATCCTCATGGTTCTCTACGTCTTTTACTTTTTCCTAGATTATTTACAGCGACTAATCACGGCTAAAAGTGCTAACGGAGAGAAGCCAATTTGTTCGCCGACGTCCTTCAGAGCGTTATAAAAAGCATGTACGATTAAATCTATTAAACACCCTCCATCTCTAATGGTTTGGTCGTGTACTACGACAGAAAGACCGGGACCACTATATTTCGTTAACGGAACAATGGAACAAAAACAATATAAAAAAGTTTTACAAAACTACGACCACATACTTTCTTGCAAGACAATGTCCCATGTCATTAGGCAAAAAGTGTAATGCGATACCTTGAATCTAAAAATCTACGTGTACTACCTTGGCCAGGCAATTCACCAGACATAAACCCAATTGAAAATGTGTGGAATGTCTTGAAAAACATCGTAAGTACACGAAACTCAACTACAAAGGAAGAATTACAACAACGTATTGAAGATGTACGGCCTAATAGCGACGAAATTTAAAAAAAAAAATAAAAGGCTGTATTAGCAGTATGCCAAAAAAGATTGAGGAAATAATAAAACACAGAGGAGGAGCAGCATGTTATATGTGGTTAAATAATAGTATTGCCAACATTACCAACTGTTTTTTTTTAATTTTACCCCGAAATCACAATATTTTTTTGGTCCTAATTCGATGGCCAGGGACTGTACGCAACTAGTTCATTGCGAGTTAATGAAACATATATAGGACGTAAGCCTGTAAAGAAAAGAAACACTTAAATGTGCATCTTCTACTTAAAATATGCCAACATCGTAAACTATCGCGGCTATTTTTTTCTCATTGTACCCCTTTGATAGACAATTAAAAAAAAATATTCTTCATACTATTTTTGTCCTTCACAGTCTTTGTGAATTCCTTTCATCCTTTCTGATCCTTTGTTAGAAACATTCTTTAGTAGTCTTGTAGGTGTTTAACATTAAGGAACACAATATTGCTTTATCTCTTCGCTGAATTTCGCCGTATTTTCCGTTCGAAATATAAAAAAGAGACCCTAAAGCGATTTCGCACTTTCAACGTGGAAGCGAACCGCCTGGCCCGTGGCAAACGGGAAATTCGATTCAATTAAAGTCCATAATGCAAAAGTTAACAACCGCGCGCCAAGCGCTAATAGCACTCAAGTCGGCGCAATCGTTAATGGCCGCAAGACGTATGTACATATCCAAGTGAAAATTGAATTCGCTCGTAATCGATTTATGATCTTACGATCGGTGTGATGCTAGTTTGCACGCGTGGCTCTCCTGCGGAACATTTTGACAGGTTTATTTCGATATCCTCAGTTTTTAGTGTTATTGCTTTATGAGGCGTGCACGGAGAAAAACAAATTTCTTAACTCAAACATTCAGTCGCACTCATGCATTCAGTCGACCAAATCGTAATTTTAAATGGTGGCAAAGATATATTCCTTTAACTTATAAGAAATATTTTTTTTACGTCGATATTTGATTCAAACATATGATCTCATGAAACAAATAACCTCATAACCTTTTTGCATAAAATTTTTATGTTTTAAAATATACATCCATGTAAACTTTTCTGATTGTTAATTATAAAAATGTTATCCAAATAATATGCCTATTTCAATAAAAATTCCATTTTTTAGTATGTTCCCATTTTGGAAGCGTTTGCAATTAAAAGGTTAGATAAATATGTATCTGCTTAACAAAATATTTCAGTGGTTTAAAGTATGCCGTTACTTCGACGAATGTCAATGGTATTTTTACTCCACTGAAATGATTAGTATGACAGATGCTTTCTCCTTCTTAGAGAAGAAAGCACCCATTTATAGGCACATAAGGTAACAATGTATTGAAAATACGCAACCTTGAAAATCTTTATTAACATTGTGGATAAACTAACAAAAGTACATACAGAATAAGTATAATGCCGAAAATTAATCTCCATTTAATAGTGACGTGGTGCTTTTATTCGTGTAAATAAACCCCAGCTCCCTAAAATACCATTAACAGACTCCATTACGTTAAGGTGATATCAAGGCCTTCCTAAAGATTTACGTGTACAGTGTACCTTAAATCTTACAGATTTCCTTCAAATTTCTTGGAGATTATTCACATTTCCCAGGAACCTGTAAAATGTAAATCTGGTTAGGTCAGGTTAGCTCCCGATGTCTCAAAATTGTTATCAGATTTTAACAATATTAATAACATCAAAGTTAGGTGTGCGCCGATAACTTTAAACAGACTGTAGTTTGTTCAAATTGTTATGATATATAGCTACAAAAATACGTCGACAAAAAAATTGTTAAAAGGTATGCATTTTCATATAGGTATCTATAAAAACCATAATTATACATATACACGTAATTTCGTAATTGTATACGTACAAAATTATTTTGATGAAGATGACATAACCACAGAATAACTTGTGCGTTGTGTGTACAGATACATAAAGCTTAAAGTGATACATGTACTACTTTTGTTAGCAAAGACTATTACAAAACTTACCACTTCGGTAATCTCGTAGGAATCCTGAAAATCTCGAATTAGGATTCATCGGTTCACAATACCTTGCTCCAACCTTCTACCGTCCAATTTCGATGTATACTTACCCATTGTAACCTGTTTTTCCTATTAGTTTGGCGAAACAAGGGCTTTCGCATCGCAATTCGTCTGTGAAGGCCGGCTTTTTGCGACGGCGTTTAACCGTGGACACGCTAATCGGCTTCGGAAGTACAGTATTGATTTCTGCAGCGATTTCTGAAGCTGTTTTTCTTCTATTTCGCTTGCTGGATACCACCATTGCAATATCTTGAGCTGATGTTGTCGCCCTTAATCTACCACTTCTTACTTTATTTGGAAAACTGCCACTTTCACTGTATTTTGTTATGTTATAATCAACAGTAGATGGATTTAAATGTAATTTTCTAGCAATTTGACGATTGCTCATGCCTAAGTTATGTTGTGCTACTATCAGAGCACACGTTTCGCGACTAATTTCCTTCCTTTTCGGCATGTTTTAAAATTGTAAACGAAATGATAAACACTATTCGTTAAGAGATGTTGTCGCTACTAATATGGGACGATAACTGATCGTAATTTAAAAATGTTACTTCAAATGGCTTTATTATAACTTTACAATTCATAGTAAAATTACCAACTGTTACACTTTTCCTGGAATTTCAAGAAATACGCTCATTGTTGTCACTACAACCTGCGCTTTTATGACGGTATTACCTCTCATACAGATAAAAGAAGTAAATAGACCGATATTATTATGAATTTAAGTGAATCTTACTGATTATTAACATACTATTCAATAATGTTGGAGTGTAGTTCCTAAATACATTCTTTGTAAACAAAAACCTGAAATCCAAGAGTACCCAAATACTTATGGGCGGTAGTGTGTATTTGTTTGATTCAAGAACTTTAACCAATTGCTATGACAGATTTAAAAGATTTTTTTTCTTCTTCTTTACACTATAAGTCTTATTTACTTGAAGCCACAAAATAATAGTGATTCTTCTTAAATTTACGATTCAATATACGAGAAAACAAGTATCACGTTGTATGAAACGAATAAAAATAAAAACCAATAAAATCCCAAATAATAAATAAAATAGTAAGTCTACACGTAACTCCACCTTTATGTACTTTTAGCAGTTAATATAACTGTGATATCGTTGGATTATTATTCCTTAATTGAAAGTAGAATTCTTTATCTTATTAACTTAGTACATTCTTTAAAACAATCGTTAACTTTTTTATATAGTTATTCCACTCTGATGCTTGCAAATTTATTTTCCTAATGCCAGGATGAGTATGACTAGACAATTCCCATGACTTTGAACTACACAACATAGAAAAAATCAAGGGTACCATAATTTACACGGCATAACTAAGCAATCTTGCAACATTCAAAGTTAGTTCTACCTACACAACCCTCTATAATAGAACCTTGTCTCTCATAATCGCTCCGCAAGCCCTTATTGTAATATAGGTCAATATGAGTTTGAACATCTCCCATCAGCCCGTGTCATAAAGCAGATACCCGTCCTCATCGTCACGTCTACAAGACTATAACCGTCTCAGTAGACTCGCTACAGAGTATCATCTTATTTAGTTAGTTTGTGTTAAGAATGGGGGGGTAGACACACTTGACTCTTCCCACTATTAAACATAATAGCGGAACACACGCACCAGGGTTGCCCTACCATACGCGGTACGCAACTTGAGTGACTCGCTTAAAACACACGAACTCTCCGGGTGAAATTAGCCCAAAGAATGACGGTACGAAACTTGATATAATCGCGAATTAGATCGGCGCGGCGGCGAATGTCGTTCCAATCGACAGTTATCGTAGACGAACTTGATACCTTACTATAGTACGGTAATAAAGTCAGTTTCAAGCGCATACGTATAGATAGAATCGTTTTTCACAGTTAATAAGCGATTTAACGTTGTCAAGGGGGGTGAAGGAGTAACGATAGTCTAAGTTAGATTGGCATTATCGTTAATGTAACCAACCTTAATCAAGAACTTTGTAACGGTGGTGGTTTTGGCTCCTGCCGTTCAAAAATTACTTTGGATTATTTAATATGACAACGTTAATTTACAAGCACATATGTAGATTCTTCCTTTATATTATGCTTCATTATTGTAATATTACAGTAAAACATATACTAACAAGGAAACACAGGCAAGTGCATCTCACCGATTTAAATGAAACTTTGTGGGTTTATAGACCGATCTAGTGTAAGAACAACGGTAACTATCTTAGCTGCCCAATCGCTCAATGGCGAGGTGCAAAGCACCCCAAGCTCAACACTACCTTCCGCTGTTTGACTCAGTAGCTCAAAAACTATGAGAGATATAAAAAAAAAGACAAGATTTAAACTGTTTTACATGCACTTAACGTTGACGTTAATACTTTCTCTATAAAGAATATTCATTTAGGCGAACAACCCCCCACCCCCTTATTTTCTTGCAAATTTCAGAATTTTTATATACTACAAAAATATAGAAGATACGTAAAATTTATATGATTCTACCACGAAATCTTCTTATTTGTGTTAAAAAATTCATAACTGATGTGTTATATCTACAGTAATGAAAACACGCAGGTGGTTATCAAATGATTTTACTAATAAAATGTGAGTATAAAGTTTACCGACAACTGTTTAAAAATTAAGTTAAGAAATACATTACGGTGCGTATTGCGTATACATAGTAAGAATGATAGGTAATCCGTGTAGGAGTGTTGAAAACGAAGGAATTGCTTACACCATGCACAACGAAGAAACGCAGGCTTGCCGCAAATACGCCATTGTTGTGTATTTTGTGCATCCTTTCAGGAAGCAGAGTCTTACAGGATTTTTAAAATGTGGTAGTCGCTCGGCGGTGTATCTATTTTTATACCATGCGTATTTAAATAGATTCAAGAACCTTGGCGATGACAACTGATTATGAGTTCAAGGTTGTAACTGAATAATACTGTTTCTTTGGTGTAGAATTATATCGTAATCCATAAGTAGTACCTCATCTTAGAATGTTGTCAAAATGTCACACAATTCCTTCATATTCTGAAACCGTAAACGTCTAAAGGTTGTACCATTGAAGTTGTTTTCTTTCTTCTTCAAATGCACATTTAACTTTGAATTTTAAAAAATATCTTGTGTAGGAATACTTACTATTAATATTATTAACGAAAATTATTACTTTACTTTCTTAAAGAAACAAACCGAAATAGTTTACCTTCTTAGAATTTTGAAAGATAATAAATATATAACTTAAAATTACACCAACCTTATAACTAATGTGTTGTTTGTGATCTAGGTTTAGTATTTCTATATAATGTTTCCGGAAACCTCTTCAGTTACAATCTTCAACTCATAATCAATTGTTATCGCCAAGGTTCTTCAATCTATTTAAATACGCATGGTATAAAGGTGCATACACCGCCGGACGGCTAGCACATTTTAAAGATCCTCTAAGATTCTGCTTCCCGAAGGAAGCACAAAATACACAACAGTGGGGTATTTGCGGCAAGCCAGCGTTCATTCGTTGTGCATGGTGTAAGCAATTCCTTCGTTTACAACATTTCTACACGGATTACTTATCATTAATCTTAACCTTACTATGTATATGCAATACGCATCATAATGTATTTCTTAACTTACTTTTTAAACACTTGTCAGTAAACTCTATACTCACATTTTATTAATAAAATCATTTGATAACCGCCTGCGTGTTTTCTTCATTACTGTAAATATAACACATCAGTTATGATTTTTTTGCACAAATAAGAAATAGTTCGTAGCCACTACAGCACTTGGAGTAATATTGACCTGTCATAACAAAATGGTTAGCCAACATAGGTTTATACAGGCTGTCTCACGAGGAACTTCATCGATCAATATACAGGATTGGGATAAAGTGTAGAACCAAGCAAATATTTTTTTGAACAGAAACGACGAGATTGATGAAACTTTGCAGATAAGTGTAATGACGCATAATGCATCTGATTCCGAATTTTTGTTGTTACTGCACTTCCAGCTTAACTGAAAGCACCCTCAACTTTTCTTTATTTAAATAGGACAGCTTGTATATATTTGCATATTATAATAGACCTTGATTTTCCGAAATCATTCGTACTGGTTCTAGTACCATTATCTGTAAAAACTGGAAAGATAAAGCAGTTCACATTTATTGAACAATTCATTTTATTTATTGTAAATCGATGACAAAATAAGAATCATACAACATAAACAAAATAATTCCAAATGCTCAAACTGCTCGCCATTTACCTCCTGACAATATACAAGCCTGCTAAGAAACTCCCGAGTTACCTTTTCCAACATCTCTCTATGGATTAATTTACATTCAACGACTATTCTTTGTCGCAACTTCTGCAAAGTAGTTGGTCGTCTAATGTAAATACGTAATTTGAGATGACCTCAAAGTAAAAAATCTAACGGACTAAGGTCTGGAGAACGTGCAGGCCACTCAATGAATCATCTACGTCCAATCGTTCGATTTGCAAAAGTAACATCCAAAAAATTCTTAGCCGGTCTATCCTGTTGATACTAAGAATTGTGAGGTATCTGCTCCTAGCGTTGAAGGACAGGAATAATTTGGTTATTCAACAGATCCAAATACTTTTCCCCATTCAAATTTCCGTCTATAAAAAATGGGCATATAAGCCTGCTTTCTACAATTCCCATCAAACATTCAACTTTTGTGGATGTTGAATATGGGTTCCGTGAATCCAGTGAGGACTTTTATTTGACCAATACCTTGAATTATGACGAGTAACTGTTCCATTTAAACAAAAAGTTACCACCAGAAAATACCACATTAGTCGCAAAATGTTGGTCTACTTTACAAATTTCCATAATTCTTATGCAAAACTCTAACCGTCGCGGTCGGGCAAAATCATCAACTAACAATTCTTAAATCAAGTGTACTTTATACGGATGGTACTTTTCTCTTTTCAATATTTTCCCTACTGAACGACAACTTATACCATGGTTTAGCGCCGAAGTTGTAGTAGAAGTTTGAGGTGATTATTCTAATGCAATGGCAATGTTTTATCCAGTATCCTCGTTAGTTGCAGTCTGCGGTCTTCCAGTTTTTGGCAAAATTTTAACCGTCCCAGTCAAACTAAACGTTCTAGTGTTTTAGTAATAGTTGAACGTGTTATAGGATTTCTTTCGGGATGCAAATCATTAAAAAGATGACACACTTCTTAGATCGCCAAAAGCGATCATCATTCAAATTTCAACACGCTCCTTTTCATTTATTAAATGCACCATTGCTAAACATTTCTCTCAGTGTAAAGTACCAGCCAGTATAAAAGGTAAAGTGCCACTAGTAAAAAAAACAAATTCTTTCGAGAATCAAACTATGATCTCTTGCAGTAAAACTGAACAGTACAGTTTTATTTCTGGAGCACATAGATATTCTAAAAAAAAAAAAATTGTTGCTGGTAATGGCTTCAGGTTACAACCACTAAAATGCTACGATCCGGCAAATTATTTATTCATGACTGCCGGCAAACGATAGCACCCCAAAATCACTTTATCTCGTTAAATAGGTAAGAAAACTATATTTTATGTATGTAAGAAAGTGCACTTCTGTGTAAAAGAGGAAATAGAATATATTCCGACTTTCTGTAGCTAGAAAAACACGAAGGGAGAACAAATTTGAATGGACAGCAACCGAATTAAAAGAATTTGGTACGAATAATATACCTTAAAATCCAAATTGCACTAGAGAACTAGCAAAAATTCCAGCTTAATATCAACAATTTACGAAAATTGGATGTGTGTAGGACAGCATTACCAATGTAGCTTGCCTAATCGCCTCCAAGTTTGCAGTCAATACTATAACGGCATAAATAAGGACGGTTAAACGTACGATATTACTGTGGAATCCCTTACAAATCACCAGGATATCCTAAGTAAACCAAAATATGGACTATTTACATAATTACGTCTTCTGCGGCAATTTCGCCGTATCGTACCAACAAATCGCGTAGGAGATCCCATATTTTCTGCTCCGATATTCTATCTGCGCCAAACTTAATTCCATACATTAAAAATACATTAAGATAACGGCGTTTTCAGCTGACAGAGTGATGTAGAACCCTTTTATTATTTGAAGAACGAATATTTTTACGCATATACACATTTGCATACATACAGTTTCTTTGGAGGAGTATCGAACATAGGCTTACGTATCCTTGGAGGCATACATAGGGAACAATGCTGAATTACCTAAAGCTATCAAGAATTACCATTTTTATGGAGGATTTGTAGTACTCAATTTTTATAAATGTCCTTCAATTTCGATCGGTAGAAATTCCCTAAAGCATAGAAAAAAAACTGTAGGTAAAATGAATAAGGTTATATATATCAAAGAAGCTAAAATTATATGGTTTAAAAGAAATGTATTTTTGTAAAATTATGCACGCTTTTCTGTAGAGTTGATTGAATAAAACGTATAATGGCCGACCGACAAATAAATCGCTTGGCAATAGCAGAATCGGAGAAAAAGATCTTGTATTTCATTAAAACCGGTTGAAAAAATGTTCCGCTAGAGATTGATCAATTTTTTGCGCAAGGACAAATTAAAATGGATCAATTTCCCACAATTCGAACAATTTGTAGATGAATGTAACAATCAATATATGGGCTAATCTAATAGCAAAGATTACTTCGAAAACTTTCCACCCGTTTTAGAAAGAGTAATTTTTAGACAAAAAGAATAGTATCTTATTACATAGCATTTCAATCTTTTTAAAGTGCCTTACATACCGCTTAGATATCGAAATCCTTGATTCCATGGAGTAAAGAACATTTAAATTTTCAATGCTCTTGTGTTAGATACTACTCAACCTTCCACCTACAATAGACCTTAGAGTTTGCAATCTATCTAATGGTTAATGATAATGATAGATGTTGGTCGCAACCTTAAGAAAGCCAAACATAGGCATTATATAAGAAATTCCACGACTTTAATTCCGGCAGAAACTCGCGTTAAGAAATTTGTCAAATTTCCCTTTCGCAGATCATCGAAATGTACGTAACATTAGTAAAGTTTTTAGGGAACAAGATATGAACGTGTGCTTCAATTCGCGAAATACACGCATAAACGAAACGGCAGGCACTAGATTCAAAGAACATATAGCTCATTGCCTCTATAGTAGAATTGAATCATCACGTGTAGCACAACCATTTATATGAAAAGGAATGCAAATCTGCTAAACAGGGAAAATGTCCACTTAGCCACTCATGTCTCATGGATTTATTGATGTGAAACGGACACATATTTACGTTTTGTGCCACAAGAAAGAACCTTTCCTTCTAGTTTCGTAAAATTTGGACTACCAAACATGTCTTTCTATCCCGTTTTGCGTTGTTTAGCCTTGTCTACGAAATCTTGTGGAACTTTCTTTAAAAACATCGTAGTTTCTTTCTGCAAAAGGTTATGTTTTATTGCGCGTACCGTATTACATCATTTTCAAGTTGACTGAATCTTTGACAATTATCTGCATATACCTCCAATTTCCCCTGTTAATTGCTTTTTACACAAACTGTAATGTAAGAAACATTATTGCTGCACTGATATAATCAATTATTGTTTTAGATTAGAAGGAAGCTTAAGCAACATTTCGCTAAATGAAAGTTATTAGGATCCACTAATTCACTCAAGAATAAGACTATAAGTTCCTAATGTGATATTTGAACGCTTCGTTTTTCGAATAGAAATGTATTCCAATAGCCTCCAACAGCCAAAATGTACTCGATGGTTTCGCAAACAAACTGTACACATCGGGTGAAGTATATGAACGAATTTACGACATAATGCCCGGGCTACGGAGCGTAAAAATATTACTCCGGCTCTTATCTCGTCGCTATTTGCCCCTTGACACTTCGACCGTGCTTTCTCCATTTAACCGTTTCGAGAAGAAAAAAAAAAAAGAATCCCTTGGCCCATATAAAATTCACAAAAGCATTACGCATATATCAGTGTATTACCTAAAACTCGCCCGATTACACTCGCGATCACTAGAGGGCGTTAGCTGCCTGCTACGCGGTCTTTTTACTCTAATGATACCTTTTTTCTCCTCCTACCGAACTGCGTAACGCGACGCATGTAAATTTAATACCATTTTTAGGGATCCCCCAGCGACTTTCGGAACGGCCTAGTGAACGCTTTGCGTTGTACGCTGAACATATAAATTTATTATTTACGTAGAGGCCATATAACTCCATTCATGTACAGTTTGAGGAGGGACAGTTCGGTAAATTCATCCTGAGATGGTACTGGATATTGCGAGGACGCGCGTATTCCGTCCTAAGGATGGATTTCGCATGAAGTTGACCGTTTTGTTATCGTCTGAGAGGCTTTATATAGAGAGGCTTGAATATGGAGGCCGGGTTGTGGAAAAAAGAAAGAAAAATAAACAAGATCACACGCCGAGTAGGATAAGATCAACAAGGAAGCGGTAATGGATGTGTTGCTTTTCCTTTGTTCTTGTTTAATTCAAGCAGCTGCCAGGGGCGTGTGTTGGTTCATGCCTCAAGAATTTCACCCCTATAGAGTTTAACGTCTGAATTATCGAGACACTGGAAATTTTTCAGAAAAATTCAAGTCAAAAGTTCTTGATAATTTTTAAGTTTTATAATCCATATGTGTACTTCTAAAACACTCATTTTAAAGTAGTTTCAGTGAAAAGATAGTAAAATAATCCAAGCATCCCATTCCCCCCAATTAGTTCCGTTTAGCGGGGTTGTATTACATCTAAAAAAATCAAGAAAACCACGCTTGAACCACAACAGTTGTTGGAATTCAAAAGATGTGACAATAAACAAAGAATGTGATGCATCAACAGAGTGAAAAGAGATAATCATATAACCTTCGTGGATTTGAAAAAAGCCTACGCCAACATTTCCCTCACTAACAAGGAAACACAGGTAAGTGTATCTCACCGATTTAAATGAAACTTTGTGGGTTTATATACCGATCTAGTGTAAGAACAACGGTAACCATCTTAGCTACCCAGTTGCCCACTGGCGAAGTGTAAAGCACCCCAAGCTCAACACTACCCTTCGCTGTTTGATTCAATAGCTCAGAAACTGAGATATAAAAAAAAAAGTTAAGACAAGGTGTTTTACATCCTCTTAACGATAACGTAAATATTTTCTCAACAACGAATATTTATTTAGGGAAACAACCTCCCACCCCCTTAGAAGCTACGTAAAATTTACATATATACACGTACAAAAGAAATGCATTACGATGCGTACTGCGTATACATTGTAACAATGATAGGTAATCCGTGTAGAAACGTTGAAAACGAACTTGCTTACATCATGCACAATGAATAAACGCAGGCTTGTCGCAAATACCTCGTTGTGTATTTTGCGCATCCTTCGGGAAGCAGCATCTTACAAGATTTTTAAAATGTGGTAGCCGTTCGGCGATGTATCCACTTTTATACCATGCGTAAAAAGTAAGGGGGTGGGGGGTTGTTTCCCTGAATAAATATTAGTTATAGATAAAATACTTACGTCATCATTAAGAGCATGTACAACAGTTGAAACCTTGTCTTAACTTTTTTTGATATCTTTCATAGTTTCTGAGCTATTGAGTCAAACAACGAAGGGTAGTGTTGAGCTTAGGGTACCTTACACCCCGCCAGTGGGCGTTGTTCTTACATAAGATCGGTCTATAAACCCACAAAGTTTCATTTAAATCGGTGAGATGCACTTACTTGTATTTCCTTGTAAGCTATGACAAGTCCTGAGAGAATCCAACATCAATTAAACTTTGATAAATGCATTACAAACATTATATGAAAACCCTGCATCTCGGCCACCTCCTTACCACCAATGCCAATGTGTCCTGTTGTCTAGATGAGAATAATCTTACTATTTCTCCCCAGAATACCAAGATAGTTTCCGCAGTCAGCTACGGGCTTGGATAGCTCATAGTGTTTGACACAACTGCTTAGGAGCATCCCAACACCTACATGGAATGCAAATATTTCTGTCTGAAAAACTATTGCATATATGCCCGAACTACATGTCCATTTAATCACTGTTCCTACTCTAAATCTCTTCTCATCGAAGGTATTATCCAACGGTGTTATGGCGCACAACATGTCCCAAGACTAACAACCTCGTCCTACCCCATGTTCTGTGGTAATTGCACCGCACGGTGCCAGTATCTATAAACAATTGTCCTGGTTTCCTTTCCAGAAATATGTGAAGAGGAAATGATCCAGGAGAATTTCAAAAATCAATCCTAATGTGGTACTGACTTTGTTAGTCCTCATTTGAATACAACACGAGGAGACTATATCTTTCTGTTAATTACAAAACTTGCATCTGGGTTCATATCTATAGCTCCTTATCTGGTATTTTGATCCGTCGAGTTTCTCAATATGATTTTCATATCGTTTATTTGCTGTATATCTGTGTATCTACATAAATGAATATCAAAACTGTTATGCATGGTGTTCCAAAACACCAGTCTAAATACAAACATATGCAACTAAACAAAAAGTCATTCTTAGTTAAATACCGACCCCTACATGCTTAACAAAGTAAATGTCTACATTGTTTTATGTTTGGTTTATCACTTAACTTGTCCATATTTATAATCAATACTCCCCAGCCGTTTCCACACACGCAGATCAATTTATAACTGAGAATGTTAAACAAAACTCGTTGATTAAAAAAACATCAAATTTGCTTTACGCTATACCATAATTACTTGTGCACGAAGCAAACACGTATATAGATGGCGCTAATAATGTTAATAACATTCGAGAGAAACATATTCAACGAACATTTGGTATTACCAACCTTGTAGATATTAATCGCAATGAGAAGGGCTCGAACTTTTAAGTGCCATTCGCTATGATCGAAAATAATAGCATTTTTTTTTCAGGAAAAAACGCGACTCCTGTCAATTAGATGTGATTCTTTCCAAGGCTACATCCATACAAATGTTCACCGGCACGCACGTCGCATGGTTCCTTTTTTTTCCCTCGGCACGTCACAATGATTTACGCTTATCCCGCCACTATATCTTTACGAGGTGTCATTAGAACGGAGGCCGCTAGTACCGCACATAAAAGAGAACCCCTTTAATAGTTTCCCTGGGTTGCTCGGCAGTTGCTTATAATTGAATGTTTCAGTTTTAGCTACATCGATTCAGCGAAGGGTAGCTCGTATGTACGATCATTTTATAATGATTTAGGAGCTTATACAATCTTGACGGAAAATATGGAGCACCTGTTTCGAAGCAATGGGAATCGTGGTGCTTGGTTGCAATATTTTAAATCTGTTTTATTGTTTGTTGTAACTACAACAGAGAAAGAGTTTTAGAAATTGTATTTTTTCCGTTTACGCTGAAAAAAATGTTTAGTAGCCCTCTATGTGATGTTAATGGTTTTCCTACGGGAAGTCTTTGTTTTATTCTTTGTCCACACGTAGTTGGAACGATTTTCATGAGGTTTTGAGACAATTTATGCCTTGAAACAGAAGAGTAAATTCGAAATTAAAGAATAAAAAGTAGCAGCTTTAGCAGCAATTTTAGGAATTTTTGGCAGAGATAATGAAACACAATTTTACAGCTGAAAATATCAGACCATGTTGTATCAATCAAAGCTACAGCTAGTGTTATTCAAGCAATTCACTACAAGCAGACATGTAATTCAAAATGGCGGTTTTAAACAAAAAAAAAATACACTTATAACACAAAGGGCACAGACAACTATGAACAAAATTTTATAAAAAATTAATTACCTACCTAAACTGAAACAACAAAAAATACACTCTTAGTACAAAAAGGTAACAAACACTAAATTATGAAGAAAATTGTACCATGAAGTGTTCAAACTGTTGACCAAACGCTGCTAAACAGAGTCCTAATCTTTCTTGAAAGTGACGTTTCGCATTCTGAAGATTTCTCACTGTTATTTTTTTAAATGCTTCCACTATTCTTTGCCTTGATTCGTTGATGTTAGAGGGTCTATGTCAAATATTATCAAATACCTTCGTTGCAATATATCAAAAAAGTCTAACCTATCCGTCCATCTTGAAATTCATTATTAAAAATTCTGGAATTTCCCTGGTGCTATGTGGTGGTACTCCATCGTGCTGATAAGTGATCCTCCCACTTACAGGAATATTGCCAATAGCTGGATGAATTGTGTCTCTTAGCAATTGCAAATACTTTTGGGCATTCAGTGAACCGTCGATAAAAGACGTGATTACCTAGAATGCCGGTCCACACGTCGACCTTCTGGGGAGTTTGAGTATGGATTTCTAGAGAAAAATATGGGTTTTCTAGTTTTTTTTTCTTCTTTGTTTTCAACTTTATTTTTTTGTTCCAGTGCATAAAATGTCTCAAAACTTCATAAAAATCGTTCCAACTAGGTATGGACAAAAAATAAATCAAGCACCATAGGAAAATTATTAACATCACATTATGTAAATACCTATGGCCAGAGTTGTCTGAAATGCACTATATTTATATCTCTAGGGCTTTTGCATAATGAATGATGCATAGGTCTCACATTGAAAGTAAACGAGATATTTTCAGTTAAGCACGACTCCTGCATTTGTGTATGACATCCAAATCGTTTCTGGAGTTAGTACTGTTTGGTTACCATGACAACAGTAAACAAAACAACTTAACTAAAACTGACAGATTTAGAATATACACATACTTCTTCAACCTCCGTTCGAAACGTAAATTACTTACAACAAACCCGCCTACATAATCCGCAGAATAGGTACGGATACAGAAATATTGGCTAGATAGTTACACAAACATCGGCAGCGCGATATTCTTTGATAAGGCATGCCACCCAACGCGAATAACGTCTCCTTTAAGCCGTAAACAAAAGAAAAGCACCGCGATGCTCACGAGGAAACGAAGCGACACGACGCTGAAAGGATAACGTTGTAAACTTCAGCAGTTCGAAGGAATAAAACAAAAGCTCTCGCAGGCGTAAACTGGCCTAGATCAATACTACTCTGTTCTACGAATCTCGTGCCGGAGTAGTTTAAGGCGAAGAACAAACAATTCCACGCGGACAATACCACTCCGTTCGCATTCTTTTATCCGAGATAACTAACGAATAGCGGCACCGAGCGAGCCGAAGATATTTGCATAAAGAAAGACCAACTTCCTCTCTGGAACCAACGGTAACACGCCTGTATGTAATTTTTGTTATGCATCGTATCTACTTTCTGGGTGTATTATGTTAGTTTTAAGTGGAGCAATTTTTCAATTTTATTTTTAGAAAGTTTATGGATAACTGCATGGAGAAAAATTGCACGCTTGTCGTACCACTCTATTTACAACTGCGAAATATGTACAACACTACATACGGAATATTTCTCTTAACTTATGAAAAATATCTACACCTTAACAATATTTCAGTAAGAAATACAATTCAAGTCTAATAAAGATATCAAGATACAGGGTGTAAGAAATATACACATACAAGTTATGGGTTACATTAGATGAGGTGGAATTATTTATTTTCTTATTGAAAAATAAACCTAAAATAAACTATGCCCTCTTTAATTTACGACCTGCTCTATTGCAGCACAAACAATCATTCTGTCTTACTTTTGCAAAAGAAAGCAATACGTATGATTAAAAATTTAACTCCAAGGGAAACTCCTTTCTAGGGCGTCCCAACAATCTGCAATCTCTATGTACTTGAGACAGTATCATACGTGCATGGTAGCCTCGAGAATTTCGAGACAAACGCACACAATTATTACAAGGAATCCAGACCGTATTCGCTGCGATGTGGCAAAATCTAACAAGTTTTATAATTGCTACATTCGTCTAGGTGCAAAGATCTATAATTATTTACCGGCGGAGTTGAGGTAGGGCTAACTTTTTCTAAAATTTCTAAAACATTGTATTATGGACAAGGTTTTTTGTTCTCCTGAGCTCCTGTTTGCTGCGCACTGTGAGACCAAGCAACATATGTTGAATGTAGTTCTAACTGTTGTATTGTATTGCTATTGATGATGTTTATTTTGAACTTCGCACCACTTGATATTGCGAATTACAATTTATCTATCCTTCAGCCTTTATACCAGCAAATGCTTTCAGTGTAACCCCCGTTGTTCTAATAATTTACTTTAACTGTAGTGAAGTGATTTGTAGATACATTCTTTGTACTTCGTGTTACCTAGAAATGATGTCTGCACCTATACCTTTATTTCAATCCTGGTGTTACATACACTACCAATCATAAGTATTTGGGCACCTCAAATTTCAGGGTAAATTATTAAATATTTAAATGAAAATATTAAAATATGTATTTGGTATTTAAGTATACACAACTATACAACTTTAACAATTACAATTATTTATTTGAGCTAAATTTTACATTCGTCTATGTGACCTCCTTCACTTTAATGATTGCAATGTTTTTTTATTGTTATTCGAGCCCATGCCGCCTGTAATTTGTTCCACATGTCATCTGCTGAAGTTGGAACAGTTTTTCTTACTTCCCGATCGAGTTCTTCCCATAAAAACTCGATACGATTCAAGTCTGGGTTTGGGGTGGCCATTTCATGATTGTTAGTGTCCCTTCCTCTTCCAACTGTTCTAAATATTGCTTGCATAATTTAGAAGTGTTTCGGGTCATTGTCTTGTTGGAATACAAAATTCTGACCCAAAATTCTTACGCCAGAGGGTATTTCCTCTAAGATGCGTTTGTATTGCTCTTTTCTCATTATGCCTTGAATTTTTACGAAACCACCTGCGGATATACCAGCAAAACAACTCCAAATCATTACCGCACCATCGCCGTGTTTGACGGTAGAGACTGTGCATTGCTCTAGTGCACGTTCACCTATCGATCTTCTTACAAACACTTGCCTTCGCGAACCGAAAATCTCGAATTTGGATTCGTCGGTCCGCAATATCTTGCTCCAATCTTCTACCGTCCAATTTCGATGTTTCTGTGCCCATTGAAACCTCTTCTTCTTATTAATTTGGCGAAGCAAGAGCTTTCGCATCGCAATTCGTCCGTGAAGGCCGGCTTTTTGCAGACGGCGTTTAACCATGGACACGCTAATCGGCTTCGAAAGTACAGTATTGATTTCTTCGGCGATTTATGGAGCTGCTCTTCTTCTATTTCGCTTGCTGGACACCATGATTGCATTAACTTGAGCTGATGTTGCCCTTGGTCTACCACTTCTTACTTTATTTACAAAACTGCCACTTGTACAGTATTTTTTGATGTTATAATCAACAGTAGATGGCAATATTAATTGTTAATTGTTAATTATAACACAGTGTTATACTCCTAATGATGCCGAAAGGCCAAATGTACATCGACTAATATATCATTTATGAAACTATACCAAGTGTTTTTCTACGTTTAAAGGTAATTTCCTAGCAAATTGACGATTGGTTATGCCTAAGTTATGTTGTTTTACTATCAGAGCACACGTTTCAACACAAATTTCTTTCCGTTTCGGCATGTTTTAAAATGTTAAACGAAATTACAAACACTATTCTTTAAGAGTGGTTGTCGCACCTAACATATGTAGAACGATAACTGACCGTAATTTAGAAATGTTACATCAAATGGTTTTATTGTAGCTTTGTGACTCATAGTAAAATTACCAACTGTTACATTTCTCCTGAAATTTCAAGAAATACGCTCTCGTCACTACTACCTTTTGCACTATTATGACGGTATTACCTCTCATACAGATAAAAGAAGTAAATAGACCGATATTATTTAATGAATTTAAGTGAAAAATGCTGGAATGTATTTCCTAAATGCGTTCCATTTCATAGGTTTGTATACAAAAATCTAAAATCCAAGGGTGCCCAAATACTTATGAGCGGTAGCGTATGTCGTAGGTCCACATCCTCATTTTCTGATCGACGTATTTTATTCACGTGCGGAGCTAAATCATTTCTATTTTTTCTAATTCTACAATTCCTTCCTTTATACGTAACAAAATATAATATGCAATGTCTCATGAATAGTTGCAAATATGTGAGTATGCACTCTAAAAGTTTTAGCTGAGTGTCCGCGATGTAAAATTCGCAATAGGCAAAATGTATTCTTACCGGAAATGCTTTTGTACAGAACTTAATATGGCTGCTTGCTTCAACTTTTGCCATTGTTCGTCGCTGTAGGAACCATTTCCTCTTGGACTACAGAGAAAGGTGGAAAATATGCGCTTATAAATACTTGATTCTTTCTGCATCTACCGATGTAGATATCCGGTATCGGTTAAAGTTAATTAAAGCTCTCGTTTGCCGGATAGTCGCAACCAGAGAGTACAATTTGAAATACACTGTATCTCCACTTAATGTGCATTGGGGAATATACATACATATGTCACTTCACATTCCTCTATTACCTTTGAATGGCTATAATATGAACAAGTATCCCGCATGAAAAAAATCTCTTATTCTAGCTGTAATAGAGTGCGCAGAGATGAAAGTTACAATGAAAATTACGGATCCAAGAAATCGTCTCCCTTGACGAATCTAGAAGATAAAGAAAACATTACTTAAGCAGCTATTTTCACCAGAGCAATAGCGGGAACGACATCAACGTAATACTACTATTACGTGTTTTATGCGAATGAAAAAAGTAAAATACGAAAATACAAGACGCAATAATGTATTTTTATCAACAGAACCTAATTCATCTTAGCAATGACATAACTTAATTCAGTGGCAAAAAACAAGATAATTTAAAGTAGAAAGTACATTTTGAAGATTAAAAGCTATGACATTGTACGCACGTCTCTAATGTGATTGATAGATTGTTGATGGTCGATGGTAATTGTTGTATCTTGTTTATTTATTCAATATCGACTTGATGTTTTGTTAATGTGATTGTTTACACCCAGTGATGACTTTAACAAGCAAGTTTATCTGACAGATAAAACCTGTTGCTAAAAGGTTTGAAGTCAAATTAGTCAAAAATAAAATAGGGATACTCAACATTGAGATGTAGCATAAATATAAAAACAAAATACAGATTCCGTCTAAAAATTATTGATAAACTTTCAGAGTTGAGAAAAAATTACAAGATGAAAATCCAAAAAATAATTGGGTTACAATTGGTTCCTTGCAAACCGGTATTAAAGTCTTTTTCTTGCACGCCGTAAATTGTGCTACTAACAATTCACGCTTGTTAATAAGGTTGCATAACAAAATTTTTGCTGAGATCGTCTAACATTCTCTGCGGTACTTGTAATCTGTTCTTCTTCGATTATTGTAACTAGCCTCAGGTAGGAGAGAATAGTCGATATACTATGAACCATAACGTGTATGCATCAGAGAACTAGCCACACGGCGAGACGTCCTAGACTCTTACAAGTTGCAGTCGTTCAGGTTTGGCATGTACATGCGTTAGAGCAATGGTTCTCAAACTTTTTTGCTGGAGACCCCCTCATAATAAAATGGCGACTATTAGGAGTTACGCCACTGTTACTGGCATGTTTCTCCCAGTCGTAAAGCACCATGTTTAAAAATATAAAAATCTTTCTGTTTTTATGTTTTGACATATATTTGAATATATAATTATATTTGAAAATCAATGTTAAAAAGATTAACCAATGTAAAAAAAGAAAGATTTAAACTTAATGTTTACCAATATTTTTAGCGGCTGTCTGCTACCTGCACCATCTATTACCAAGTAGCACAATTTCTTCTTTGTTCTTCGCGTTTTACGGAAGTTTCCACCATTCTCGAGAGAGTGGTAGATGGCACTGGAGCTTTCTGAAAATTTCATATTGGCTTTATATAAGCAGCGAAGCGCGACGAGGCATCATTTCCAACTTGTGTGCTGTGTTGTTAGCTACTGAGTGCAATATCGGTTATTTTGAAAGTTATTGGTTTGTTAAATATGGATGAATTTTTAAAAAGATCATTACAACCATCTACGTCTGGAAGTGACAAATATAAAAAGAAAAACAGATTGTACAACGATGAATATCTTAAATATGGTTTTACCGTTATTTCCAATAAACCACCACAGTGTGTTGTATGTGGAGAAGTCTTGTCAAAAGAAAGTATGAAGCCATCAAGGCTACTTCGACATTTAAAGAGCAAACATCCAGACAAAAAAAAGAAGCTCGTGGAATTTTTTGAAAGAAAGCTAAACTCACTGCACAAGGAGCAAGCCACTTTTACATCAACAACCACTCATAACGAAAAAGCATTACTAGCAAGTTATCGAGTTGCATATCGCATTGCAGTAAGCCACATACAATTGCTGAAGACCTGATCTTACCAGCAGCTGTTGAAATGCAAATAATGGTTGGTGAAAAAGAGGCTGCAAAGTTAAAAACAATACCGCTGTCCAACAGTATTATCCAAAGAAGAATAAGTGACATGGTAGAAGATATTCGAACACAAATTGTTGAAAATATTAAGAAGTACATGTACTTCTCCCTACAGATGGACGAATCTACAGATATTTCTAACTGTGCCCAGTTTGTAGCATTCGCAAGATACGATACTAAAAATTGTATTACAGAAGATATTTTATTTTGTACGTCATTAGAGACCAATACGACCAGAAAATTATTTGACACCTTTAGGCAAAGTACTGATAAGTACAACACTAACTGGTCGAAATGCGTTGCTATATGCACCGATGGTGCCAAGGCCATGACAGGACATCGATCTGGTCTTATTGTCAAATTACAAGAACTAATGTCAAATGCTATATGGGTACACTGTTTTTTACATCGAGAAGTTCTTGCGTCAAAATCTTTACCTCCTGAAATGGATTGTGTTATGAAAAGTGTTATTAAAGTTGTGAATTCCATCAAAGGGAAAGCGTTACAGACTCGTATTTTTACAAAAATTTGTGAAGACATGGGTTCCTCATATGTAAATCTTCTTTATCACACAGAAGTAAGATGGCTTTCGAGGGGTAACGTCTTGAAAAGAATTTCCTAGTTAAAACCAGAACTTTTGATATACTTGCATGATGAAACATCGGAACATGAGAACCTATTTTACAGTTCCCTTTGGCTTCTTAGACTGGCTTTCCTTGCTGATATTTTCGAACACTTAAATATTTTGAATAATAGCTTGGAAGGCTGTGATGTTAATATAATACCAGCCACGGATAACATTAACGGAGTTATAAAAAAACTTGATTTATGGTCGACTTCAATTGGAAAACAGAAGTTTAATTCATTCCAGTGCATTCAAGAACTCATGGACGATTTAACTAAGTATAGTGCGATAAATTCTGAGCATGTTTTTGCAGATATCCAAATCAGTTTCCACAACTTGAAGCAACAGCTCTGCGAGTATTTCCCCAAAGAAATTCAATATAATTATGATAATTACAGACGGATACCGAATCCGTTTTTAGACAATTCTTTTCAGCACGCTGAGAGTGCAACAAACATGAAGGAACAACTTATTGAAATATTAAATGATGGAATGTTAAAACTAGAATTTTTTTCGCAGAACCCAGATCAGTTTTGGACCAAAAGAATACCCCCAGCTCGTAAACGAAGCTGTAAAGTGTTTGGTTCCATTTGCAACATCATATTTATGCGAGTTGAGTTTCTCGTCTGTGACTGTCATCAAAACAAAAGTGAGAAATCGTCTCAAACTTGAAAATAATATCATTGTGTGTGTATCAAATACAGAGCCCAGATTTGAGATGCTAGTTTTTGAAAAACAGGCAGATACGTCGCATTAAGATTCTTTTACTTTGTAATTTTTTTAGGTATAAAAATGTTAATGTTTTCGTTTATGTTCCACAAGGTGCACGAGTAGTCAAGTTTATGTTCTTGAATATACGATAAAACTTAGGTTAGTTAAGTGTTAAAGTATTATTTTTTAATATGTTTTCATTCACGTTTCGAAAGATGGAAATAAATGTCCTAGTAAGGCATTTTCTATTATTTTAGAAATCCTCTCGCGACCCCCCACCGCCCTGGAGGGTCGCGACCCACACTTTGAGAACCACTGCGTTAGAGGATGAGATGCTCCTATCTGTCAATACTATTTGTGTGGTCGTTTGTCCGACTTTCGACGTAGAAACACGCCCCAGCAAAATTTAATTTTCCAGTGCCGTAGATGTGTGTTAGATTTACATACGTGGAACATAAAATTGTATTTTACTTAATAAATTGAAAGTGATACAAATGTAAATTACATTAAGCATGATTTTATTCACATTAATTATTAGCAGATATTCTAAATTATCTTCTCTGAAATGAATCCGTTTAATAGTCAGAACATATTTAAGTATCAAGAAACATTTTTAATGTCACAATTAGTGACAGATGCATTCTAAACATTTTTATTGCAAAAAAACTTACAAAAGTAATTTGAAAACAGAGAAGGTGGAAAAATACTTAACCTTTAGACGTCTCATCAGTAATTGCAATTCTTTCCTGCTTACCCACGTTAAGAATTGAAGCACATTTCCGCATCACGTCTGACAAATTACAATCGAGAATTCGTTTACCATTTACACGCTTGGCGATACTAAAGTACCGGGTTTATATGGAGTAACATTACCCTTTAAAGCCCATTTTTAACGGTTTAAGAATTCCACCACTAAAAAGCGCAAAACGACGAACCATAATATCGCATTTCAGCAATGCATTTTACTCTCACTAAAAACGAAATTACCTCTGTTGGCGCTCGCGTTGTAACAGCCGAAACATAAATTTCTGGCATCAGCATCACACGGACATGTTTGCCCATTCGTAGGCGTTTTATACCGGGCTTCAATTTTCGGAAATTCGAGCCTAGAACATCCACGTTCAGGTAAAATATTATTCTTTTATGCTTAAAGGAACCGAGGCAACCGTTCGAAGCGCTAGAACGGTTTCCTTTGTTTTATTAACTCTTCAAGTCCGACTCGATTCGAACTCGGCCGACCAACGCAGTAAAACTTTCACTCTAGATTTATTTGTTTGCACTTTTACAGTTCCGCGAGACGAAATAGCTGCTATCGATCGAACCGGAGGCATTTTTGCGGAAATGGACGTGTAAACAGAACGTTATTGTTACCTGCAGGCGTTTACTTATAATAACGTTGCGTTATTAAACGTAATACACGCGATGTTTGTTTGAAACATGCGCTTATTACTGTATACAATGAAAATAAATCTAGTTTTGATGATTATAATGAATATTAAATACGTGGAAAGGAAATAATTTTTATACTTTTATACGGAAAACCGCTATGACAGACAACTAATGCTTTTATTGTTATAGGTGTCATGAATAATCAACAAAACCACATTACATATTCAAATAAGGTACTGAGACAAATAAGACCCACTTAATTTGAAAAGACAACAAATCGTGTATTTGGTGATATAGAATAGCAAAACCACGTTTTCTATTGAGTTTATTTATTTGCACAATTAGAAAAAAATGGAGGAACTATTAAAAAGGTTGAGTGTAGGTTTTCGCGGCCGTTGTCTACTGTATCGTTCATGTCGTTCCTAGTCTTTAGAAACTGACAGTGTGTATAATCAAGGGAAAACTGAAGATTGTTCTACGACTATTACAAAAGTTGGCATTTCAAAAAGTACTCGAGTTTTAGAAAATCCTCTGCGATGACCTTATTAAATGCTTAAATCATTTACAGCAGAAATTAAAATGGGGCTTTCTAACCACAGGAAGTAATAAGGCCACACAAGTTAAACTACAAATTTCTTAATCTAGAACAAAAAAAAACAGAGTAAACTCAAATAGACTTCTTTTTGTTTAACAAAACAAAAACGCAAAGGTATTATAATTATCATAATTCTACTTAAGTAGTTTAGATTTAAGAAGATTAGGTTCATTGAGAAATACTGCAGCTGCTCTAATCACAATCATAACAATAAAACACTTCTCTATCCTCTTTTGTCAGTCCCATGCATTCTTCGTGGTACCATTTATTGCATTGCTCACACTCTTCTTCCTTGCATGTATGGCAATATCAAACAGCTTCTGCTGATATTTTCGTCTTTTTGCCCTCACCTTTCCTTTGACAGTTTGAGAGATCTTTAGGTTTCTTCTTTGCTTCTCTCTAGAAATTCTTTCGTTATGTCTTCTTTGGTTTCTTATTTTCTTTTGTAATTCCTATTCCTTTTAAAGGTCCAGTGGTATTTTAACACTTGAATCGGAGACGCCTCCGTCTTCTTTTTCTTCGTCCCAAGAATATGCATTTGGCATAGCGCAAGAGGAACTATAAATTACTGGACGATTACCGCGAAAGAAGTGGAAGGTTTTACTGGCTGTATTGGAGTAACATCGTTTCTACTCACAATTTTCGACATAATGCATGTGTGCGTAAAGAAAGATGTTATGGAATTTTAAAGACTGCTGACAATGGGAGGAGTGGAGTGGAGTGTGTCGAAGTGAGCCGATATATTGAAACTTTATCCGATATTTTTATCTTTGTTTTAAATTAAGTTATTTCTTAAAAAATGGTGAATACTCGTGAAAACACAAAATACTGATAAGTAGTCTGGGCAAACAGCGGTAACAGTCAGTGTAGTAGATATGTGGTGCGGAGTCGGCGATTATTTATTTCACGCGTTCACAGCGTCAGTACTAAATCGATGCTGTATGCGAGTAGTTCTGTGTATATGTAGGCTGTCGTAACTTATTTCGTAATTGTACGCTTATGTTTGCTTTAAAAATGTCGCAGTTAGGTACGTCGCGAAAACGACCAATAGCAGACACAGTTAAAAACTTTATAGTGGACATGCCGGACTTAATTTTTGATGGCGCTAAAATTCCATGTCTAGTTTGTAAAATCCCTTTAATGTGTTGGTCCAGAAGCCATTGTCAACGTCACATCGAAAGCAAACAGCATTCTTCTGCAAAAACTGGCATGCGAGACCAAGAAAAATTTACATTTGATTTATGTGTTACTCTTATTTTATGTAATCTATCGTTTCGTTTACTAGACAAAGAAACATTTGTCTCCTTCTAGAATAAATATGCGGACTGTAAACTACCTAGTCGGACATCGATACGAAATGTAGTGCCATTTGCTCGTGAACATATAGAAAAAAGAATGAAAACGAAATTGAAAGATAAAAAAACTGTGGTTGTGTGTGGACGAAACAATAGATCGTCAAAAACATTCTGTGGTTAATGTAATGGTACGTACAATGGAACCACATCGACCGTCATCCTCCTTCTTACTTGCTTCCAAAAGAGTTATAAATTGTACTCCCGATGAGATTTTAAAGGTGGTGTTGAAGTCATTGAACAAATTTGAAGTTTCAACTATGCAACTTTTAATGTTTATGAGTGATGGTGCCGCAAACATGCGTTCTTTGGGCCGATCTCTTAAAGAACACAATCAACTTCTTACATGTAACGTGTAAAATCCATACTCCAAATCTTGCGGCACAAACGATTCCTACATGTTTTCCACTAGTAAATGCATTGATTGCTAGTACAAAGGCAGTGTTTCTAAAGTCCCCGAAACGTACCCCACTATTTCACAAACTATGTCCTGATTTACCTGAACCACCACAGCCGATTGTTACACGATGGGGAACATGGTTGCAGGCTGCGTTTTACTACAACAAATATTATTAAGACTCTTAAGACGGTAAGTGTTTGAGCACGTATTATATTTTATTTCTGACCATTTATTTTGCGTAAACTTTTATGCGCCTGCCACTGGCTGTTGGCGCAATTTGAGCAACTCTACTAATCACATCAAAAAAAGATAAATGAATTTTGAACGAACAAAAAGTATTTGAATACCGAAAAATTCAGTAAGTGAATGATACGAGAGATGGATACAATGAACAATAAAAATACATCATTTCAAGTAATAACATTTTATAATTTCTGAGGGTATAAGAACAATACATTCATTAAATGAAATGCTCATTATACTTATCAATTTAAGTCAATGCTAACATCTCTTTTGACCTGTACATAAGCAGTAACCAGAGCCTCAAGTTAGTACCATCTCGATAAATCGTAAACATAGTTGCTTATCAAGCAGTTACATATATGAATGCATATTATTGAATTATACGAGAACTACAATGGCAAACACTTGCAAATTGAATTAGATGGAAAAACCTTATTAACATAAGTATTTTGACAGGAGCTGAAATTAATTCGTAACAGCCTTCACTGCTATAGCGTAGAATAATAAATTGCTCTCGAGAATTACGGAACTCCCTTGAAAAGAACGTATTCCCTGCAGTTATGCAACGCGAAACAAAATAATAGTCTGCGATTTTGAACTGTGCAGTTACGAGAAATATTAACGTCTCACATATGAATATTGCATATCACGCTATATACCTTAAGCCTTACATAAATTTCATCTCATTTACATCTCATTTCCATCGTAAACAAAGCAATTTCTTCGCATGCGTCACCTTTCGTTTGAGATTGAGTAAAAAGTGTTGAAGTGAGTGCATGTATAAACTTTGTGGCTGCTCTACATTCCCTTTAATCTTTTTAATCGTAAAGTAAGCGGGTGACGAATCTAAATTATAACGTGCATATGTACGCTTTACGTGACGTAGAGTTTGCTTTATTTTTACAATTGGTTGTCATGGCACGAGTTAATTTAAAAAGCCTATTTGCTTTTGAATTACACTGTTTAAGCATATACAATGAAAGCTGTGTTAGTGAACGTTTTTGTTGAAGTTGACTTATTGTTAGTGTATATAGTTACTAAATACATTGTTATCGGATTGGTCGAAAGTTCTCAATCCAATATATAGGGTGGGGCAGCGAAGTAAAGCAATTTTGAAGGTAAATAAAAAAAAATAAATGTTAGAACAAAACTCTATTGTGGCATCAGAAGGGTACAACTGGAAGTTAATTTTACTTAGTTTTAAACAACATATCACTCAAGTGATGTCCCTCACTATCAATACACTGATGTAGCCGGTTTCTGAAGTTCTCCACAACTCTGCGAAGCATCTGTTGCGGAATGGGGCCAATTTCAAGGCGTATTGCATTCTTCAAGGCTTCAAAGGTCCTGGGTCGATGTTTAAACACCTCACTCTTGAGGTAGTCCCATAAAAAGTAGTCGCACGGAGTTAAATCCGGCGAGCGCGCGGGCCATGGCATGTCACCGTACCGGGAGATCAAGCGTCCGGGGAGCATTTTCCGCAAAACAGCCATGGAATTTCTAGCAGTATGGGCCGTGGCACCATCCTGCTGAAACTACACTAGTCCCCAGTTTATCTGTTGAAGTTGTGGTTCAAGAAATTATTGGATCATGTTAACATACCGTTCAGAATTGACGGTAACAGCAGAATTGTTCTCCTCGAAGAAATGGGGCCCAATGATGCCTTCACTGCTGATTGCACACCAAACTGTCACTTTATCACTGTGTAGAGGTCTCTCATGAATTAACCTAGGGTTTTCACCACTCCAATAACGCATATTCTGCTTGTTAACTAGTCCAGAAATGTGGAAGTGCGCCTCGTCACTAAATAAAACACGTGTGTCTTGTGTCACGTGAGTCTTGAATCAAAGTTTCACATGCCTGTACTCGATTTTGCCAGTCCCGCTGTGACAGTTGTTGCGCAATGATCATCTTGTATGGATGGAAGTGAAGGTCTTGGTGGAGAATTCGACGCACAGTACGGTTAGAAAGCTCCAGGGCGGATGCATGCTTGCGAGCAGAACGCTTAGGGGACTGCAAAATCGATCTTCTTACACGGTCAATGTTTTGCAAAACACTACCACATGCACGGAAGTTCTCCACCCATAACAAAATGAATTTTCGGTCTACAACAGCGTTACGAGGGGGAATTCGATAACGAGTACGCAGCGCACGCTGCACTGCAACGATAGACTTGTATTGGGAAATATACGTGTCGACGGCAAACGCGCGTTGCTCTTTCGACCAACCCATGTCTACAACCAATGGCGGCACTAAGAGAAACTTCCAAGACTGCAGCATCATTAGAGCCTACCCTTACCCTTCCAATACGTCCCCTCCATTCACAACGCCATCTCGAAAGTAGGGATACTTCCCTGCCCCACCCTGTATATACGCTATTCGAAGAACATATACTAGATAAAAAATGTGATTTCATTTCTTACCAATTTTATCACTTAGGTAAAGGTATATTTACAAATCTAAAAATCCGATTTAGTCACAAGCAATAATTTTAAAATGTCTATCCGTTTCAAGCGTCGAAACTTTTTCGTTTCACTTTAAAAAGCTTTAATATCGCCTTCAAAAGTGAAAAAGAATAATTCATAGTCCTTGTAGAGTGCTATTATGTAGAATTAATTTTTCATCGTTCACAACTAGACATAATGAATAATTTAACAAACACTAGCTGTAACGATGAAGTCATTGCGTTAGTAATAAAAAGCAATATTAATCTCACTTTCGGTAATTGATACAATTCCCAGAACAAGGTTTATGTTACAATAGACATAAATCCTCGTTCCAGAAAAAATTTCAAATACTCGTAAACAGATCCATAAACAAGAATCCATCAACTTTACGCACATTAATTCTAAATATTTGTAGCAGTTTAAAGGTGTGTTTCGGATCGTTATCATGTTGAAATATAAAATAGTCACCGATTATTCTCATTCCAGATATGTTTAGCATTTGTTTCCTAAATTTCCCGGTAGCGCTGTTTTCTTCAAATTATGGTACCGAAGAGTTCAAATTTGGACTCATTGGTCTAGAAAACAGTTTTCCACTCATCAACTGTCCAATGTTGATGCTCTCTAGCCTACTGCAGCCGTTTTATTTTATTTTGCTTGCGTGAAAATGATTTACGCAACGTTATTCGGCCAAATAAACCACCCGTGGAAATCCCAACTGGTTAAACCTCCTAGTAACCGCCAGGCTTCATCGATGCATAACAATTTCATTTCTTTGATGCATAATACTTCCGCTTCATCGACGCATAACTTTCCCTCTTCATCGACGCATAACATTTTCGCTTCATTAACATATAATTTTTCCCTCTTCATCAACGCATAACATTTGCGCTTCGTTGACCCAAAACAAATCCTATATAAACCCCTCTGGAATGAATAAGTCTCCAGTCAGTATGCAGTTACGGCCCTGAAGATGTCACATATGAGTGTGGACGAAACGTCAGCTAAAGCTACGACAACGACACGGTTCCAACCCGGAAACCAAGAGAATAGTATATAAGTTTTGTTTTGAATTGAGGTATAATTTCTAAAAGAAATACAATTAAAGCCATAAGCGTACAGTGGGCCGATTTCTATGCACGTAAGTGTCTTTGCATGTTT
The DNA here is from genome assembly GCA_029619315.2 of Dynastes maya. Lineage (NCBI taxonomy): Eukaryota > Metazoa > Arthropoda > Insecta > Coleoptera > Scarabaeidae > Dynastes > Dynastes maya. The sequence continues at coordinate 15,029,369 of JAROYE020000008.1, forward strand.
GGCATGTGAACTTTTATAACTGTAAAAATGTTTAACTTGGAAAATTGAAATTATGTACAACTGTTGACTGTATAGGATAGGATTAGAAACTGAATGAATTTTTCGAAAACATTATACAGTGCGTCCGATCCGTCAATTACGATTAAACTTTGAAGCGGAAGAAGTGTCAAAACTTAATTTTTTAAATACAACTACCTATTTTCCTCTTTCTTATCAAATTGCTCTTACAAAAAAAAACAAATAAAAAAATATTCATTACACATCTAAAATGGATACTTTTCAAGATATTTAGGAAAATTTGTATTGTAACACAATCTTTTTCAAAAACCAATTTCATAGACAAAACTATACCGTTTCAATGTACATTCTGAAAATATTTTGCAGTATGCAGCATGTTCCAAAAATGGGTGGCATATCAACGTCATGAACACCTTATATATTGATTCATTTTTTAATTTTATGTAAAAAAACAAAACAATACCAATCATTTTAAAGGCAAAAAAAAATAACTAAAATAAAACAAATTAAACAGGAGTCTTTATAAACGCAGCAAATTTTAGGCCAACTAGATATAAACATATTGTCAGAAGCAATATTCAAGATATAGATTCTAATGCTTAATATAATTATCAATGGTTTTCAATGAATAGCAACGGAAAAGGATAAAACAATACAAAATTGGATAAAGACTAACACATTCTGGAGCAAAATTCTAACCATATTGTAAGACTAATTGAAGGGATAATTTAACCTAAAAGGTTTTTATATGCGCACTCTTAAACGGTCTATATCTATTTGACATCAGAGTCTTTTTGCAATTACTCTAATATCGATAATGATGTAATTTTCTTTCCACTAAATACTTGTCCATCAACATTAGGCACTCCTACCATAGTTGAATAGGCCATAGGCCACAGTTGAGTAGAAAGGTTTGTGCAATGATACTCTTGTGTATATTTAACATCAGAAGCATGCAGCATTCCTAACAGCTATTATCTACCAAAATTTTTGCTATACAATCTACAACTTTCCTATTAATACCTATAGTCCACATTGCCAGAATTACATCATATTTTTTCCTTATACATCAAGCAGCAACATCTATTCCTTAATATTAACATTTCTTAGATGACCTCCGCATACCTGAATAGACGCTTAATATCATCAGCGAATAGTTCAGCAATCCGCGTCGTGATTGTTACACGAGAGAACGACTCACCTGCCATGCATAACCCTCAATTGATATTGGATATTCGGCCGGATGTAATTACAGGCCGCCATCACGCATATCGCAAACAAATGGATACCCTCTGTCTCACGAACATGCAGGACATGCCAATTATCCCGCTAATGCGAGGTACTACTGCTACAAACCGCCGCTACAACGCCACCTACCGGACGACAGTCGAACGAAACGAAATTCTCGTGACGTTCGAATTAATGGTCAATTTAGGAGCAGGCACGAGTCGCCCCTAGTAGTTCTAACCCGTTACGTTCGAGCAGAAATGTAAAATTGACGCGCTAAAATTACCAAATTTGCCTATCCGTACGTGCGATCCGGATGCTTCCAATTGGAGAAAGAACGAATTTATTTTGGCACGTTACGCAAGCATGTGAGGCAGCAGGATAGCTTGAAAATTTTCCTTCCTCTGATAGGTAAAATTAAGCGAGTATTGAACATGTGGAACGCAAAATTCATTACAATTTAGCAACATTTTACACTTGAATTTTACATAATGCGAAACAGTTAAATACACCGCTTATGAACATATCTTGATACCACAAATTCTCTTTTATTTCGGCAAATTTCGGTAAATTCCTTCACGAAATATTAGTCCTCTCCAAAATATTTGTTGTTTAGTTTCCACTAAAGTGCTGTGATTACGTTAGAAATTGATATTTGTAATAGAAAATACTGTCAAAGGTAATCTGCATGCTTTTCAACCTTTGATCACTTGAAAGAGCCAGACAACGGATAAATAAATGAAAATTGTATACGATCACTATAGTTATCGATTGTAAATAACAATAAACTGTCCCAATCTTGTTACAGTACAACTAGGAATCAGAATCCAAAAGCCAGAGACGGGAATCTCCAATGTCAATAAATTTCGATCTGCTAATCTTCAGCCGCAAAGATTACGGCGATTGTTGCTTTTGAAGATGTTCACTCCACAATAACAACATTCAACTTGGGGTGACATTACGTAAAGATTCAAATCCGAAATAAACCACTGTTTTTTTTTCTGCACGTGTGGCGATGACCCAGCGGGCCATACAATGCCGTCCTAAAGTAGAAAAAATAGGTCGATTTCTTTGCCATTATCGGCATTTCAACTGTATTTCCGGTTTCACCAGAAGTGGCGGCAACTTTCGTTATTTAAATAGAACATATATTTTTGTTTTTGAAAAATTAATCGAAAGGCGAATCCAACGATGCCACATATGTTATAGTTTAACTTAAGAAATATGACGATATGCAGCAATAAAGGTTTTGGTAATCTGTTTCTGCTGTTACGCAAAGTTGGCTAAGAAAGAGCGCCAAATTGTTTCTTGTGTCGCCAGACTGATCTAAAGAGCTCGCTGGTAAGCAAAGTAATCATAACTAATCTGGGCAAACAGCCGTAACAGTCAGTGTAGTAGATATGCGGTGCGGAGTCGGCGATTATTTATTTCAGGCGTTCACAGCGTCAGTACTAAATCGATGCTGTATGCGAGTAGTTCTGTGTATATGTAGGTTGTCGTAACTTATTTCGTAATTGTACGCTTATGTTTGTTTTAAAAATGTCGCAGTTAGGTACGTTGCGAAAACGACCAATGGCAGACACAGTTAAAAACTTTATAGTGGACATGCCGGACTTAATTTTTGATGGCGCTAAAATTCAATGTCTAGTTTGTAAAATCCCTTTAGTGTGTTGGTTCAGAAGCCATTGTCAACGTCACATCGAAAGCGAACAGCATTCTTCTGCAAAAAGTGGCATACGAGACCAAGAAAGATTTACATTTGATTTATGTGTTACTCTTATTTGATGAAATTTATCGTTTCGTTTACTAGACAAAGAAGCATTTATCTCCTTCTGGAATAAATATGTGGATTGTAAATTACCTAGTCGGACATCGATACGAAATGTAGTGCCATTTGCTCGTAAACATATAGAAAAAAGAATAAAAACGGAATTGAAAGATAAAAAACTGTGGTTGTATGTGGACGAAACAACAGATAGTCAAAAACATTCTGTAGTTAATGTAATGGTACGTACAATAGAACCACATCGACCGACATCCTCCTTCGTACTTGCTTCCAAAAGTTATAAATTGTACTGCCGATGAGATTTTAAAGGTGGTGTTGAACTCATTGAATAAATTTGAAGTTTCAACTAAGCAACTTTTAATGTTTATGAGTGATGGTGCCGCAAACATGCGTTCTTTGGGCCGATTTCTTAAAGAACACAGTGGTAACTTCTTACATGTAACGTGTAAAATCCATACTCTAAATCTTGCGGCACAAACGATTCCTACATGTTTTCCACTAGTAAATACATCGATTGCTAGTACAAAGGCAGTGTTTCTAAAGTCCCCGAAACGTACCCGACTATTTCACAAACTATGTCCTGATTTACCTGAACCACCACAGCCGATTGTTAGACGTTGGGGAACACGGTTGCAGGCTGCGTTTTACTACAACAAATATTCATCAAGTAAAGAAGATAGTTTTAAAATTCAATTCGACAGAAGCTGCAGCAATCAAGAAAAGTCAGGAAATATTTCGAGATAGTCAGGTTAAAAGAGATTTACGAACTATTCACAACAATTACTCCGGACTAGCGGAAGGAATAGAAAAATTACAAAATGTGTTGATGTCGCTAGTGGATTCTGTTCAAATTGTGAATGATGTTCACGCACAGTTATGCGCTCTAGAGGGCGAAATAGATTGGTGTCTAATACGAAAATTTGAAAGTGTTTTAGAGAAAGACTCCGATTTTCTTATATTAAGACAAATTTGTGAAGGTGCGTGTGAAGATGCATTAAGTTGTTTCAAAGATTATTTTAAATATGCAAATATAACATCGCTAGATGTCGAACGGTCGTTTTCGGCATTAAAAAACATTTATTCCGCACGTCGTATTCACTTGACTGAAACAGCTGTGGAAACATATCTAATGATTCAAATATTCAACAGATGTTACCCAGTTTGTGATTTCACGGAAGACTTTTAAAACGGTAAGTGTTTCAGCGCGTTTTATAATTTATTTCTTACCTTCTATTTTATGTGTAAACTTCTCTGCGCTCGCCACGCCTCTGGCTGTTACCGCATATTTGCCCAGGTTAATCATAACAATTGCCAAACTGCCAAATCTCAATTCCAAAAGCGTAAATTATTCTTGATATTTACTGTTATTATAACCTCCATTTGTCATACTCTCATTCTTTGTGCTCGTTATTATTTTATGTCATTTTAACTTGTTTTATTAATTGTTGTTTCTCCTTTACTTTATAAAACTTTATTGTGATTAATTAATACTGGTAGATTTATTTAAATTTGTTAGTTTTTGATAGACAATGTGCTTAAGTTTCAGTTTTTTATGTTGTTGATTTTACAATGGCCTCCGCATGGACCACGTAAGATAACCATCAAGTATCTAATTTTAATATTCGATAAATTTGGCAACAATTACCACGAAGTAGAACATATTGAACATTGTCCTTGTACAGCCAGAAATATTTGAACTTTGCTCTAAGTAAGGATAGATAGTATAAAATTCACAGGGCAAATTGCTTTAACAGAAGATAACATGATTTAAATTATTGTAGAATTTGTTGCGCAACCATGCCATAAAGTGATAATTGTTGCCAGATTTACATAATATTCAAATTAACCTAGCAATTTTACATGGTTCGTACCAAAGCCACAATAAAAGTAACAACACAAAAAGCCTAAAAAACAGACATATTGTCTATCAGAAACTAACATATTTAAACAAACTTTCCATAATTAAGTAATTGCAATAAAGTTCGATAAAGTAAAGGAATGACAACAATTAACAAAACAAGTTAAAATGAGAGAAAATAATAACGAGAACAATGAAGGAACGTATGACAAATGCAAAATATAATAACAATAAACAACAAGAATAATTTACGCTTTTGGAATTGAGATTTGACAGTTTGGCAATAGTTATGATTACTTTGCTTAGCAGCGAGCTCTTTAGATCAGTCTGGCGTCATAAGAAGCAATTTGGCGCTCTTTCTTAGCCAACTTTGCGTAACAGCAGAAACAGATTACCAAAACATTTATGCTGCATATCGTCATATTTCTTGAGTTAAAGTATAACATATGTGGTATCGTTGGATTCACTTTTCGATTATCTTTCCAAAAAGGTAAAAATATACAGGCTGTTCTATTTAAGATAAGAAAGCTGACGTCACTTCGGGTGACACCGAAAATGCAATGTAACGTCACTGTATAACCTTAATCCTTGTCATAACCACAACAACCTTCACTGAATAAATTATTCAGTATTTCTACATAACTAAAACTAACTAGGGATACCCGTAATGTCTTCTTTAAAAGGATTTTATCAACATCACTTTCTTTAAAAAATTATTAAATCAGTTTCAAGAAAACGTTGTCGTTCGCCAGAATAAGATCCTTACGGGGCGTACGCCATGCCAGTGTTATAGAGATATCACCCTCAACTAAAAGGGTTCTCCAAAATAAATTAACGCCACTAATATTACTTCTTTTCATCGCAATTTTTGTACCCATAGAGTTATCACAATCTTATTACATTTGCAAGTTATGTTGTATTCAATAATTTTTTTCTATTTTACAGCGAAACTTATTAAAATTCCTCAAAACCAAAAACTATAAAGCAAATACCGAAACCGAAAATTTTTTATGAAAATCTCACGTAATAGGATATCTAAAATATCCCAAGCGTACCACCAATAATTACGCTATTATAGTACTTTGCACAACGCGCTTCGTTAGCTATTTATCCAGTTATTTCACATGTAAAACTAATATTTGAGATTTTTCCTGTTGCCAACAGTATTTTGCAGGATATTAGCGGCATTATTGACGCAATTGGCTGATTTAATGGCATGTACAGTGTTAAATATTAGTAAAATTACCGAATAATCCATAAACTGCATTTTGGTATCTCCCTTATGCTGGAAAATGTACGAATTCGTTATTAAACATTGTTACAATACCGTGTATACGCGATGAACTAATCTGTAAAATACGGATGATGAAATTATAGCATTTATAAATGAGGAGCATTCATGCAAAATCAGACATGTCCACATAAACTAATTTTGAGAAAAACGCGAAAAACTGTTTATTCCAAGGGCACTGCAGTTACCATTGCGCAACTGATATTGACGACTTGTATATCGAATCACATATTTAATACTGGTTGTGGAAAAATGTGCATCTTTCTAGGATGAAATTCAAAAAAAGAAATGGATATGTCTTATTTTGCGAGAATGCAAGTGACATGTCTGGTTTTGTTTGAACATATAATTTACATGGATCTAATTCTATCCATTATTGTTTTTCAAAGAAAAAAAGATTAGAAAATTGGTACTCTGGAATATTTTTATTGAAAAGAAGAACTGATACAAACAAATTTCTTCACTGTACTGTGTTTTCTGTCTTCTTCTTGTTGCGTACGTGGGCTATCCGCCATAAGGATTTCCTTGTAAAAGCCGAGTGCTGGGAGGTCTTGCCACTGAGTATTGTCGTGATTAAACTGCTTTTCCAACGGAGATTTAACATTAGCTTTCTTTTCGGTAGATACAGAATTATCTAGGGGTAGAACCTTTATGTTGCAGTTTCCCTCACTGCGATCCTTTTTAACAATAGAAACTGATTTTCATCGAACTTAAAAAAAGAACTTACTCTAAATTTTATCGTCTTCTCATTTTTAGAAATAAACTTTTTCATATAAATTCGTTTTAAATCTTTGCTTCCAGTTATTTTATTGTACCTAACGTACGAACTTCCCCAACTTTCTCATAAGATCTCTTATATTCTTCAGCGTTAACGATGACATTTCGTTTCTTCAATATCTTTTCTATACGGCCAAAAACACGATCGGCTGGCAAGTAGGAATGGCCTCTTACAGGGACACGCAAAACCAGATTACTGACAGAAGCTGGGCCTTCGGTTCTAAGCCAAAATGTGGACCACGTGGACATTCTTATTTTGTCCTCCACAGCCACCACAAGATAAATGTATTGACCCTAAATTTTCTAGATTTAGAGATCTAAGATGGGCCAACAAAGCTGATCCAGCTTCCGTAGAGCCTCGACCAGCCTTGTTTTCGGTCCAGGTTTTTTTTTTAATCAAACAGGACACCATACATATACAGAATTTATCATATGGATATGTCTGCCTTTGTGATATTGTCTATATTACAAATATTTTCAATATAAATGGATACATATGTCCTGTTTTGACCGATATACTAAATTTGATTTTCAAAGGTGGACATGTCTGATTTTGACTGAACTGTCAATATTCAGGTTCAGATTACTATGGGATAGAACTGACCTTGAACAAACCTGAGCACTGTAGACGATAGAAACGATCAGGAACATTACGAAACCGTATCAAACTAAATTTTTACCAAAAGTGGACACGTCTGGTTTTGCGTGAACGCTCCTCAAATAATACGTAAAGTTCGATTAATCAAAAAATTCGCGAAACTTTTAATTTCTAGAATGTTAAGAATGCTGAGAAATATTTAATATTATGATAATGATATGATTTACAATAGTGTTTGTAGCGCAAAAGAAATAGAATAGAAGGGAAAAGGACAACTACAATCAAACGTAGTTCTCCTGCTGTGCCCGCTAGCATGAACGGGGGTGAGTTCACGACTAACTAAAAAAACATGCGCCACCCGTTTGAATTAGGGAAAACTACCCGCGAAAAACGGAAACGCGTGGTGGAGAAGAACTAGAGAAAAGAATATTATTACTACAACTTCTTTAATGTAAATAAAAGAGAACAGTACTCAATAAACACGAAATATTTGCACGTAACTGTTAATGAACAACATTTAACTAAAGAATCGACGTTGGTGGCTACTACGTTCGATTTAACATCGATCATACATATGTAGAAACGTAATTCGTTAAAATTACTCACATAGAATATACATATAAAAGAAAAGAAAATAATATGCGTTAGAATAACTCGCAGTAAAATGTTCGTTAGCAAAAAAAAATGAATTGGAAAATATTCGAATAACGTAAATTACAAAAATTTTGTGAATTTCTAAACAAACAAAAACAAGAAAACGGTAAGTACACTTATCTGGGCGTTGTTATGGTCGAACGGCGCTAGTCCTGTCCCCGGGTTGAATAGGACATATGAACACACCCGCGCAGCAAAAACTCTACCCTTCGGTGGATGTCGACAAATGGGCTTAGCGATAACCCAACAAAAAAAAACCCTGAGTGTGGAAAATAACGATCTATGAGCATAAACCTAATGAAATATGATTAAAATAATTAATTACCTCGGTTGGATGGAGGGTTTGCTAGCCGATGATCGAAGATTACTACTGGCGTGCCGTTGTAAGAAAAAATTAGATATACCCGACAATGTCGGTGATGGTTATTAAAAAAAAAGAATTGTTACCACTCACGGTACTTAATTATAGTAACTGAAAATCTTTTAAATTCTACTTGCGTAGAGGCTAACCGCCGCAGCAGATTTTCGCAGACGTACGTTCTTAGTTCACGGTCGACACCAGAAAAGAGCGGTGTTAATTACTAATCAACGAACATCGTGCATTCTATTGCAATGAACTTAGGTAAATTTAGTTACAAAAAAAAGGAACCAACACAAAAAAATAAAGAGAAAGAATGACGTGATGAAAATTGTTCAATAACCAACTTTTATAATTAAAATTACCAAAAGTAAATAAACCAAACATTAAATATGTCAATAATAAAAATTATAAATTCGAAGTATATTAGAAAAAAAAATAACGCAGCGACATCTATTGTAAACATAAAACAAGCCTTGACAATATGAAATACAATTATGTTGGTAAAATAGAACTTGACACGTTACAATATATCATTAACAGAAATCATAAATTCGAAGCATATTAGAGAAAAATAACGTATCGACATCTATTGTAAACATAAAGCAACCCGTGACAGTGAGAAATTCAATTATGTTTACAAGGTAGAATTCGACACGTTACATGTTTGCAAATATTTAGTCACCTTATACTTAATTTAGAGCTGATGACCAACTGACATCTTCTATAAATATTCTTCCGAAAGAAAGAAAAGATAACTGTTTGGTATGATAAAAATGTTCCAAAAAACTATTTTTAGATGCAATATCTTCACAGGATAATTCATAACTAAGGTTCACCTGATGTGAGATACAAATTCACCAGATAAATGCTTTCAATGTGTTGGTATGCATGAGAAACAAATAAAGACATACCTTGCTAAGCACAACTACTCCAAAAACTTCTTCAAATCTAACTCACAATAGACCAAACTGACAAATATTTCAAAATTAACTGAATATATGGAATTTTCTTGTTCAAAAGTTGTTCTCTAAATACCACCAAAGCACTGGTAGAAAACAAACGCTATGATGCGATTATTAAGAACATTAGTAATTAGATGTTAATATTTACAAGGACAACAGCACATTGACCCAATGATTTCGATTGTCTAAATTGATATAATAGATCCTAACCAATTACTGGTCTACTAAAACGTCTAGCAACAAACGTACAAATTAATGTTGATGTCGTCATCGATCTCGCTACCTTATAATTTAGTGCAATTAAAATATAATTTAAGATATCTTTGGGACGTCAAACGATATTGTATTGTGACGGGCATTGCGTCAAATCTTTGACGATTATTAAAGTCTCTATATCGCGATTACACGACTTTCCTAGCATTGTCCAAGAAGATTAGTCGACGATGCACGTTAATAACTTCTTCCCATGCATATAATTGTTAAAAATGGATGGGAAAACCTCAGTGGCTATCTTACAAAACAGTAATTACAATTACGTATGTTAAAGTGTAAAGAGTTCGTTAGAATTGTTTACTGTAATTTATAAATTATATTCTTATAGACAATAGTCTGAGATATACGTGCGCACTTCACTGGCATACGCAGAGAAACGTTTACTTGTATCAAGACTGTCCGCCTCAATCCAAGACAAATACTGTTTCAATTATCCACAATACAATTATTGTTTTAAATCAAAAGAAATATTTTCTTAGCATTTTTTTCTGTGTCTGTCATTTGTCACCTGTGTCTGTAAAAATATTTGCGGATTTATCAATTGTAATAAATCACTTTCTGTCATTAGCCGAGATCTAGGCAAAGTGCTTTAAAAAATTATTGTATATCTCTGAACACCCCATACCCAGAAATTTGTCAGTGACGTCGCACTGTATTGTATTTCTATCTTTTAAAGAAAAACGGAAAGTTTATTCCAAACGGTATAAACACATTCACAAGATATAATTTAATATTGAGATACGTTTATATCACATATATTTCCAGCTGGATATTTTGTTTCTTCACTGTACATATACCGTTTATCGCAAGATATGTAGTTCCGTTTCGATAAATAATGGAACCGTGTAGAGCTTAAGCCAATCGACCTTCTAGCCAATAACAAACCGTTGCGTTGACGTTACGCAACCGAATCTGGAACTAATGAACCGGAAGTAGCTCGCGTAGGGGTCAGAAAACAGGCAAAGTTCGGTCCCCTTTGAATATAACCTCTTTTAGTATTTCTTACGGGTCGTCTCATCCGCGACATTAAATTTACAAAGGACTGACGATTTGAAACGAGAGAATCAAAGAAAACAATAATGGGGAACATAAGAAACCGTATAAATTTTGATGGAAAGCTTCGTACTCAATGCTGTGCTGTGTTTACATTCGAAAACCAATTAACTTGTTATTTATCGCCTAGTTACAATGTATATGATCTTATGTACCCGGTGGTCAAATAAGAATGGCAGCCCGCTATATCTTAGAAACTAGTAATCACAGAGCTTTCGGGTAAAATCTTTCTTAATAAACGTGGCCAAAAGAAAATACTGGAAATGATTTTGATATGATGTAATATGACCAGTAGATGGCGCCACGGTCACGACCAAGTATAAAATTAAAGTTTCCATCGTGTTCTCTCCAATTAAGAGTTATCGAAAATATACGCATTTTATTCCCAATCCAATTCCCTTTCTTTTGCGTTGAACACATTTTGTATCTTCTAAGGTAACGTGGTGGGGAGACGTCAACTGCTTTTTTAAATAAATGTTGGTTAGGCTTAACCGATTTTAACAATCTTGGCCTCGTTTAAAAGAGCTTTATTTGATCTATCAAATGCAGTTTTGGTCTACTCCTTATGAATTGTTCCTCCACTAGAGCACTGCACGGGCCTATTTCCCACGGCCCGGCCCGCCCGTGGCCCGTTACAGCATGGAATAGGCCCGCCCGTTGCGTTCAGTACCTCGGCTCAAGGCCCGCCCGGCCCGGCCCGTTAGGAAATTTAGGCCCGTTTGGCCCGTCTAAATTATTTTAGCCTGTTTAAGTAATTATATCTGCACCGTCTATTTCTGAACATTTTTTAATTACTACATTATAATGAGTAGAATGAAACATTTATTTTGTTCGTTTTTGTATATTATATTGTATAAAACTAAAAGAAAACGTAACGTAACATTGCATACATTAAAACTAGTTAATACAAATGATAGCGTAAAAACTAAACAGCATTTACTGCATACGTTACCTCTATTCGATGTATTTAATAAGACATTCTCGGCCCGTCAGGCCCGTACAATTTTAGGCCCGGCCCGCAATGAAAAGAGACGAGGCCCGCCCGAGCCCGCCCGCGGGCTCGGACGGGCCGGGCTTTTCCTAGCCCGTGCAGTGCTCTAACCCCCACCACTAGAGGGCATTATCTGACTTTATAACAAACAAAGCGGCTTTTCACAAAAATTTTAAATAGAACGATGTTTTTTTTCACGCGAAAAAGTAGGGAATTAAAAACTCAAGGTGTTAGTGAAAACCGCATCTCGATATCTTTTTTCTAACCGGAGATATTAACAAAAAAGATGTATATTAGTTGCACCTGGACGACCCAGTTTTGCCGACTGTCTGCTATTTTATTTAAATTTCTAAATATAACCATATTAGCAAAAATAAAAAAATATACCCTACTTCAAAGATAATTATTTATTTTAATGCCTCATCAATAAATTGGATCTCATTCTTTTAACGATTTCGACTTGAAATAAGCAATAAAAATTTGATTAGCCTACTATGCGAATTTCAAAAAAACAATATCATTTAATTAACACTGTGATGTCCCTTTGTAGAATATAACATAAATGAATTATCGGTAGCTTCCTAGATGTTCGAACTGTCTTCCATCATTTTCTATGCATGATTCTGTTTTCTGCCTGTGAGATGCTTCGAATGGCATTTCTCATTTGAAGAATTGTGTCTTCTCTTGTACTGAGCCTGGTAGCAAAGACAAGAGCGAAGACATAAGCGTCTTCGACATTGTCACATAACATGCAATTTTTTTTTATTCTGCATCTTTTATTATTCAAAGCACACTCGTTTTTCAGAATTCACTTACTAGGTTAGTCAAATTTTTCAAGTTGAAATCGCGATTCAGTTTAGGCAAAACCGTCTCGTCCAGGTGCAACAAATATTTACATTTCTTCGTTCAACTAGCATCTTGAGTTTTTAATTCCCTACTTTTCCGCGTGAAAAGAAACATCGTTCTATTTAAAATTTTTATGAAAAGCCGCTTTATTTGTTATAAAGTCAGATAACGCCTTCTAGCGGTAAGAGTATAATTCATAAGAAGTAGACCAAAACTGCATTTTATAGATCAAATAAAGCTATTTTAAACAAGGCCAAGATTGTTAAAATCAGTTAAGTTTAATAGGAGTAACCAACATTCATTTAAAAAAAAAAATTGACGCAGAAGAAAGGGAATTGGATTGGGAATAAAATGCATATATCATCAAAATCATTTCCAGTATTTTCTTTTGGCCATGTTTAAAAAAGATTTTACCCGAAAGCTTTGTGATTACTAGTTTCTGAGATATAGCCGGCCATTCGGTACATTTTTCTTATATAACCGGGTTTCGATATTGAAAATGTACAAGTTAAAAAAGCAATATGCTCAGCCTGCATATTCCCTCTTATCATTTGCTAGAATACCTATACACATATGTATGTTTCGTAATACTATCATTATTGAATAGTTTTTGAAATAGTTTCTTTATAAATCTACGGTATGAAAGATACTATTGCTTTATTTCTGTTAAACATTTTAGTACAACAATATAAAACCCAGAACTGCCACTTTCACGTTTTAAGGAAACAATTAAAAAGCTCGACATCACATTCGTCTAAGCAATTCGTTGTTAACGAAAACTTTTAACTGTTTTAACTCTTGATTAATTACTCCACAATACTTCCTACTCCAATGTCAACCTTTCATGTTTTTCTTTGCAGTACCGGAAGAATCCATTGATAAATCGCTGCATAAAGCTTTGCTAGTCCGGCAGCAAACTAATAATGAACAATTTGAAGAATTTGTTCCAAAACTGCAACAATACAACAATATGATAACATATCGTTATCATGTTGTTATTTCTTTAGACGGACATTGTTTTCAAAAACAATGAGAAGGTTAGGCAATGTCTATCGATGTGGTAATACGAAAGGCAGATGACGCTTTGTGTCAAAATCTGCATTACCAACTGTGAGTATTATTCCTTAGTCAACGTCTGTCAAAATTTCGGAGCGATTCATTGAATAATGTTGTTTTGAGAGCTGTTGAAAGTGAGCAAGTTTATGTATTTGTGGAATCATCGAAAAGGAACAATACCGGTCAGTAATTCGATTTCTTTTTCTGAATGAGAAAACGTGGGCTGAAATCAAAGCGAAGTTGGATGCAGTTTATAAGGATCATGCACTTTCGATAACTCTCACCAGGCACTGTTTGGTTTAATGAATTTAAGCGTAGCCGAACATCCGTTTTTGATGAGAAGCGGCCAGGTCATCCCATTAAGGTGATTACAGATGATATGATCAATAAAGTTCATGATTGATCAAAAACGGAATCGCGTGGACAATTTCCGCGGCGTTATGTGACTGTTAATGAGACATGGATACATCACTACATGCCAGAAACCAAAGGTCAGTCGGCAGAATGGGTTTTACCCAGCGAACGTGCACCAATGAAGACGAAAGACGATTCCATCAGCCGAAAAAGTTATGCCGACGACTTTTTGCCATTATCTTATTTGATTATTTGGAGAAGAGAAGGACAATCACGGGACAGTACTATGCTGATCTATTGGACCGATTCGACGCTGAACTAAAGAGAAAAAGGCCCCACGTAACCAAGAAAAAAATTCTCTACCATCATAGTAACAACCCGCCCCACTCATCGACAATGGCGACAGTAAAACTGGTCCAGTTACGATACGAATTGGTGCCCAATCCACCATATTCGCCAGATTTGCCCCCCTGCGACTTCTTTCTTTTTCCAAACTTGAAAAAAATAGCTTGGCGAAAAGCGATTCACATCAAATGAAGAGGTCGTTGCCGAAATAGAGGCGTATTTTGCAGAGTTCGACAAATCCTATTACATACTTGGATGGCTTAAAAAAGTTGGAACGTCGCTGGACTAAGTGTATAGAGCTACAAAGAGATTATGTCGAGAAATAAATGTACTAAATGCAAAACAATTGCATAATTACATATAATTTGGTTGTCTGAACTATAATATGGCTCTTTCAGTGTACAAACTTAAAATAATATAAAGGTCGCTATTATATAAATCGGTGTTCATCTAACCTCCAAGTTTAATTTCCTTGAAACCTCGCAATATGATGGCGACTTTCGATTTTAGATGCACTTCCCTGATTCTCCATTAACACGATACCGTTTACTTAATTGCAAGAAAGTCTAGGTTCTGCATATCACGTTTATGATGATGCTTTCTAATTTACATCGTTATCATCACTTATAGGTTTAGAAAATATATTTAGAGATTAGTACTTTAGTGCGAATAAGAACTCAAATTTCATTAAATGGAATTTCGGGTTCTACGAAGAGATTTCAAACATTACCACGCGTTTTCGTGTCTAGCGTTAATTATACACACATTGGACTACAAATATGATTTAACCCACTTTTGGATAAGTAGTCCCATCTATTATCATATTACTAAATTTATTACATGATTTCTTATTACACCACAATTCCTTTTTCTCATTTGTGTCGAAAAACATATACGAGTGTTGAAACACTGTTGCAAAACACGAATCCAATTTGTTAATTCGTAATATTTATCGAAATTTACATCAGAGTCCTATAAAAAAAACTAAAATAACATTCGAAACTAAATATAAAAGTAAACCTGACCATTGTGGTAACATTCCCCTTTTCTAATGCTTACCAGTTTTATGATGTATGCCCGCAAACTTGTAAAAAGTGTCTTTCACTAGATAGAATTTCGAAACTAGACTACATGATTTACCATCTACTACCACATCCACACAAGAACATGCTACACGTAACATTAGGTTGTATGTAATCTAATAAAGCGTTAATGCACCAATATTGTGCAAACTAGCCAACCAACGCACCGAAACTTGGCTTTGTTGTATAAACGTTGTATCTAATAACTCCGGAAGCAGTTTATTAAATTATTTTGTTAATGTAATCAGGATGTTATATCACGATCCAATTAGACGTTATTAAATAACTTGTACTTAATGCTGGGCTTAGTATATTAGGAAATGCATAATTCTTGATTTTGGACAACTATGTACACTACCGGCCATAATTATTTGTCCGCCTACATTTTTGCTTGGATTTTAGAAAATCAATTATTTATTGTAATTTAGAAGGTATAACTATTTACCCACAAGTAAAAGAAAGATATCACATTAAACAATTCCCCAAAAGACTCCTCTGATACTGAGTTATCGACTGAATCTCTTTAACCCGATAATTAGGGGTTCAGGTAGGACAATAAAAAGACCCGAAATGCAATATAATTATCGTTCACCAATAAATATTTGATGTAGTCCAGGTAAAGGCAATTCCCTATTTACCCGACCTAGAATTATGAATTTAAATTTAGTAGTTATTGTTCTTTTAAACGGTGAATATCGTTAATAAAATTATCTAAAATTCTAAAATCTAAAATAATGACATAAGTTTGGACGAAATAACAGAGATATCGTAAGAAAATTGTAATTAAGTCGCCGAACTGTTGACTATGACGTTAAAAATATCAAGAGGCTGGCATATTATTATATAAAAAACGAACAAGACGATGGAAAGTAACAACACCAGCGGAAGACCGGATAATTATAACGAGTAAACGGAGTAGACGAAAAACTGCAGCTGAAATAAATATTGAGCGTGAAAAACGAGTTATTTTAACCACCGTGAAAAGGAGGTTAAGAGAGGGTGGTTTATTTGGACGAATAGCGTTGCGTAAACCACTCTTACGCAAGCAAAATAAAATAAAATGGCTACAGTAGGCTAGAGAGCATCAACGTTGGACAGTTGATGAGTGAAAAACTGTTTTCTAGATCGATTAATCCAAATTTGAACACCTCGGTTTCAAGAGAAGAAGGTTCGTTCGAAGGTCGAAAGGAGTACGAGCGGCTGAATCATATGTAGTACGGGGGTGGATTGGCAATGATTTGGGGTTTTGGTGCCGCATCCGTAGGAGACTTGATTAAAATAGATGGAATTTGAAGAAAAGAGCGCTACTGGGAAATTTTGGAAACAAATGCTATACCATCTGGAATGAGAATAACTGGTGACTGGTGATTTTATATTTCAACATGATAGTAATCCGAAACACACCTCTAAACTGTGCCGCGAATATTTAGAATCGGTGGAACGCGAAAGCAGTATCAAAATAATGAAATGGCCTCCTTAAAGCCCATATGCTAATCCCGTAGAGCTTTTGTGGGAGGAACACAATAGGCAGGTGAAAATACATCCTCCACCTTCCAAGGAATCGTTGTGGAAACAACCACAAGAAGCCCGCCTTAAAATAGAACCCGCTCCTCTGACGAAATCGATACAGAGAATACCGCAAGTGTGTGTCGCAACTATTAGGTAATAGTCGAGATGGACATTTCGACAAAACAAAGATTTTTTTCTGTAAAATAAATTTTATAATTGAATAAAGACTATCAATTTCTTTGTTTTAGAGTATTTTATTAAATGCAAAACTACAATTCATTTTTCAGTTAGCACTTTCATTATTTATGCGTATTTCTTTGGGTGGGCAAATAATTATGTCTGACGAGGAACTGCATCGATCGATATATGAAAGACCATACATTGGAAAATTCTGAAAACTTAGTAATATACTAAAGCCTACATGTGTTATTGAATTCAAACATTTTCAATTAACTAAAACTTCCGGTTGCACCGGAAATAGCTGTCAACTTTGTTATTCCAAATAGAACATCCTATATATTAATGCATTTTCGAATTCCAAGTTCAATTTTAAAGTATGTTCGATGAAACAACTACGTCACTATTTCTAACCATATTTGAAACATTTGCATTTTTTTTAACAGTTTGACAGATGGACGAGTGCATGTGAACTTTTACAACTGTGAAAGTGTTTAACTTAAAAAAATTGAAATTTTGTAGAACTGTTGATCGTGTACGGTAGGATTAGAAACCGAATGCATTTTTCGAACACATTATACAGCGTGTCTCACAATTACGATTAAACTTTCAAATGGAATATAAATAATATTTTAAATAAATCCAATAACACATCCAGTAATTTTAGTACTCCCTTGAGGAAAAAAAGCTACGCAGAATTCGCTCTTAATCCCATTCGAAATATACTAAACAGTTTTTACAACGAAAATGATTTTACTTGTAAATACCAATATTTCAAGATCTGTATATTCCTATTCGTTCCATTTTACGGCATTAAGCGAGATTAGGACCACGAAATTCTAATAAACTAGCTGGCTATAAATCACCATAGACGTATACGTTAAAGATAGTATTGAATATTCATCAGCAGCAGGTATAACATCGCCGTTCCGTTGACGTTTGATGTGCCAGCAGTCAAGGTCAACGCAGATCGTTTGTTTCGTTCAGGTTCATGTACGCCTACTTGTGTTGATCGGTGTGTTTTGCGCTGATAATGGATGAAAAAATGTAAATTGACACCGGGAACATCAACAGCAGACACGTTGGCTATAAATAACGAAATACTACAAACGCGCTATCGAAATATAGTAGGGAATACCAGAGAAAACAAAACCAGATGCGATAGATATCTTGGCATGTGTTTTCGGCCGCACAGCGCTGTTAAGATAACAACTTTAATTTCAAATAACAGCACTATACGCGGAACTAATAAACGGACAGGATAAACCGTAAAATTAGAAGCAGTTGGGTTTCATTGGAAGCTTGGGATAAGTTACGTGATTAATATTACATTGTGTCCACATTTTGATGCTCTCGAATCTCATTTCAAATTCACTCAAATTCACTTTCTAAAATTTTAAGATATGTAAAAAACAAAATTGACCAATTTCGATTTTCTTCAATAACTCAATAACGCCAAATATGATCCAAATATGACAAATATAAAGTGGTGTCCAGCAAACGAAATAGAAGAAAAACAGCTCCAGAAATCTCCGCAGAAATCAATACTGTACTTCCGATGCCGATTAGCGTGTCCACGCTTAAACGCCGTCTGCAAAAAGCCGGCCTTCGCGGATGAATTGCGATGGGAAAGCCCTTGCTTCGCCAAATTAATAAGAAAAAGAGATTACAATGAGCACGTGAATATCGGAATTGGACGGTAGAAGATTGGAGCAAGATATTGTGAACCAACGAATCCAATTTCGCGATTTTCGGTTCGTGAAGACGAACGTTTGTAAGATATCTAGGTGAACATGCACTAGACTAGAGCAACGCACAGTCTCTATCGTTAAACACGGCGGTGGTTCGGTAATGATTTGGGGTTGTTTTGTTGGTAAATCCTCAGGAGATTTCGTAAAAATTCAAGGCGTAATGAGAAAAGAGCAGTACAAACGCATCTTAGAGGAAAATGCAATACCCTCTGGTGTATTAGAACAGAATTTTGTATTCCAACAAGACAATTGCCCAAAACACACTTCAAAATTATTTAGAACAATTGGAAGAAGAAGGGACACTAACAATCATGAAATGGCCACCCCAAAGCCCAGACTTGAATCCCATCGAGTTATTATGGGAAGAACACGCTCGGGAAGTAAGAAAACTGTTCCAATATCAGCAGATGACATGTGGAACAAACTACAGACAGCATGGGCTCGAATAACTCCGGGAACATTGTTAAAATTAATTGCAAGAATGCCCCGATTATGCGACGCAATCATTAAAAGTAAGGGATGTCACATAGACGAATCTAAAATTTAGATGAAATAAATAATTGCAATTGTTAAAGTTGTATATTTGTGTATACTTAAGTACCAAATACATATCTTAATATTTCCATTTGAATATTTAATGATTTACCCTGAAATATAAAGTGCCCAAATACTTATGAGCGGTAGTGTATATATATATACAGGCTAGCCGATTAGTGCGAGGAAGCCCAATATCTCAGTTAATACAGAAGATAGGAAAAAATTTTTGGAATAAAAGTTACTATATTTGCACTTGTGCATATTGCTAAAATATACAAAGTGTTCAATTAATGCAGGGCGGCGTGAAGAATGGCACACTATGTATATTAATTATATTTTAAATTTAGCATAAAGTATTACATTCACTACCACCTTATCTTTTCATGAGAATTGCGATGTTGTCAAGGTTGTTCTGAAAAGAATGACAATTCAAGAAAAATCAGTTCGCTATAATAACCATCAATAATAATAATAATTTTATGTTAATGTACTATAGGCAAATAATTCTTCGAGTTTAACTTCAACACTAACCGTATCAGATGGAAAAACTGCTTTAATCGAACTAGATGACAGTCTTATGCCACCACCGCTGCCCGTTGTTCATTGTACAAATACAGATTCGTCTCAAGTAAACTAGGTAAGAAGAACATAATACTGTTATATCTAAACCAACCGAAAACTTTATATTTATAAATTTTATAACACATGATATCCACGCCTATTATGAACACATTCTTAATTAAAACATACATCTTTGTTAATTTTGTTTCTGTTGGTAGTATGATCCCCATTTAGTGCTAAACTTAGGAACAAGATATTTCCACTTCAGTGAATATAGTAAGTGTTTTACGCGGTAAGTAGCTTATGGTTATAGGTTATTCCGATGGAACTACAAAGCGTAAATACTAGCAACTGGAAAGCTATAGCGTGGATCACTATAATCAGTCGCGGATGATGGTTACGTAAATGGGAGGTCAAGGACAAAACTTCGATTCCCTCGTGCATTTCCGGTGCATATCATACTTGACAAAAAAAAATACACGAGGTAATCGTTGACAGGACACCTCCTTGAAAGCAACCTCTGTTGGCTTTAATTGTTGTCATTTCAGATCCCAGCGTAGCGCTTATTCGTCGACTTTGGAGCATGGCTACAATCCGTTTTGTACTCGACGGGTTAAAACCTTTGGCAGAAGTTACTCTCTCAATGCTTTCGAAGGAGGTGTTATCAAAAGCACCCTCTATTTCTAAGAATGCACAGAGAGCATTTAAAACAGTAAATAGGCAATCTGTTATACACGAACGGCAACAGTACGTAATATTAAAACAAGGACTGCATGTAACTCTTATGACATCTAAATCCAGCTGCAAGACGTGATGTTTAATAAATGGTTCATCCCGCTAAACTACATTCACGTTGATCCATTTCATGTGACCCCAATTCTAGAGTTTATAATACGCTGCTTCACGAACGGAAATTCCTGTTATGGATTTAATTAAAAAATATATAATATTATGCATCCAACATATTCTGCACTTAGCCACCTTCATGTTATCGCGTATTACCTAGCAAGGTGTCGCTGTTCTCAGGCGTAAAGTATTGCGTCAAATGTAAATGAGCTGAAAGAAACAATTTTATTTGCTATTGTTGGAATAACACGGCAATTTTTTTTTAATTTCCTTAAGCAGGTCAATGGAAATTACCGTGATTGTGTGAATGTATTAACACCTAGTTAAATAACGCATATTGTCAGTAACACATTATAAATAAAATTATTGGTAACAAAAAAGTAATTGTCGTAAAACATTTCAGAAATTTAATTTCATGTTATTGTAAAATCCAAAAACAATTTCACACTTTATTATGAAAGACTATTTCAATTATTAACCGACCGCAGAATATGTTTATAAATGTATGCCAAGTATGTATGTATACACTCCAACTTACACTACAGAAGGTAAAGAATTAAATAAATAAGATCCTTGTTACATGTATTGACAATGAAAATATAAGATAAAATTATCATTCACTAACATTTCAAAGACATTATTATCCAATGTTTGCCACATTCATTGTTGTACAGAATCATGCTAAACAGGTCCTGTACCTGAGAAGAAACGTAAAATAAATAAAAAGTTTAGTTTAGTTTAAACTTGAACAAGCCCCGCAGAATTGAAAACTTAAATTGATTTTGATACTTTTATATAAAACTTCTGAACACTTTAATCAATAAGAAAAAAAATACATACCTAAATAAATAGTAAATTAACTCAGACAATGATTTAAAAATTAAACGTTTATTTCTTCTAAATGCAAATTAATACAGAATATAAATCTACAGAGTGTTATGAAATTCGCGAACTCGGACTATGGAAAGAAGTTAGGTAGCAAACACTGTAAGGAATGTGCCTTTATCATTTTTTAATGTATCCAATGTTTTCTAACTTATATAGCAATTTTAAAAATGAAAAATAAAACATATAAACATTTTTAATATTAGACGACTGAAAATGTACAGTCCCTGACCATCGAATCAGGACCCCCTAAAAATATTATAATTTTGAGGTAACATTAAAAAAAATAGTTGGTAATGTTAGGAATATTATTATTTAATTGCATGTAGCATGCAAGTAAGTATAATTTGAACATATATTTACTAATATTTGTTTGATCCTTCCCTGTGTTTTATTTCCTCAATCCTTTTTAGCATACTGCCATCCAATCCAGCTTTTGATTGTTTTTTTATGTCGTGGCTATTATGCCATACATCTTCAATATGTTGTTGTAATTCTTTCTTTGCAGTTGAATTTCGTGTACTTACGATATTTGTATGCCTTCTCCACAAAGAATTTTATGAACACCTTCAGTGGATAAAAAACGATGTTCTGTAGCCACTTTTACTATACGACGATCATCTCTTACAGTTGATTTGCGTTTGCCGACAGAGTATGTTGTGACACTACTTGTACTGGGAACATTTTCCTTAATTAATTTCGCGATTCTCAAAACAGTTTGATGTGATACACCCTCTTTTTGTACAACTTCACGTTAGAGAACTCTCCCGTCTCTAGAAGAGCAAAAGTTCGTGCTCTTTCCTCTGTGGTTATATCCTTCTTCTTTCTTATTATGATAATAATTGGCCGCGAAAATAGACGCACACAAATAAAATTAAAACTCTTTGAAATATAAGTTCGTTGGAAAAACGGTAAAAATACTGCAATGATACTAACGAACTAATGAATGACACAATTCAAACTAAACATAATTATTGTACATACGAATAGCATTCCAATAAAAAGTTGCATTGGCAGTATGCCAAAAAGGATTGAGGAAATAATAAAACACAGAGGAGGAACAAGCAAACGTTAGTAAATGTATGTTCAGATTATACTTACTTGCATGTTATATGTAAGTAAATAATGATATTGCTAATATTACCGTTTTCTTTTTTTAATTTTACCCCAAAACCATCTTTTTAAGTGGTCCTCACTCGATGGCCAAGGGCTGTATAAAACAAAACATTTTATAACATTTGTTCGAATTGTCATCCGTCAACAGCTGGTGTCAGATTTGGCGATCGAGGTGGCTAAGATTTTGGACCACCCCTGCCAATCCAACAGTCATGGAAAGTATTATCCATATAATCCCGTACAATACGTGCAAAGTGCAACGGGTGGACCATAATTGTCTTCCAAATACTAATCTCTTGTGAAATGACGTGGATGCTGTTGGTCGCGTCTCAGAGTACGCGATACGCGGATATGATTTGTTCTCAATTCTCTCGCAACGCCCTTTGAAGTATTTCTTGACGGATCGAAGTTTATACAGGTTCGACCGTGTTCGCAATCCGTTGCGTCAAAGTTGCACATGTGCGAGGCTTACACTATAATATATTACGGCTCGAAGAGTAGCAGTTTTTAGTAGCCAGCCAGGCAACGTGACTAGTGCATGAAGATGTCTCAGGTAACGAGAATTGAATCCCGCGGGGTCATTAAATTTTTAACAAATGGACATGCGCCTAATCACATTAAACAACGTTTAGACGGCGTTTATGGTGATTTATCTCCTTCATATTCCACTGTAAAAAAGTGGACAAAATGTTTCCGTTTGTAGCAAGAATCCCTTGATGATACTGAGCGCCCCGATCGGCCAACTGAACTGATAACGCCTCAAAACATTTCAATTATTCATGAAATGGTAGTAGATCGCCGTTTGAAAGTGAAAAAATTAGCAGTGATGTCTAGCATTTCTGAAGCAAGTATTCGCCAAATTCTCAATAACCACTTGGATATAAATAAGATTAGTGCAAGATGGATACCGCATCTTCTTTCTGTTCTCCAACGTGAACGTCGAGTCGAATGTGCGCGCTCGTTTTTAAAGATGCGTGGAGACGACCCGAAGCCGATTTTGGAGATCATTGTCACAAGAGATGAAACAGTGGTTCTTATTTATTTTCTCATCTAAAGCAGACCTTAGGGGACGTCGTTTCAAGAACGATAGTGAGTTGCAAACAGCTGTAATACAACATTCAGAGGGAAAACTTAAAGATTATATTGAAAAATAGAAATTGTTATATTTTACCAAGTTTACTTTCTCTATATCAGGCCGAGAATTAATGGCGCCTCCCTCGTATTCCAGTATATCTAAACTTAGGGACGAACATGTACAAATAAACGTAAATAAACATTGCTTTTACATGCTCAAAATAGAAAAGAGGAAAAACAAGAAAAAACGCAAATCCCGGTTATGCAGTTAAATGAAACGTTCTGTTTACTTTTCCACGCTGTAGCCTGTAAACAGAGGATTTGCACGTAACACGTTCGCTTGGTTGAAAGCGAACAAACACACGTTTTGAGGTTCGGTGGAGCATCATGCAGCATTGCAGCGAAATACAGCCGCCGGCACAACGCGATACCAAAGCACTTTATTAATAGGAAATCTGTTAAGAGTTTTAAAGTGTTATCTCTGCTAGGTTTTCGATCGATAGTAACGATGAACCGCTCTCACTCTTGTCGGCTCTTGCAGTGGTCCGTTTAGCAAAAGACGAACTGACCTTAATCTCCCGTAGAAGCTTATTTATTGCTACTGCGAAAATGTTTAGGTGGTTGATATTAGCGGTAGCCTGTCGTACATAAGATATTTTACCTAAATGGATTTTAACAGCAAGAAATCCTTTTTGAAAAGATAATAGTGACACAAAGTCTTTTGAAGACTTAACGATTAAACAGCAGACTCTAGAAAACGATTATCGCGGTAAATAATTGAATTTTACGACTACGATCCTAGTGCGCAACAATAAAGACGTTTAGGAGTATCAACAACTATTGTCTAGAACTTCCCAAGAGCGCTTTCAAAATATTTGGCCAGTCTCACTGACATGTCTTAAATTATACGTAATTCTTAAAGCACTAACAAGGGAACACCGGCAACCCGGACTCCCCAAAAAAATTGAAATTTTGTGGATTTGTAAAGAGGTCCAAGGTAAGAACATCCCACTTATTTTTATCGGCGGAATCCTCCGTATGTGGGGTGGAGGGCGCTCTAAAGAAAAAACTACCCGTTTATATTTGTGCAAATATCTCGAAAACTATTGGAGATATTGAAAAAAAGTTAAGACAAGTTTTTAATTGTTTGAAGAGGACTATATAATAGCATAACCCTTATTTCAAAAAGTATTAATTTTAATAGAAAAATTACCCCCACCCCAATCCTTTTGAAAACTTTAAAATTTTTAAATATCGGAAAAGAGGGGCTGTTCCATACTGATCTCAACCGTATACATTGTTATCATTGAGTTTTACCTTTCAATCCAAAGAAAAAGTATTTTGTCATATGAAAGTTGTACCAATGGACTTACTATACTATACTATAATTGAATAAATACATATGTAATAACACTTTTGAAATAAAAAGTATTTCATAATAATTTATCTAAACGTCTAGACGTCTGACAATAAACATGATCTGATCTGCTAGTATGAGTAGTTATTATTTGCTGAATTATACAATAACAGCAACAAAGAGATTTTATCGCGAAAGTGTTTATATGAAAAGTATTTGTTATTTTCGTATGCGTAATTTAATAAATATTAGAATGGATTGTCAAACACAAGTAACCGTATTATTTACATACTTACTGTCTAGTATTAAAATCATTTTATTAAACATCAATAACATCCTGTATATATAGAATTGTTTTCAAGTGATATATTTAGACAGACAATGAAAAATTCTGTCACGTAGTTGCTGATAAGTTCATATATATATGCATACGACCATACTTAAGAGAACTCACAATCAGAGAAAACGCGACGAAAAGAATGGCACGAGTTAACATTGCCAATATTCTGTACATGTTACAAATAACTTTTAAAATTGAAAGTATTGCAAGAACTCCTACGACACCAGACGAAATAGAGTTGCACGACGCCTTAAAAGATATTATTGTTAGAGCTTCTGAAGAAGGTATGTTTAGTTTCGAAAATGAAATGAGTTTGGAATTTGAATCGCCTTCAGAACCACATGAACCACAGTTTGTTGAATCACTATCTCAAGAAGAAGCTAACGAAAATTGGGAATAATGTGTACCTGAAGAAGGAGGTAGCGTTGTAGATGCTAACTATAAAATTGAAGCTGTAGAATTTTGGAGAAGTAGGAAGAAAGCAAGACGAACACTCGAAAGTGTTAAACAGAAGTTTAAAAAGGTAAAATCACTTCAGCAGTTGTATAGATGGGAAAATAGCGTTAATGAGGGCGGGACCAACAGTGAAAAAGCAAGATATATCGCGGAAGAAGTACTTACACAATTTCAAGACGCGCTAACACGAGGAAATATAGTGCATGATATGAGTATTCGACGTTGGGCTTTAGAGGCAAAAGACAAAGTTGGATATACATGTTTTAAAGCTGGACATTGGTGGATCTGGCATTTTAAACAGGTGCATGGTATTTATCCCGTAAAATAACTAAATTTGTTTCACATTCTGCTGTATCTGATACAACTGAATTACGCGACGTAAGCGATAGATTTATAAATCAAGTAAAACCTTATATTCGTTCTTTTGGAAGAGACTATATTTTTAATGCAGATGAGAGTGGTTTTAATATAGAAATACACTCTGGTCGTACATTGTTTCCACGAGGTGAAAAGCACGTTGAAGTCACTGTACAGTCTCTGCATTCTATTACTCATAGTTATACCATAATGCCTACTATTTCCGCAAATGGAAGATTATTGTCTCCACTTTTCTTAGTTTTGAAAGAGGTAAGCGGTACTTTAGGTCCTCGCGTACAGGAAACACTCTTTCGCCCAATAAATGTATACATATCTGCATCTACATCTGGAAAATTAACATCCGCGCATTTCAAAACATGGTATACAGATGTTTTCTTGCCAAATGCTGGTTCCAATAATTTACTACTACTAGATTCATGGAGTGGACACTGTCCAGCGGAACTATCTACACTGACACCAAAAGACAAAAATGTGAATATTTTGACCATTCCAAAGAAGGCGACAGCATTAATTCAACCCTTAGATGTTTATGGTTTTAGATTATGGAAAAATTTTGTAAGAACTTTTTCTGACCAAGTTATTTTGATGTGCCACGATATAAACTTGCATCATAGAAATACAATTATTAAGTTAGTCTTTAACCCATAATCAGTTTTCGTCTCCGAGATTTTTTAGTGTTTTTAAGTATTCTTGGTACAAAAGTGGATACGTTGCGGAGCGACCAAGTGCCTTTGAAAATCCAGTAAATTTCTGCTTTGCCAAAACTGCACAATCCATACCACTGTGCACTATTTGTGGAAAGCCGGCTCTTGTACGTTGTTCTGGGTGTAAGCAATATCTGTGTTTTAAACATTTCTTTTTAGATTACCATTATTGTAACCACTATATTGAATAACATTTGTATAAGTATGTTATGCATGTAATGTACTATATAAGTACGTATGATAAAATTGGCGATACCTGTATATATATATATATGTATATATATAATATATGTTATATTATTTAATAAATGTACTAATTCTTTTGTATACCACTGTACAATAAATGTAAGGCATTTTTATCTTGTAAGGTTCACACATTATAATTTAGTTAACGCTGCAACTTTGAAAGAAAATAAAATATGAATGTATATATGTATGTATGTGTGAAATTTATATGTTTGCAAATACAAATTGCAATGTAAACTTTATCATTCTGCAAAACAACTAGTTACTCTGTTATATTTAGTTCCGGCTATATTTCAGTTCCGGAGGTATTTATAATAATATTCAATTTATAGATGATTATTTTTCTCTCCTCTAACCCAAATTTCCCAACTCCCAAATCGGTATGTTTGTTTACATCATAAAAAATGTTTGTAATATTGTTGATATTAAAGTAACACAACCGGATAAAGTTAGTATGGTTAGATAACTAACTCTGAACATCCTACTGCAAAACTGTTATTACATATTCAATTATAATAAATATACGTCCTCTGGTACACATTTCACATGACAAAATATTTTTTTTCTGGAATGAAAGGTAAAACTCAATGATAACAATGTATAAGGTTGAATTCAGTATGAAACAGACCCTCTTTTCCGATATTTAAAAATTTTGGACTTTTCAAAAGGGTTGGGGTGGGGGTAATTTTTCTATTAAAATTAATACTATTTAAAAAGAGGGTTATGCTATTATTTAGTCCTCTTCAAACAATTAAAAACTTGTCTGAACTTTTTTTCAATATTTCCAATAGTTTTCGAGATATTTGCACAAATATAAACGGGTAGTTTTTCTTAAGAGCGCCCTCCACCCCACCTACGGAGGATTCCGCCGATAAAAATAAGTGGGATGTTCTTACCCCTCTACAAATCCACAAAATTTCAATTTTTTTGGGGAGTCCGGGTTGCCGGTGTTCCCTTGTAAGTACCACTTAAACAAGTAAATTTTATCTAGAGCTATCATTTTAATGATATCCTTAGATTGAGCAAACACCATGCACCTGGTTAGAAAATCAAGTTTTTCTGTAATTTATGTGTTACTTATATTAAAAAATAAATTATCTCGATGAGATTGGCAATTAGTTTCCCCCTACGTACTTCAAGATATCTTATGCGTCATATATTCGGACTTTAGGCTTTTATACGTATAGTTACATCTATTAAGCCGTTTGAAAGTTATTTTTGTACCAGACGCGTAGTAAAAGATAAAATTGTCTAGATTGCCAAAGCGAGCGAACGTTAACACCCGGAATATAAACAGGTTATTGACAGTTTGCGAAGACAGCAATAAACAATCATATAGTGTGAACAACGAACGTTAAAACAAAGAAATATTCACCCATAATAAATTTGAAAGCGTAAAATTTGTATGCGGCAAAAACCGTTCATTTCTGTGTTGGAATAATTTTTAATAAGTTCATTCAAACGTTAGGAATAACGAAAATAAGAAATAGGAAACTATAAGAGCCACCCAACAAACTGGAATGTTTAAACATTTCAATCGAATAGATACGAATGCAACGCCACGAATTATTTATTATAATATAAGCTTACTCCATGCTGGTTTTTCTTTATAATTACACTGTTTATATAATCTATGCCTTTCTCTTTTTTGCATACTTTTCGCTGAATAATAATTTTATATTTGGAGTAAATCAGAAAGAAATCCATCGAGACTTTTTGTTTGCTGCTGGATTATCTTATTTACATAAATATCATGTTCTGAATACTTATAATATGCACTATATAGGCTGCCTCACGAGGAACTGCATTGATCGGTATATGAAAGAGTGAACGGTGGAATATTCTGGAAACTTGGGCTGGCTCAGTTTTTTAAATTTGTACACATTAAATAGCCATACAAAGCGGCTTAAACTGAAAGCGAATGATCTTAATTATAGTTCGTAGTGCTGTAGAAAGAAATAGCTTAGAACTAACTCACATTAACGCACGGGCTTTTGACACACGCTACTTGACAAAGCAAATAACATGACGGGTTCATTCAGGTGAACGACGGTGTACTCAGGACTACTGCGGGCTTGCTAGTTGGAATCCGGGATGAAGACCAACATATATCCGTACAACAGTACGTATTCTAGACGATCTGTTCAAAAGTCGACGGAACCAAAAGGATCGACAGAAAATATGCCTTGCGTGCTATAAATCACACCAGACTGTTATGCCAATTGGCAAATGTTAGCACGCCAAGGCTGCAGGTCTCTGGGCAATTCTGCCAGTTTACGGAAGCTACTAACAACCAACAAGGAGTCCAGGCAATATACAAATGACCGTCTCGAATTAATGAACTTCATTTCTCTGTACAAGGCTGGGCTAATGCCCTTTGCCTTCTCATCTTCCGTTAGCAGCTCGTTCTAACTACGGATGTTTGTCGGATTATTTCTCCTTTGTTCTCCGTTCTAAATGTCTTCACGGTGGTACTTCATTCTGCGTTACCGATCCTCCCAGTTGTAAAACATACTGCAGTCTGCGAATTCTAACTTTAGGTGGAGGACGGTCCTGCGGCTCCACTATCTTCGCGACCAGCGGATGGCTGGACTCCGCGGCTCTTTCCCAAGTCTTTGCAGCAAGGTCTAGCAGCACTTGGGTATCTGCAAATCTTCCCTTAGTTGTTGATTGCGGACATACCAAGGTGCGCTTGTAATCGTTCTCAATAAATGGTTTTGTATTGCCTCTATTGCTTGAAAATGTGAGTCCGCCGCAGAAATCCATGCCAATGCCCCATAGGTAAGGATGGGTCTGAGAGTAGTAGTATAGATGAGTAGTTTGAGCCTTAAATCCACGGTACTGCTCCGCCCGATCAATGGTAGTAACAAGCTTCTAGCGCCAGCGAATCTGGACTTAATACTTGCAAAGTGCTTTTTCCATGTAAGACGCTTATCGATCGTCAAATCCACATACTTTGCGTCCTTGCTCCATGGTAGCCTCACATCTCCTACATTAACGTTTCCCGGGGCTGAGCTTGTTTTGTAGGTGTATCTTACCGCGTCGCACTTTTCATTGTTCACTCTCAGCCTCCACCTTGATGCCCACGAGAGCAACCGATCAATAGCCATCTGCAACTTTTTGGTTAGATGTCGTTCGTTCCTGCATGCAGCGTACCATCCGTATCATCCGCATAGATATCCAGTTCGACAGTTGGAGTCCTGGGTATATCAGAGGTAAACAGTATAAAAAGTTTGGGGCCCAAAATAGACCCGTGTGCTACCGTCTCGAAGAGAAAACGTCGTTTCTTATAAAGATTCTTCGGTACTCACTACGGCTCCGCCCATGGTGACGTAGACCAATGACATGCGAGAATGAATGCGTTTGCTATTTCATATATGCGTAATATGCCTTCCTAATAGAATTAATTGCTAATTAACGAGATTAACTGCGAATAAAATTCAATTTAAATACAACAATATAGTAGAATAATAACAATAATAATAATAATAATAATAATAATAATAATAGTAATAATAATAATAATAGTAATAATAATAATAATCTTTATTGATTCAAAGTATCAGAGAGATAATGGAATCAATCAGTCCCCAAGAGAAAAACAAAAAAATAAATAAACAATACATAAACCATTACAAATGAAACTAAAAACATATTTTAGAATAGAGAAAAACAAAGAAAATCAAAGAAAACATATTTTAGAATAGAGAAAAACAAAGAAAATCAAAGAAAACATAAACAAAAACATAATTAATACTACCGACAAAATGAACAAGCTGTTTGTTTTAGTTAGAATAAAAACTCCTCGACAGTGTAATAAGCTTTGGTTATTAAAATATCTTTAACTTGCCTTTTAAATAAGTTAACCGGTTGACTTTTATATTCAGTTGCAAGTTTATTACAAAGTTTTCTGGCCATATACTCTAAACCCTTACTGGTAACCGGAAATTCACATTTGGGCAAAAGAAAGTCGTCTGCCTGTCGGGTGTTGTGATGGTGCACGTTTTGGTTTGTGGTATAGCTGTCTTTGTTTCTATGAATGTAATGAAAAGCTTCCAAAATGTAGAGGCATGGGATGGTCAGAATTCTTAGTGATGTGAAAATTGGCTTGAATGAGTCCGTAGTTCGTATCCCAACAATTACTCTCAATAATTGTTTTTGGGCAGTAAAAGAATAAGATGAGTACTATTATGAAACTGAGTATCATTTGTAAACTATGAAAAATAAAGATTTCCAGGGGCCTGGAAACTGTGCGTACGACGTTCGGTTACTGAATGAAACAACTATTTAATGAATATATTAATGAATCATGAATGTAATCGAATTAACGCTAAAATAATGCGGTTTTAGTAATTTTAGATGTATTTTCGATGGGATCGCAAATTAAAGTGTAACAAGGGCTAAAAGAGAATCATGGAGGAAGTTCATAGAAACCATATCTGAAAGTGCAAGACTTCATAGACTACTTGCAAAAGATTCAACAAACCCTCTAGGGAACATTACAAAATCCACAGGAGGAAGAACGCCCTTCGAAGTTAGGCGATTTAGTCTTTTTGGCTGTCTCTGTATAATTACTGTAATTCTCTTTCTGTATTGTACATTGTTTCGCCAATAAATTCTATTATTATTATTAAATGCGATGTAAAAAATATTCAATTTATACATAGAAATTCTTGAAATAAAAAAAAAAACGATTGCATCATCCTTATTCTTGAATTTTTTGGAGTTTTCCACAAAATTTTATTTCTAAAATCGAAAATATTAGCATCGCCAATTCTAATATATCTCCTTAAATTAATATTTTCTTCTGGATATATTTTATTTAACTTTTATTCTACTGACCTTCTGGCTAGAACTCGTTCCTTTGAGAAAATTTAACAACTGTTACTTTAGCTCCTTAAGTAATATTTCTTGCATCGAAGGAAGATAAGATACCTCGAAGAGTTACTAAAAAAAAAGCTTTGTCTATGTTACCAGCCCCGGGCTTGATAACTTGTTTTACTATAATTAGAATTAAATGAATACGTGTTTCTTATGAATGTCCACTAATATTATGTAACCTGCTGTAAATACTCGACAAAACCACATATTTTCACGTAATTGAAGAGATACCATGCCAGACATGCTAGAACATTAAATTTTGCTTCTGGCCATTTTTAAAAGGCACCTCTAAAACATTTCGGTTCAAATAGGTGTTGGAGGAAGCTAAATTATAAGATTGTTTATCACGTCTTTGCATGATAATTTTTCTAGGTTGTTACCCCCAATTCTACGAACCATAGCTTATAAACAGCATCGTAATGAATTATAAGGACGGTATTCGAATTGAAGAAAATCTAAATTAAAATGTTAATTCGTCTTAACTAAATTAATTTTCTCAAAATGCCCTTTTCATTGAATAAAAATGCGTAAAATATCTAGATCATACTGGAACAGTTGTCGCTATAGATTATTTGAGATTGCTCAGTTCACAAATGCATTCAGAATTCATGTAAGAAGGTGTAAATCATAATTAAGAACATTCATCTGCTTTCAAATTGTCACTTCATCACATTATATTAGCATATTTGTGGTGATTATAAATTTGTAACTAGTACAGTTTTTCCATCATAATTCAAGGAAAACCGCACGCAGAAAAATAGTTTCTTGCATCAAGAAAATAGATTTCCTTGCAAAAATCAATCTCTATTGACGAAAATATTTTTATTTCAAGACTAAAAATCTATAATATAAGAAAATAATTTTCTTGAAATTTTATTCGGATTAAATAAATATTTTCTTAGCGTTAGAAAAATTAAGCAAGACAGAAAAATGTTTTTTTCAAGTAAATCATTTAGTTTTAAGTTAAGAAAATATTGATATTAAAGGTAGGAATGAAAAAATGGTCCAGATCTCACAAGTTCAATTGAGAAATTAGGTGACCAGTTTCGTGTTCAAAAAACACATCATCAGGCTAGCTACAAGGATATCCAATAAAAAAATCACAATAATGGGAAAAAAAAACCTAAAGTTAATACTTAAAATTAGGAGCAAATGAACGAGCTAATGAAAAAGTGTTCTCTTATATGTTACAGTATAATTAAATTGTTTCTTTAATAATGTAATTTATTTTTATGTAGTTTAATAATTAATGAGTAAATATTTAAGTTTATTTGTCCCTCTTTTATTATTATTTATTATATATTTAAAAAACTATAGTTAAATTAGCACACGTGGCAAATAATAAAAAAAAGAAAAATACTACATTGACCGATATCTTTTTAAAATGTTTATGAAACGTTGTACGATAAAGGTTATATCATTGTATGGGTAAGAATGGTATCTGTATTCCAGTTGCCTCGCTACTATCTTGGACGGCATCACTATAACTACTGGCACTTGGTGACGCCAGGAAATATTGCAGTTGCTGTTTTTAGTTGATTGAATTTGAAGATTAGTAGCATAGTAGAAGATTAGCAGCATTACTGCAGTCTTACACAAACGTATGCGTTTATTGTCAGAAAGTGACAACGAATAAAATCTTTTTATGTGTAACTCATATTATTTTGCCAAATTTTTGTGTTCATGAATTAGTGACATGTTTTTTTTTTCCTTTTCAAATGATAATTTACTTTGTGTGACGATTAGAGCAACGCAAACTGCGCTGAAAGCCAGTGGCTGACGCATAAAAGTTTACACAAAATAAACACGGACGGGACAATTCGGTATAAGCGTCAGTATAACTGCGACTCGAAAGCCGATCTGTTGTGTATGCTTCTACGCTGTCGCATACTATATCGTAGTTCTACGTTTGTTTTGAAAATGTTTCCTACGTCGCGAAAACGACCAAAGTTGGACACAATAAGAGAATTTATTGCAGAAATGCCTGATTTAAAGTGTGATGGCGCTAAAATTCAATGTGTAGTGTGTAAAATAGATTTAATGTGTTACTCGAAAAGTGATTGTCTACGGCACGTAAATTGTGCAGGGCATGTTTCAAAAAAAAATTCCACACGAGATTATGACAAATTTTAATTTAATTTATGTGTTTATTGCATGTAATTTACCATTTCATTTACAAAGGAAGAAAGCATACGTCTCGTTTTGGAATGAATATTCGGACTTTAAGTTACCAAATGAGAGAACATTACAGAGAGTTGTGCCGTCTGCTCGTGAGCATGTGGAGAAAATAATTAAATCGGAGTTGCAAGATAAAAAACTGTGGTTATGTGTGGACGAAACAACAGATCGTAAAAAACATTCTGTGGTTAATGTAATGGTACGCACAATGGAACCACATCGACCGTCACCCTCAATTTTACTAGCTTCCAGACGAATACAACAATGCACTGGCGAAGTAATTTCAATGTTGGTGTTAAATACATTGGAAAAGTTTGAACTTTCAACAAATCAACTGTTGATGTTTATGAGTGATGGTGCCGCAAACATGCTTGCTGTAGGTCGATCTCTTAAAAAACATTGTGCTAACTTGTTGCATATTACATGTAAAATTCATACTCTCAGTCTCGTAGCAGATAGTATCAGAAAATGTTATCCCGAGGTAGACGCTCTAATAGCACATACAAAAGCTGTGTTTGTAAAATCCCCAAAACGTACTCGGGAATTTCAAAGACTATGCCCCGATATTCCTGAATCACCACAACCTATTCTTACTCGTTGGGGAACATGGTTAGAGGCTGCATTTTATTATCTTAAATATTTTGAGAATATAAAGAACGTGATTTTAGAATTCGACCCAAAGGAAGCTGCGGCTGTCAAGGTAAGCCGCTTGAAATTTCAGGATAGTCAAGTTAAAACAGATTTGGAAATTATTCAGGACAATTACGTGGGACTAGCGGATGCGATAGAAAAACTACAAAATTCTTCGGTGTCGTTAGTGGAATCTTTGCAAATAGTGCAACATGTTCACGCACAGCTATGCGCGATAGAAGACGCAAGAAATGTTTGTGTTTTAGAAAGGTTTAAAAGTGTTTTAGATAAAGACTCTGATTTTAGCACATTGAGACAAATTTGTGAAGGTGCGTCAACAGAACCGTTAAGTTATTTGAAAGATTATTTTACTTACGCAAATATAACGTCATTAGATGTAGAACGTTCGTTTTCGGCATACAAAAACACTTTTTCTTCACGCCGCACTCATTTTGCCGAAACAACTTTGGAAACATATCTAATGTTACAAATATTACATAGACATTATCCACTTTGTGATTTCACGGAGAAGTCTTAAAACGGTAAATGCTTGAGCACGTATCACATTTAATTTATTTGGTGTAAACTTTTATGCGTCCGCCACTGGCTTTTAGCGCAGTTGTGTTGCTCTAAGTGATGATACATGTGCAATCTTTATGAAATAAAATGCTTAAGATCCTAACATGAAAACATGGTTCATTGTATTATTTTTGCTGATTTCTTAGGACTGGAACCAATCTTCTATTTTTCCATAGATGCAATATTTTTTACACGAATTTTTTTTACATGTATTCTTGGGGAACGTATCTATCGTGTAAAAACAGAATTGGGTGTACCTCAAAATTTTGTTGACATACGCTACAAAAAGTTGAAGTTATCGAGGGACGTGATTCCCGGGCGCTAACTAAGTTAATGATTATACCTCTATCACTCCTTTCGAATTAAGTCCATCAGCAACGTAGATATGGTCGATTGAAAATTTATCGGTATTTCAGTTAGTTGAAGAAATAGTCTCTCATTTGGGAAATATCAATATAAATTATGTATTTATCTCAATGTTCTATACAATACTTAAACTTAACTTTACTAATTTGTACTTTGTATTTATAATAAAAAATGAAACCATTGTGCGTTTGGATATTATCTACAATACATGGATATCATTTCTACAGCTATTAATAAAAGCAAATATCTGAAGAATTAGATCATAAATCGGAGCGAACTATAGTAAAATATTTCGAATATCTTACTGTTCGTATTATCGAACGATAATTGATTTAATAATTATGCTAAGAATGTCCATCAGCGATGCATGATTAGAATAACGAAAGTCCGCCTTAATAGTTACCTCTAATAACTAGCTTACAAGGTCAAGATCATGACTTAGGTTACTAATAGCACAAACTTTCTACTTGTTAGACGACGTCGAAGAGAAAGAGACAGAGATAAAGTGAAAGATTGACGAATTAAATCGTACGGAGAATTTCGTAAAATATAACGTACTTAATATCTTTACTCATGCTCCGATAACTATACAAATTGCGTGGCTGACAATAATATATTGAAATCGATACTGTAAAATATTAGCAAATAAGGTACTACATTACAACCTTTTACTTTACGTTATATGCGGTGTATTAGCGCCATGAGTACAAGTAAAGGGCTGAATTAAAATGCAGCGTTCATTTCAAACAAAAAACATATTTTCTAGCAAATAATTATTCTGTTAATGGTAGGTGGTTGTGTAACTGCCTACTGTGAACGTAACTACAGCCTTATCCACTTGATGAAAGAACTATCGGATGAATGTGAAAGTTACTTTCCATAATTTTTATTGAATTTGCAAATATCACGCATATCATGTCCGTTAGTCTGTTAAGAATTACAGCTAAGCTAAAGTCGTGACTATAGCGTAGGCATCCTAATGGAACTGAATTATTGATTCTGAATATTTAGCGGTGTAAATAAACATATTACTTCTTGACTCTCACATTTATTCAACTTCAAGTTCAATGCTTCCGATCCCATAAACCCGAAGTACTACAAGTCCTTTTTACAATTTCACTTTTAGAACAATAACTATATGTCGCACAATACCGATATAGCAATACTGCATTTATATCGTTCGATTTGTCTATAAACATTCATTGTTAAGTCCACGATAAACCTTTGCGTTTGTGCTTGAGAAAACAAACAAGAGAGATATTATTGTAGCCGATAAATATAGCTACCATATCTTGCCATTACTGAAATTTAAAAATTCCTATTGTGGTAACAAATAATCTGAGCTATTATTTAAATCTACCAATGCTGATCATGATTATAGATTATCCTAGAACTCTGGAAAGATCTGAAATACATGGTTGTGGAAGAAAAATTTGAGTTGAAAAGAAGTACTCCGCTGTACTCGTTAGGTCCACAGAGGATAGGAAAACGGGTAAGGCAGACAAAAATAAAATATGTTGAATTGGTCAGTTCTTAGCTTTTGCAATTTCTTTGCTGTAGCTTACACAGACACATATCATCGAAGTTGAAACAACGCCCAATCATTTCTGACTTTAACAAAAGAGGTCCGAGGTCTTTACATTTGGAAAATAACCGGTAAATCTTTAAAACACAGTTACAGTTGGAATAAATGGAAATGTATATTTCATATCCGTAGGAATCTCTCCTGAATATTAAAAAGATCGATGTGACTATTACTATTATATCTGTTGACGAAATTGACAATAAATTTCTTTAAATTGTTCTAATGAAATTTAGGATGGTATATCTTCAATACACGGTTTCTAACAGCTTTCAGAGACTTAATCTTTTAGTTAAGGAAGTGGTTCGAATAAAGAGTGAAGGTAGGCTTTGAGTACTAATCCACAATGACAGTTTGATCATTACTCCTGATCACCTTAGTATCCAAAAAGAGGGGAAAGTTGTCCAACAGTTGTCAACAGTAAATTGGATGGTATCATGAGAACCATTGAAAATGGAGAGAGTGGTTATCAACGTATTTGAGGAAGATGGAAAGCTCAAACGGGAGCAAAAATGTCAGTAATTGTTATTCGTGGAGAATACAAAACCACTTTGGGAAATTACCATCACCACAGGAGAATAAAAGTGTTTGGCAAGTTCTTGAAGATGTACAGCAAAGACTGCTAGAGGAAGATTATCTGTTGTTATAATGAGTACCAGAGTTGAAATTTCTCAACAAGAATCTGTTCATATTAGGGGTGATATAATTATAAAGATAAATTATTACCAACTAACAAGGAAACACAGGTAAGTGCATCTCACCGATTTAAATTAAAGTTCGTGGGTTTATAGACCGATCTAGTGTAAAAACAACGGTAACTATCTTAGTTGCCCAATCATCCACTGGCGGGGTGTAAGACCCCACGCTCAACACCGCCCTTCGCTATTTGATTCAACAGCTCAAAAACTATGAGAGATATAAAAAAAAAGTCAAGACAAGATTTAAACCGTTTTACATGCTCTTAACGATGACGTAAATATTCTCTCTATAATGAATGTTTATTTAGGGAAATAACCTCCCACCCCCCTATTTTTTTGCAAATTTTAGAATTTTTAAATTCTACGTAGCTTCTATATTTTTGTAGTCTATAAAAATTCTGAAATTTGCAAAAAAATAAGGGGGTGTCTTAACTTTTTTTATCTCTCATAGTTTCCGAGCTATTGAGTCAAACAGCGAAGGGTAGTTTTAAGCTTAGGATGTTTTACACCCCGCCAGTGGACGATTGGGTAGCAAAAATAGTTGCCGTTGTTCTTACACTAGATCGGTCTACAAACCTACAAAGTTTCATTTAAATCGATGGGATGCATTTAGTTTCCTTGTAAAACGTACGCTGGTTTTTAAAGAAAAATCTTAAGGATATTATTGGAATTGAATTGATTTGGTCTTCTGCTTATTTTTTCAACAAATATAATTTTTATCAATATGTTTGACGTATTTCATTAAAGTAAAACATCTTGAAAAATTAAAATGAATATTCAACCTTTAAAATAACATAAAAAAGCATAATGAAAATAATATCTCAAATTAGAGTACATCTCGGAACCTGTCCAAATGTCCGTATTCAAACGTAGAATTTGCTTGGAGTAACTATATTTTGTCTGAACTAATAGGTTTTTCGGTATGGTTACAACCGTAAACGTAAAAATAATTAAGACTTACATCTAACGTGCCAACCATTAAAAGCAAAGGTAACACAGCACTCGCAATTTTCAGTAAAATCCGACACTTTCGATCTCGGTCTTTCTGCCGCGCAAACCACCTGGTCCTTCCTATATTAAATACCAACTCGTGAATGCTTTTAACCCAATTGCAATGCGGTTTCAATTTGCGCTATACTATACGTATGTGCAACGGCGATACAACAAACACGTAACACGATTGGCACAATTCACTCTACGCGAGATCCACACCAGCACATCGCGTGCACAGAGAATTCGCACTGTATTGAACAGGTGGAAGCGGTTACGTCATACAGAACAAAAGCGGTAGCATCGACGATTATACCACGGAATAAGTATGATGGGAGAAATAGGACAAAATCGTGCGAACGAATTTGTCTTCTATGTTTGGGATGGATCAATTATGCTATTAGCTGTGGTCGTTCGCAATATTCGGTTTCGTACTGTGTAACGTGTCGCTGGAAACGAAATCGGTACGAAACTGACGAAAAGAATTGGAAATCCAAGGTGGCCTAAATGGTTAAATGATGCGATAACGCATTGTGTTATCAGAGCATTGTTCTCTACAAAGATGTATTGAAATAAGATTGAACATTAACAATACGCCTACTATGCACAAATAAAACCATATTACATATACAGGATGAATCAACGGTTTGGCAAAGTCCATTTAGTCTTCGAACAAAGTTAAAATTAAAATCTCACATACCGGGTGTCCCAGATTGAATGTTACAAGCGATATCTTCCTTATTTGTCTCTACAAGTAAGGAAGATATCGCAAGGTGTCGTCAGAATTCTAAAAGATATACTTTTTAAAACTACCCCTAGTAAATCACATTTTTTTAAATTAAATTGCACCCCTCATCTTTTTGATTTCATGATTGATGTACTGGAATTTAGGAATACAAGGGTATAAACAAAAATGTCATTTAACAAACCGCTACTAATAGAAACATAAAAAGCGTTGGTTAAATTTGTTTATACATATACAATCGTATAGATCGTATAGAACAAAAAAGATTCAAGTATTTATTTCTTTTTGCGAAAATAGGTTACGTATCTATAGTTAAATATGTAGTGATGTGGTGTTGTTATAAAATCTTTAAAATGCCTTCTAATTTTTCCCCAAATGAATGTGTCGATATGTTATTAATTTACGGAGAAATTCTCGTAAAGCAACAACCCGTTATGGAGAACGAATTTCTAACAGAGCTGTACCATCACATATGGCATTTCCTCGTGTTGAAGTTATGCGAACGGGCTCATTTCCATCAAATTTAAAACATTCTCATCATGTAACACCAGTTAGAACAGAAGAAATGCAAATAAATTATGTCGTATCGAATCCGCATATTTCAGTTAGAACTATGGCAGAAGATATGGGAATAAGTAAATCAACAGTACAGAGGATACTAAAGTTTCACAAATATCATCCTTTTAAAATTCAGTTGCTGCAAGCATTAAGGCCTACAGATTTTGAACGGAGACTAGCATTCATTGTTGTAATCTAAGTAATGTAAACGATGATCCCACGATTACCAATAACATTTGGGCTGACGAAGCACGACTTCGTAACAATGAGGTGGTGAATCGCCGTAACTGCCATTACCGGGCTCCAGAAAATCATCATTGGATACGTGAGACTTATTTTCAGGTAATGGGGTATCAACATTTGGTGCGGATTATTTAATGGATGTATCATTGGTCCATACATCTTTGAAGAAACTTTGACAGCGCAACTTTATTTACATTTTTTTACATAATGACCTTCCCGAGTTAATGGAAGATATTCCATTAGCAGAGCGCAATGATTTGTGGTGGCAACAGGATGGCGCTTTGCCTCATAATTCGCGGTTGGTAGAGTATTTAAAAAACATAAAAAGGCCAGTTCGCTCGCTAGGTGCTAGACATGAGCCCACTGAATTTCTCTTTATGGGGGTATTTGAAAGAAGTTGTGTATTCTACTGCGCCAACGAACTTAGACGATTTGAAACTTAAGATTCGGCGTGCATGTAATACTGTTACAATGAATATGATCACAGCAGCAACTTCCAGGGAATTAATTGGTCGATTTGAAGCGTGTGCTGCGTCGAGTGGCGATCATTTTGAACAATATCTGTACGTGATTAATTTTATGAATTATTAATGTATTTCAAGTTTCTTTAACCTTTTGTAAGAATGTTTTTGTTATTTATTATTGATATGACCATTTTGTATTAAATATCTCTTGAATGCAATTTTCATTTATATATTCCAAACTCTTCGTACTTCAATCATAAAGTCAAAAGGATGAGGGGTGCATCTTAAAAAATTGATTGGGGGGGGGGGAGGTTCTTAGAGAGTGGTTTATTGGGGGTAGTTTTAAAAAGTATATCTTTTAAGATTCTGCAAACC
The DNA here is from genome assembly GCA_029619315.2 of Dynastes maya. Classification (NCBI taxonomy): domain Eukaryota; kingdom Metazoa; phylum Arthropoda; class Insecta; order Coleoptera; family Scarabaeidae; genus Dynastes; species Dynastes maya. The sequence continues at coordinate 15,071,127 of JAROYE020000008.1, forward strand.
ATTTTCGACGACACCTTGCTTGATCTCGACAAATAAGGAAGATATCGCTTGCAATAGTGAATCTGGGACACCACCCGGTATATTTGAACGCTGAATAAAAGCAGCACGATTTTTAGTAGTAGAATTTGGCACTATTATTACACAGTATTTATTTTAATTAAATTAACGTATAGAAGAAATGAATTCTGCTGTCTGCTTCCTTTTCGTGAACAAATTTAATTCGAGGATGTCATACAGACCTAAAATAAATTACCTAATACATTTTATTTTGTAGTATGGAAATGTGAGAGATCTAGTTTTGGAAAATTACCTTGAAAACATTTCTAAGAAACGTAGAAAGTAAATCCGCGTCCGTGACTTAAAATTGAATGAAAACTATACTAACAGGAATTGAATCTATTAATATTTTCCATTTTATTCCCGGTTTATTTTAACTTCGCTGGTACGTGCCACTTGTAATATCTATTGGGCTATTGTTGACAAACTATTGGTAATAATGAACACGGTGATTATATTCATGAACACATCGGTAATAAACATTCTACGTTGATTTTGTTCCACGAATTTTAAAGTTTTGTAGTTTTCCAGGTTGATACGAAGTAAGCGAAAAATATAATTAAAAGTTTTACGTTTAAACTTCCCAATTCTTTACCGCTTTGCACAAAAGAATATAATAATAATAATAAGTAAACTTTATTTCGCTTTCGAAGAATACAGATAGAGTTTTAAATAACATATGAAAAGGAAAAACAAAAGTGAAATATAAAGGCGACGTTCAGACGGACAGCAACTAATACTGCCCCTTGCTCTACCGCCTAACCTTTGGTAATTAGTAATTAGGTTCGACAAACGCATGCTACGGCAGAAGCGCCGAGGGGGGATTTAGGTCTATGCGAAAACAGTGGAGAGTTTAGTCATTCGATAGGCGTGGAAGTGAACGATCATTCGATAATTATCGGTTTATCGGTGTGCGTCTTTTAATACATGGATCGTCGTAAGCGAGGTTTACCTTTAGCATCGCATGTGAATAAATATATTAGCCGTTTCCCTGGGTTGGAATATACCATCATTCAGTGTAAAATTTACAATATACGGTTGACAGGTCGCGATACATTTCACTGTAGAAGACATATTAAAAGTAAACGTCATGTACTAAATTTAAGCAACAATATTCCGTACTGGGAATTTCTGTACGATTTTATGTTTATGCTAAGTGTGTGCAACATTCCACAACACCTAGTAGGCAATGAACACTTTCATCTTTTTTGGAATAAATATGTTCCCTCGTGGAAACTACCAACCAATAGACAATTGCGATACAATTTACCACATTTGCAGGGTACAGTAAAAAACTGTACAGTCGACGAGTTGAAAAATAAGAAAATTTGCGTAAGTGTGGATGAAACAACTGATGCACAGAAACACAGCGTGATTCATGTTGTAGCGCGTCCTTTAAAACGTAATGATCCAGCAGCTTCCTTGTTATTAACCAGTAAAAGGATTGAAAAAAGTTATGCTGAAACCGTTGTGAAGATAATAAAAGATTCGTTAAGGGAACTTTGTATCACGGGAGCCCAAGTCACAATGTTAGTTACTAATGGAGCTACAACAATGCTGAAAGTTGGTAGGATGTTGAAAATATGCTTTCCGACTCTTCTTCACATAACATGTCTCATACACGTGTATCATCTCGTTGCAAAAACCATTCGAAAGAAGTATCCTATGGTGAATAATTTAATAGCATCTACCAAAAAAGTGTTTGTGAAATCTTCCAAACACATCCCCGTTTTCAAACAATTGTGTCCGAAACTTCTACTACCACCTCGGCCTGTAATAACTCGATGGGGAACATGGCTCCTGGCAGTATTTTATTATCATAAATATTTCGCAAATGTGAAGGATGTGATTTTAAAATTTAAATCAAACGAATCTGCAGCGATTTGAGAGAGTCAGCAACTTTTTTTCCAATTCGGACGTTCAATTACAAATAGATGAAATGTCAATAAACTATTCTGCAGTTGTACAAGCTATATCGCTGTTACAAAACAGTCATTTATCTTTACGAGACTCATTAAATACCTTAGATAATTATAATTTACAAGCCGCTCTAGAAAGCATGACAGATCCTCTAGGACTAGATGTCGCTCAAAAATTTTTCGCAGTTTTAAATAAAAATTCCGATTTACAAAAGGTTCGGTCTATTAGTGAAAATAAAGAATGCACAGAAGAGATAAAGGAATATCTGAATTACGCAAATCCTACTTCGCTAGATGTAGAACGATCATTTTCGAAATACACGAAAACGTTTTCAGACCAACGTCGAAGTCTAAGTGAATCGACAATGGAAGCGTTGCTTATGTTGCCGTTTTACGCGGCTTACCGGGGCAGTAATATTTTGTCGCAGTGGACATCAAGACGTCAATAAAAGGTAAGAATATATTATTTTTTAATAATACTATATCTCACGTACCTACTTTTGCACGATGCGTCTCTGACGTTGCACTTGTTTGTCGAACCTTAGTAATTAGAAATATTTTGGTTAAAAAAGTACCTTTTCTATATGCGCGGTATTTCCTCGAAACTTTCTTTAGAATCTAAAAAGAGTAAAAAGGAAACACAGTGATCAATCTGCAGGCAGACAATTCAGAATTTGTATCTTTTTCTCCCATTACACTGCACGGTCACTCTAACGTGTTTGTGTCCTTTTCTTCCCCCTTATATCGTAAATATGGGTTCGGCGCATAAGGTGGTAAATTCGTTTGCCTTATTCAACGTCTAAGAGTTCTCATCTCGTTCTATACGATAGAGTTCCTTGTACTTAATTAAGTTTATGGTTAAAGTTGGAATGGAAAGAATCGATGTACTCTGCAGGAGAAGGCTAATCCGTTTGTGACTGTGGGGTAGTATGGCAAACGCTAGAGTATCGGCACATTTCGCAACACACAAGTAATTTGATTAATTCGGAGCAATTGTTTCGGGAATTCCCATTGTCATCCGTACGACCAAATGATATGAGATTTTAATTTTAACGTGCCTTGTACCCACTTTTACGGCGTATACAGGTTGTTCAAAGTTATTGGATCACTATTACTAACTTTGTTATTATTAAATCGAGGTAATGTCTGTCTCTGCTCAGCATAGGCGCGCGCTTCCATCAGTAAGTACAATACCAAAAAATAAGTAATAAATCGAATAATAATAACAAAACCAAGAATTATAATATCTGAAAAGTTGTGAAACATTCAGCCTCTTAAGCAGCGTCAAGTAGGTTGGCGGGCTGCATCAGAATTACCGAACATTAAAAGTAAAAGCACCATTATCAGTATTATCACCTGCTGGATAAGACTCGTAAAAAGTTTACAGCATTAGATATGTTTCCACAGTTGTCTCGTTAAACAATGTTCGCCGTGGTGACGAAATGTGCTTATATTTTGAAAAAGATCGTTCGACATCTACGGATATAATATGATACATGCATGATTAAAACACTCTTTGAGTACAGTTAATGGATTAGTCGAAGCACCATCACAAATTTGTTCTAATGTGATAAAATCGGAATCTATCTTTAACATACTCTCGAACTTTTCTAAAACGCGATTATATTTTGCTTCATGTATAGTGCGTAGAAGTGTATGCGCTTCGTTCACTATTGCAGTGACTCCGCTTACGACAACGCTCTATTTTGTAATTGTTCTATTGCGTCATGTGATCCTTTATAGTTGTTACGAATAGTTTGTAACTGTTTGAACGGAAACATCTTGAAATTTTGCCTGGCTCTCCTTAATCGCTGCGGCTTCGGCAGGATTGAACTGTAGAATAATAGCTTTTACTTGTTTGAAATATTCAGCATAATAAAGAGTTGTCTGTAACCATGTTCCCCAACGAGTAAGAATCGGCTGCGATGGTTCACGAATAACAGGACACTGCGCGTGAAATGATCGAAGACGTTTTGGTGATTTGAGAAATGCCTTTTTTGTACTTGCCATTAATGCATCTACCTCGGATGAACATTGTCGAATAGTTTCTGCCACAAGATGTAAAGCATGCACTTTACACGTAACATGTAAACACTTGCAAAAGTGTTCAAGAAGAGAACGGCTTACCGAACGCATTGTCGCGGCACCATCGCTCATAAACATCAACACTTGACGTGGTGAGACTTGACAATTGCTGTACCAGTACACTTTCCCAGTCTTCTGCTAGCTACTAACAGTGGAAATGTCGGTTAATGAGGGTCCAGTACACGTACTAAAACATTTCGAGTAGAATTTCATTTACAATCTATTGTCTCGTCAACACATAATCAAAGCAACTAATGTAGATTTGACATTCTTTTCCACATCTTCGCGTATAAGTAAAACATGCTTACGTGCCGTTTTCGTAGTTGGCAACTTGAACGGGGGGTTGTACTTATACCAAAAGTGCTGAAACGGTTCTTTTTCGAGTAACCGAAGTGACAAATTACTGGTTATCATCATGACAAGTAAATCGAAAATAAAGGCAGTTCTCGTTGGCGTGCCCTTTTTTCTATTTCTGCATTCTCTGGTATTTACATATTTATTACAGTCTGGCTTGTCCCAGCACATCAAATGTTTCTCGCACACCTTACAAACTATTTTAGTACCGTCGTAGAACAAATACGGAAATTCACAGATAAACTTGTCTACTGTGCCAGTAATGCGTCCTTTTTTTAGCCTTGTTCACATTACACGTTTTAAATTAATAATTATACATTTATAACGAATAACACGTTGCACAAAACACAACGCACGCTCTCGTTTCCTAAACTGAACGAAAAATAAACAAGCGGACGCTGATCGAGCGAGAATCGATTTTTGCACACAGCTCGTTACTCCGGCGAAACGCCTATGTATTGTAGAGACGATTACCTCACTCTAATGATTACGCTTTTATTAGATCGCTTAGCTTTAAAGGTGTTCTCGTTCTCGTGAAATTTTCAGAAGAGAAAATGTTTCGCTGTAACACTGCAGGGTCCATTCGCAGTTTCTACTACATGCAAAATATGCCTCAAGCATGTCACACTTAGAAACAATAATAACAATTACAAAACATATAATCAATACAGAAGTAAAAAAAAAACGGACTCAAAAAGCAATTATTCTCCCTAATAAATGTTCTAATTGATCGTAATGCCGAACAAGATTTGCAAAAGATCAAAAAAAGCAAGGCTTGCTTCCTTTGATTTATATTTTTAATCTTTCATCTTAAAATCCATCAGATCTCTTTTGTCTCTCATTCTGGGGCCCTAGGGTTATAAGCGTAATTTATTTGAAATGTAACTCGACATCGATTTATGAAAAAATATACAGGTGTTTAATAAAAAAGGGAGTTATTTAATCAATCGCTGATATACGATGCGGATTTTTTTTATTAGCCATTTTATTGGACTTATAATTAAGTTATTATAATTTCAATTTTCCAATATAAATTTTATTGCATCTCTTTTGCTTTTCATTTTAGGGCTGTAGTACTATAAGGAAATTTTATGCAGAATTTCATTTCCTATCGAATAATTGAAAAATATACAGGGTGACCAATTTAAAAAAAATAAACAATCCAATCGCTGAAATGCGATGTTTTTTTTAACACCATTGTGATCAGCGGAAAAATCACTACATCTTTGCTGATTTAATCAACATCGTAGATACAATAATAACAAAGTTAACAATAGCGGCCCGATAACATTGAACAACCTGTATACACATTCAAAGTCACTGAATATTTTACTAATAATTAGATACGTATAAAGTCACAATCCTCTTAACATTGGAAAGTAATAATATTCTGCTTCTAAATCAAGTAAAAAATATAAAATAAGAATAAAGAACGAAATATTTGCGGTTAGAGGAATTTCGATTTTACGTTGAGAAACTTGAGTATTTATACCGAACTAAGCAATGTGAATATCAATTTTGTGTCGATATCCATTCAATATTGAAAGTTCCCATAATATCCACAAACGGAGATTGTTCTGGTTGACCTTTAATCGTATACAACCGTCAGGCATTTGTATATAGTTTATGTTTATAAATATCTATCCAAGAGGCGGATATCGAAAAGCAATTGTGTACTCTGTTATCTTATCGTATTGTTTTCGTATTTCCTTAGTGCCGCGTTGTAATATCAAACAAACTCCCCGGAATCGAAGTGGGAGTGATTCTCTTTAACAAACTTTCTATTACTTCACATCAGATTCTCTCAAATCACTTCCAAATACATTATCGAAATTAGACTGTTGCTATAGATTTTAAGAAAGTTGTATCTTCACATGTACACGTATAAATTTAAGGTCAGATTTAGGCACACATGAGTATGTTAATTTTATGAGAAGACCATTCACAAACATTCACTGAATTGTCGTTTAACGTATTCCAATGTTCCTATACACAGAGAAACGTTGACTTGTATCAAGACTGTTCGCCTCAAGTTCAAGACAGTTACTATTTAAATTATCCACAATAGAAGCATGTACTTGTAATTAAATAATTGTATTTCTTTGTTTAACCTTCTGTCTACCACGTGGATCCAATGGCCCCACCCCTACACTTTTTTACCTTATATATTACTTTATTAAAATTATTGTTTCGTGTGGCTCTAGGACTTCGTCTGAGTTGCCTTGTACTATGCTTCTATGGAGTAATTTGATCTTTTTCTACTAAATAATTGTCGATATGAATTTAGTTGCACTAACTACCGTGTGGGTCCAATTGACTCACTACTACATTCCCATAATTTAGTATTGGATTCATGTTTATTCTTTAATAAGGGACTTCCCCGGTAGTGCTTCTCTTGTTCTCTGTGTGCCTTCGGGTATTCCCCAGCCTCATAGAAGAAGAATTAGGAATTTCTTGACGGTTTATTTAGTCTATTCAGCTTCAGCGTTTCTTATATGGTTTCGAGGTGCAGTCGTACGTGTTTTATTGTTATAAGTTCCCAGTGTTTTATATTTTAGGAATATTTTATAAATAGAGGTATGTAACAACAATTATATTATAGTAATTGTAAGCATTTTTTGTAATGAAAATTTGGGATCATATAATAGGTGTTGCTGTTCACCTATAGTAAACATGGTACTAACACAAGAAGAGCTGATAGCCCTAATGAATGAAAGTAGTGACGAGGAGCATCGTGGAAATGCAGTTGGCAGTGATTATGAACCCTCAGATGACGATGGGGAAATTGATAATGATAAAACAGTGGCAACTAAGTCGGATAGTGACAATCATACGACCGAGAGCGAAAACAGCGATTCAAATTATCATCAGCTTTGTACGCTTTACGAAGACTGACGCGTGTAGGAACATACAAGACAGTAAAAGCGGCATACTATGCTACTTTACATTCCAATTTAAATTATGGTGTGCTATTTGGGCTCTCCAATGATGTGTACAGATCTTCACTCTGCAAAAGAAAGCGATCAGAAATTGTGGTAGGCTACAATACAGTGAGAGTTGCAAGAACGTATTTCAGAAGGGAAGGCAACTTACGTTGCCATGCATTTATATTCTCAACGCGCTATTGTATGTACACTGGCAACATGGATAATTTCTGGCTCAAACGGCTATAATCGATAACTATTCCACCAGAAATCGAGAACAACTAGAGTTCCACTCCATCGAATGACCACCACACAGAGATCTTGGTTAACTAATGGGGACCAAAACTATATAATATGATACCATCCAATATGAAACATTATCCCCAAATCGTTTTAAAATTGCAATGAAACGGACACTAAAAGAACTTGGAGTGTTATATAATAAGATGAATTTGTCTCAAACTATACTTAGATATTGTACTACATTATAATGTACGTTATGTTTTCCAGGCGCTTCGCATTTCTTTTTTGTGTACTTTTATACTTTTTACTTTGTGTTTTTTATCTTTACATTATTTTATTTATACATTAATTTTATTTATACATTTCTTTTATATTTTTTTTATTTATACATTATTTTATTTTATTTAACTGTTTTTTAATGATTTATATTGATTTTTATTGATTTTGACAAAGTGCACTTTTACACTAAATATATTATATGACAATGTTTATAATAGCTTGATTGCGAATAAAACGATATTATTATTATTATTATTAAATTCACAGGATGTTCCACGGACTGGCAGAACCTTTACATCAAGAAATAATCTGCAACAATGGTTCGAAGACGAAATTATAGTTGAACAAGGAAGGAGAGCCCAGCATAACATTCTACGGGAAAAAGCAGGTTCCACGCGTTTTGTGAATCGCGAAATTGATTCCATATCTTCATCTTTTTTGATATTCTTTCGGAAACCACTGGAGGATATTATAACAAGATGGACAAATGTAGAAGGTAACATACTGTACGGCATAACATAGTGTATGGTACATAGTGTACGAAAAGTACCCTTTTAGGCAGTATTTGCCTTCAAAGCCTGGAAAATATGGCTTGAATTACTAAGAAAATATAGAATACAAGTATAGGAAACCTTAATACAACTGTATAAATGGTTAAAATTAGAATCTAAATACGATAATCAATACAGGGTGTTCCATTTAATATAAGAATGTTATTTGACTCTAATGATAGTCCAGATCAAAAGTGTATTTTCGCCCACCCTGTATAATTTTTAGGGATCATTTTTATTTTATTATCAAGTCTGATGCTTCGATTAAAAATAAGTACAATTAGAAAATTATAGCTTAAGTGCTCAAGACAGGCGCACCTCTTAAATTTTGATCTGCATTCTCAAGGATAGTTAAATGTCTCAAAAACGGCTTGAATTGTGTATAGGAAACATAACAGTAACTTGTCTTCATTTAGCCCGCACTATCAATATATGCAATAATATACAGGGTATTCCGTTTAAATTGTTAAAACTTTGGTGTGTAACTTCTTTTTGAGTCATTTTGTATATATTAAAACAATTTTAAAACTTACTCCCAATGGTCCTACATAGTTCTTAATAAAAATATTTTGCCGTTTTTCATATGTAAACCGACGGGACTGTGGTGCGCCATCCTGCACACTGTCGAACGCACTTGACCGATTCAGTAGAACCCCACAAGGAAATCAAACAAAACGGACTCAGTATTTTTACCTTTAAGGAAGCCATGTAGAAATTTGCTTACAAAAATAAATCTTTTTTATAAAATAATATAACCTGTCAAAAGACTAATAGGTCTATAGTTACCGAAATCATTGGGATTACTTTTCTTGCGAAGGGGAGTCACAATTATGAAGTATTCCTAGAAACTGGAACCAGTGTCAAGTGAATTGTTTATAATGTGTCAAAGAGGCTCAATATAACTATCCAGACATTTTTTCAAGAAGGAAGAATCCTATTCATTACAAACATATTGAATGCCAATCCTCGTTTTAAACAGCGACATCGAAAATTTTATATTGCAGACATTTTAACACTCAATTCTAACTTTTCTCCTTTCGAGTGCACTTTAGAAATGGATTCAGTTCCGCTTTGGCTGCACACACCCACACCCACACAAGCACGAACCAAGGGAAGAAGTTAATGAATTTTTATCACATCGCCCGCTTTTCCGTCCCCCTTTGGAGTATTTATTTTCCCTTCGCTTCGCAGGCGTTTCCGGTCACTCTGGGGATTTAATTTAACAAAAAACGAGACTTAAAGATCCACCAATCGTTGCCGATATTCGGGGAATTCTAGCGGATTTGTCAGGATAATTCGATTTTCTCGTACTGCTATTGATCTTTTACATCCGATGTGTACAATTTGGACCGAGAACTGGCGACGAAGAATGTAATAAAATGCGATAACAACGCAAAGCACAAAGCTTGTCCATAGTACGTATAAAAACAGTATTATGGGAAAATAGGCTTTTCAAAAATGCCGATTTTCATTGATGGTATTGTAAAATTCGAAAACCGGTTCCTAAATTTAGAAAAACAGTTTTATATATTAAATTTCAGCGGAAGCAGGAGATCAAAATAAGAAAAACAATTGATTCTCAACCATTGCGGAAGTAATTACTGATAGTTTTCCCCACTGAATGCCTGCTCAAAAAATTTAAATCAAATTTAAGAAAAAACAAAAACGCATAAACATGAATGTCATTCAAATTTGTAGGTAATAATACACTTCTGAAACTTTATATGGGTTTCATCAGCTTATTTTCCATACTGAAAATCTTGCGTGTGTCCTAAAAAGTAGAAGGCATAGCAACGAATGTAAAGATTCTGCGTTAGTTTTCCACGCACATGCAGAGAAATGTTTACTTGTATTAAAGCTGTCCGCCTTAATTCAAGACAATTACTGTTTCAATTATCCGCAATACAGTAAAAAAAAATGTTTTCTTAGCGTTTCTTTCTCTGCTTTAGAGAAGTATATACTGAAATGTATTTCTCAGGGGAATTTTGGGAAAGATTTGAAATTTCTAAATTCTTTGTGGGGTCGGGAGTATTCCTGGATACTCTTTGGGCAATTTTCTTGTGAATTTTTGAATTAAATAAATTGAGATTAACGAACTTTAGAATGGGAAATATAAACTAACATTGAATTGGTACGATGCTGTCACATAAACACTCTGTTTATGTTAACCTTGACAGGAATCTGTCAGCTCTAACTTCGAACCTTTCCTTCTTTGAAATTATACTTTAATTTCGCTATCGAACACTTTGAATGGAGACCGTAGTCAAAAGCACTAGTTAACGAAAATCTAATTTATGATTTTTCTGGCGTCCCTCTCTCCATTTGTTTTAATCGCGAACACGATTGTTTACTTCCGCAGCTAATTTTGATGATTTAAATCCAAATATAAATTTTCTGATGCCTTTCGATGAAAGGAAGTTATTTGTAAAAATAGCATAGATTAATACATGCGGTAACGCTACCAGCTGACAGAAATTAGACGAATCCATGACCTAAATTCTGGCTGACAAGGTTTAAGCGTGAAATTTTATCAACGATTTATTTAATAACGTTCGGACAAAGATTTAATTTATGAAATGATGTTTGAAATACTTCTGAATATACCCTGTTGTCTGTTTTAGATTAATTTTGCCAATTTACGAAATTAGGAGAATAAAAAGAAGAATGGATTTGTCAGTGTTACCCTACGATCGTCGTTATCTAGACTTATATTTTTAATATAATGTCCTCACTCCACGGCCAGTTGGCGTGGGGGGAAATGGCGGCTTAGAAAATTATTTTTTTTCCCACAAGGACTTTTCATTACCAACGGGTAGCTAACCTGAATACCCTATACGTTCTGAGATTGACAGTTGATGTTGTCGTTGTAAATATTGAACATTACAAAACATACTTGTAATAAAATAATTGTATTTCTTTGTTTAAGATATTTGTTGACTTGATTCCAGACAATTTGAAGAAAGCGATTCTTAGTATAAATAAATGGCCCTTGTAACACAAAACAGTATTTTCTTATGGACAGTAAATAGTTTTCTTAATTCTAGAAAGCGCTTAGGTATTGTTCATAAATCAATAGTTTCATTTTCTTCAAATAAAGCATTTTTTTACTTATAATTCTTGAAATGGATATTATTTATATGCACAGTATTAATTGCGCTTACCTTGTTTAAAACAGTACGACATGTTCATATATAATGCAGTAAATTATTCACATTGCTTGGGATTTTAAAAAGGCTAAAGTAGAGGTTATCTACAGAATAATGTTCAAACAAAAGCGAACTTAATGTAGAAGTACACATGGAAAGCGCCTAGAAACAATAACCAATATATTGATGGAATCACTACCGGCAGAAACAAAATAAGAAGAAAAAAGCATTAAAGCCTCTTGCCATTGGCAACATTGCTCTTACATCTCTCACTTTGTGCCACTAATCTTCAAAAACAGCAACTGAAATATTTCCTGGCGCCACCTAGTTCCAGTAGTTATAGTCATACCGTCCTAGATAGTAGAAACCGGAATACAGATGTCACTTACTCGTACAATGATAACCTTACAAAGTTTCATAAACATTTTCAAAAGATACCGGTTAATGTAGTATTTTTTTTCTTTTTATTACTGTTTACCACGTGTACTAATTTCACTATAGTTTTTATAAGGGATAAATAAACTTAAATATTAACTCATTAATTATTAAACTTCATCAAAGTAATTCCTATTTAATTACTAATTATTAAAAAAATAATTTAATTATACTGTAATATATATAAAAAAAAAATTTTCGTTGGTTCATTCATTTGCTCCTAATTTTAATTATTAGCGTTAGTGTTTTTTTCCATTATTGTAAATTTTCTTTTATTGGATATCCTTGTAGCTGGCCTGATGTGTTTTTTAACTCGAAGCCGGTCGCCTAATTTCTCATTAGAACTTTGTAAGATCTGGACCATTTTTTCATTCCTCCCTTTAATATGAATATTTTCTTAACTTAAAACTAAATGATTTACTTGGAAGAAACATTTTCTTTCTTGGATTTTCTAACCCTAAGAAAATATTTATCTAATCCAAATAAAATTTCAAGAAAATTATTTTCTTATATTATACATTTTATAGCCTTGAAATAAAAATATTTTCTTGAATAGATACTGATTTTTGCAAACAAATTCTATTTTCTTGCTGCAAAAAAACATTTCTCTGTGTGTAGTTATTGCAGAGATGAGAAATTGACCACGTCCATGCTCAGTATTACCTCTCTCGATATTATTTTTTTACCTTCAAAATATAACTTCGAAATACTTCTCTTTCTTCCTGAAACACCTTTATATGTATATAGGAGGACCAAGCTGATATTATTGAGAATAAAGAAAAAACAGTTAATATATTTTCAAATTTTATTTTAAATGCGTTCAAAGTAATTCCCCTCAGCAATAATACATTTGACCATTCTCTCCTTCCTCTCCCAAAATACCGATGAATGGCCGTATAAATTTCTTCCTCTGACGAAAGGCTCGCTGGGGAATCGTCGCTGATACTGCACATTAAATGTAAGTCTGCAGTTATGCAATTGTTAATAACAAATTAGTGTTCACAGCAACAATGAGCTAAAGAGATATCCCTTTATGAGTTTAAACCGTTCGACTCGGAAACAGAAGTTAACAGTAACACGTTTTTTTCGAAAAGCATTTAAACATTTGCATTTGAACCCACAAACCAGCCAAAACTCACGCGTTACCGAATTAGATGAATACTTTTATTTTTTTTTCATGCTAAATATTGAATCGTGAGAGCTGCGAGTACTATTTAGCTGTAACTGTTTCTGTTCATCCAATTTAATTACACATACCAGGCATACATAACTTGTTTCATGGCTCGCTGCTTCTTTGTCAGTGTTGGAATTTCTTCGTCTCTATGGATCCATACAGCACTCTCCTGTCGTCACCTGTCACAATTTTAGACAAAATTTGGTGTGCGCCGTTCTTCGAAAGAGTTGCTTTTATAGCAAATTCTCAAATTCTTTTTAAGTGCATGTGATCGTGTATGATTGTCTTAACAGCTGAGGATCCAATCTTTGGCTGATGCTCTATTACAGCATCTGTGGCTCCACTGTCCTCCCAAATTATTTTCTTAACAGCGGCAATATGGAAGATGGCGGCCGTACGAGGACGTTCTGCTCCTTTCCCATGCTGAACAGAATTTCTTCCGCGTTTATATCATCAGTAAATTGTAGCCAAAGGTGCTTTTTCATAAACGGTTGAATTTAAGCTTTCATTGTACGCGTAGGTGCTTAAAATTAAATCATAATAAATCATGATTCGAAAATACTCTCTAGTTAAAACAATTTTTTCACTTATGTTAGCACAATTAAAAACTTCCATTCTAACTAACGCAAATACAACAACTAAATCTCAACTGACAGATAGAGAGTTGCCTTAAACAACAGAGTGTATTTTGCTTATCATGGCACACTGGACCTTTTTATTCTAAATAATATCGGCTTGACCCTCGTATATGACTTTAGTTATATGTTTTGTTTGTAAAAATTCCTCCTTCGATTTTGAAACCGGTTTTCACTTCATCCCATAGCATGGAAAACAAATTATTGTGGCAATACGTATGAGACGCGAGATAAACATACATTAAAATGGAATTGATTTAACCTGATTTCCACAGTTACTAGTTATTTGAATACAATAATATTACGTTAAGCGTTACATAAAAAGATGAAAAAGATTGAGTTAGCATCAGACGATAATTGCCAAAAGTATAAAATTGATACACAGTTTATTGACCTGACAAACCATTAACATAATACTGGATATATACGAGGTAGCCATCATAAATTCTCGGCCTGACAGGCTTATACAGTAATATTTTTTAGTAGTTTAGTAGTAGTAGTTTTTAGTAATGACTAGTGCATGAAGATGTCTCAGGTAACGAAAATTCGGCGCGGTTATTACATTTTTAAAAAAAGGGCATATGCTCAATCACATTAAACAACGTTTATACGGCGTTTACGGGGTTTATCTTCTTCATATTCCACTGTAAAAAAATAGGCAAAATGTCTCCGTTTGGGGCAAGAATCCCTTGAAGATGATGAGCGCCCCGGTCGGCCAATTGAACCGATAACGCCACCGATAACATTTCAATTATTGAAGAAATGGTATTAGCAGATCGCCGTTTGAAAGTGAAGAAATTAGCAGTAATATGTCTAACATTTCTGAAACAAGTATTCGTCGAATTCTCCATAACCATTTGGGTATGAATAAGGTTAGTGCAAGATGGGAACAGCATCTTTTTTCTGCTCTTCAACGTGAATGTCGGGTCGAATGTGCGCCCTCGTTTTTAAATATGTGTGGAGACGACCCGAAACCGACTTTGGAGTCCATTGTCAGAGGAGATGAAACAATGGTTCTTATTTATTTTCTCATTTAAAGAAAGACCTTAGAAGACGTCGTTTTAAGGACGATAGTGAGTTACAAGCAGCTGCAATACAACATTTTGAGGAAAAACTTTAGAAGGGTATAAAATTATTATTGATTGTAATAAATGTATTAAAGTTAGGGGAGATTATATTGAAAAATAAAAATGTTTCTATTTTACCAAGTTTATTTTTTCTATATCAGGCCGAGAATTTGTGGCGCCTACCTCGTACATACGTAAAATATAGAAGAACGTATTTAACTTTTAAAGGTGCTAATTATAAAATCGTATATGAATAGAAAATAAATATATACATGCATGTATACATATACACATTATCCAGACATAATAATGATTAAAAATGAATATAGTAATTTATTGTTCTTAAAAATATACTTCTGAATACGCATACAATATAACGCAGGCACATTTTTAAAACCCCAACGCTATACTGCGACACGCAGCATTTTTTTATCTAAACGTGGAGGGGGACACCAAAGAGAAGGGTTATTCAAACTAACGATTCCTTGAATTAGGGTTTTTATTAAATGCTAAAAGGCATTGTCAATTCTTGCATTTATAAAGTTATTTATTTGGGATGAAGTAGAGTTACTTGTTCATTGAGCCTGTGAGAATAATAATTTATTATTGCCGACGTTGTTTTTTTGTTGCTTGGGGTGCGACGGATTAACTATAAAGTATGTAAAGGCTCATATAAGCATTGTACGTACCCGATCGAGCCGTCAATTTCCACACGGTATATCAAAAACCTATTCTATTCTGTTGAGAAATATAATATATACTAAGAAACATGATGAAATAAGAGAGAAAATATATCACTATTTAATAATAATAATAATAATAACTAGTCTGGGTAAACAGCGGTAACAGTCAGTGTAGTAGATATGTGGTGCGGAGTCGGCGATTATTTATTTCACGCGTTCACAGGGTCAGTACTAAATCGATGCTGTATGCGAGTAGTTCTGCGTATATGTAGGCCGTCGTAACTTATTTCGTAATTGTACGCTTATGTTTGATTTAAAAATGTCGCAGTTAGGTACGTCGCGACCAATGGCAGACACAGTTAAAAACTTTATAGTGGACATGCTGGATTTAATTTTTGATGGCGCTAAAATTCAATGTCTAGTTTGTAAAATCCCTTTAATGTATTGGTCCAGAAGCCATAGACAACGTCACATCGAAAGCAAACAGCATTCTTCTGCAAAAAGTGGCATACGAGACCAAGACAAATTTACATTTGATTTGTGTTACTCTTATTTTATGTAACCTATCGTTTCGTTTACTAGACAAAGAAGCATTTGTCTCCTTCTGGAATAAATATGCCGACTGTAAATTACCTAGTCGGACATCGATACGAAATGTAGTGCCATTTGCTCGTGAACATATAGAAAAAAGAATGAAAATGGAATTGAAAGATAAAAAACTGTGGTTGTGTGTGGACGAAACAACAGATCGTCAAAAACATTCTGTGGATAATGTAATGGTACGTACAATGGAACCACATCGACCGTTATCCTCCTTCTTACTTGCTTCCAAAAGAGTTATAAATTGTACAGCCGATGAGATTTTAAAGGTGGTGTTAAACTCATTAAACAAATTTGAAGTTTCAAGTAAGCAACTTTTAATGTTTATGAGTGATGGTGCCGCAAAGATGCGTTCTTTGGGCCGATCTCTTAAAGAACACAGTGGTAACTTCTTACATGTAACGTGTAAAATCCATACTCTAAATCTTGGGACACAAACGATTCCTACATGTTTTCCATTAATAAATGCATTAATTGCTAGTACAAAGGCAGTGTTTCTAAAGTTCCCGAAACGTACCCGACTATTTCACAAATTGTGTCCTGATTTACCTGAACCACCACAGCCGATTGTTACACGTTGGGGAACATGGTTGCAGGCTGCGTTTTACTACAACAAATATTTTGAATCCGACAGAAGCTGCAGCAATCAAGAAAAGACAGAAAATATTTCAAGATAGTCAGGTTAAAAGAGATTTACGAACTATTCACAACAATTACTTCGGACTAGCGGAGGAAATAGAAAAATTACAAAATGTTTCGATGTCGCTAGTGGATTCTGTTCAAATTTTGAATAATGTTCACGTACAGTTATGCGCTGTAGAAGGCGAAACAAATTGGTGTGTAATACGAAAATTTGAAAGTGTTTTAGAGAAAGTCTCCGATTTTCATATATTAAGACAAATTTGTGAAGGTGCGTATGAAGATGCATTAATTTGTGTCAAAGTTCATTCTAAATATGCAAATATAACATCGCTAGATGTCGAACGGTCGTTTTCGGCATTAAAAAACATTTATTCCGCACGTCGTACTCACTTGACTGAAACAGCTGTGGAAACATATCTAATGATTCAAATATTTAACAGATGTTACCCAGTTTGTGATTTCACGAAAGATTTTTAAAACGGTAAGTGTTTCAGCACGTTTTATAATTTATTTCTTACCTTCTATTTTATGTGTAAATTTTTATGCGCTCGCTACGCCTGTGGCTGTTACCGCATATTTGCCCAGGTTAATAATGACTTTATTGTAGCATCCCATGTATGTATAAAAGAGAGAGAGAGACAGAAAAACAAACAAAACATTACAAGAAAACAAAAAAAATTTAAAACTATTCCAAGCTAAATGGTTATCGAAATTGTTTTACTAAAAATAAAAATGAAAATATACATGAAAAGATATATGTCTGCATGGCAGAGCCAAACAATACCAAATGCAAATGCAGAATTTACAAGTAAAATTAATTCAAAACTGAAGTTTAGTCAATTCTATTGCCTATATTTAATTGTGAATAAATTGTCTGAATATTTTGAATATCACCTTTTTCCTTCTTGTGCAAACAGATAAAAATTGATTAACATAACTTAGAAACGTGGACCTAATACCGTTCAACTCCGATGTACGGACACAAGTAACACATTATGAAATGCTGCCAGAGCAAAATCGCACTGACATACCTTGTTGTAATAAGCTGTTTTAATTATTTTTTTTTATAAAGACTGAGAGAAAGGGAAATATTAGGTTACCTTATGTGCAGTGAACGGCAAAATCGTAAGGGGTATGACTCAGAGCCGCGAATCGTAAACATGATACAGAGACGCACTAAGTGTATGTTATGGCTGTTTGAGAGGCCACTTGCATAAGATGGGGATCTACAAAAATGAGCCCTTATGTAGACTTTGCAATGAGGAGGAGGAAACAGCCCCTCATATTATTTTCGAATGTGCAGCGTTAGCTCAACGCAGATTCGCTATGCGAAGCACAATTGAACTACCAATGGAGAAAGATTAACTACATAGGCTCTTAAACCTGATTGCGATTAACCGTTCGAGTAAAACAAAACCGAAGCAGGAATAATACAATAAGCTACTAAGCTTCAGGGTTAGGGATGTAAAGACCAGCCCTGCTTTGGTAAAAAATCAATCAATCAATCAATCAATCAATTAATCAAGTGTATGTTGCGTATTTCAGACGCTAGGTTTTTATAAATGTATCTAAACGAAATTCATATATTAATTATAAATTGGGATAGAAGATATGTACATATGCAATAAATTTGTTTCAAATAGGAAATAAGAGAAATTAATTAGCCATTACCACAAGAGACTTTTCTATATTTTCTGCAGTAGAACGGCTTTTTTTGAAGTTCGTACGTCTTTCAGTATCATAAACGTTCATTCAACTTCACAACTTCTAAGCGGAACAAAATTAAAATGTGATATAAAAGAGTTATATTTTATACTTATACAGTGGTACCTCGGTTTACGATAGTATCTTATGGAATTTTCGGGTTACGGAGGAAAATTTTGATTAATTTTTGTTTCCAAAACAGAAAGGTACTCCCGGATACGCAATGCGGTTTAGAACTTTTACAGATTCGGCAGAATTTCTGCGAGACTCGGGTACATGCTATAAAGAGTTAGTTATATACAATATAATGCGATGGTTCCCACTTCCCACTGCTTCGCATCTGACTTGAATTCATAACTAATATTATTCTTACTTTATCCGAAATTCCTTTTATCTTTGTGTAAAATCTTTTTTAAAGAACAAAGCCGAAAGTTCTACTGTTAAACAATTTCTTATCTGTCGCGTCGCAAATTTTGTAATATATATGAAAAAGCCGCCTCACACTCACTGTCTTCCATACGTCGTAAAAAGTTATTATTAAAAATAGAGTATGTAAGTGAAGTTATTTCTTTTTATTTTATATCTAAAAAGTTTTTATTGATTTTTCTAGGTAACTTTATGTTCTGTATGTTTAATTGTATTTAAAATACATAAAAAGAATTTCTGATTATTTTTTTGGTTATGCGAACGGATTATCTCTATTTCCTTTATTTCTTATAAGAACATTTGATTCCAGTTACAAAATTTCCGATTACGAAATGTTTTTGGAAAAAATTAATTCCGTACCCCTGTTTTGAATTTTGTATTTCTCGTGCAGACAATTGGTTTAGTGTATTTAAATCGGGGTTTCTGCTGCAGACTACATCAACTTAAAAAAAATTGTTAATTAGTCTGACATAATTGTATTATATTATATTTATTCCTGGTGTCCTTTTATAGTGTTGCCTGTGGGTGAGCTTGTCTCGAAACCGGTAGGGCTGATAGATATTATTAAACAAACTTTGTGAGTAATAGACCACTTTTATTGACCCCAATTATGATTAACTCACAACGAGTTGCAATTGATCAATCAACTTAATCAGTTTATTTCTAATATCACCGGGAATTTATTGAATGTGTCGTTTAATGTATTGAACGCGTCTCTCAATTTTAAGTTAAGTGTTTAATATGGAAAATAAATACCTTAAAAACTCAATAACGAAATAAAGGATAGATATAGTAAATATCTATAGAATCATTTGAGGAGAAAGCTCGATGCAAATTCTACGACTGTATACCATTCACTGATTCCTCGATCTTAAAATAATCACCGCTTACATCACATGCTCTGCATACGGCTCTGCTGAGGCTGACGTCATCCCAAACAATTTTGCCGTCCTCTGCTTATTTGTAACTCAACACTTTGGCATACCTCACAAGAGTGCCGAACGTATATGTTGCTTACCACGTGATTATAAAAAGGAAGCGATATTTCTTTCAAATTTGGAAGAGCATTTGCTTTACCTTTATATTTAATGTCTTTAAGAATATAAATATCGCCTATCATTTGATTAACTAAAATGTAATTATTTGATAAAATAAGGGTATTCTTAGCTAAGCTTTGCCAATTTCATAGTTATCTCCTAATAATAAGAAAACATTGCTTTGGGGATATACAAAATAGAGATTTTCCTGAATGAAGACAAACTTGTTTGACAAAAGTAGATACTTCTCTGAGATTTATTGTACTGTGCCAATTTTAGAATTATTTAACCTTTCGCTTTTAAATTTATAATTTTATTTAAAACCTTATAAATATTTATGTGAAAAAAATAGTGCTTTTAGAGACTATAATTTGAATGACTATCAAAAAAACAATAACCGATAATCCAGAAGAAAAGTTTAGACCAACTGTAAACACAGTGAACAGTAACAATTTAAAAATAAATCAACGATATGCATTTACTTCGTGTTATACTAATAATTTTACTAAAAATAGTGCTGAAAGTTATCCAGACCAAGAATTTCTAGAATTATAAATTATTTTTTAAACTATGTAGCCGTTATAATTTGCATTCATTGTACACGAGAAAAGTTGTTTTATTGATATTCAAATTTAAAGCATTGTCATCGCACCATGTAATCATATTAGCAGTTTTTAATAAATCTGACTTTATTAAGGAAACAAAACATAGATTTGCAAGTAAAGTCATTTACCCACAAAGTACGCCTGTAAAAATGGCGAATCGTAAACAAAGAAGGAAATGGGGTTAATGCATAATTTATTCTGGTTAGTAGATATATTAGGAAAATAGCAGTGATTTGTATAAATAGTGAATTGTATATAAATTTGAATAATGGCTGGTTATTAGTCACTAGAGCCTTTGGTATGCGTTCTTTCATGGCTAATTTATATATATACATTTATCTATAATAAATGGCAATACGATTGGCTTTCATATCTCATTTATCGTTCTGGTTGTGATGTAAGGTTAATTTAGAGTAATTATATACCTCATTGATAAAGCTGGCCACGAGCGGTACCGCGCAGTAGCGTAGAGTCGACCAGGCCTCGCGTTCCACTAGAGTTATTCTGCTAATAGAGCTGTTTGCTGCCGCAAATAATTTCGCTCATCTTTTAAATAAAAATTAAATAACACGTGCTCAAACACTTACCATTTTAAGAGTCCTCCGTGAAATTACAAAGTGAATAATGTCTGTTAAATATCTGCAACATTAGATATGTTTCAACTGTTGTTTCGGCAAAACTAGTACGGCATGAGGAAAAAATGCGTTTATATGCAGAGAACGAACGTTCTACATCTAGCGATGTAATATTTGCGTAAGTAACAAAATCTTTTCAAATAACTTAACAATTCTGTTGACGCAACCTTCACAAATGTGTCTTATAGATGCCAAATCAGAATTTTTTTTTAAATTGTCAAAAATTTTTTTTGATAAATAATTAAAACGCGGCCTGCAACCATGTTCCCCAACAAGTTAGAATAGGTTCTGGTGGCTCTGGTATACGGGGGCACAGTCTGTGAAATTCGCGAATACGTTTCGGTGATTTGACAAATACTGCTTTGGTATGCGCTATTAAAGCGTCTACCTCAGGATAACATTTTCTGATACTATCGGCCACAAGATTGAGAGCATGAATTTTACACGTAATGTGTAACAAATTAGCAGAATGCTTTTTAAGAGACCGGCCTACAGAAAGCATGTTTGCAGCACCATCACTCACTAACATCAAGAGTTGGTTTGTTGAAAGTTCAAACTTGTCCAATGTATTTAACACTAACTTTGAAATTACTTCGGCAGTACACTGTTGTATTCGTTTGGAGACTAATAGAATTGAAGGTGCCGATTGATGAGGTTCCAATTTGCGTGCCATTACATTAAGAACAGAATGTTTCTTCCGATCTGTTGTTTCGTCGACACATAACCACAATTTTTGATCTTTCAACTCCGATTTTATTTTTTGTTCAATATGTTCGCGCGCAGATGGCACAATTCTTCGTAACGATGTTCGACTTGGTAATTTGCACTCCGAATAGTTATTCCAAAAGCAGATAAATGGTTCCTTGTCTAGTAAATTAAACGGTATATTACATGCGATAAACGTAACGCATAAATTAAATATAAATTTTTCATTGTCTCATGCGCAATTTCTTTGAGACATGCTTTTCGCTATTTACGTGTCGTAGACAATGTTGTCTGGACCAACACATTAACGGGATTTTACAGATGACACATTTAATTTTAGCACCTTCATATATTAAGTCTGGAATTTCTGCAATAAATTTTCGAAGTTTGTCCGACCGCGGTCGTTTTGCTGACGAATTCATAATTTTTCTAGGACAGATAAACAATTGCGCAAATGACCGGCAGCGAAAATGTCCGTAATGCTCCGCAGACGAAGTAATACTACCGTTCCTCTCGGTCCGAACTGATTCTACGCCGATGCGCGGTACCGCTCGTGGCCAGCGTTACTCATTGATGATATGTGTCCTCCCGCTTAGTGTTGTAACTGCTCGTGGTATTTATGTAAATGCCCTCGTGATTATGGAACCACCATCTTGTAGTCATTCTTTTTATTAATTTAGTTTAGTAACAATTTATAATCGATTTAGAGATTATTTAATTCAGCTTATTTACATTTTCTTGTTTGTGCGATTTTCAACGTACATTTACGTATATATATTTCTACTTAATAATAGGGGACATAGGTAAACTGCAGACCAAGTTAATACTTTAATCTGTTTGCTAAAATGGCAGTTTTGGAATGACAGGTAAACTGCAGCCCACATAATATTAAGATAAGGATAATGATTAATAGACATAAATTTCAACCAACATTACCAAAAAGTAGATTAGAAGTTATTGAGATTTTACATGAATTAAATATACGCACCATAAAAAATGAGGAATTTTTGTTCATCAATATTAGCGAGCAAAGTATAGTAATATTTTCATGTACTACTAATATAACAGCTCTGTGTCAATCGGAAGAAATTTATATAGATGGAACCTTTCGGTATTGCACTAAATACTTCCTTCAATTATTCACATTGCGTATCCTACAAAATGGTCACTATATTCCAGTTGCATTTTGTCTGCTGCCTAATAAATTGGAAGTTACATATGTGAACTTATTTAGGTACATCGTTAAAAAGTGTTAACAGTTAAATACAAGACTTGAACCAGTTACAATTTTTTGTGATTTCGAAAAGGCAATCCATAATACCGTTAAATACGTTTGACCTAATTCAGAAATAATGGAATGCAGATTTAATCTTGGTCAAGCATGGTATCGAAAAATACAATCCCTTGGTTTAAGTAACGAATATCGAGATAAGAACAATGAAACTGGAAGATGGATGCGATATTTGTTTGGTTTGTGTTTATTGAAACCAGAAGAAGTTGGTGAATGTTTCGCCATAGATTTTGCAGAATTTCAACCGACATCCGAAAAAATAGTGGAACTAGCTGACTATTTGGTCGAAAATCATATAGAAGATAACGCAGCTTTTCCACCGAAGATATGGGCGAAAGCTTACGCGGACACTCGCTATACCACGAACGCGTGCGAATCCTTCCATCCACGTTTCAATTCGCAGTTTTATAATATACGTCCATCACTATTTCAATTCGTGGAAGTGCTTAAGAACTGTCAAACCGAAACTCATTCATATCCCTGCTAAAATACAAAACAATACAGTGAAGAAACGACACGATATAATTAAAATCAAAATGAAAGAATACGAAAACAATTGTATATCCAGAATAGATTTTGTTAAAATTGTATCAACACGTATAATTTTTATAATACTATTAGGATTAATAAATTTCTATGTTTACCTATAATAAACGTATTTATTTTGTAGTCTGCAATTTACCTATAACCTTTTTGGCAAGTCACTACGTTGGTCTCCAATTTACCTGTGGAATTAAGGGAACTAATGAGTTTGGTCTGCAGTTTACTCGTACCGAGAATAAGATACGGGGCAGTTTTAAGGGTGCGTTTATAGTGGAGCTACGATATTCGATAAGAGGCGAGTTAGCAAAACGGACCAATCAGTGAGCGTTGCACTTTCCCGTAACGCTCACCGATTGGTCCGTTTTGCTAACTCGCCGCTCTTACAAAGTATTGCAGCTCCACTATAAACGCAGCCTAAGGTGGTAAATATTTTAAATAATAAGAATTTATTTATTTATATACGGGAACGGCTGTGTTGCTTAAAATGTTTGCTGTTGTTTTGTGGTTAACAAGATATTTGGAATATCGCAATCAGAGAGACATACCGAATTTAACCGTTGAAGTATGTTTGTCGGAAAATAAACTTGTATAAATGATCAGAGTTTTGTATGCGAATTATTTGTTTGAAGTAAGAGTGCTTTGAAGTTTTATTCTCTTCAATTTATGGGTTTTAAATCTGATTGCTTGATATTGATCGTTTATCGTATTTTTGGAGTTTATTTATTGGAATATAAGCGTACGGATTAATTCTGAATATATTATAAGCCGTAGATTTTCAATTTCGTTTAAAATCGCCCGACACCCTAAGTACGGTTTGTAGAATTGTAATCTTGTAATAGAAAACAGAGTAGTTATATGTATTTTTATAGGTTTTTTTTTTAATTTGACTATTCATTTCTGGCATATGAATAAGAGAGAATAGGTAAGATTAACGTACAAAGGCGAGGGTCCATCACGTGCTGCAACCGCTATCTTTACATTTGAAAGGGCCGAATACCACGAATTCAACCATACCGGATTGAAATTCTTGAATTGATGTAAAATAATACTTTGTACGTAGTATTTAAATGGACAAGTATGTATTTTAAAATCTCGAAAGTGTACTTAGATTATAGGTAGGTTATGCAGAGTCTCTCAAAAAATTAAGCCTATGTAGTTACTAAGCTAGCGTCTGTTTAAAGGTCCGTGGCCAATATAGAACATATAGTCAAATTATTAATTTCTAAACATTCTTCTGTAAATATAAATTCTGTTTTTGAGCTAGTTTTTGTATGGCAGAGTTCTATGATCACAATTGATTAGCAATTAAATGCTGCTCTGCTAAGTATTTCTTTTATTTACAACACTGTGCGCCACAGTGTGGCTTTGTACTTTACTCTTCCTATATAAAAGAATGTATAATTACTAATATGAATAATGTTATTGTTATATCATTAATAATTGTATTTGTGAACACTAAAGCTATATACCATTTTGTACCGCAAATAAAACCAGTATCTGCAATACAATAAATTTCCTTTAAACTTTGGCTGTAAGCTTACCTTCGCGTGTTTTGCAACCTACTCTTCCAAAAATTAGACCAGCAATAAATATAAGCTAGTATAATATCGAAGTACCTACTTGAATTAATGTTGGTAAGTTCCGACATGAAATTCATATTTTACCAAAAATGGGTATATAATAAATCGAGTGCTTTCGTCGCTATTCGAAGGAAATTCAAGGAAAACCGTTTCCACATTACGATAAATGATTTTATATTGAAAAATGTTCAAATCAATATGTGACTGTTATAAAACATTTTACCATTATATAAATTTGTAAATATGGCTAAAAATATATATTAATGATTTGGATATTTCACTATTTTACTGGAAATAATGAATGAAACAGTGATTCTAAAATATAGTTATGTTAAAATTAGAAAAGTGTTTCTTGCAACAAACTTGTTTTTCTCAAGATTTAAAAGGGAAGCTTAAGTAATACATTCTCGAGTAATTACTTCTGTACACTTTAATTCATAAAAGTATCAACAGTTATGTAACGCCTTATATATCCATCGCACTTTTATTTTTGTTAATTCATGTTAGTGGGTATATAGGTAAATGAAAAACATTCTGTTCTATAAAGGAACGTTACGTCCTTGCAACTTTCGCCTTAGCTTGTGATACGTGTGTAGCTATTTGCCGGATTTTACGATCAGTTTCATAATCGTTCCATTTCAGATGCAATTAAGAACGCGAAGGTTTCAGTTTACAAACGGAAAGTAGACGAGGAAGGTTTATAACCTAACCTTTCAATGTTTTTTTTTTAATTCACGACAAGCTTAGAGAAGCATGAATGAAAACCACTAGCGAAGAAACGCTTCTTTGTATCGGGTGCATGTTTTTGTATTTTGCTGAGATGTAGTAAATAGTACTTACCGAAATTAAATAGTTTGCGAAATTCGAAGACGACAAACCCACTTTCTATAAAACACTTTCCACCAGCAGTCTGAGTTATACACTTACACAATTTTAAACACAATATTGCTACTAGCATTATTTATTGCACTGACATCGGAGCATATTATTACTAGCGTTTGCCGATTAATAAGTAAACTTTAGGTGAAGAGCGAATCGTTATCCCTGTCGTTTTTTCGAACGTGTTTATTGTAAGCTTTAGTACATCGTTCGTAGCGTAAAATCAGCAGTTCGCTTGACAAACCGCACGATTGTCAGCTGCGAACTGACAGCTTTTCGAAGAACCTTCGTATTGTTATTTGACGTGCGCGTTGCCGCCTCGCAGTTCGATACGCCGACGATAGATAGCGCCACGCGAAATTTTTTTAGCGTTTCCTTCAGATTTCAATCAATAAATTAATGATTATTCCAAAATGTATTAAATATATTATCACGTATTATTTTCATATTATATTTTATTTAGTTAATATTTTTATAATACAAAAACGATAAAACTTACAAGACAAGCGAAATATCCAATAAAATTCAAGGGAGATTTTACCAACCTTATAGAGTTGGCATTTTTTAAATTTCGCGGATCTACCGGCAATAAGCGACATATGCGTCTGCATTACATTAAGAAATTGGCGAATACGTCCGTTTTTGCCGAAAGTACCAACTTAAATCATCCACGAAATTTAAAAAATGCCAACTCTACTTATAAATTACACATTTTAATAATACAATCCATTGCTTTAAATAAATCTAAACAAATTCTATAATTATACAAAAAAAAGTAGCAAATAAAGCGGAATTAAAGCAATATACAGGTCAGCATTTAATTACAGAATAGAACTAACTCACTGGAGTATTGGGATTAATCTGAACACATACAACTATCGAATAAAGAATACCTTTCCTAGATTTAAATACATTAAATAAAATGACGTTTGTTACTGTATAGCACAACCACAATTATTCATCCTACAAGACACCTTCTTCAAATTTGAAACTAACTTACATATTTGTTGCTTTTTGGCAGCTGTTTTAATATAATCTTTTTTTAAATAATGATGTGGGGTAGTATGATAAACAGTAGAATATTGGCACACTCCGCACCATACAAGTTATTTCATTAATGCGAAAGGATAGTTTCCAGAATTCGTGAATTTCCGTTATCTATTCATTGTTTTGTTGATCATGCTTTTGCACTTTTTTACACTGTTTGCACTCTGCTTTAATATCCGGAAAACTAACTTCTGAGCATCTTAAGAATTTGTTTGCAGACGTATGCGATTCAAAGTTATTTTGCATTACATAGGTGTTCAATAAATCTGGTGATTATTGCAGCTATATTGTTTGATAATTGCTTGATTTACTGCAGGATTTCATAATTTACTATGAAATTTTAGGGCACTGCACCTTAGTATTTGCTTGAGAAAATTATCTGAGAACGAGGCTGAATCTACATTATCGGATAATGGATTCGGATCCGAAGTATCGAGTAACTGGATCCGGATCCGAGGTTTCGGATAGTGGATCCGAATCCGAGGTTTCGAGTAGCAGATCCGGATCCGAAATTTCGTGTAGCGGACCCGGATCCGAGGTTTTGGATAGAGGATCCAGATCCGAGGTTTCGGATAGCGGATCGGGATCCAAGGTTTCGGATAATGGATCCGGATAGCATCTAGATCCGGATATCCGGATAGTAAGTAGCTTATGGTTGTAGGAATTTATTGTGATGTGACTGCAAAGCGTAAATAATAACAACTGGGAAGCTATACCGTGGATCACTATAATCAGTCGCGAATGGCGGTGACATAAATGGAAGGTCAAGGACAAAACTTCGATTCCCTCGTGCATTTCCGTTGCATATCGTGTACATCGTACTTGACAAAAAATACACGAGGAAACCGAAGCGTTGTTCTTGACATCCCTTTCGCAATCACACGGGCCCATAATAAAGCCCACTACATAAAAGTATATATTATTTTTTAAATTAAGTAAAATTGTTAGAATATACCTATACTTATTTTAACAATACATGTAAGCATAAATAATATACATTATTTATGCTTACAACACAATAAGTTCATATAAAATAACGCCTTGTTTTCCTACACATCGCACCTTTAAATTTAAAAATACCATCTAATACATTTAACAATACAATTTTATTACTGCGTACAACATAATGTTGTTAATTACAAGATTTTAATGTTGTTATAACAACAAATCATACAGTGTATGTTTTAGTATATTACATATGTTGTAAAGTAATTAAAGGGAAGTTATATTAATTTTCACATATTGTATTACAAAATATTGTAAGAAAACAATATTTATCTTTATTTCAACAATGCATTTTCTCTGTGTGGAGTGGATATTGTCCAAGTGATGTTCAAAAATCACCCACGAATAAAAAGCTCAATATATTCACAATTCCAAAGAAAACAACATCAATGGTGCAATCCTTTAGATATTTATGGATTTTAAGTATGAAAAGATGCTATAAGAACGTCTTCAATTAAAGTGCTACTTATGAATTACACTACAAATCTACACAAAAGGAACAGTCTTATGCAATTACAATCTTAACTCGTAATCCATTATCATCGCCAAAGTTCTTTAATTTATTTAAATACGCGTGGTATAAAGGCGGATACATCAACGAGCGACAGCCACACTTTGAAAACTCTATGAGGAATCACGGGCTACACCTCAATGCGATACCACCTGTTAACTCGCATTTATTCGATGTGCATGGTACAAACAATTTCTTTATTGTGAATATTCTTATAAAGATTTCTTTTATTGTACGGATTATGCAACGTA
Organism: Dynastes maya; assembly: GCA_029619315.2. Taxonomy (NCBI): domain Eukaryota; kingdom Metazoa; phylum Arthropoda; class Insecta; order Coleoptera; family Scarabaeidae; genus Dynastes; species Dynastes maya. Next base: position 15,100,140 of record JAROYE020000008.1, read on the forward strand.
AATCAACTACTTGCTTTCGAACCAGTTTAAAGATATATTGCTAGAAGCTGCTACAGAAGTTTATAGGATAACCAAACACAACAACTTTAAGAAGGAAACTGCATGGTGGCCAATAGCAATAACAAATAAGAAGAATAGCTAAGAGAGACAAAATGAGAAGTACAGAGACAACTTTAAGTTAGTTCAACAACAGAAGCTCAAAAAATATTTATAGTATCGTAGGTTATGACAAGTGCTGAAATTATTCCTGTAAACCTGTAACCACTAGATTTTTAAAGATAAGGACAAGCCAACAAGAGTTATCCGTTCCCGAAGTGTGTCGAAGAAGATGGTCGCAATTTTTGTCTTAATATTGGATTTTGTCGCTACGATTCCTATAGAAGATTGAAGAACGATTAATGCTGATTGGTACACAATCATTTGTTTACCAGAAGTGATTACCAAAAGACGATTGAGTCTTTAGAGCAGTAGAACACCAAGTTATTAGATCATCCTCCATACAATCCTGACCCAAGTCCCAACGAATTTTTTACGTTCCCAAAAATCAAAAATGGGCTGCCGGGAGAAGCAGTCTATGCCTCTGAAATAGCAATTTTGACTATTCCAACTGGTGACTGGCATAACTGCCTTAACAGTTGGTTTGAAAAAATGCAAAAGTTTATTCATATTTGTGGAGAATACTTTGAAATACGATAAAGCACTTTAAGTCGATCTACTGTTTGTTGTTATAATGAACCTGGGCAAATATGCGGTAACAGCCAGAGGCGTGGCGAGCGCATAAATGTTTACACATAAAATAGAAGGCAAGAAATAAATTATAAAACGTGCTGAAACACTTACCATTTTAAAAGTCTTCCGTGGAATCACTAACTGGGTAACATCTGTTAAATATTTGAATCATTAGACATGTTTCCACAGCTGTTTCAATCAAGTGAGTACGACGTGCGGAATAAATGTTTTTTAATGCCGAAAACGACCGTTCGACATCTAGCGGTGTTATATTTGCATATTTAAAATAATCTTTGAAACAATTTAATGCACCTTCACAAATTTGTCTTAATATAAGAAAATCGGAGTCTTTCTCTAAAACACTTTCAAATTTTCGTATTACACACCAATTTGTTTCGCCTTCTACAGCGCATAACTGTACGTGAACATCATTCACGATTTGAATAGAATCCACTAGCGACATCGAAACATTTTGTAATTTTTCTATTCCCTCCGCTAGTCCGAAGTAATTATTGTGAATAGTTTGTAAAACGAGAGTGTAAAACGACAGCAAAAAGATTACCACTAGATCATCCCGTATATCATTTTCCTGGTATGTATTTACTGAAACAACATTAAATTTTAGTACTATATAAAGATAATATATTTGGTTAGTAGAATAAATACATTTTTCTTATGATATATTTACAAGATCGTATAAATTTTTTGGAACATCTAACAGTATAAGGTTTTTTCTGAATCATAAGAATCGTAATGAGGCAAAACATGAACAACAGTGAGCCTCCTCATCAAGTTCCCATTGTATTACATCAGGTTTCACACCGGGCGAAGGGGGGTCTGCTTCTACTTCACTAATTATAGAGGATTCGGAAGAAGATCCCACCAGATAATAATCTATATTCGTCTGTTGACTCTTTCTCATATCGATTATCGAAGCATTCTTGGTAACTTGACTCCGTCTTTCCGTCTCTATATTCCCAGTTGATTGATTTAATTGTGTAGCGATTCGTTTATGTCTACTATTCACAAATTGTAAACACTCCGAAGCTTTTTGCTTAAATCTATCAGCATCACGGTCTTCCTCTTCATTTTCCAAAGTTTCCAAATCATCGAAATGAACAGGGAATGTTCTCGTGGGTTGTATGCCAGTTGAATAATCCATAAGCATTCCCTTGTAACTTTTAACATCAATAAGATCACTGAAATTTTCGGGTATTCTATCGGCTCTGAATACGTCTGAAGGATCTGGATAGATAGTCTTAATTTCACGTTCTATTACTTCGGTATTTGAATAATACCTCGACGAGAAATCAATTTCAGACTTTTTCGCGTTCTCCTGAAGCGTTGTGTCAGAGAAAACAGTTGATACTAAGTAGACTGGAGTATAACTTGTAGAAGGTATCGGTTCATCCATAGCTGGTTTAGTTATGTCTTCAAATATATCCTGGTAAGCATCACCTTTTTCTTTACCATCAGACCCTCTAGATTTACCCGAATCTGTGGACACATCTCCTATGGCTCCTATTCTCTTGATTCTACTCCGACTTTTCTTCCTTTCTTCGTCAGTATCAATTATTATTATATTCGGTTCTAAAGCTATGGGCTGAATATCTGGATCCTCAACACTTTGAGGTAAATGTAAACCCATATCTACGCTATGAACAAAATTTGAAGTATCACCACCTTCTAAATTCCTACTATACGATTTACTAGTATAAAAGTCGCGATCAGAGTCAGTCTCTGACATAAACGCATCTTTTGTTTGGGTAGAAACGCACGCTATATTCTCTGTGTTTACCTTCCTCAAAATAAAATCCTTATCGCCTATACTAAAACGTTTATTTCCTGAATTTTGGCAACATTCCGCCATTTGATTTAGTTGAGGTAATGCTTCGGCTTTCTTATAAATTATTTCGGGAGTTTTATCTCGAATACAGGGTCTTTTCGGAGGTACTTCAATACATCTAGGAGTTATCTTTACCTCTTCGGTCTGTTTGGTAGATTCGTCCCAATTGTCCGGGATATCTTTGGGATTTTTACTGGAAACGACGGAAAAATCCGAAGATCCACAACCTCGTTCTTCGTCCTCGTCTATACTTTGTAATTTACATGAATTGGCAGATATCCTTTTAACCGCGTATGGGGGGGCACTAACAATACGTCTTTGCTGCGTGAAAAGTGAATCTTTCGGGGATTTGGTAGAAGTTGCTAGCTGGGGTGGTTCAGTGAGGTTCAACTGTTTCCTGTACATTTTCAGCTTGTCTAGGTACATTGAACTAGTATGAAAAATCGACTTTGCTTCTTCCTTGATCTCATCTGCTAAACAAGTACTTGTATGTGGTGAAGAACAGCTCGAAGAGAATGTTGAGGTGTAACTACTACATCCATAATCCCCACTAGGACCGGCCAAAGGTTCTGAAAATAAGAAAGTTTATAGTTTTAACGTACTTACAAAATTTAGATATCATCTAATGTTAAAAAACTCTCTCTGTACATATGTAGTTAAATACATGTTTATCCAAGTAGCAATTGAATATAAAGAAATATACAAACCTCCAAGAAAGTAAGAATTGAATGAATAAATTCTATCGTTAGTTCGCAATTGACACAGTTTAATTATCTAGACTCTAGGCCTACGACATTGTACATAGAATGTGGATTCTTGTTAAATAGAATATGAAGACTATTTCGTATCTTACACCTATTAAAAACGCGTCAAAACTTTGTCAACCTGTCGTTACACATCAAACAAGGAATCAAATACAAAGCTACACCTTAATTTAAAGTATTTTATCCTAGCAATGAAATGTGAGGTTATACGTTACACTAGACTCATCATAATATACATTTCACAGAGAAATACGGTCCACTCAACCAAATTTACGACATACTCACCGTCTTTTGCGGAGGAAAGCGTGGATTTGATCGAACTGCTAGCACGACTTCGGCCATACGTGGAGGTGGATTTGGTATCTGTGTCGCTGTCACAACATCTGTCCCTTGACTTTTTTGACATTTCCTGGTAGAAAATAGTCGTAGCGATGAAACAAAAAGTTCGGTACGATTAAGCGGCGGGAAACCTCCATCCATTTCGTTGTTCTGATGACGGTTCATTATTTATATCCGGGTCGAATGTTGTACGGTTGTACGGCGCACCTTCTTTGATCAGCAGAATTTCGTTCATTTTTCTGACACTGCGAGTAATTAGAGCGCACCGGGATCTGAGATTCCTCTTTTGTACAATTTAATGTTCGGCAGTCATCGCACAAAGACGCGATTCTATATAATGCCGGTTAAAAAGCAAGCGTATAAAATTAGTTGCTGAAAATAAAGCTGTTTACGTTCAGTAGATGAACTTAATAGATCGACCCAATTTAGCTATGTCGATGATGAAAAGAAAATGAAATTTATTGGAAGCAACTAGCGAGAAGTATCAGCCGATTGTTGTTGAAAATTAGTAATTAATACCATTTATGTCACTGCCCACACCTGAGTGCGTTCCCAAATAACGAAAGAGAGGAAGGTAAAGCAAGGTAAAGTGACGTCATCGTAAAGTTACCCTCCCTCTAAAATTGTGAATTTTAAAATGTGAAGGGTGAATTTCATATTTTTGATAATAACAGTGTCGGGTTATTTACGTCAGATGGTAATTTTACAAGTGCTTTCGAATTGTGAAGGTTTTTTAATGGATAGAAGAAAGTTGCTATAAATATTTATCATCAATGAATTTCTTTCCTCTTTACCCTTTTTCAACGATGAAATGGAAGAAGACGTAAAAGTTCGTTTAAAACCCCTACTTTAAGAATGGCAGATTGTTTTGTTGGATTTTCTGGTTCTATAAGTGACACAAGAATATTTAGAAATAGTGATCCTTATAGAAACGTCGATCTTAACTATGAACGCTGCTTCCCCAATAGACAACATTTTGTAGTAGGGAATAAGGCATATCCTCTACTGGAATGGTGTATACCACCTTACATGGATCGCGGAAACCTGAATCCACAGAAGAGACTTCTTAATAATAAGATTTCGCAAGCACGTCAGGTCATAAAACGTGCTCTTGCTTTATTATTTAGACGCTTTAGGCGCCTAAAATATATAGACATGAATAAATGGTGCCAGCAACAGTACTAGCTTATTGCGTGCTGCATAATATATGTTTAAATAATAACGATTTACTAATACAGCAATTTATTGCTGAAGGCCAGGAAAATGTAAGAGGCAATGAAGCCGAAGATCCAAGTGTGAACATGGAAGATGTTGACGTAATAATTAGAGGTGGTCACCAAAAACGTGAACATTTATGTATGTACGTGTACAATAATTAGCGATAATAATTTTAGCTGACTTTATTTTTTTAAATAAGATGTTGGATTAAATGACAGGTATTTAATTATTCTATTTAGGGAAAATGTTCAAATGGTTATAATCTTGCGAAAAAAAATCGCAGGGACATCGGCAGCAATACGTTGTTTTCGTCTCGGAAAACCATTTCGAACGAGCCCTCACTCAACCTCACATGCCATTTACAATTTGTTGGCTTCCCTCTCCCCCGTCATCCGGAGGTGTGGAGGTGGATGCTTTTATGCAGAGATAACCTATACTTAGAGAGCCATTACAAAAATGCCTTCTCGTTCTCTAAAATCAATTTTAGGGGACAGAGTATATTCTGATATTATTTTCTATCAATCACTATCGCGCTGGTATCATTCTGGTTTTGCATTAAGACTACTAATGCCACCTCGCGCACTAGCATCATCTGGAAATGAGAATTGACGTACGTATAGGATTCCATACGCTGCTCGAAACTAAACAAAACGTTAATTAAGTTGGATTTTATGAGGATACTAATATTCATGGATAATTTTAACTGCAAATATGTTGACATTTGTCGAATTTGACAAAAGTCAAATTTGACAAAGTTGACAACCTAACATGATATACGCCAATGTTCCTATTAAAGTTAAACGGGGCAGTTTTTGTGGTTAAATAATAGACTTTGTGATCCCATTGTATAACACATGGGCTGAAAAGTCCCGGGCCTAACACATAGATGGCGCTAGTTTTATTGCATTCACCTGTTTTGCAGTTAGTACTAACCTTAAAAAGACAGCTGTTAAAATTTCATGATATTCTATTCATTAGTTTGTGAGTTATTGTGCTAAGAGTGACGCTACTTTTGTTATTTCCAAAACAATGGATCAAAAACAATTTCGTGTTTTAATTTTACACTGCTTCTTGATGGGAAAAAATACCGTTCAAGCGAAGCAATGGCTTGAAAAGTGTTATGGGGACTCCATCAGAAACAACAATAAAACGTTGGTTTGCTGACTTCAAACGTGGTCGTAGAGACACCGATGATGCAGAACGCAGTGGACGTCCAAATGAGGCGGTAACACCAGAAAACATCAAAAAAATCCACAAAATCGTTGTGAATGATCGAAAAGTGAAGTTGCGTGAGTTAGCTGACATCGTAAAGATATCAAAGAACGTGTTGGCTTTATATTGCATGAGCATTTGACTATGAGAAAGCTCTGTTCAAAATGGGTGCCGCGTTTGCTCACTGTTGACCAAAAACAAGAACGTGTTGATGCTTCTGAGCAGTGTTTGGCCATGTTTAAACGTAACAAACCGGAATTTTTGCGTCGATATGTGACAACGGATGAAACATGGATCCATCACTTCACTCCGGAATTAAAACGATCGTCATCTGAGTGGACAGCAACTGGTGAACCTCGTCCAAAGCGCCCGAAAGCACAACAATCGGCTGGAAAGGTTATGGCGTCGGTATTTTGGGATGTGCGTGGTGTAATATTCATCGGCTATCTTGAGAAGGGAAATACCATCAACAGTGAATATTATATAGCGTTACTGGAGCGTCTGAAGGCCGAAATTGTAAAGCAACGTCCGCATATGGCGAAGAAAAAAATTTTGTTTCATCAAGACAACGCACCGTGTCACAAGTCAATGAAAACAATGGCAAAACTACATGAATTGAACGTCGAATTGCTCCCACATCCACCGTATTTGCCAAATTTGGCTCCCAGCGACTACTGGCTGTTCGCAGACCTAAAAAAAATGCTCGCCGGTAAGAAATTTCGCTCGAATGAAGAGGTTATCGCTGAAACTGAGGCATATTTTGAGGCAAAAGATAAATCGTTTTACAAAAGTGGTATTGAAATGTTAGAGCGGCGCTGGAATGATTGCGTTGTTCTTGATGGAAATTACGTTGATGAATAAAGCTAATTTTGAACAAAAAAAAACGTGTTTTCTTTGTCAGGCCCGGGACTTTTCAGCCCATGTGTTATCTATAAATGTCAATCCTATATTTCAAACCATTCAAAAATTATTTTGGCGGCCCGGATCTTTAGGTAGGCACGATATGTGACAGGTGTGTATTGTACGCTTGTGTTACACCCTAAACATAACCAAAACAAAATAAATGGGCGCGTAAGTAAGAAAAATAATGTCAGTGCGGGTGCGGGGTAAAGTTTCCCGCACTACTCGACTAGGGGACTTAGGGACACTCCGAGTTCTCCTAACGTAGTTCATAAACGCGGGAAAATATTTAAGACGTGCTAACCAGTAACCTATACGTACAGCATAGAGTATGCCTAACCTCAGCCACCTTTTTATATAATGTAGCTACGTTTATGTTAAATATGTTGTACTTATTCTTATTAATTGTGATTAAATTGACGTGAATTTTATGTTTTGTTAGCGGGTTTTTTAATTATTGTACTTGTAGCTGCCTACTTTTTGCTTAAAAAAGCTATAAATTTCACACATTTGGTGATTTTTTTACATTTTATTTCAGATACAATTAAAAACACAAATACAAATGAAAATTAATTTCTTTAAAAAAAACTTAAGCTGGGGGTAGTACTAAAAGAAAGGTACCATTCGTTTCCATCATTTGTTTGGGATGTTTGGCTTTCGTCAGCTTCTGCAGTAACCAGTTTTTGGTAATACCACACTTCAACCTCTCCAACATATTGTACAGCCACCTCTACATTCTTCAGCTTTTCTTTTTTGAAAGACAGAGGAGCGTTATGCAGTTCATCGTCCGGTTTCAAAAGCCAGACAGGTCCAGGAGCTGCCTCATTCTTGCAGAAAACAAAAAGTGAAGCAACTCCAAATAAATAGCTAGCGCCCGTACTTTTAATAGGAGCTGCCTGATTCTAATAGCAAACAATCCGTCTAGTTTTTCTGCATCTTATCCAATAAAAAACTTAGTCTTGCAAAAAAGTGGTGCTGCTTGATTATTGCACGCACCCTTTCAATTACTTGTACAGTACGTAGAGGTACTGTTTTAGAACGTTTACAGCGTTTCACAGCAAGAAAAATCTAAACGGTAAACATAATGCAAATATACCAATTAGCTGATAAAAGGAAATATGGCTGTCAGTGAAATCTGTGACTGATATCTATAAAACTATAAAAAGGCACCATCTTAGTTGATGCCAATCCCTGCTTAGGACTTATAAACATATTCAGGTACAGAAACATCAACTATACATGCAGAGAAATGGTTTCTTGCATCAAGAAAATAGATTTTCTGGCAAAAATCAGTCTCTATTCAGGAAAATATTTTTATATCAAGACTATAAAAATGTATATAATATAAGAAAATAACTTTCTTGAAATTTAATTTGTATTAAATGAATATTTTCTTGGGGTTAGAAAATAAAGAAAATCCAAGATAAAAAATGTTTCTTCCAAGTAAAACATTTAGTTTTAAGTTAAGAAAATATTCATATTAAAGGTAGGAATGAAGAAATGATCCAGATGTCAAGTTCTATTGAGAAATTAGGCGGCCGGTTTCGTGTTCAAAAAACACAGGCCAGCTACAAGAATATCCAATAAAAGAAAAATTACAATAATGAGAAAGAAACCTAAAGTTAATTAAAATTAGGAGCAAGAATTAATGAAAAAGTTTTTTTATATATATATTATAGTATAATTAAATTATTTCTTCAATAATGTAATTAAACAGAGATTATTTTTATGTAGCTTAATAATTAACGAGTCAATATTTTTGTTTATTTATCCCTTTTTTTATTATTATTTATTATATATTAAAAAGAAAACTGGTTAAAGTGGAAAATAGTAATAAAAGGAAAAAATGTATTATTACACTAACCGGTATCTTTTAAAGATGTTTATGAAACGTTGTACATTAAAGGTTATATCATTGTATGGGCAAGTGGCATCTGTATTCCGGTTTCTACTATCTAGGACGGCATGACTATAACTATTGGAAATATTTCAGTTGCTGTTTTTGAAGATTAGTGGCATAAATTGAGAGATATAAGGGCAATGTCGCCAGGAACAAGAAGCTTGAATGTTTTTTTCTTCTCATATTTATTTTTGCTGGTAATGATCCCGTCAATACCAATTCTTATCTTCGTTATTGTTTCGAGGCACTTTTTTGTGTACTTCTATATTAAGTTCACTTTTGTTTGAATATTATTTTGTAGATAACCTCTCTACCTTAGTCTTTTTAAAATCACAAGCAATGTGAATAATTTACTGCATTATGTACGGGTAGGTCGAACTGGTTTAAATAAGATAAGCGCAATTAATAATGTACAATTCATGGAGAACGTTCCCCTTACTTTCAGCATTCCTGAAATCTCAGCTGAGGAAGTTTTGTCCGCAATGAAGGATATAAGAGCCGATACCACTGCCGGACATGATGGACTTCCGAATTTTTTTATTCGAGACTGTGCAACTGTCTTGTTTACACCATTAACTTTCATATTTAACTTGAGTTGTAAAACCTCTACCTTTCCTGAGTTCTGGAAATTAAGTAAGGTAACCCCTGTTTTCAAACATGGTGACAAAAGTGACGTATCAAATTATCGTCCCATTAGTATTCTTTCCACCTGCTCGAAAATGTTTGAACATTTGCTGTATTCAAAGCTATACAACGTTGTAAAATCTTATATATCTCCATATCAACACAGCTTTATTTCTGGTAGGTCAACTGTGTCAAATCTGGTAGAAATTACTCAGTACATCAGCCAATCCCTTGATAGTAGACAGCAAGTCGATGTTATTTACACAGATTTTGCCAAGGCATTCGACACTATTGACCACTGCATACTTGCCTCCAAAATTTCTTCATTT